>CM035167.1:30982901-32242901 GCA_020205615.1 Panax quinquefolius
AAAAAATATATACTTTTTAAGTCAATTTTGTACAGCTAATTATACATTAAAATATATGATTTTATGATACTTTGAAAGAAAGATTTGTTAATTAGTCAAACAAAAAACATCACAACGGCATAATGTATTTTGGAATTCAGAATTCAGAATGCCATACTAGAACACAAATTGCTCTTTGGGCAAATGGGATTCTACATGTTTGTCTTATTTTTAAACTCAATTATTTCAATGATATAAGTTTGCTCACTTGCCATTAATTAAGGTAAATTTAGAACATTATGCCAACTTTTAGTTTATTTTCAAAAAAGGAAATCTCATTTTGATAAACAAATAAAAGTGACGTTCATTTTATGACAGAGCCAATGGGGGGATTACCATTTTATGATAGAGCCATTGGTTTTTAAAATCTATTTTTCGATCTCTCGGGCGAAAAATAAAATAAAATCACTTAATATTCTCATATTTTAAGGTGTTTAATAAAAAAATTAAAATTTAGATTGAAAAATAATATCTATGTTCCAAAATTAGAGATACAGTTTGACTTATTAAAGTCGATTCGCGAAATTTTGAAATTCAAAATTGATATGAAGTTATTTTGTTTTAATACAACAAATATAATAATTGTAAACTAACTAGCTATAAAACACTACTAATTAGTATCTTTGTTGTTTTCATAACTTGAACGAACTTATATCAATTTGAGTTTTAGGATTTCGCAAATTGACTTTAAAAATTCAAAATATATATTTAATTTTTGGAATGTAGGTAGTATTAAATTCTTCAAAATTCATATCATATACTACCTTGGTCACTATAATATCTAGCGGCTTGGCCTAATTCTTCCCACTAGTTCAACTTTAGAGAAAATTTGATATGTTTGTGTTTTTTTTTTATTTATAATTTCACAAATTTAACAATTGTTTTGATATTTTTTGTAATCACTTAGTGGATTTTTGTAACTAATAAAATGAGACTTATACAACAATTTTAAGTAATAAAGTCTCAAAAAATGTTGCTCAAAATAATATTTGGATATTATTTTATTTTGTAATTTATTTTACTACTTTTTTATTTTTTTACAAGAATTTATTTATTTCAAATTTGACCTCATTGACCTAAGAGGCTGGATCCACCCCAACTTCTAGATCAATGAGAGCTATGTGTATCCCTAAGCATATTTTATTTTGTTACGTGTGAAGAAGGTAGAATATTTGTTTACAAGCAAAATTATTCTTTTGGGAAAATACTTAAGATGTTTGTTCTGAATTATGCAGAAGTACTAATGATGAAACAAACTAGGTCAAATTCTAAGTCCGAAATAAATCATGTTTAAAATCTCAAGTCCGAATCGAACCAAATTCATCCAAATAAGATCTTAAACCACTGACTCAATTGTATCTTCTTGGGTCATCTTAGCTCACCACAAACTCACCCAAAATGTCACAACATGAAAACTCGATCGGATGACCCGATCTGAACTTTCGAGGGTCAGTTCTGATACCATATGAAACAACTCATGTCAAATCTCAAGTCCGGAACAAATCTTCGGTCAAATTCCAAGTCCGAATCAAATCAAATCTATCCAAATAAGGTCTTAAACAATTGACTCAATAATATCTTATTGGGTCATCTTAGCCCACCACAGGCTCACCCAAAAGATCATGTCTTGAAGGTACTATTGGTAACAATTTAATTTCTTATACACAGACAAATTTTTTTCGTATCTTTCGATGTAAGATTTGAATGTTACAAATAAAACAGCACATCATTTGTTCTTTCAAAGAACAAAGTAAAACGAAAAGGTTCCTAAACTCTATCTTAATTAACTTATTTAAGTTCATTTCAAATACGTACAAATTAATTTTGATCATTACTTAACAAATTAATTCAACAATACAAATGGAAAGAGTATGTAAAAATATGAAAACATTTATGGACTAAGTTGACTAATGAACCCATTTGTAAAGTTTATTAATTTTCCACGAAAATTAAAGCTATTTGTGACACCCCCAAAATAGGTATACATCACCCATTCTGAGTCGCCAAATACATGGTACAGAATACAAATACAAAATTAAATATACAACATGAGCTGTGAGTTTTAATACAAATATTATCTTCTAGACAGTATTCAAACTCAAAATAAGTTCTCAATACATTTATTATCATACTATTTCACAGAATAGTGAGGACTACTAATGCAAACATCTGGACCGTCACTCCGTTCCCCGACTAGTCCCAGCTATATTCTCATTTTCTGAAGAGAACAATGAAAGCAAAGGGTGAGCTTAACTAGCCTAGTAAGAAAGATTATGACTAAGATAATGTAGAATAAATTATCGTTAGCCTTCAACAGTGTTAAACTGATAAAATACAATAGACATCAAGTTTAACTTCAGCGGAATAAACAATCCATTAGAAGAGTCAAGTAGAGAATAAAATCTAATATCTTCTATGATTTAAAAGGTTTTTCATCACTTTTATCGCTGAGACTCAGCTTATTAAATAAACCACGTCATCCCCGCAGACTACTACCAAGGATATTCATTAAGTATCAACGACCACAAATTATCCATACACTACGGGCCAAGGATATTCAGATTTTCATCAATGGTCATGATCATGCCAACAACTCGCCCATCAATGCACTACACGGGCCAACGAGGACTTTTACCGCATTATTTGTAACATTACTATTACGATTATACCGAATAATCCTCGGTCATAATCATACCAAGTCCATCTCTATGCTACGGGCCAAAGATGACTTTCATAACAATATAAGCATGAGGATGATGACAATGATATAAGAATTCAATTAAAAGAAAGCAAAGGATAAATTTTTAAAGATTTATAATTTAATTTATCCAGAATTCAATAATGTCCAAATTATCAACATGATACTGCTTTGTGGAGTAAAATTCAAGAATAATATTGTATTAAAAACGATTTGAACAAAAAAAAAATCAATTTTTTATCATGAATAGTACCTCGGGTGAATAGTAACTGAGTGAATAGTACACCGTGAATAGTACTTCGGGAATTGTACCCCGTGAATAGTACTCCGACATGAAAAAGTTAAAACTTATCAAAAATGCTCAGAATAATATTTTCATGAAAAGATACTGGATGAAGCGCAAATATTATCAAGGATATTATACTAATTTCATGGAGTATAGAAGCCAAAACTTTAACAAAATGAGTGTAGAATTTAAAATCTGAAACAAAATAATATTACTTACATACTACAGAGTATGGAAAAAAATATTATTTCATACGAATACTGAACAAAAATAATATCCCTTACCTTGAAAAGAAGAATATTCCAACTGGTATAGTGGGGATATTCTTGAAGAAAACTTTCATTGTTTTCTACGCTCAAAGCTTTCTAAAACTCAAAAGAAATACGCTCAATATTATAGAAGAAGAATTCTCTGATTCTGGTGTGATTTTCAATTCTAACTAATCATCCTATTTATAGGAGAATAGAAAGGATACTATTTAAGTTTTAAAATCACGGACTGCACAGTGTTTTTATTTTTTTTTCTCTTCACGGGCACCAAAAATCTTCTGATAATTTTATTTCTTACTATGCAAATACTATGCATAATAAAATATAATATATTTTATTTTTCATAAAAAACAAAACTTGTTATATATATATATATATATATATATATATATATATATATATATATAAATAAATACATGCCCTTCCATTTACGTAAAGCTTTCCCCCATTTTCAGTTTCCATAATTCACACGTGGGCCCCACATGTGGCCCCTCCCTTATAATATAAAAATATACTGAATAATTTTCTATCGATTATTTTGAAAAATGGGTAAGTGGGGGTCCATAAAATAAGCAAAATTTACAACTAATACTTCATAAAAATTCCCTCAATATTTTTAACAAGATTTATTCATCATTATTATTCGCAATATTTAACAACCAGATCATTCCCAGGAAAGAGGGGGATTTCCAATAAGGATTTCTCCCTATTGGCGCACAATTAGGTGACCAAACCTCTCCTCAATAGAACTTTCTAGACATCGTCAATATTACAAATATTAATATGAATAACTGTATCGTCTCAATTATTCATTTAATAATATATAAAATATCGACAATAATTAAATCAAATAACGTGAGATACTATGCAGCAATTACTGTAGCAATAATTGAACAAAACCGAGTGACTTCTCACGTAAGCATCAATAATCAATACCGTGTGCTACTATGCAATCACGCGTATTACTGTTCTTTTAACACCGGGTATTTCAACAGTTAATGGTAAAACTTTCTCCGTTATTTTCATAAAAATATATTTCTATCATTTTCTCATTCCGAAAATAATTACGTTGTGGGGTCCACTAATGATTGTGCCGTCGTACGAATATTTCTTATTAAAATGAATATTCCCCGACCAATCGAATATTATATAACAACTTGCTTACTTTGTAAAATTTATAAATATTACCCACAACTATAACATTATAACAAATTCACACCTTAATATTCAAAAATGATATTTATAGAAAAATTCATCTTTATTCATAAAAGTTGGGGTCTTACAACCTCCTTTTCTTATGAAATTTCGCCCTCAAAATTAAGGTACATACCTGGTATGACGAAGAGGTGAGGATACCTTGTTTCATTTCGGATTCTAACTCCTAGGTCATTTCCTCAACATCGTGGTTTCTCCACAAAACTTTGACTTGAAATATAACCTTGGAGCGTAGAATATGCTCTTTCTTATCCAAGATTTTAACAAGTACCTCTTCATACGTTAAATCTTTCGCTATTTCGTTCGGTTCTAACTCAATAATGTGGTTCGGGTCTTCCACATATTTACGTAACATGGATATGTGAAAAACGTTATGAACATGAGACATACTTGGCAGTAAAGCGAGTCTATAGGCTACAGTTCCTACTTGGTTAAGGATTTCAAATGGGCCAATGAATCGAGGATTGAACTTTCCTCTCTTTCCAAATCTCGTAACTCTTTTCCATGGAGCAACATGTAACAACACATGTTCTCCAACATTGAATTCCACGTTTTATTGATGAAGATCAACATAACTCTTTTGTTGATCTTGAAAGGTTTTTATACGTTGCCGGATCATTTGAATCTTTTCCGTAGTTATGTGTACCAATTCCGGTCCCAACAACGTTTCTTCACCCACCTCGTCCCAGCATACTAGAGAACAACACTTACGTCCATACAATGCCTTGAATGGAGCCAAGCCTGTGACGACCCCAAAATAGGTATACATCACCCATCTTGAGTCGCTAAATACATGGTACAAAATTCAAATACAACTTAATTATACTACAGTCGTGTAAAATACGACAAAACATAATCTAAGAGTTTTAATAAGAATATTGTCATCTAGACAATATCCACACTCAATGGAGTCCTCATTACATTTATTGTCACATTATTTAACAGAATAGTGAAGACTATTAATGCTATCATCTGGACCGTCACTCCGTTCCCCGACTAGTCCTGGCTACGTTCTCATTTCCTGAAGAGAACAGTGAAAGAAAGGGTGAGCTCAACTAGTCCAGTAAGATATATTATGACTAAGATAATGCAGAATAAATTATCATTAGCCTTCAACAATGTTAAATTGATAGAATATAATAGACAACAAGTTTAACTGCAGTGGAACAAGCAATCCATTAGAAGAGTCAAGTAGAGCATAAAATCTACTATCTTCTATGATTTAAAAAGTTTTTCATATCACTGAGACTCAGCTTAATAAATAAAATCGAATCATCCTTGCATCACGACCAAGGATATTCATGTAATCATCAATGGTCATGACTATACCGAATAATCCCTGGTCATAATCACACCAACAACTGTCCATCAATGAACTACAGGTCAATGAGGACTTTTAACACATCATTCGTTACATTACGGTCATGATTATATCGAATAATCCCTGGTCATAATCATACCAAGTCCATCTATGCACGTAAGCCAAAGATGACTTTCATCACAATATAAGTATGAGGATGATAACAATGACATAATAATTCAATAAAACAAGTTCAAGGATAAATTTTAAAGATTTATAATTTTAATTTATCCAGAAATTAATAACGTCCAAATTGTCAACATGATACTTCTTTGTGGAATAAAATTCAAGAATGCTCAGAAGAATATTTCCATGAAAAGATACTGGATGAAGTGCAAATATCAAGGATATTCCACTAATTTCATGGAGTATAGAAGCCAAAACTTTAACCAACTGAGTGTAATAGAATATATGAAACCACAAATGAATTTTTGCCCGCTATGCGGTAATCCACGTAGACAGATCATTTCCACAATTTAATAAGGAATGAATACAAATGATCATTCACCATGCATGCGGTAATCCACATAGACATGTTATTCCAACAGAATAATAAAGAATTGAATAACAGAAGAATTCACCAAGTGTGCGTAATCCGCACAGACAGGTTATTCCAATAGAATAATAAAGAATGGAACCAGGTCAAGCGTAATCGATGCATGATGAGGATATTCCAATGTAATAATAAAGAATGGAACCAGTCAGCGCGTAATCCACACGCATGTGATATTCCAAATGAATAATAAAGAACGGAACCGTGTCATGCATAATCCACACGCATGTGATATTCCAATAGAATAATAAAGAATGGAATAACAACATAATTCACCGTGCGCTGCGATAGACCGCATACGCATAAAAGTTATTCCAATGTAACAATAAAGAATGGAATAATGGAAGAATTTCACCATGTATGCGGTACCAGATAGGCAAAGTTATTCCAACATAATAATAAAGAATGGAATAACAACCTTTACGAGTATTGAAAGAAAATAACTCTATTCATGAATACGAAAAAATAATACCCCTTAGCTTAGAAAAAACTGGATACTGAAATAGTGAGGTAGCAGACTTCTCTTCTTCTTTCTCTCTATAATTTCTCTATATAATATTAGCTCTATAGCTTTTGTGAATTGGTGAGAAATGAAGGAAGAATGAGCTTCTATTTATATGAAAATATAGTTTCGATAATTGCACGTTTTGGAGCTCGAAATATTACAGTATAATACCTTCCTCTTTTTCTTCATTTTTAATTTAGTCCTACAAGTATTATCAAACTTGCACCACCTCCCCTAATAGTAAATAATGTGAATCAATTATTCAATCATGTGAATCAATAGTTATAATCATGTGAAAATACGAATTACACTATAGTTCCTCCATCTATAACTTAGTCATACAAGTATTATCAATCTTGCACCAACTCCCATAATAGTACAGGAATGTGAATCAATATGTGAACAAATAGTTATAATCATATGATTTAATAGCAATTAATTGCTCATTTATCCGATTAATTACCCGACTGGTCAGTATAACTTCCAGACATCAATTAATATCGAAATAAATGTCGATTTCCACTAACACTAATAATTCCAACACAATGGAACTATCAATTTCATCTTTAATCAGCAGGAACTTATTCATCATTAATATTATAACCCATAATATTTAACAACCAAGTCGTTCCCAGGAAAGAGGGGGCTTTTTGATAAGGATTTCTCCTTATTGGCGCGCAATTAGATGACCAAACCTCTCCTTGACAGAACTTCTAGACATTGTAAATATTTTAATTTAATAATATGAATAACTTTGTCGTCTCAATTATTGATTTAATAATATATCATATTATGCAGATGATACTGTGACAATAATCGAATCAATAACATGAGAGATATGATGCAACAATCACTGAAGCAATAATTGAGTATAACTTAGTGACTTCTCACGTAAGCATCAATAATCAATACCGTGTGCTACTATGCAACCACACGACATCGTACTTTTACTACGGGTAGTTCAACGGTTTTAATCGGTAACACCTTCGCCGTTATTTTTATAAAATGATAATTTTGTCATTTTCTAACTACGACAATACTCAGTTATGGGGTCCACTAATGATTGTGTGCCGTCATTTAATATATTCCTGTTAAAACGAATATTCTCCGACCAATCAAATATTATATAACTACTTGCTTACTTTGCAAAATTTGTAAATATTACCCACAACTATAACATTATATCAAATCCACACCATAATATTCAAAAAAAATATTTCGAGAAATTTAAATCTTTATTCATAAAATATGGGGTCTCATAATGCCGATACTTGCTTGATAACTGTTGTTGTAGGAGAATTCAACTAATGGTAAGAACTTGTCCCAACTTCCTTTGAAGTCAAGGACACAGAGTCTTAATAGATCCTCAAGAGTTTGAATAGTCCTCTCCGATTGCCCGTCCGTTTGAGGATGATAAGCTGAACTGAATCGTAAATCCGTGCCCATAGCTTTTTGCAAACTAACCCAAAACTGTGAAATGAATCTTGGGTCTCGATCAGAAACTATGGATATTGGCATACCATGCAGTCTTACAATCTCATTTATGTAAATACGAGCAAGACGTTCAAGTGAATAAGTTTCTCATATAGGTAAGAAATGAGCAGACTTGGTCAATCTATCAACAATGACCCAAATTACATCTATGCCTTGAGAAACCTTGGGAAGACCAGTAACGAAATCCATGGTAATGTGCTCCCACTTCCAATCTGGAATTTCAAGTGGTTGTAATGGACCTTTTAGCACTTGATGCTCCGCCTTGACACGTTGACAAGTTAAACACCTTGAGATAAACTCCGCGATCTCTCTCTTCATATTGCTCCACCAAAATATATGTCGAAGATCACGATACATTTTGGTACTCCCAGGATGGATTGCAAACGGTGTGTTGTGCGCCTCCATCATAATTTTATACTTTAAATCAGGGTCGTTAGGAACACAAAGTCTAGAGTTGACTCGTAGTATTCCTTCTTTATCGATCCTTGCTTCCAGGATAGGACCTTCTTGCACTTTCTTCCTCATACGCATCAACTCCAGGTCTTTAACTTGAGCAACTTTAACTTTATCGATTAAAGTCGATTCTACTCGTATGTTTGCCATCATCACGTGGGTCCCTGGAGTTTTTAACTCTATCTCCATCCTTTGCAAGTCATACAAAATGGGCCTTTGCGTTGACAATAACACACTCATACCTGCATATGATCTTCTACTCAATGTGTACCAGCTACTACATTCGTTTTTCTAGAATGATATTGAATGGTATGATCATAATCTTTCAATAGTTCAAGCCAACGTCGTTGCCGCATATTGAGTTCATTTTGGGTGAAAAAATATTTGAGGCTTTTATGATCCGTAAAGATCTCCACTTTCTCCCCATACAAGTAATGCCTCCAAATTTTAAGTGCGAAGACAACAGCTGCCAACTCTAGATCGTGAGTAGGATAATTCCTCTAATATTCTTTGAGTTGTCGAGAGGCATAGGCTATGACTTTTCTATATTGCATGAGAACACATCCTAACCCTTTTCCCGAAGCATCACTGTAGATGACAAATCCCCCGAGCGGATGGTATTGTCGCAGTCTTGAAATGAGTCTCCTCTTGAGTTCTTGAAAACTCTTCTCACATTCCTCGCTCCAACCGAATTTTGTATCTTTCTGAGTCAGCTGAGTTAATGGATTAGCGATTCGAAAAAATCCTTCTACGAATCTCCGATAATAACCAGCTAAGCCGAGAAAGCTACGTCTTCGATCCATCGATTTAGGTTGCTCTTAGCTTTGAATTGCTTCAATCTTTGCCAGGTCAACAGATATTCCATGACTTGATACTACATGCCCAAGGAATGCTACTTCCTCAAGCCAGAACTCACATTTCTTCAACTTGGCATAGATCATATTTTCACGAAGCTTTTGGAGTATCAGCCTCAAGTGTTGCTCATGATCTTAACGGCTTTTGGAGTATATGAGGATGTCATCAATAAAGACAACCATAAAATGATCCAAATATTCCTTGAATACTCGGTTCATCATATCCATGAAGGCAGCAGGAGCATTAGTCAATCCAAAAGACATAACTAGGAATTCATAATGCCCGTACCGAGTCCTGAAAGCCGTCTTTGGATTGTCATCGGTTTTAATCTTCAATTGGTGATATCCGGAACGAAGATCAATCTTTAAAAAGAATTTGGGGCCTTACAACTGGTCAAACAGGTCATCAATGCGAGGCAACGGGTATCTATTTTTGACAGTGACATGGTTCAACTCCCGATAATCAATATAAAGTCGCATACTCCCATCTTTCTTCTTCACAAATAGAACAGGAGCACCCCAAGGAGACGTACTAGGACGAATGAAACTGATGTCTAACAATTTCTGCAGTTGGGTCTTTAACTTCTGAAGTTCAATAGGAGCCATTCTATATGGGGCTTTGGAAATGGGTTTTGTATCGGGTTCAAGGTCGATATAAAATTCAATTTCACGCTTTGGGGGTACGCCAGGAAGTTCTTCAGGGAATACGTCAGGAAATTTATTAATAATAGAAATATCATTCAAAATTGACGTATTTTTGTTTAAATCCATGACATGAGCTAAGAAAGCTTGATATCCGTTTTTCAATAAACGAATAGCTTTATGGCATGAGATGACAGTGATTGATTTTAATGGTTTGGTTGCTTGAATTTGCATAATAGGTTGGTTAAGAATATGAAAGCTAACAACCATACAAAAACAATCAATTTTTGCATGATTAGTAGTTAACCAATCAATCCCTATAATTACATCAAATGCAAGTATTTTCAATGAAATAAGATCGACAGGTAATGTGAGGGTACTAATTTGAACCAAACATGACTTATAAACAGTGGATGTAATGAAAGTTTCTCCCAATGAAGTTTCAACAGATAAGTCAAAGTCAAATTTCTTCGGAGTCAAATTTAAACGTTGAGCACAAGTAGGAGAAATAAAAGAATGGGTAGAACCGGTATCAAATAAGGTATAGACTTCGCTAGAGTTTATGATTAGCTTACCCGTGATAACCTCGTTCGGGTTCCTTGCTCTCTGGGAGGTTACGACAAACGCTCTCCCTTGAACTACTGGTTTTGACTTTTCTGGAACGGCCTTTGGTGCCTCCATCCCAGCTGGACTTAGCTTCCCTGAATGACAAAATCGAGCTAGGTGACCTTCTCTTCCATAATTATAACACGTTTTGGACTGATGTGCACAGTTTGGACTGATATATCCCTCCCCTCCGCATTTGAAGCATATGATAGGTGGTCGTTCTCCTTCCTTAACAACGGGTGCTGGTACTGACGTCTTTCCATCATTGTTGAATCTCTTCTTCTTTAAATGTCCACTTTATTGTCTTGGCCATGATTACCACCGAAGTGGTTACCATTTCTGGCATGTTGATTCCCTCCACGTTTGTTGTCACCGCTTTGATGACTGCTACCACTATTATTATCGACTTGTCGGTTGCTCTCTCTTGGTTGGGTTGACTCATTATCGCGCTCCAATAACTAAGCCCTATTTATAACATTTGAATATAAACACAGTTTGTGAGAGATAAGGTATTGACGTATCTCGGGTTTCAAACCTCTTAGAAACATCTGCGTCATTCTCTCCTCGTTATTAACTAAGTGGGACGCAAACCGAGAAAACTCGGCAAACTTGGCTTTGTACTGCGACACGGTCATATTGTTTTGCTCCATCTTGATGAACTCTACCTCTTTCATGTGACGAATACTTTCGGGAAAGTACTTGTCATTGAACAGTTCTTGAAACTTCTCCCAAGATATTTTGAGTGCGGTAGGCTGGGTACGCTTTACAGATTCCCACCAGTAATCTGTCTCTCCTCTTAACATAAAGGTGGCAAAGGGAACCTTTTGCTCCTCGGAGCATCCCAAGACATCAAATATCTTGGTGATTTGCTTTATCCACGTCTCCGCCTTAAGTGGTTTTGGCTCTCCCAAAAACTCTGGTGGTCCCAGCTCCTTGAACTGCTTAGCGGTGACAGTCCGAGAGTTGCTAGTGTTTCCACCTGCATTTTGGACAGGAGCCGCTCTCACCTGATGTTGCATGAATTGCATAAAGCCTCTGAACATTCCATCGTTCATCATTTGATCAGTATTGTTGCTTACCTGAGGATTATTGTCTTCCTATTGCACATTATCCTGGGTATTGATCTGTGGTGACTCAATGATCTCCCGTGCTCCATTGCTATTCTCAACATTCTCGGATGTCATTTTCAAATGCTGCCACAAAACAAGGGTTAATTGACACACCACATATTATCCATATATTCTGACCAACCAATTAAATAACAAATAAACTTAGGTAGGTCATACTAGCAAAGGAATTACCCGTCTCTCCCCCTAGTTTTAGTCTCACATCTTAGCCAGAGATCATATCCCTAAGCTTTGATACCAACTGTGACGCCCCCAAAATAGGTATACATCACCCATTCTGAGTCGCCAAATATATGGTACAAAATACAAATACAAACTTACATATACAACATGAGCTGTGAGTTTTAATACAAATATTGTCTTTTAAACAATATTCAAACTCAAAATAAGTCCTCAATACATTTATTATCACACTATTTCACATAATAGTGAGGACTACTAATGCAAACATCTGAACCGTCACTCCGTTCCCCGACTAGTCCCAGCTTTATTCTCATTTCCTGAAGAGAACAATGAAAGCAAAGGGTGAGCTCAACTAGCCCAGTAAGAAAGATTATGACTAAGATAATGAAGAATAAATTATCGTTAGCCTTCAACAGTGTTAAACTGATAAAATACAATAGACATCAAGTTTAACTGCAGCGAAACAAGCAATCCATTAGAAGAGTCAAAAAGAGCATGATGTCTACTATCTTCTATGATTTAAAAGAATTTATCATCAATTTTATCGTTGAGACTTAGCTTAATAAATAATCCACATCATCGAATCATCCCTGTACTACGAACAAGGATATTCATTAGTATCACGACCACAAATTATCCATGCACTACGGGCCAAGGATATTCGTATTTTCATTAATGGTCATGATCATGCCAACAACTGTCCATCAATGCACTACGGGCCAATGAGGACTTTTACCACATCATTTGTAACATTACGATCATGATTATACCGAATAATCCCTGGTCATAATCATATCAAGTCCATCTATGCACTACGGGCCAAAGATGACTTTCATAACAATATAAGCATGAGGATGATGACAATGATATAAGAATTCAATTAAAAGAAAGCAAAGGATAAATTTTTAAAGATTTATAATTTAATTTATCCAGAATTTAATAATGTTCAAATTGTCAACACGATACTTCTTTGTGGAGTAAAATTCAAGAATAATATTGTATCAAAAATGATTTGGACTGAAAAGAAATCAATTTTTATTATGAATAGTACCCCGAGTGAATAGTAACTGAGTGAATAGTACCCCGTGAATAGTTCTTCGGGAATAGTACCCCATGAATAGTACTCCAGCATGAAAAAGTTAAAACTTACAAAAATGCTTAAAATAATATTTCCATGAAAAGATACTGAATGAAGCACAAATATCAAGGATGTTCTACTAATTTCATGGAGTATAGAAGCCAAAACTTTAACAAAATGAGTGTAGAATTCGAAATTTAAAACGAAATAATATTACTTACATACTACAGAGTATGGAAAAAAATATTATTTCATACGAATACTGAACAAAAATAATATCCCTTACCTTGAAAAGAAGAGTATTCCAACTGGTATAGCGGGGATATTCTTGAAGAAAACTTTCTGTTTTCTACGCTCAAAGCTTTTGAAAACTCGAAAGAAATACGTTCAATATTATAGAAGAAGAATTCTCTGATTCTGGTGTGATTTTCAATTCTAACTAAGCATCCTATTTATAGGAGAATGAAAATGATACTATTTAAATTTTAGAATCACGGACTGCACAGTGTTTTTATTTTTTTCCTCTTCACGGACGCTGAAAATCTTATGATAATTTTATTTTTTACTATGCAAACAATATGCATAATAAAATATAATATATTCTATTTTCATAAAAAACAAAACTTATTATATATATATATATATATATATATATATATATATATATATATATATACATGCCCTTCCATTTACGTAAAGCCTCCCCCCCCCCATTTTCAGTTTCTATAATTCACATGTGGGCCCCACATATGGCCCCCACAGGTGGCCCCACCCTTATAATATAAAAATATAATGAATAATTTTCTACCGATTATTTTAAAAAATGGGTAAGTGGGGGTCCATAAAATAAGCAAAATTTACAACTAATACTTCATAAAAATTCCCTCAATATTTTTAACAACATTTATTCATCATTATTATGTGCAATATTTAACAACCAGATTATTCCCAGGAAAGAGGGGGCTTTCCAATAAGGATTTCTTCCTATTGGCGCGCAATTAGGTGACCAAACCTCTCCTCGACAGAACTTTTTAGACATCGTCAATATTATAAATATTAATATGAATAATTGTATCGTCTCAATTATTGATTTAATAATATATAAAATATCGACAATAATTGAATCAAATAACGTTTGATACTATGCAGCAATTACTGTAGCAATAATTTAACAAAACCGAGTGACTTCTCACGTAAGCATCAATAATCAATACCGTGTGCTACTATGCAACCACACGTATTACTGTTCTTTTAACACCATATATTTCAACAGTTAATGGTAAAACTTTCACCGTTATTTTCATAAAAAGATATTTCTGTCGTTTTCTCATTCCGACAATAATTACGTTGTGGGGTCCACCAATGATGGTGCCATCGTACGAATATTCACTGTTAAAACGAATATCCCCCGACCAATCGAATATTATATAACTACTTGCTTACTTTGCAAAATTTATAAATATTACCCACAACTATAACATTATAACAAATTCATACCTTAATTTTCAAAAATGATATTTATAGAAAAGTTTATCTTTATTCGTAAAAGTTGGGGTCTTACACTATTCCTTTTTAATTGTTCATTCTCCTTTAAAAAGACTTCATAAATCTGACATGGATTGTATTTGGTTTGGCTGAATTCTGTTCGTCAAGCTTAATTTTTTTTCTTTTTTAACAAAACAAAAAAGAGCTTATATTGTAGTAGTTTGAAATATAAATATATAGAATGAGAAATTATACAAACAAACTTATTGTCTATCCACAAGTTCAATGTGACATCCGGTTGAGTCTATTTATGTATTTTAAATGACTAATGTTGATAAAGTCGGATTTTGTTTTGCCAACAAAAGTTTTATAATTTTGGGTAATAAAAGAATTTAATAACAACTTGGATTATATAATTTGTGCTTTTATTAGGTAAATGTATATAAATATCATATTATAGGCAAGGAAATAGTATCTCGCTTGATTAATATTTTGTATTGGTTGAGGATGAGAGAAATTTACAAAGAGTACGAAAAATGATCTAGGGTTTGTAGAGGGGAGAAGAACATGTAGACTATCACCAAAACAACACGTGACAAAACTCAAGAGAGAAAGAGTCTTCTTGTGTGTATTAGAATGTTCGAGAATCAAAAGTTATTTCTATTAAAATTAAGGGTGTATTTATAGGGTCTCGAGGTAAGTGATCATGTGTCTGACACACATGCCTAAATCATGTGTCTGACATGTGACCTTAGATGAAATTTCAGAAATACCTTTAGGTGCCCAAAGTGATGCTCAAATCGTCATCTAGTCTCCAATTCAAATCCATCTACCATTTTCCATGAGAAGTTTCCTCCATAAGTCTTCTGCTAAGGAACTCGTGGAGGCCCCTCTCAAGTCTTCATATATAAGGTCTCATTGCTCAACTCAAGTTTTTCTTTAATTTCTTCTTTCTCTATTCGGATTCCACATCGTCTAAATTCACCATCGAAAACTTCGAGAGAACCTCAGCACAACCTAAGGGAAGGGTCAAACCCTAAGGGGTCAAACCCTAGGTTTGTGCTTCCTTTGCTCTACTTTCATTTTTCTTTGTCTTTTTTTCTCGATTTTTATAATTTTTTCGTGATTCTTGGCACTGTAATCAGCTCATCTTGTCATGGAGGATTCAAGGAAAGTCATTCCTAAATCCTCATGGGTTTTCTTATCTATTTTCTTAGTTCCAAGCTTTTTATTCAGTCATTGCACTATTTAGGGCTTGTCTGACATGAAATTTACGATTGTTCATCGGTAAGTAATCGGTCCGTACCGGATCGAACCGAACCAATTATCGAATCTACTCAAAACTAAGTACCGAAACCGGTACTGGTTGGACTGTTATACTGAACCAGTTAGTCGGTCCATGATAGATCCGGTATTGGTATGGTACCGATTTTTATCTCATATTGTATCGGTTTTTTCCAACATAGTATTTGCTAACTAGGAACAAGATGGATATTTTTATATTTTCACGCCCTGCCTTTTATTATGTATATGTATAATACTAGTATAGTACAACTCTATCACAAACTCAGGCCTAGAAACAAGGAATTACCAACAACTGCAACACTAGTTATCTATATCCATCTGAAAATATCTCTCGGTCCATCTCAATTATTCACTTACTAAGTCCTATCCTTTCTGGATTTCATCGATCTTCGTGCCTAAAACCCGACTCACTTTCTCTCTTTACAACGCAACATTTCTTCTAAAATATCGACTCTCACCTCCGCCTCTCTTATTCTCGTAAAGGATACAGAGGCGTCATCACCATGGTCAGTTCCAAAAAGGTAATTGTCTTTTTAATTAAGTTAAATCAGAATTGGGGATCTGTTAAAATTTAAGATTTCTTGATGACTTACAATTCAATTATTAAATTCAATGACTATCTCAGATGAGCAATTTTTGTATTTATGGACCTAAAGTTTTATTTGGTAGAGTTTTTTTTGGAGAAGATATAATTTTGTGCCTTTTAATTTGCTTTTGTATTTAATTAACCAGTACAATCGGTTCTGACAGATACATACCAGATATACAAAATGGCTTCCCAAACCAAGTACCAAATAAATGGTATATACCAAAAATATGTACCGATGCTGAACTGTTTCATTTTGTACCAAACCAGTCAGTTTGAATCGGTTCGGTTAACCAAAAAATTGAAAAAAAAATGAATTGAATGCCCACCCCTAATGACATTCAAGAATACGAAGAGATGTTCCCTCTAGGAGGCCAACCAATAGGGTGGTCGAACCTTAGGGTGACTAGGGGGTCACCCTGATTTTCTTATTCTTCTTCTGTTCATTTCCTTGACTTTTTCCCTTGTTTCATTCCGATAGTTCAACTCAAGTTCAATCGAGAAAGTTTATCAGTCCAAGCCATTATTAAGGTTGTTTAAATAAGGATGAAATTTTTTGTGTGCATCGTTTAAATTAGTATGAAATTCTTTTGTTTGCATCTATATTATGGTTTCATTTAATCCTTATCTTTGTTGGATACTCCTATAAATATTATTTTTTATGTTGCTCTCATAATAATAAAAAGTAATATAAGAATTATTAAGGTTTAATTTGGTATCATAGCCATAAACCTTTTTTCCCCTAGCCGCAACCCATTCTCTCTATCCTTCTTATTTCCGTCAGAGCAGTCATGCCCTCCGCATCTTCTAGCTTTTCGTCTAACCCCCCTATCAAAACTGTATCTTCTCCATTGCTACTTCCAAATTTTTATTATGCCCATCACCTCCTCTCACTAAAATTGAATTCTAACAATCATCTCTTATGGAAGACTTAAGTTGACCCACTCCTAAGAAGCAAAAATCTGTTTAGTTTTTTCAACGGTACAAACCCACGCTGTTGTCCGTTTTATATATTAACAATATGCGCAAATGGACACGATCAATCAAGTAATATAGAAGTAAGAAAGGATGTTGAACCCACATGGAACAAATACTAACAATTACTCTAATTACCAAGTTTTTTTTACCAATTTAACCCACTTAAACAGTCAGTCTAAGTGATGAGCTGAAGCAACTCTTGGTATTGCACATCGTATATCTAGTACAACTCAAAACGGACTGGTGGAACGCAGTTATAGGCACATTGTTAAAACTGGTTTGTCTTTAATGGCTCGCTCAAGTATTCTAGATATTTTTTAGGATATACTATGCATTTAACACTTCCATCTACTTAATAATCGGTTAGCATCCTATGCACATTATAATCTGTCTCCATTTCAAGCACTATATCACAAGGCCCCTAAATATCATTTAGTGTGCACTTTTGGATGCCTATATTTTCCTTTGTTTCATCTTTATAATCGCCATAAATTTGAATATTGTTCTTATCCATGTATTTTTCTCGGTTATAATAACTCGCATCTTTGGTGCAATTGATATGACCCGCAAAAAAATTGAGTTTACATTTGAAAGTCCAATAATAATCTAGAAGGGGGGTTGAATAGATTATTACATGTTAAAAAATTATATTAGGCCTTTTTAAATTTTTAATAATCAATTTGCAGTTTTAGAAATTAGCATGCAAGATAATAAAAATTCAATCACACAATGCACATAGATTTATCTGGTTCACAATATACCCCTTGGTATGTTTCTTCTTGGATCTCAAGTCCCTACTTGGAACTTGAGATCCTATTACTATCTGTAATAAAAACTCTTTCAACAGGCGGAGAAGCCTTTACAAAGTTTTATAGACAAACTTCTAACTTTTTCAACTATTCTATCTTGGACAACAAGCTCCCCGCTCCCTCCTCAAGTCTAGTTGTAACACCTTTTTGAGTTCAATTCTATTCTATGATTTGGTCTTGAAACAACAACTTCTTCCTCACCTCACAAGTACACTAGAGACCCAACTTGCGTTTCTCAAATAAGCATATATTAATTTAAGACCAAATATATATTTATAAAAGTTCAAAGACTTTTATATTTAAAGATATGCTTCTTTGAAAGCAGGTAGAAATTTATGTTTAGATCAAATGAGGCTTCTGTTTAAGCAAATATATTAAATATGCACAAAAAGTTCAAGTAACTTTTATGTTTTCGAGAGATGCTTCTTAAATAAGCAGATAAGTCAATTTTAGCTTTTAACTCAAAAATGCTTCTGTTTAAGCAAATATATAATTTTAATGCAATATATAAAGAATTATTTTTTTAAAAAATAAAGAGTGTTTTTCTATGGATTAAACAGAATTGTTTCTCAGATAATCTTTAACAAGTATTATATAAATGATTTTTATGTATCAATACTTGTCTATAAAAGAATAAATCAATTCAAACAATATTTATCAAGTATAATATTTAAGTCAGTTAAGCATAAACTGATATAGTAAATATTATTGTTTAACTCAGATAATATATAGGAATATTTTATCTATTATATGAACTTTTATAAATAATGTCACTTAGTACTATAAGGAATCCTACGGTTCGAATTCCTTTTTGTAGAAGTGTATCTCCGTAGCCTTGCGGCGTCTAAGTACGACAAAATTTATAATTTCACAATTGATATTTATATAAATATTTTCAATAGATCACTACGATTCTCAAATCCAGTCCGGATGACTCCTCTTTTTGGAGGAATATCTCAGTATCGTTTTGAGCTATCAAGTGTCGTATCTATTTTATGATATTTATATAAATAATGTCGATAAAAGGTTACTAAAGACTATAAGGAATTGTACGGTTCGAATTCCTCTCCGTAGAGGTGTATCTCCGTAGCCTTGCGGCGCCCAAGTATCCTTTTATTTGACAAATAGATGAAATATAGATATATAACATTATGTATAACAATGTATATTTGTATATTTATTGATATAATACAAGTAAGAAATAATTCAACAAAGATTAAACTTATCTCAATACTTGGACCAATTTTCTCTTCTAAAAATAATCAGAACTTTTGTAAAAAGAGATATAAAGCTTGTAGGCAAGGAGAGTATGCTTTTCTTTTCACTGAATTGGTAAAAACCAAATGAATGAAATACTCTCTATTTATAGATTTTTGAAGTCGGGGGCAAAAATATAATTTGTGAAAACTAGTTTTGAATGTATGGTTAATGTTGATTATGTCACGTTCTAGCCTAATGTTTTGATGATGACTTGTTCATTGGTACTAAATTCTCTATTTTGAATTTCAAAGAATTGTTTGATGGATTATTCAAGAAGAATGAAGATGTTTTGAGTCTTAAGGAAAATATGTAAGGTCATTGCAAATATTTGATTTTTCAATACAAGGCTCTAAGACATTTTTATGTGTGCATTAAAAATAAGAATTAATTATGCGTGTCTAATATATGTTATTGCTATTTAAGATGACCGATTTAATTAGCATGCATGCGAAAAAGCTTTATTCGAATTAATTGAGTTTTACATGTGTTGGTAACCTAGAGATTTAGTTTGTGCCAACTAAGGAGTAATCATTATCTGTTAATAGTTTAATTTCATATTTCTTGGGAATACAAGATAATGATGGGTCTAAGAAACGTTTGATATTTTGCAAGAATTACGGAACTAACATTTTGTTAAGAAGTCTAGTTCTGTGATATACTAGTGGGAGATATTTTAGAGTGGGTTAACATGGAACTTTTATGATTATAGGCTACAGGTGTTTTACACGGAACTTATTACCTTCTTGGGTTATCTTTGACATAGTCTATATTTTTGAAAGTTTTCAACAGTAATAAAATTGTAGCTTATCTTTGGGATTTTTGTTGGCAACGTTATTATTGTTACAACGAAATTGTGTTGTATGAGAAACGGTAATATATTTTGGCTATAAAAGAAACTGAGAACAGTGATAAAGATACAACACTTGAGTTAATATTTTGCACTTACATACTTTGAAAGCTATTCTATTCTTGGTGCAAATTTTGAGCTGCTGATCAATTGATATTTTCAGTTAATTTTCGTGGGCATAATATTGGTGATATCTTTTACTCTTTCTACTTGATCATTGCATTCATTAGTTGAGCCTTGCATTGTCAAATTGCATATTTGCTTTGATCATTAGACCTCTATTATTGTAATCTAAGTTTTTAGACTAAGTGTTGTCAAAGGAGATTTAATCCAGGTGGATTAAGGTTTGTTTACAAACAGGTTCAAGGAAGCATAGGTGCTTAAGGGGTGCAGTGGTGCACAAGGAGCAAGAGTGCTCAAGTGAATTCTTGTTATTCAATTTTATAGAATCTGTATTGTAACAAGAGTCTTTTAAAGAAATAAAAGTGAGTCTCCAATACTAGTTGATATTGGACGTGGAGTAGGCTATTTTTATAGAGGGTAATAGCCGAACCACGTAAAAAATCTTGGTGTTATTTTGATTACTTGATTTAACTTAATTTCACTCAAGTTAATTAATTTGCTAAATAAACAAAATTTAATCATAAGAGGTTTTGTTATCATTTAATATTTTATTTAGCTTACAAAAACACCAAGATATTTTCTTAAACAAAAATCAAATTCGGTAGACCATACTCATTCAGCAAGCCGCATTCATCAATATAGTTGACTACATTCAATAATTCGGTTTAAAGTTTTTAAATTTGTCATAATTTGTATCCACACTTATTCAACCCCCCCTTCTAAGTGTGCCTTATCTGAATTTCAGTTTGGATGATGTATTTTTGAATTTGACGGTCCAGATGAGAAAGGATTTTTACGCAGAAGAACTTTTAATTTCGCCTGGGCCAAAATCCATTCACTTAGCATTTAATGAAAATTTGACCAACACATGCCTTAATGCTAGCACACTCACGCGGTTTAAGTCCACAAAAGAATGTCACACACACACGATTTTAATTGCCAACACATGCACTTCACACACACATGCATGATACTTGCATTATATTATATATATATATATATATATATATATATATATATATATATATATATTATAATGCACGCACTATAACACACATATATTATATATATACCACTTAGTGTATATATATATATATATATATATATATATATATATATATATATATATAGTACCTCTTGTTATAAATATATACTTATGATATATACGGTTTATATATATACTAGGGTTGACCATTGCCTATGGCACTACTAATACTTGTGTAATTATTTAATACCTAAAGATGAATCTAAATGAAAAATGTGACGCCCCCAAAACAAGTATACATCACCCATCTTGAGTTGCCAAATACATGGTATATAACTCAAATACAAACTTAATTATACAACTGTCGTGTACAATACGACCAAACATAAGCTGAGAGTTTAAATAAGAATATTGCCTTCTAGATAATATCCACTCTCAATGGAGTCCTCATTACAATTATTATCACACTATTTCACAGAAAAGTGAGGACTACTAAAGCCATTTATCCTGGACCATCAATCCGTTCCCCGACTTATCCCAGCTATATTCTCATTTCCTGAAGAGAATAATAAAAGAAAAGGGTGAGCTCAACTAGCCCACTAAGAAATATTATGACTAAGATAATGCAGAATAAATTATCCTTAGCATTCAACAGTATAACAACTAATAGAATATAATAGACAACAAGTTTTAGATCAACAATTGCAGCTTTGGTCATTCTCCGATATTTGAGTGAATAGTAACCAGGTGAATAATAACCCATGAATAGTAACTTATGAATAGTATTCTGACATGAAAAGATCAATAATTATCAAGAAAGCTCAGAATAATATCTCTATGAAAAGATATTAGATGAAGCGCAAATATCAAGGATATTCTACTAATTTCACGGAGTATAGAAGCAATACTTTAACAGAATGAGTGTATAATTAGGAATACGAGACGAAATAATATTACTCACATACTACAGAGTATGGAAGAAAATATTGTTCCTTATGAATACTGAACAAAAACAATATCCCTTACAACTGTTGAACGAAAATAATATTCCAACGAATATTTAACGAAGATAATATTCCAACGAATATTTAATGAAGATAATATTCTTTATGAATATTGAAAGAAAATAATATTCATACGAATATGAAAAATAATATCTCTTTAGAATATGAAATAAATAATACCCCTTACCTCAGAAGAAGACTGGATACTGGAGTAGTGAAGTAGCAGACTACTCTTCTTCTTTTTCCCTATAGCTTCTCTATCTATAGCTTTGCTCTCTATAATTGCTCTTGTGAGTCTTAGTGAATTGGTGAGAATGAAGGAAGAATGAGCTTCTATTTATAGGAAAATATAGTTTCGATAATTGCACGTTTTGGGGCTCAAAATATTACAATATAATACCTTCATCTTTTCCTTCATTTTTAATTTAGTCCTGCAAATATTATCAAACTTGAACCACCTCCTCTAATAGTACATCATGTGAATCAATAGTTTAATCATGTGAGTCAATAGTTCTATACATGTGAAAATACAAATTACAGTATAGTACATCCATTTATACCTCCATTTTTAACTTAGTCATGCAAGTATTATCAATCTTGCACCACCTCCCCTAATAGTACATGAATGTGAATCAATAGTACACACATGTAAACAAATAGTTATAAGCGTGTGAATTAATAGCAATTAATTGCTCATTTATCTGATTAATTACCCGATTGGTCAGTATAACTTCCAGACATCAATTATTATCGAAAGAAATGTCGATTTCCACTAACACTAATAATCCCAACACATTGGAACTATTAATTTCATCTTTAATCAACACGAACTTATTCATCATTAATATTATAACTCACAATATTTAACAACTAGGTCTTTCCCAGGAAAGAGGGGGCTTTCCGATAAGGATTTCTCCTTATTGGCGCGCAATTAGGTGACCAAACCTCTCATTGATAGAACTTCTAGACATTGTCAATATTGCAAATAATAATATGAATAACTTTGTCATCTCAATTATTGATTTAATAATATAAAATATTATGAGATGATCTCGTGTGACAATAATTGAATCAATAATATGAAAGATATGATGCAGAAGTTACTGTAGCAATAACTGAGTATAACTGAGTGACTTCTTACGTAAGCATCAATAATCAATACCGTGTGCTACTATGCAACCACACCTATTACTGTACTTTTACTACCGGGTAGTTCAACAGTTTTAACGGTAAAACTTTAGCCGTTATTTTTATAAAATGATAATTCTGTCATTTTCTAACTACGACAATACTTCCATTGTGGGGTCCACCAATGATTGTGCCGTTATACGAATATTCCCTGTTAAAACGAATATTCCCCGACCAATCGAATATTATATAACCACTTGCTTACTTTTGCAAAATTCGTAAATATTACCCACACTATAACATTATATCAAATCCACACCATAATATTCAAAAATATATTTCGAGAAAAATTATTCTGTATTCATAAAAGTTGGGGTCTTACAACCTCCCCTTCTTATGAAATTTCGTCCTCGAAATTAGGGTGCGTACCTGGTATGTCGAAGAGGTGAGGATACCTTGACTTCATTTTAGATTCTAACTCTTGAGGCATAACCTTTGAGTGTTGAATATGATCCTTCTTATCCAAGATTTTAATACGTATCTCCTCATATGTTAAATCTTCTGCTATCGCGTCTAGTTCTAATTCAATAATGTGGTTTGGGTCATCCACATAATTATGTAACATCGATACAAGAAAAACGTTATGAACACGCGACATAATTGGCGGTAAAATGAGTCTATAGGCCACAGTTCCTACTCCATTGAGGATTTCAAATGGGCCAATTAAATCGAGGGTTGAGATTTCCTCTCTTCGTCGGTTCTTGCTTCTAGAATAACGCTCTCTTGAACCTTCTTCTTCACATTCATCAGCTCTGAGTATGTAGCTTGAGTGGCTTTAACTTTATCGATTAAAGTCGATTCTAATCGTATATTCGTTTTCTTCACGTGGGTCCCTAGAGTCTTTAACTCTATCTTCATCATTGTAATTTATACGAAATGGGTTTTTGTGTTAACAACATCGCACTCATAAACGCATACGATCTTCTACTCAACGCGTCATCTACCACGTTCGCTCTTCTACAATGATATTGAATTGTATAGTCGTAATCTTCAACAGCTCGAGCCAACGTTTTTGGCACATTATATGTTCATTTTGTTTGGAGAAATATTTAAGGTTTGAAGAAATGGGTTTTGTATTGGGGTCAATACAAAATTCGATTTCACGCTCTAGGGTTAGGCTAAGAAGTCTTCGGAGAATACGTCAAAAAATTTATTAACAATAGAAATATCATTCAAAACTGTGACTCTCATCCCAAGACTTGGATAGCACGTCACATTGATACCTATCAACTTGCCACCATTATCCACGGCGTCCCCTACGGATAGTCTGGCTTCGGTGCATACCACACAAGGAAGTTAACAACGAAAGGATCGGGGCTCTTTACTTATGGCTTGATATGACAGTGATTGACTTTAGTGGTTTGGTTGCTTGAATTCGCATAACAGGTTGGTTAGGAATATGAAAGCTAACAACCTTCCGAAAATAATCAATTTTGGCATGATGACTAGTTAACCAATCGATTCCTAAAATCACATCAAGGGCAATTATTTTCAAAGAGATAAGATCGACAGGTAATGTGAAAGTGTCGATTTGAATCAACAAGATTTATAAACAGTGGAGGTAACGAAGGTTTCTACTAACGAAGTTTCAACCAATAAGTCAAAGTCTAACTTCTCTGGGGTCAAATTTAAATGTTGAGTGCAAGAAAGAGAGATAAAATAATGGATAGAACCGGTATCTAATAAGGTATAGACTTCGCAAGAATTTATAATTAACTAACCTGTGCTAACTTCGTTCGGGTTACTCGCTTTTTGAGAAGTCACGAAAAATGCTCTTCCTCAAACCATCAACTTTGTTTTGTCTGTATCCGTCTTTGGTGCCACCGTCCTAGCTGGACTTGATTTCGCTACAGGACAAAATTGAGCTATGTGACCGTCTTTTTCACAACTAAATCATACCTTGGAAGGCTGCGAATAGTTTGGACTTATGTGTCCCTCCTCTCCGCATCTATAGCATCTAACTGGCAGTCGTTCTCCTACCCTAGAATTTGTTGCTGGTGTTGGTGCTGCTGCCGACGTCTTCCCATCATCATTAAATCTTCTCTTCTTGAATTTTCCACTTCTATTATCTTGGCCATGATTACCACCGAAGTGGTTACCATTCTTGGCTTGATAATTTCCCCCACGATGGTTATCATTGTCTCAAAATCGTTAATTTGGTACGATTATTATCGTGTTATTGGTCATTGCCTTTTGGTTGTGCTGACTCATTATCGCGCTCCAATAACTGAGCCCTATTCAAAACATCTGAATATAAACAAAGTTTGTGAGAAATGAGGTATTGACGTATATCGGGTTTCAAACCTCTTAGAAACATTCACGTCATTCGCTCCTCTTTATCGACAAAATGGGATGCAAACCGGGATAACTCCGCAAATTTAGCCTCGTATTGCGACACGGTCATATTGTTTTGCTACAACCTGATGAATTCCACCTCCTTCATGTGACGAATACTTTCGGGAAAGTACTTGTCGTTGAACAACTCTTGGAACTTCTCCCAAGACATCTTAAGTGCGTCAGGCTGTGTACATTTTACAGATTCCCACTAATAATCTGCCTCTTCATGCAACATAAAGGTGGCGAAGGGAACCTTTTGCTCCTCTGAGCATTCCAAGACATCAAATATCTTGGTGATCTATTTTATCCAAGTCTCTGCCTTAAGTGGTTCTGGTTTTCCCAAAAACTCCGGCAGTCCCAGCTCCTTGAACTGCTTAGCAGTGACCATCAGAGAGTTGCCAGTGTTTCCACCTACATTTTGAACAGGAGTCTCTCTCGCCTGATGTTGCATGAATTGCATAAAGCCTCTGAACATCCCATCGTTCATCATCTGATCGGTGTTGTTGTTTACCTGAGGATTATTGTCTTCCTCTTGCACATTATCCTGGGTATTGATCGTTCGTGACTCAACGGTCTCATGTGCTTCATTGTTGATTTCAACATTTTCAGATGCCATTTTCAAACACTGTTACAAAACAAGGGTTAATTGACATGCCACATATTATCCCTATACTCTGATCGACCAATTAAATACCAAATAAACTTAGGTAGGTCATACTAGCGAAGGAATTCCCCGTCTCTTCCCTCCTAGTTCTTGTCTCACATCTCAGCCAGGGATCATATCCCTAAGCTTTGATACCAACTGTGACGCCCCCAAAACAGGTATACATCACCCATCTTGAGTCGCCAAATACATGGTACATAACTCAAATACAAACTAATTATACAACTATCGTGTACAATACGACCAAACATAAGCTGAGAGTTTAAACAAAAATATTGCCTTCTAGACAATATCCACTCTCAATAGAGTCCTCATTACAATTATTATCACATTATTTCACATAATAGTGATGTGACGCCCCCAAAATAGGTATACATCACCCATCTTGAGTAGTCAAATACATGGTACAAAATAAAAATAAAAACTTAATTATACAACTGTCGTGTAAAATACGAAAAAACATATGCTATGAGTTTTAATACAAATATTGTAATCTAGACAATATCCACACTCAATGAAGTCCTCATTACATTTATTATCACACTATTTAACAGAATAGTGAGGGCTACTAATGCTATCATCTAGACCGTCACTCCGTTCCCCGACTCGTCCCAGCTATATTCTCATTTCCTAAAGAGAATAGTGAAAGAAAGGGTGAGCTCAACTAGCCCAGTAAGAAATATTATGACTAAGATAATGCAGAATAAATTATCGTTAGCTTTCAACATTGTTAAACTGATAAAATACAATAGACATCAAGTTTAACTGCAGCGGAACAAGCAATCCATTAGAAGAGTCAAGTAGAGAATAAAATCTAATATCTTCTATGATTTAAAAGGTTTTCATCACTTTTATATCACGAGACTCGACTTATTAAATAAACCACGCCATCCCCAAGACTACTGCCGAGGATATTCATTAGTATCACGACCACAAATTATCCATACACTACGGGCCAAGGATATTCGTATTTTCATCAATGGTCATGATCATGCCAACAAGCATCCATCAATGCACTATGTGCCAATGAGGACTTTTACCACATCATTTGTAACATTACGGCCATGACTATACCGAATAATCCTCGGTCATAATCATACCAAGTCCATCTACGCACTCTCGCCACAAATGGCTTTCAACATAATATAAACATGAGGATGATGACAATGACATAATAATTCAATAAAACAAGTTCAAGAATTAAATTTTAAAGATTTATAAGTTAATTTATCACGAACTCAAAACGCCCAAATTGTGAACACGACATCTTTGCTTTGTGGAGTAAAATTCAAGAATACTCGTAAGAATATTTTCATGGAAAGATCTTTGGATGAAGCTTAAATATCCGGGATATTCTACCGATTTCATGGAGTATAGAAGCCAAAACTTTAACCAACTTAATATAATAGAATATATGAAACTTCAAATGGATTTTCGCGCATACATGCAGTAATCCATGTGAGATGCATCATTTCCACAATTTAATATGGAATGAATACAAAGGATCATTCACCACGCATGTGGTAATCCACATGACAAAGTTATTCCAATGTAATAATAAAGAATGGAATAATGTAAGAATTCACCATGCATACGATAGACCGCATGCATGTGTTATTCCAAATGTAATAATAAAGAATGGAACGGTCATGCGAAATCCATACGCAGGCGTGATATTCCAAGAGAATAATAAAGAATGGAATAACAATAGAATTCACCGAGGCATGCGATAGTAATCAAATGCATAATGAGTTATTCTAACAAAATAATAAATAATGGAACCAGTCATGCATAATACGCATGTATATGATATTCCAATGAATAATAAAGAATGGAAAACCGTAAGAATTTCACCGTGTATGCGATAGATGTAGACGGAGTTATTCCAATAGAATAATAAATAGTGGAACTGTGTCATGCCAGAATACGCACGTACGAGATATTCCAACGAATAATAAAGAATGGAATAATGTAAGAATTTCGCCATGTATGCGATCTTGATGTAGAAAAGTTATTCAATGTAATAATAAATAGTGGAACTGTGTCAAATGCGTAATACGTATTGCAGGCGTGATATTCTAATGAGTAATAATAAGGAATGGAATAACAGAAGAATTCACAATGCATGCGATAGACAACACAGACAGGTTATTCCCAACAGAATAATAAGGAATGGAATAACAATAGCTCTCTTCATGAAAATGAAAGAAATAATACCCTTTACCTTAGAATAAAGCTGGATACTAGAATAGAAAGGTAGCAGACTTCTCTTCTTCTTTCTCTCTATAATTTCTCTCTATAATAATTGCTCTATAGCTTTAGTGAATTGGTGAGAAATGAAGGAAGAATGAGCTTCTATTTATAGAATAATATAGTTTCGATAATTGTACGTTTTGGGGCTCGAAAAATTACTGTACAATACCTCCAACTTTTCTTTCATTTTTAATTTAGTCCTGCAAGTATTATCAAACTTGCACCACCTCCCCTAATAGTAAATAATGTGAATCAATAGTTCAATCATGTGATTCAATAGTTATAATCATGTGAAAATATGAATAACAGTATAGTACCTCCATCTTTAACTTAGTTATGCAAGTATTAGCAATCTTGCACCAACTCCCCTAATAGTACATGAATGTGAATCAATAGTGTGACGCCCCCAAAATTAGGTATACGTCACCCATTTTGGGTCGCCACTTACATGGTACATAAATTCAAATACAACTTACTAATATAAGCGCCGTATGCAATAACGACATATAAAGCGTGAGTTTGAATACAAATATTGTCTACTAGATATTATACAAACTCAAAAGGAGTCCTCATTACAACTATTATCACACTATTTCACGAGAATAGTGAGGACTACTAATGCTATCCTCTCGGACCATTACTTCGTTCCCGAGGCGTCCCAACTATGTTCTCATTTCTCAAGAGAACGGTGAAAGAAAAGGTGAGCTCAACTAGCCCAAGAAGAAATATTATGACTAAGATAATGCGTAATAAATTATCATTAGCCTTCAACAAATGTTAAACCGATAAAATACAATAGACAACCGGTTTAAGCTGCGGCGGAATAAGCAATCCATTAAAAGAGTCAAGTAGAGAATAAAGTCTACTATCTTTTAGGTTTTAAAAGGTTTTCATCAATTTTTATCATTTGAGACTCAAATTTTAATAAATAAACCACCACATCTAATCATCCCCTGTACCACTGGCCAAGGATTTTCATCAAATTATCAATGGTCATGACTATCCGAATCACCCTGGTCATAATCATACCAAAAACTATCCATCATCGCATTACGAGCCATCGAGGACTTTTGTCACATCATTTATATCAAGTCGTGATTATACCGAATGATCCTCGGTCATAATCATACTAAGTTCATCTATGCACGTAAGCCAAAGATAACATAATATAACATGAGGATGATGACAATGACATAATAATTCAATAAAACAAGTTCAAGAATTATTTAATCCATGAATTATTAACGTCCAAATTGTCAACACGACATCTTTGTTTAAGTGAGAGAAAATTCAAGAATGATCGGAAGAATATTTCCATGAAAGATATTGGATGAAACGCAAATATCAAGGATATTCTACTAATTTCATGGAGTATAGAAGTCAAAGTTTTAACCATTTGGGTATAATAAAGAATGGAATAACAAAAGAAATCACCGTGCATGCGGTACGCGCAGATAGACAAAGTTATTCCAAGCGAATAATAATAACGGAACCCGGTCGGGTGAAATTCACACCTACAGGATGTTCCAACAGAATAATAAAGATGGAACCGATCCGGTGTAAAAACACACATGATAGGATATTCAACGAGAATGATAAAGAGCGGAACCAGTAGGTGTAAAACACCACATGCATGGATGTTCCAATGAGAATAATAATAAAGAGCGGAACCAGTCCAGGTGTAAAACACATGCAGACGAGGATGTTCCAGCAGAATAATAAAAGAATGTCACCAAGTATAGGTAAATAGCGTATACGAGGTTATTCCAATGTAATAAATAAGAATGGAATAACATAAGGATTTCACCAAGTATAGGATATCGGCGTATATACGAGGTTATGTATAGGGTATATCACTTTTAGGAGTTATTCCAATGGAATAATAGTGAATGGAATAATGTGAAGTTCTCTTCAAGAAGAAAGAATAACACCCTTACTAGTAAAAGAGGCTGAATATAGAAGTAGTGAAGTAGCGAATACTCTTCTTCTTTCTATAATTTTTCTCTATAGCTCTCTCTATAATTTCTCTCTAGAGTTTCAATGAATTCGTAAGAAAATAATGAAGGAATGAGCTTATTTATAGGAAAATGGAATGCATAAGTAACTAATCCATGAACGGTCCAGATTGATTTACTTTAATCTGACGGTCCATATTTAAAGAAAAATCTTTTAAATAAAATATAATATATTCTATTTATATAAAAACATTTTTACTATGCAAACACTATGCAATACTATGCAAAACACTATGCAAAACACTATGCAACACTATGCATAATAAAATATAATATATTCTATTTATAGAATAACTTTAATAAAGTATTCTATTTTATATAAAAGATGTTTCGTTTTATTACGTTAATAATCTGAATAAAACAAAAGCGTCATTATCGCTATAATAATTCATATTATTAATCGACAATAATGGAATCAACCCGAGTGACTTCTCACATAAGCATCAATAATCAATACCGGTATTGCTTCTTATGCGACCACACATTATTCTTGTATTTTTTTACTACCGAGTAGTTCAACGGTAACCACGGTAAAACTTCCGCCGTTATTTCAATAAAATATTTTTGTCGTTTTTCAATCCGACAATAATTACATTGTGAGGGTCCACCAATGATTGGTAGTTATACGAATATTCCCTGCTAAACCGAATATTCCCCACCAATCGAATATAATATAACCACTTGCATACTTTGCAAAATTTATAAATACTACCCACAACTATAATATTATCTCAAATTCACACCATAATATTAAAAAATTATTTAGACCAAATTTAAATCTTTATTAATAAAATCGGGGTCTCACTGATCTCCCCTCCTTATGGAATTTAAGCCCTCGAAATTAGGGTGCATACTGGTATGATAAAGAGATGCGGATACCTTGAATACCTTTATCGTTTAAAAATATTAAATTCATCTTTGAAATCTCCCAAAGCTATTCATTAACAATTCATCTTTGCACTACAAAGCTAAAGATATACAAGCTGTAAAACCAATAATGCTAAGACGCGACTTTAATAGTATCACGACCACGAATTATCCATGCACTTTGGCCGAGGATATTCGTGTTTTTTCAATCTGATTATGATTATAAAGAACAATCCTCGGTCATAATCATACCAAGTCCATCTATGCACGTAAGCCACGAGATGACTTTGAACGCATACATGAATTAATATTTCATTCACGAGACTCATTTCAATAATTAATCCACATCATCGAATCATCCCGCACTACGTGCCAAGGATATTCATTAGTATCATGACCACAAATTATCCATGACTACTACCAAAGATAATTATGTTTTCAATTACGGTTATGATTATACCGAACAATCCCTGGTCATAATCATACCAAGTCCATCTATGCACGTAAGCCACAGATGACTTTGAACGCATCCATGAATTAATATTTCATTCTTTGAGAGACATTTCAATAATTAATCCACATCATCGAATCATCCCCGCACTACGTGCCGAGGATATTCATTAGTATCACGACCACAAATTATCCATGCACTACGGCCAAAGATAATTGTGTTTTCAATTATGGTTATGATTATACCGAACAATCCTCGGTCATAATCATACCAAGTCCATCTATGCACGTAAGCCACGTAGATGACTTTGAACACATCCATGAATTAATATTTCATTCTTTGAGACTCATTTCAATAATTAATCCACATCATCGAATCATCCCCTTTTCTGTGCCGAGGATATTCATTAGTATCACGACCACAAATTATCCATGCACTACTACCAAAGATAATTGTGTTTTCAATTCTGGTTATGATTATACCTAACAATCCTCGGTCATAATCATACCAAGTCCATCTATGCACGTAAGCGCGAGATGACTTTGAACACATCCATGAATTAATATTTCATTCTTTGAGACTCATTTCAATAATTAATCCACATCATCGAATCATCCCCGCACTACAAAGCCAAGGATATTCATTAGTATCACGACCACAAATTATCCATGCACTACTACCAAAGATAATTGTGTATTCATTAATATCACGACCACAAATTATCCATGCACTACTGACCAAAGATAATTGTGTATTCATTTCTGGTTATGATTATACCTTAGAATAATCCGTGGTCATAATCATACCAAGTCCATCTATGCACTACTGAGCCACGAGATGACTTTCAACATAATATAAACATGAGGATAATGATATAAAGAATCAATCAAATGAGATAAAGGATAAATATTAAACATTTATAATATAATTTATCCGAGATTCAAGAATATCCCCATGTTATCAATCATTTAATAATCTCATAATCTAATAACATTAATATTATAACAATATTTTAATCACTTCTTAAATTTATAAACAATTTATCTTAATTGTTTACGCTTTACCATATAATGCATTTAATCATTCAAAATGTCATACTCATAAAATATCATCACCAATTATCAAATCCTCATCAAAAATATGCATATACTCTATATAGGATTCTCTCAGCCATAAAATCCTATTTTCAACTTTGTTACTTCACATAACATATTTAACTCATATGTTCGTAACTAAACTATTTTCATGAAAAATACCAAATCATTTCAAAAATATTTCTTTTCCGGGATTTAGCATAATATAGTCCCATAATGAAAATATATTTTCTCGAAATTTTAAAATTCATTTACTATTTTTAAAAATCAATTTCCACTTAATTCCTTAAGAAATTAGCTACCTCAAGTTTAACTCCAAAATTCCCAAATCTTGGCGGGGACCTTACACATGTTAACGTGAGCTTCTAGTTTAAATTTCATGGTCATCTGAGTTATAGAACTCGGTTATAAGCGTTTTTAAATCGGAAAAACCTAAATATTGAAAAAAGAGTCATAACTTGCTTTTGGACAGGAGATACTTTATACCATATACCTTCATGTCCCAAAAGGCCGTAATTTTTCTCATAATTTAAGTGGTAAAAAACAGCCTCTCTAAAATCATGGCGAAGCTTTTTTTTGGTTTTGCAGCTTTGCACTCCTTTGCTAAAATCAGTCCACACAAAAATCTACAACACCTTTCCAGTAATTCCACTTGGATTAGTTAGGTAACTCATAGATCTAACTCTAGGACTTGACCACATTCAAAAATTCAAAATATAACAGGAGATATGGTCAATTGAATTTCATGTTACGTTTTTCACTAAAATCGATTTTCAACTCTTTGTGATTTCTAAGAAACTTTCATGTTTTCACATACTAACCAACATAACTCATCATAAAACTTACTAATACTTCATATACCCATGATTTTTATTAGTTCTATACTTTTATTATGACTTTCATCATAATCCACGTAAATGCAGATCCTTTTAGTTGAAGAAATATTTGAGGGTTTAAGAAATGGGTTTTGTCTTTGGGGAATCAATACAAAATTCGATTTCACGCTCTAGGGTAGGCTAAGAAGTCTTCAAGAATACGCCAAGAAATTTATTAATGATAGAAATATCATTCAAAAGCTCATTACTCTCGTCCAAGACTTGGATAATACGTCACATTAATACCAATGTGACTTCTATCCCTTAACTGGATAGCACCTCACAATGATACCTATTAACTAGCCATCTTCATCACGACGACGTCGCCTACGAGAAAGTCCGGCCGGTGCATTCCACACAAGGAAGTCAACAAACGAAAGGATCGGGCTCTTTACTTATAGCTTGATATAACAAATGATTAACTTTAGGATTTGGTTACTTTGAATTCAGTATAACAGGTTGGTTAGAATATGAAAGCTAACAACCTTACAAAAAGAATGATGAGTAGTTAATCAATTATTTTCAAAAATTACCTCAAAGGCAAGTATTTTCAAGAGATAAGATCGACGAGTAGCGTGAAAGTGTTTATTTGAAACAACAAGATTAATAAGCGAGTGGAGGTAACGAAGGCTCCTATTAACGAAGTTTCAACCAATAAGTCAAAGTTTAACTTCTTGAGTCAAATTCAAGCGTTGAATGCAACTAGGTGAAATAAAAGAGTGGTGGGTAGGCGGTATCTAACACGGTATAGACTTCGCAAGAGCTTACGATTAACTTACCCGTGATAATTTTATTGGAGTTCCTCATCACGAGAAAAAACGCTCTCTCTTAAACTCTCGGCTTTAGTTTATGCAGGGACGACCTTTGGTGCCTCCATCCTAGTTGAATTTGTCTTGATGGCGACAAAATCGAGCTAAGTGACCTTCTCTTCCACAATTATAACATGCTTTGACGGCATGATGGCGCGATCCGGACCGATGTGTCCTCTCTCGCATTTGAAGCATATAATGGGTGGTCGATTCTTCTTCCTTTGAAACGAGTGTTGGTCTTTGACGTCTTTCCATCATTGTTGAATCTCCTTTTCTTGAAATGTCCATTCTTATTATTTTGGCCCCGATTACCACCAAGTGGTTACCATATCCGGCACATTGATTTCCTCCACGCTTGTTGTCACCGCTCGATGACTACTCTCATTTGGTATTATAATTTTCTTAATTTTGCGCTCTCTTTTAGTTGCGTTGACTCGTTATCGCGCTCCACTAATCGAGCCCTATTTACAACATCCGAATAAAAACACAGTTTATGAGAAATAAGATGTTGACGTATCTCCGCTTCAAACCTCTTAAAAACATTCGCGTCATTCTCTTCATTATCCACCAAGTGGGGACGCAAATCGTGATAACTCGCAAATTTTGCCTCATATTGCGACACGGTCATATTGTTTTGTTCCAACTTGATAAACTCCACCTCCTTCATATGGCGAATAGTTTCGAGGAAAGTATTTGTCGTTGAATAGCTCTCTGGAACTTCCCAAGATATCTTGATCAAAGCGGGTTGAGTACGTTTCACCGATTCCCACCGATGTCGCCTCTCGCGCGCAACATAAAAGCGGCGAAAAGGAACCTTTGCTCCTCGGAGCATCCCAAGACATCAAATATCTTGGTAATCTGCTTTATCCATGCTTCCGCAAGAAGTGGTTTTGGCTCTCCCTTAAACTCCGGTGGTCCCAACTCCTTGAATTGTTTAGCGGTGGTGGCAGAGAGTTTTCCGTGTTTCCACCTACGTTTTGAGCAGAGTCGCTTTTACTTTGATGTTGCATGAATTCTAAAACCTTTTAAGCGCATCGTCGTTAGTCGATTGATCGGTGTTGTTATTCTGGGAGGATTATCGCCATCCTGTTGTACATTGTTTCGATTATTGATCTTTGGAGAATCAACGGTCTCACGTGCTCCATTCTTATTCTCAACATTCTGGATGCCATTTTCACATCCGCCATAAAATAAGGGTTAATTAACATATCACATATTATCCCTATACTACAACCGACCAATTAAATACCAAATAAATTTAGGTAGGTCATACTAGCGAAGGAATTCCCCGTCTCTCCCTCCTAGTACTATTCTCACATCTTGCTTGAGGATCATATCCCTAAGCTCGATATCTGTTGTGGCGCCCCAAAATTGGTATATCGTCACCCATTTTGGGTCGCCACTTACATGGTACATAAATTCAAATACAACTTACTAATATAAGCGTAATTGTGCAATACGACATAAAGCGTGAGTTTGAATACAAATATTGTCTACTAGATATTATACAAACTCAAAAGGAGTCCTCATTACAACTATTATCACACTATTTCACGTAGAATAGTGAGGACTACTAATCTTATCCTCGGACCATTACCGTTCCCAGAGCTCGCGTCCGGCTATGTTCTCATTTCTGAAGAAACGGTGAAAGAAAGGTGAGCTCAACTAGCCCAAGAAGAAATATTATGACTAAGATAATGCGAGAATAAATTATCATTAGCCTTCAACAGTGTTAAACCGATAAAATACAATGAGACAACCGGGTTAAGCTGCGGTTGAATAAGCAATCCATTAAAAGAGTCAAGTAGAGAATAAAGTCTACTATCTTTTAGGTTTAAAAGGTTTTCATCAATTTTTATCATTTGAGACTAAACTTAATAAATAAACCACCACATCTAATCATCCACGTACCCACGGCCAAGGATTTTCATCAAATTATCAATGGTCGCGACTATCTTAGAATCACCCCGGTCATAATCATACCAAAACTATCCATCAATTGCATTTGTGCCAATCGAGGACTTTTGTCACATCATTTATATCAAGTCATGATTATACCGAATGATCCTCTGGTCATAATCATACTAAGTTCATCTATGCACGTAAGCCAAAGATAACATAATATAACATGAGGATGATGACAATGACATAATAATTCAATAAAACAAGTTCAAGAATTATTTAATCCATGAATTATTAACGTCCAAATTGTCAACATGATCTTTGTTTAGTAGAGTAAAATTCAAGAATGATCGGAAGAATATTTCCATGAAAAGATCTTTGGATGAAACGCAAATATCAAGGATATTCTACTAATTTCATGGAGTATAGAAGTCAAAGTTTTAACCATTTGGGTATAATAAAGAATGGAATAACAAAAGAAATCACCATGCATGCGGTGCTCAGCGATAGGCAGAGTTATTCAGCAGAATAATAATAACGGAACGGTCAGGTGAAATTCACACAAGCGACAGGATGTTCAACAGAATAATAAAGATGGAACCGGATCGGTGTAAAAAACACAGATAGGATATTCCAGCGAGAATGATAAAGCGGAACCAGTCCGGTGTAAAACACATGACAGGATGTTCCAGAATAATAAAAAGCGGAACCAGTCGGGTGTAAAACACATGACGAGGATGTTCCAATGCGAATAATAAAAGAATGTCACCAAGTATATAGGGTAAATGCAGCGATACTGAGTTATTCCAACAGAATAAATAAGAATGGAATAACATAAGGATTTCACCAAGTATAGGATATCCGCATATACGAGGTTATGTATAGGGTATATCACTTTTACGAGTTATTCAATGAGAATAATAGTGAATGGAATAATGAAGTTCTCTTCAAGAAGAAAGAATAACACCCTTACCGTAAAAAGGCTGAATATAGAAGTAGTAAAGTAGCAGAATACTCTTCTTCTTTCTATAATTTTCTCTCTATAGCTTCTCTCTATAATTTCTCTCTCAGAGTTTCAATGAATTCGTAAGAAAATAATGAAGGAATGAGCTTTATTTATAGGAAAATGGAATGCATAGTAACTAATCCATGAGCGGTCCAGATTGATTTACTTTAATCGACGGTCCATATTTAAAGAAAAATCTTTTAAATAAAATATAATATATTCTATTTATATAAAAACATTTTACTATGCAAACACTATGCAATACTACGCAAAACACTATGCAACACTATGCATAATAAAATATAATATATTCTATTTATAGAATAACTTTAATAAAGTATTCTATTTTATATAAAAGATGTTTCATTTTATTACGTTAATAATACGAATAAAACAAAAGCGTCATTATCGCTATAATAATTCATATTATTAATCGACAATAATGGAATCAAACCGAGTGACTTCTCACATAAGCATCAATAATCAATACCAGTGTGCTACTTATGCAACCACACGTGACATTGTACTTTTACTACCGAAAGTAGTTCAACAAGTAACCACGGTAAAACTTCCGCCGTTATTTCAATAAAATATTTTTGTCGTTTTCTCAATCCGGCAATAATTACATTAATGGGGTCCACCAATGATTGAGTAGTTATACGAATATTCCCTGCTAAACCAAATATTCCCGACCAATCGAATATAATATAACCACTTGCATACTTTGCAAAATTTATAAATACTACCCACAACTATAATATTATCTCAAATTCACACCATAATATTAAAAAATTATTTCGACCAAATTTAAATCTTTATTAATAAAATCTGGGGTCTCACAAATAGTATACACATGTGAACAAATAGTTATAATCATGTGAATTAATAGCAATTAATTCCTCATTTATCCGATTAAGTACCCGATAACTTCCAGACATCAATTATTATCGAAATTAATGTCGATTTTCACTAACACTAAAAATTCCAACACAATGGAACTATCAATTTCATCTTTAATCAACACGAACTTATTCATCATTAATATTATAACTCATAATATTTAACAACCAGGTCATTCTCAGGAAAGAGGAGGCTTTCCGATAAGGATTTCTCCTTATTGGCGCGGAATTAGGTGACCAAACCTCTCCTTGATAGAACTTCTAGACATTGTCAATATTGCAAATAATAATATGAATAACTTTGTCGTCTCAATTATTGATTTAATAATATAACCTATTATACAGATAAAATAGTGACAATAATTGAATCAATAATATGAGAGATATGATGCAAAGAATTATCGTAAAGAATAATTGAGTATAACCGAGTGACTTCTTACGTAAGCATCAATAATCAATACTGGTGTGCTACTATGCAACCACGCCAGACATATTCTTTTCTTTTACTACGGGGTAGTTCAACGGTTTTAACAGTAACACTTTCGTAGTTATTTTTATAAAAGATAATTACATCATTTTAACTACTAATAATACTTTTGTTATGGGTCCACCAATGATTGTGCCGTCGTACGGATATTCCCCGACAAAAAGAATATTTCCCGACCAAACGAATATTTTATAATAACTTGCATACTTTGCAAAATTTTCACATATCACCCTTAACTTTAACCTTTTATAAATTTAACCATTTACGAAATAAAATAATAATTATAAAAAAAATTGAATACTTTCATTTCATAAAATTCGGGGTCTTATAATCTCCCCTCCTTATGAAATTTCACCCTTAAAATTTATGTACGTACTTGGTATGCCAAAGTGGTGAGGATACCTTGAATACCTTTATCGTCGAAAACATTACACGTTGCATACGTGCATGCCCGATGTCCTTCGATTGCCTCTGAATGCACATCAGTCCCTAAAATAGTCATTTTAGGCCTTGAAATCGACCTCTAATCTCAAAACATAAAGAATGAAAGATTTAGGTCTACTCGTTATCTTTTCGAATCATCTTGAATCACCTTAATCGGAGTTCGTATAAAAATGTTATGCCCAATTTACTAAAGGACGTCCGGACAGATTTTGGCTTAACACTTGACCAGCGCCTAGGCGCCCAAATTTAGCCTTGGGCAAGCGCCTAGGCGCCTAAGAATAGATTCTAAGTGCCGAGCCTAGTGCCTAAGCGCTCGACCTTTGGCACTTAACTCCAATTTTCTAGATTTTGCAACTTTTGACACACATACTTCAAATCTTCATAACTTCTTCATCTGTTATCGGAATTAGTCCATTTTTGAGGCTATGGAAAGCTTGTAACATGCTCTATAAAACCCCCATGATTTAATAATTTTTCAGATTCATTAATTATTCCTAAATGTGGCTCCAAAGTCCCCCAAGACTAAGTTTTTACTAACAACGATACGTGAAAAACGTTATGAACACGCGACATACTTGGTGGTAAAACGAGTCTATAGGCCACAGTTCCTACTCCATCTAGGATTTCAAATGGGCCAATTAAATCGAGGGTTGAGATAACGCCTTCTTGAACCTTCTTTTTTACATTCATCAGATTCGGGTGTGTAGCTTGGGCGACTTTAACTTTATCGATCAAAGTCGATTCTACTCGTATATTCGTTATCTTCACGTGGGTCCCTAGAGTCTTTAACTCTATCTTCATCATTTGTAAGTTATAAGAAATGGGTTTTTGTGTTAACAACATCGACTCGTAAACGCATACGATCTTCTACTCAACACGTCAGCTACCACATTCGCTCTTCCACAATGATATTGAATGGTATGATTGTAATCTTCAACAGTTCGAGCAAACGTCTTTGGCGCATTATACGTTCGTTTTGGTTGAAGAAATATTTGAGGGTTTTAGAAATTTATTTTGTACTGGGGTCAATACAAAATTCAATTTCACGCTCTGGGGTAGGCCAAGAAATCTTCAGGAATACGTCAGAAAATTTATTAACAATAAAAATATCATTCAAAACTGTGACCCTCATCCAAGACTTGGATATCACATCACATTGATACCTATCAACTTGCCACTGTTATTCACGACGTCCCCTACAGATATTCTAGCTTCGGTGTATTCCAAGACTTGGAAGTCACCAGTGAAAAACTTGGGGCTCTTTACTTATGGCTTAATATGACAGTGATTGACTTTAGGGTTTTAGTTGCTTGAATTCGCATAATAGGTTGGTTAGGAATATGAAAGCTAAAAACCTTACGAAAAGCATGATGAGTAGTTAACCAATTGATTCCTAAAATCACATCAAAGGCAAGTATTTTCAAAGAGATAAGATCGACAGATAACGTGAAATTGTCGATTTGAATCAACAAGATTTATAAATAGTGGAGGTAACGAAGGTTTCTCCTAACGAAGTTTCAACCAATAAGTCAAAGTCTAACTTCTCCGTAGTCAAATTTAAACGTTGAACGCATGCAAGAGAGATAAAAGAATGGGTAGAGCCGGTATCTAATAAGGTATAGACTTCGTAAGAATTTATAATTAACTAACCCGTGTTAACTTCTTTTGGGTTACTTGCTTTTTGAGAAGTCATGAAAAACGCTCTTCCTGAAATCACCGACTTTGTTTTGTCCGCATCCGCCTTTGGTACCACCGTCCCAGCTAGAATTGACTTTGGTGCACGACAAAATCGGGATAGGTGACCTTCTCTTCCATAATTATAACAGGTTTTAGACTGCTGCATATAGTTTGGACTGATATGTCCCTCCCCTCCGCATTTGAAGCATATGATAGGTGGTCGTTCTCCTTCCTTAACAACGGGTGCTGATGCTGACGTCTTTCCATCATTGTTGAATCTCCTCTTCTTGAAATGTCCATTCTTATAATTTTGGCCATGATTACCAGCGACGTGGTTACCATTTTTGGCATGTTGATTACCTACACGCTTATTCTCACCGCTTCGATGACTGCTATCATTGGTATTATCATTTTGCCGGCTACTCTCTTTTGGTTGGGTTGACTCATTATCGCGCTCCAATAACTGAGCCCTATTAACAACATCTGACTACAAATACAGTTTATGAGAGATAAGATATTGACGTATCTCGGGTTTCAAACCTCTTAGAAATATTGGCGTCATTCTCTCCTCATTATCAACCAAATGGGACACAAACCGGGACAACTCGGCAAACTTAGCTTCGTACTGCGACACGGTCATGTTGTTTTGCTCCAATTTAATGAACTCTACCTCTTTCATGTGACGAATACTTTCGGGAAAGTACTTGTCGTTGAGCAGTTCTTGGAACTTCTCCCAAGACATCTTGGTGCGGCGGGTTGAGTACGCTTTCTGATTACCACTAGTAATCGCCTCTGCCCGCACATAATAAAGGTGGCAAAGGGAACTTTTTGCTCCTCGGAGCATCCCAAGACATCAAATATCTTGTTGATTTGCTTTATCCACGTCTCCGCCTTAAGTGGTTTTGGCTCTCCAAAAAACTCCGGTGGTCCCAGCTCCTTGAACTGTTTATCAGTGACCGTCCGAGGGTTGCCAGTGTTTCCACCTGTATTTTGGACAAGAGCCACTCTCGCCTGATGTTGCATGAATTGCATAAAGCCTCTGAACATTCCATCGTTCATCATTTGGTCAGTGTTGTCGTTTGCATGAGGATTGTCGCCTTCCTGATGCACATTATCCTGATTATTGATCTGTGGAGACTCAACGGTCTCCTGTGCTCCATTGCTATTTTCCACATTCTCGGAAGAAATTTTCAAATACTGCCACAAAACAAGGGTTAACTAACATATCATATATTATCCCTATACTCTGACCGACCAATTAAATACCAAATAAACTTAGGTTGGTCATACTAGCGAAGGAATTCCCCGTCTCTCCCCTCCCAGTTCTTGTTGAAAGTAGTATACACACAAGCCAATCATGTTTGATGATAAAGCATATACTTTGTAACAATCTTATTCATTTATTAATAAAAAGTATTAATTTATTAAAGGCTTTTAATTATCTACATGATGCTGTTTTATAATATGTGATAAACCCATAGTTTTAAGCAATGCTTTTAGAATAATGATGATGATCATTCTAATGAGATCTAAATTCTTAGAAAGCTTAAAAACTAAAATAGTTCCCAATCATTGGATTACTAAATTGGGGATTAGTGAATCAGGATAGATTGGTACATACGTCGTCTTGCTTTTCGTTGGATGAGGATGATTGATCTCATGATCATTTGTGTGGAGACACTAAAGCAAGTATGTAGGTGCTTATTAGAGAATAAGTTCATTTGAACGTGGCTCGCTAAGGAATACCTAATGGAGTTTTATTTACTGTCAATAGGAATTCCGTAGTGATAGTAGTAGATCTGAGTAATCCTTGGACTTGAGATCATCATAGTATCTTGTGTATGATGAGTTATACTTTGACTTATTCCTTAAGACCCTTAGGGTATATCAAAGGGTATGCTTGGGTATAATAAGTTGTACATGGAGATAATGTATGATCGATAAAGAATCTATCACTTTAATAAAAAAAGAGAAATGTCCTATGTGATTCGATAAATGACAACCCAGTAGTCCTTGGTTAAGGCGAGAATGAAATTAGAAAGGAGTTTCTAATTTGCATTATTTGGAGTTGTTCATTTAAGGATCGAAATACATATAATTAAATAAAATAAGACTTGTGGTAATTCCATGTCTTATATTTAATTGGGACATTGTATGGTGGAAGGATTGAATTATACGGCAAGAACTATTTACTCAAAGGTTCTTTAATGATTAATGTTGAAATCTATATTATCCGGAAAGTCGTTGATCGCTAGGGAGGCTTATCCATATGTAGAATAAATATTATTTAAATAAATTAATTGTTTAATTTATTTATTTAAATAAGATTAGAATTGTTCTAATTGATTTATTCACAATAGGTTTAATATGGAGAACCTAAAGGGTCACACCATAAAAGGAAGAATAATTATTTAAGAAGTTAATGGCATAATCGTAATAATATGTTATGTATATTTAATTTAATCTATGGTGATAGAATAAATTAAATAGCTTAATATTTATTATTTAATATTTTAGAAATATTAAATAAAAATTAATAAGAGAGTCTTATTAATATTATTACAATTATTATTATTTTAATTTCTAAAAGAGTTTAGGAATTAATTTAATATAAATACTCTCATTTATTCTAATAAGATTAGGAGGTTAAATTAATTAAAAGAGTTTAATTAATTATCCCTAATAAGATTAGGGAACTTAATTAATTAAAAGAATTTAATTAATTAAATAAACCCAATTCTTAATTGTTAAGGTGGGTTGCCCACATCTATAAATAAGAGGAGTCTTATTATGGGTGGTGGGAGTTGTTGACTTTTTACAAATGACATAATTCCAATTTGTTGGAGAAGACGCCTTTTTCTATAGAGATAGAAAAACTAGGGTTTGAGCAATACCCTTCTTCTTGAATTTTCTTCTTCCTTGGTGGATCACCTCAGAGGCCAAACATTTGGGTAGCTAACGTTGATCAAAGGAAGGAACCAAACCCGGTGGATTCAAGATTGAACGCGAAAGGATTGGAGGTGAACTTGTACACGAGGAAGCTCGATCTTGAGGGTATGATTTTATTCTTTATCTTTTCGTTTAATTTAATAATTATGCATAAAGGGTGATCCGGGTATATGGTTTGTAAATTTTTTAAACTCTGATTTTACACGCTTCCGCACTTTTTATGCAATTTGATTGCGCTCATGAATATTACAAACCTAACAGTGGTATCAGAGCCAAACCTTTATGCAAATTATTAATTGTTCATATTTGATATGTATATTGATATGTGTTTTGAACAATTTAATTGGGCATAATTTAATTGTATAAAATTTAAAAAAAAAAATTAAAATAAAAAATCGGCAGTTCATGCAATTTTTTTTCGGCAGGATTCAATTTTTTTTTCTCGGTAATCAAAGTCAATGTTTCCAAACTTTTTTTAGATCACGGAATGGAAATTAGAAAGGGAGTACGGTTATTATATTATATATATATAACTATAATATATATAACTATAATAATATATAACTAAGTCATTGTTTTGTCATTGTGTTTAGATTCGAAATTATATTTATATATATATAACTATAAGATAAATGACATGAAATGGCAGCAACAATAAAAGAAAAGGATGGCAATGCATGTTTGGAATTCACGGTTTATATATATATAATATATATTATGAACTCTCCCACTTAATGGTTAAGTTATTATATATATATATATAATAGTTATATATTATATATATAATATATAATATTAATAATTTTATTATTAAAATAAAATTTATTTTAATTTTAAAATAAAAGTTTATTTTAATATTAAAATATAAAATTTATTTTAATTTTAAAATTAGAATTTCATGCTAACTAATTAGAGTTGGAATTGGATTCCATGATAACTAATTGGAGTTGAAATTGGATTTCATTTTTCTAAAAATAAAGGAGTTTATTTATGAATGAGGAAGTAAATCCATCTTTCCTTAAATAAAGGAGTTTGTTTAGATATGAAATAAGATTTCATATTATTCAAAATAAAAAAGAATTTATTTGTGAATAGGAAAGAGAATCCTAATTTCCTTAAATAAAAGAGTTTATTTAAATATGGAATAAGATTTCATATTATTCAAAATAAAGGAGTTTATTTGTGAATAGGAAAAGAATATCAAGTGTTTCCTTTAATAATTTTTTTTACATGGAATTGGATTCCATAATTAATTAAAATAAAAGAGTTTATTTTAATTAAAGATTTTTTTTTATATATGGAATTGGATTCCATAATTAATTAAAATAAAGGAGTTTATTTTGATTAAAGATTTTGATTAAAATAAAATAGTTTATTTTATTCAAAATTGGATAAATTAAAATAAAATAGTTTTATTTTGATTTAAATTTGGATTAAAATAAAGAAGTTTATTTTGATTCAAAAATTAGATTTTATACTAACTAAATTTGCCCATTAAATGATATCAATATATATATTAAATGTTTATTATTCATAAGATGAATGTTATTTATTGATGCATATGGTGATGTGTATGATAATAAATGGGATTGATTATGGACTATTGATTAAATGCGCTTGGATTTTATTTTAGTTGGATGCATGAATGTATGGGTTTTATTAAATGGGGTCTCACAGACTCGTCTTCTCTAATTTTTACGAATATAAATTCTATCTCCCTCCTATGTACTTCCCTCGATCTGGCGATCAAGGTTTCTATTTATTTTAAAATAGTTTTGTAATAGGAATATTTAGAATTAATTTTGAAGAATTAGAGATCAAGGAAAGGAGGCGCTTGAAGACCCGTTTGTAATGGAGCAGGGTTTAAATATAATAGTTATATTTAAATATTAATTCTTGCACCCAGGGTTTGACCTTTTGGTTCACTTGGTGGCTCTAGTGAACCAAACTAGAATAAAAGTCCATAATCAATTCGGGTAGAATATAGTATTCTATATATGCATGCTTATATATATATATATTATATATTATGCAAACATGCTTCGCATGTTTATTAATACGACGTATTTTATATATATATATGTAAATGCAGCTAAACAAGATGAGACAAATTAATAACAAAACCCTCAATTTTTATATTAAGTCCTAAGCGTTCAAAGATATTTGGAATATCGAACGTCGCTTTCTAGCATGATAAAATTAATAGAGTATTAAATATTTAATATGAGTTTGTTGTGTCACCACAAGGCAAGTATTAAGTATTTAAGATGTTAATTTATCACATTTGATGCTTATAAAGAAAATTGAACAATATTGTTTTGTTGTGTCACCACAAGGATGATATTTTTCTTTTTTGAATATATGGAGTGCTAGGTCGGACTTAACTTGGATAATTTTGATTCGGATGTGCCACCACTTGATCAAAATAATCTAAGAGGCAAAATAAAAGGAGTTGCATAGTTGATGTAATTGACAAAAGTTGTCTACCTATTTATTTATATATAGTTTGTTGTGTCACCACAAAGCTATATACATTTGAAATGGGATCCTTATTCTCACTAGCAAATCTTTAATTAGATTTTTCTTAGAACTATATAAGTGAGGTAATATAGTTTGAAGAAAATAGTGGGAGATACCAATTTAAAACAAGACCTAAATTATTTTGGTAATTAATAAAAGAATGTATGTTGTGACTCCCCCAAAATTAGGTATACGTCACCCATCTTGGGTCGCCACTTACATGGTACATAAATTCAAATACGACTTACTAATATAACTGTCGTGTACAATACGACATAAACTGTGAGTTTGAATACAAATATTGTCTACTAGATATTATACAAACTCAAAAGGAATCCTCATTACAACTATTATCACACTATTTCACGAGAATAGTGAGGGACTACTAATGCTATCCTGCGGACCATTACTTCGTTCCCGAGGCTCCGTCGGCTATGTTCTCATTTTACAAGAGAACGGTGAAAGAAAGGTGAGCTCAACTAGCCGAAGAAGAAATATTATGACTAAGATAATGCGAATAAATTATCATTAGCCTTCAACAATGTTAAAGCGATAAAATACAATAGACAACCCGGTTTAAGCTGCTAGCGGAATAAGCAATCCATTAAAAGAGTCAAGTAGAGAATAAAGTCTACTATCTTTTAGGTTTTAAAAGGTTTTCATCAATTTTTATCATTTGAGACTCGATTTTAATAAATAAACCACCACATCTAATCATCCACGTACCACGGTCAAGGATTTTCATCAAATTATCAATGGTCATGACTATCTTAGAATCACCCTCGGTCATAATCATACCAAAAACTATCCATCATCGCATTACAAGCCGGCGAGGACTTTTGTCACATCATTTATATCAAGTCGTGATTATACCGAATGATCCTCGGTCATAATCATACTAAGTTCATCTATGCACGTAAGCCAAAGATAACATAATATAACATGAGGATGATGACAATGACATAGTAATTCAATAAAACAAGTTCAAGAATTATTTAATCCATGAATTATTAACGTCCAAATTGTCAACATGATACTGTTTCGTAGAGTAAAATTCAAGAATGATCAGAAGAATATTTCCATGAAAAGATACTGGATGAAACGCAAATATCAAGGATATTCTACTAATTTCATGGAGTATAGAAGTCAAAGTTTTAACCAATTGGGTATAATAAAGAATGGAATAACAAAAGAAATCACCATGCATGCGGTACTTCGCATAGACAGGTTATTCCAACAGAATAATAATAACGGAACCAGGTCAGGTGAAATTCACTGCAAGCAGGATGTTTCAACAGAATAATAAAGATGGAACCGGATCCGATTGTAAAATACATGATAGGATATTCAGCGAGAATGATAAAAGCGGAACCAGTCAGGTGTAAAACACATGACGAGGATGTTCCAACAGAATAATAAAAAGCGGAACCCGGTCAGGTGTAAAACACTGAGCGAGGATGTTCCAATGAGAATAATAGAAGAATGTCACCAAGTATATAGGGTAAAGCAGCATATCTGAGTTATTCAGCGAGAATAATAAGCAGCGGAATAACATAAGGATTTCACCAAGTATAGGGTATCATGGCGTATACTGAAGTTATGTATAGGGTATGCCACTTTTTAAAAGTTATTCAAATGAATAATAGTGAATGGAATAATGTGAAGTTCTCTTCAAGAAGAAAGAATAACACCCACTACAAGTAAAAAAATGAATATAGAAGTAGTGAAGTGAATAGCGATTTCTCTCTATAGCTTCTCTCTATAATTTCTCTCTAGTTTCAATGAATTCGTAAGAAAATAATGAAGGAATGAGCTTCTATTTATAGGAAAATGGAATGCATAGTAACTAATCCATGAAGCGGTCAGATTGATTTACTTTTAATCGACGGTCCATATTTAAAGAAAAATCTTTTAAATAAAATATAATATATTCTATTTATATAAAAACATTTTACTATGCAAACACTATGCAATACTATGCAAAACACTATGCAACACTATGCATAATAAAATATAATATATTCTATTTATAGAATAACTTTAATAAAGTATTCTATTTTATATAAAAGATGTTTACATTTTATTACGTTAATAATATATGAATAAAACAAAACGTCATTATCGCTATAATAATTCATATTATTAATCGATGATAATGGAATCGGTGAGTGACTTCTCACATAAGCATCGATAATCAATAATCTGGTGCTACTACTATGCACCACACGTATTCTCGTACTTTTACTACTACCGAGTAGTTCAATAGTAACCACGGTAAAACTTCCGCCGTTATTTTAATAAAATATTTTTGTCGTTTTCTCAATCAAGCAATAATTACATTATTAGGGTCCACCAATGATTGAGTAGTTATGCGAATATTCCTGCTAAACGAATATTCCCAGACCAATCGAATATAATATAACCACTTGCATACTTTGCAAAATTTATAAATACTACCCACAACTATAATATTATCTCAAATTCACACCATAATATTAAAAATTATTTCGACAAAATTTAAATCTTTATTAATAAAATCTGGGGTCTCACAATCTCCCTCCTTATGGAATTTAAGCCCTCGAAATAGAAATGCGATACACTGGTATGATAAAGAGATGAGGATACCTTGAATACCTTTATCGTTGAAAACATTAAATTCATCTTTGCAATCCCACCAAAGATATTCATTAACAATTCATCTTTGCACTACTGGGCCAAAGATATTTATTAACAATTCATCTTTTGCACTCTGAGCCAAAGATATATAATCTATAAAACCAATAATCTGAGACTCGACTTAATAGTATCACAACCATGAATTATCCGTACCTTCTTGGCTAAGGATATTCGTGTTTTCTATCTACGGTCATGATTATACAAGAATAATCCGTGGTCATAATCATACCAAGTCTATCAATGCACTACTGACCAAAGATGACTTTTACCACATCCATGAATTAATATTTCATTCTTTGAGACTCATTTCAATAATTAATCCATATCATCGAATCATCCCCGCTTTCTACGGGCCGAGGATATTCATTAGTATCACGACCACGAATAATTATCCATGCACTACTGACCAAAGATAATCGTGTATTCATTAGTATCACGACCACAAATTATCCATGCACTTTTTACCAAAGATAATTGTGTATTCATTAGTATCACGACCACAAATTATCCATGCACTACGACCAAAGATAATTGTGTATTCATTAAGTATCACGACCACAAATTATCCATTTACTACCAAAGATAATTGTGTATTCATTAATATCACGACCACAAATTATCCATGCACTACGACCAAAGATAATTGTGTATTCATTAGTATCCGACCACAAATTATCCATGCACTCTACCAAAGATAATTGTGTATTCATTAATATCACGACCACAAATTATCCATGCACTACTACCAAAGATAATTGTGTATTCATTAATATCACGACCACAAATTATCCATGCACTACTACCAAAGATAATTGTGTATTCAATTACTGGTTATGATTATCTTAGAATAATCCGTGGTCATAATCATACCAAGTCCATCTATGCTTCACGAAGCCACGAGATGACTTTCAACATAATATAAACATGAGGATAATGATATAAAGAATCAATCAAATGAGATAAAGGATAAATATTAAACATTTATAATATAATTTATCCGAGATTCAAGAATATCCCCATGTTATCAATCACTTAATAATCTCATAATCTAATAACATTAATATTATAATAATATTTTAATCACTTCTTAAATTTATAAACAATTTATCTCAATTGTTTACGCTTTTACCATATAATGCATTTAATCATTCAAAATGCCATACTCATAAAATATCATCACCAATTATCAAATCCTCATCAAAAAATATGCATATACTCTATATAGGATTCTCTAGCCATAAAATCCTATTTTCAACTTTGTTACTTCACATAACATATTTAACTCATATGTTCAGTAACTAAACTATTTTCATGAAAAATACCAAATTAGTCCCAAAAATATTTCTTTTCTGGGATTTAGCATAATATAGTCCCATAATGAAAATATATTTTCTCGGAATTTTTAAAATTCATTTACTATTTTTCAAAAATCAATTTCTAATTAATTCCTTAAGAAATTAGCTACCTCAAGTTTAACTCCAAAATTCCCAAATCTTGGCAGGATCTTACACATGTTAACGTGAGCTTCTAGTTTAAATTTCATGGTCATCGGAGTTATAGAACTTTCGGTTATAGCGTTTTAAATCGGAAAAACCTAAATATTGAAATAGTCATAACTTGCTCATTTTAAGTCAGAATGAACTCATTTTTGGACAGGTGGTACTTTATACCATATACCTTCATGTCCCAAAAGCCCAGAATTTTTCTCATAATTTAAGTGGCCGAAACAGCCTCTCTAAAATCATGGCAGAAGCTTTTTCGGTTTTTGCAGCTTTGCACTCCTTTGCTAAAATCAGTCCACACAAAAATCTACAACACCTTTTCCAGTAATTCCACTTGGATTAGTTAGGTAACTCATAGATCTAACTCTAGGACTTGACCACATTCAAAAATTCAAAATATAATAGGAGATATAGTCAATTGAATTTCATGTTACGTTTTTCACCAAAATCTGATTTTCAACTCTTTGTGATTTCTAAGAAACTTTCATGTTTTCACATAATAACCAACATAACTCATCATAACACTTACTAATACTTCATATACCTATGATTTTCATTAGTCCAATGCTTTTATTATGACTTTCATCATAAACCACGTAAACTGTTCATTTTAGTTGAAGAAATATTTGAGGGTTTAAGAAATGGGTTTTATCTTTGGGGTCAATACAAAATTCGATTTCACGCTCTAGGGTAGGCTAGGAAGTCTTCAAGAATACACCAAGAAATTTATTAATGATAGAAATATCATTCAAAAGCGTACTCTTATCCAAGACTTGGATAATACGTCACATTGATACCAACTGTGACTTCTATCCCTTAACCTAGATAGCACCTCACAATGATACCTATAAACTTGCCATCTTCATTCACGATGTCGCCTACTGGAAAAGTCGGCCGGTGCATTCCCACAAGGAAGTCAACAACGAAAGGTTCGGGGCTCTTTACTTATGAAAGCGATATGACAATAATTGACTTTAGTAGTTTGGTTACTTGAATTCGCATAACAAGTTGGTTATGAATATAAAAGCTAACAACCTTACGAAAAGAATGATGAGTAGTTAACCAATTGATTCCTAAAATCCCATCAAAGGCAAATATTTTCAAAAAGATAAGATCGACGGTGTAGCGTGAAAATGTTTATTTGAACCAAACAAGATTTAAAAATAGTAGAGGTAACGAAGGCTCTACTAACGAAGTTTCAACCAATAAGTCAAAGTCTAACTTCTCCGAGTCAAATTTAAGCGTTGAGCATAAAGAAAGAGAGATAAAAGAATGGGTAGAAACGGTATCTAATAAGGTATAGACTTCGCAAGAATTTATAATTAACTAACCTGTGCTAACCGTTCGAGTCACTCACTTGCTTTTAAGAAGTCATGAAAAACGCTCTTCATGAAAACCACCGACTTTGTTTTATCCGTATCGCGCTTTGGTGCCACCGTCCCCATTTGGACTTGACTTTGGTGCCGCGACAAAATCGAGCTAAATCACCTTCTCTTCTTGAAATTTCCACTTCTATTATCTTGGCCATGATTACCACCGAAGTGGTTACCATTCTGGCATGATAATTTCCCACGATGGTTATCATTATTACGATAAATTCTGGCCACGGGTATGATTATTATCGTGTTGTTGGTCGTTACCTTTTGGTTGGTGACTCATTATCGCGCTCCAATAACCGAGCCCTATTCACAACATCTAAATACAAACAACATCACAAAACAAGGGTTAATTAACATGCAACATATTATCCCTATACTACGTGAGACCAATTAAATACCAAATAAATTTAGGGTAGGTCATACTAGCGAAGGAATTCCCGTCTCTCCCTCCTAGTTCTTATCTCACATCTCGGCCGGGGATCATATCCCTAAGCTCGATACTAATGTGACTCTGGACACCAACTTGTGTCAAAGACCTCACATTAGTACTATCGACTTGCCAATCGAAAAGCGGCGTCCCCTACGGAGAGTCCGGCGGTGCATTCCCCATCAACAGAAGTCACCGGCGAGAGGCTCGGGGCTCTTCACACTTATGGCTCGATACCAACTGTGACTCTGGACACCAACTTGTGTCAGCACCTCACATTGGTACCTATTAGCTTGCCACCGAAAGACGGCGTCCCCTACGGAGAGTCCGGCGGTGCATTCCCATCAGCAGGAAGTCACCGGAGAGAGGCTCGGGGCTCTTCACACTTATGGCTCGATACCTAACCGTGACTCGGACACCAACTTGTGTCAAGACCTCACATTAGTACTATCGGTTTGCCACCGAAAGACTAAGGCGTCCCCTACGGAATGAAGCGGCGGGTGCATTCCCCATCAACGAAGTCACCAATGAGAGGCTGGGGCTCTTCACACTTATGGCTCGATACCAATTGTGGCGACCCCTAAAATTAGGTATCGTCACCCATCTTGGGTCGCCACTTATATGGTACATAAATTCAAATACGACTTACTAATATAACTAGCAGTGTACAATCGACATAAAGCGTGAGTTTGAATACAAATATTGTCTACTAGATATTATACAAACTCAAAAGGAGTCCTCATTACAACTATTATCACACTATTTCACGAATAGTGAGGACTACTAATGCTATCCTACGGACCATTACTTACGTTCCCAGGCTCGTCCGGCTATGTTCTCATTTTACTGAAGAAAACGGTGAAAGAAAAGGGTGAGCTCAACTAGCCGAAGAAGAAATATTATGACTAAGATAATGCGAATAAATTATCATTAGCCTTCAACAATGTTAAAGCGATAAAATACAATAGACAACCGGTTTAAGCTGCGGTGGAATAAGCAATCCATTAAAAGAGTCGAGTAGAGAATAAAGTCTACTATCTTTTAGGTTTTAAAAGGTTTTCATCAATTTTATCATTTGAGACTCGACAATAAATAAACCACCACATCTAATCATCCCTGTACCACGGTCGAGGATTTTCATCAAATTATCAATGGTCGTGACTATACCGAATCACCCACGGTCATAATCATACCAAAAACTATCCATCATTGCATTACAAGCCACTTTGAGGACTTTTGTCACATCATTTATATCAAGTCGTGATTATCTTAGAATGATCCACGGTCATAATCATACTAAGTTCATCTATGCACGTAAGCCAAAGATAACATAATATAACATGAGGATGATGACAATGACATAGTAATTCAATAAAACAAGTTCAAGAATTATTTAATCCATGAATTATTAACGTCCAAATTGTCGACATAATCATTTTTAGTAGAGTAAAATTCAAGAATGATCGGAAGAATATTTCCATGAAAAGATATTGGATGAAACGCAAATATCGAGGATATTCTACTAATTTCATGGAGTATAAGTCAAAGTTTTAACCAATGGGTATAATAAAGAATGGAATAACAAAAGAAATCACCATGCATGCGGTACTTACGCATAGGCGAGGTTATTCAACATAATAATAATAACGGAACCGGTCGGTGAAATTCACAAGCGAGGATGTTCCAATGAGAATAATAAAGATGGAACCCGGATCCGGTGTAAAACACACAGATAGGATATTCAGCGAGAATGATAAAGCGGAACCAGTTAGGGTGTAAAACACATGCATGGGATGTTCCAACAGAATAATAAAAAGCGGAACCAGTCGGTGTAAAACACACGACGAGGATGTTCCAATGAGAATAATAGAAGAATGTCACCAAGTATAGGTAAACCAGCGTATACTGAGTTATTCCAGCAGAATAATAAGCAAGCGGAATAACATAAGGATTTCACCAAGTATAGGGTATCTGCAGCGTATCTGAGTTATGTATAGGGTATGCCACTTTTACAAAAGTTATTCAACGAGAATAATAGTGAATGGAATAATGAAGTTCTCTTCAAGAAGAAAGAATAACACCCCTACCGTAAAAAGGCTGAATATAGAAGTAGTGAAGTAAGTTTAGCATTTCTCTATAGCTTCTCTCTATAATTTCTCTCTAGAGTTTCAATGAATTCGTAAGAAAATAATGAAGGAATGAGCTTTATTTATAGGAAAATGGAATGCATAGTAACTAATCCATGAGCGGTCCAGATTGATTTACTTTAATCGACGGTCCATATTTAAAGAAAAATCTTTTAAATAAAATATAATATATTCTATTTATATAAAAACATTTTACTATGCAAACACTATGCAATACTATTGAAAAAACACTATGCAACACTATGCATAATAAAATATAATATATTCTATTTATAGAATAACTTTAATAAAGTATTCTATTTTATATAAAAGATGTTTACATTTTATTACGTTAATAATCTGAATAAAACAAAAGCGTCATTATCATTATAATAATTCATATTATTAATAAACAATAATGGAATCAAACCGAGTGACTTCTCACATAAGCATCGATAATCAATCACACCGTGTCTTCTTATGCAACCACACGTATTCATTGTACTTTTACTCTTAGAGGTAGTTCAGCGGTAACTACGGTAAAACTTCCGTAGATTATTTTAATAAAATATTTTTGTCGTTTTCTCAATCAAGCCAATAATTACATTTGTGAGGTCCACCAATGATTGAGTAGTTATGCGAATATTCCCTGCTAAACCAGAATATTCCCAGACCAATCGAATATAATATAACCACTTGCATACTTTGCAAAATTTATAAATACTACCCACAACTATAATATTATCTCAAATTCACACCATAATATTAAAAATTATTTCGACAAAATTTAAATCTTTATTAATAAAATGCGGGGTCTCACATATGTTAAAATGTTGTTAATTACAAATTCATTTACAGAATTTTACAATGTCCAAAATTACTATCACTGCGAAGCATATTAGATGCTAAATTAACTAGACCAAATTAAACGAATTGGTTAAGGAATTTGAGAATAGTTCTCATAGCTGAAAAGCTATCTTATGTCCTTAATACGTCTATCCCTGCAATGGTTGCAGACAATGCCTCTGAGGAAGACATTGCTACTTTTAGAAAGTGGCAAGATGATGCACGATTATTTCGATGCATCATGCTCGCATCTATGAGTAACGAGCTTCGGCGTCATTATGAAACTATGGATGCTTCTACTTATACTCCTGCACGTCAAGTAGTTGATGGTGAGGAAAGTGGGACCGATAGATATCGAGATATCTAAGGAGCTCTTCCGATCTAGAATGGCCAATGGCACTATAATATGCAGAAAAAGTTCTTAACATAATCAATTTGATTGATCAATTAGGACAACAGGTTTTGTCATGGATGGAGAGTTGAGCTAAGATTTGATCTTGCACTCACTCCAGGACTCCTTTCACAATTGTTGTGAATTTTTCATATGAACAAGCTAGATATCAGTCTCGCTGATTTACTTAACATGTTGAAAAATGTTGAGAGTCACTTTCCAACCAAGAAAGGCCATGTCTTACTGGTAGGGGCCAAAGGATCTTCTGAAAAGAAGAACGATTCAAAGAAGGTAAATAGAAAGGCATAAACAAAGGATAATAAGAACAAAAACCGATACGGATAGCAAAGGAGTTTGCTTCCACTATAATAAGCTGGACTTTGGAAAGAAACTACTAAGAAACATCTTGCGCAGAGGCTAACCAAAGAAGCTTTAGTGAAGTTTGGTTATAAATACAAATTTGTCCATGATTTAAAATAATTTTCTTTAAGTCGAGGTTCTACTGGGTATTGGATACAAATTTTGGTTATCATAAATATAGATTTATGAAGGACCAAGCGTAAGTAGAAAGTTAAACAAAGATAAGTAATCATGTGGAAAATGAAGCAAAGGTTCTTTGATTAGCCATAGAAACTTATAGTTTAGCAATGCCTACAGGCAAATCTATTAAGTCGATAAGTTGTTATTGTATTCCGGTTCTTGTTAAAATATTATTTCCATTTTATTGTTGGACAATGAAATCTTTGGTATTATAATTAAGAACAATTGTTGTTCTATTTATAATAATAATGTTTTGTATAGAATGGAATATTACTTAATAAATTTTGTATACTTGACTTACATGAAAATAATTTTGCATATTGAACAAACTAGTATAAGAAAAGGAGATGATCATTCAAAGAGTTGAATGTGTGTATTTCTTTGAAATACAAGTGTGAATTATTTGAAAGGTTCAAAGAATTCAAAAGTGAAACAAATTGGCAAAAGTATTAGGATTCTTTGATCGGATCGAGGAAGGAATACTTGTGCAATAAGTTTCTAGATCATCTCAAATGGTTTTCTCATTAATGGGCGCCTCCAGATCACGCAATAATTGATTGATGTATACGAATGAAAAATCGTACCTTGTTGGACATGGTGCGGTCCATAATGATTTTACCGACATTCCAGTATCCTTCTAGGGTCATGTCCTAGAAATGGCTGCATATCTACGAAAATGGTAACCTCAAAATTCGGCCCCAAGACTCCATAAAAGTTATGGACAGGGAGGATTCCTAATCTTAAGTATGTTAAGATAAGGGGTTGTCCAACTTATGTGAAAAGGTTTCAAAGGATAAGCTTGGGACAAAATTTGACATGCCTGATTTGTGGGACATCCTAAAGTAAGTTTAGGGTATATGTTCTATAATTCTACTTAGCAAAAGGTGTTTATTCTGAACACGCTACCTTCTAAGATAAAGGTGTTTATCATTGAAGGGCTAGTGGGAGGATAATAGATCTTGAAAAGTTCAAGAACCACAAAACACTATAAGTCGAATAAGAGGAACTTGTAGATAGACTATTGCACCACACAAAGAATCGTAAGTGCGGAATAGTACCAAGATACCTAGGAGGTATGGATTCATCATGGATGATGATGATGAGGTACGCATCATAGAAGATGATGATCCGATTACATACGATGAGGTAAAGTGTTGTAGACACTCTCAGAAATGGATTGAAGCAAGTTTCTCAAATATGGAACATTCGTTTTGATGAGGCAATCAAAAGAGTTTGATTTTATCAAAAATAAGAATGAACCAAGTGTGTACAAAAGGGTCAGTGGGAGCGTCATAAAATTTCTAGTATTATATGTTGATATACTACGGATAAGGAATGACATACCAATGCTACAATCAGTAAAGATAAAGTTGTCTAAACAATCCTCCACGAATGATTTGGGAAGAGTATCTTAATTGGGGATATAAATCTATATAGATAGATTTAAGAGGATGCTCGACTTAACCCAAGGAACGTATATTCATTTGATGCTAAAATCGTTTAGCATGGCAAACTCCAAGAGATGTCTCATGTCGATGAGCTATGGAGTGTATCTCTCTTAATAGTCCCCACAGACTACAAAAGAGAGATCACATGAGTAACTTTCATGTATGCAATGAAATATACGAGACCTGATGTTGATCAGTCATATTCTGGAGAAGTTCACTGTGAGTCAGTGAAAAACATCTTAAAGTTCTTAACCGGTACTAAGGATGTGATCATATTCATGGTGGGTCTAAATTAAAACTAGAGGGCTTAATGACTCAAGTTTTTCAGATGAGACCAAGATGACGGAAAATCCACTTAAAGGTAAAGCGTTATCTTGAGCATTGGTGCGTTGAATTGGAAAGGTTCCAAGCAATGAAAAGAGTTCTTTGGTTTAGTGATAAAGACAAAGTATATAGCTATAAATGAAGGCTGCAAGTTGATTGTTTGGATTAAAAGTTCATTACTGAACTAGGAATGGTTCTAAGTCTCATCTTGGATCTAAACATGTGTTGTGGCACTTTCAATTGATTATTAGAATCATTGAAAGATGGGAAATCACTATAGAGATAGTGGACTCTCATGAACAACATTACATATCCATTAACTAAAGCTTATCCAATGACGGGATAATCGTCACTTAGAAGAAGAAGAGTATGAGATACCATGACGATTGGCTTTAGTGCAAGTGGGAGATTGAAAGTAGTATGCACACAAGCCAATCATGTTTGATGATAAAGCATATACTTTTAAGAATAATCTTATTCATTTATTAATAAAAAGTATTAATTTATTAAAGGCTTTTAATTATCTACATGATCTTTGTTTTTATTATATGTGATAAACCCATAGTTTTAAGCAATGCTTTTAGAATAATGATGATGATCATTCTAATGAGATCTAAATTCTTAGAAAGCTTAAAAACTAAAATAGTTCCCAATCATTGGATTACTAAATTGGGGATTAGTGAATCAGGATAGATTGGTACATACGTTCTTGCTTCGTTCGATGAGGATGATTGATCTCATGATCATTTGTGTGGAGACACTAAAGCAAGTATGTAAGTGCTTATTAGAGAATAAGTTCATTGAGCGTGGCTCGCTAAGGAATACCTAATGGAGTTTTATTTGACTGTCAATAGGAATTCCTGTAGTGATAGTAGTACAAGTAATCCTTAGACTTGAGATCATCATAGTATCTTGTGTATGATGAGTTATACTTTGACTTATTCCTTAAGACCCTTAGGGTATATCAAAGGGTATGCTTGGGTATAATAAGTTGTACATGGAGATAATGTATGATCAATAAAGAATCTACCACTTCTAATAAAAGAAGAGAAATGTCCTATGTGATTCGATAAATGACAACCCAGTAGTCCTTGGCCAAGGCAGAATAAAATTAGAAAGGAGTTTCTAATTTGCATTATTTGAGTTGTTCATTTAAGGATCGAAATACATATAATTAAATAAAATAAGACTTGTGATGAATTCCATGTCTTATATTTAATTGGGACATTGTATGGTGGAAGGATTGAATTGTGCGGTAACTATTTACTCAAAGGTTCTTTAATGATTAATGTTGAAATCTATATTATCCGGAAAGTCGTTGATCATTAGGGAGGCTTATCCTATTGTAGAATAAATATTATTTAAATAAATTAATTGTTTAATTTATTTATTTAAATAAGATTAGAATTGTTCTAATTGATTTATTCACAATAGGTTTAATATGGAGAACCTAAAGGGTCACACACCATAAAAGGAAGAATAATTATTTAAGAAGTTAATGGCATAATCGTAATAATATGTTATGTATATTTAATTTAATCTATGGTGATAGAATAAATTAAATAGCTTAATATTTATTATTTAATATTTTAGAAATATTAAATAAAAATTAATAAGAGGAGTCTTATTAATATTATTACAATTATTATTATTTTAATTTCTAAAAGAGTTTAGGAATTAATTTAATATAAATACTCTCATTTATTCCTAATAAGATTAGGAGGTTAAATTAATTAAAAGAGTTTAATTAATTATCCCTAATAAGATTAGGGAGCTTAATTAATTAAAAGAATTTAATTAATTAAATAAACCCAATTCCTTAATTGTTAAGGTGGGTTGCCCACATCTATAAATAAGAGGAGTCTTATTATAGGTGGTGGGAGTTGTTGACTTTTAAAACGACATAATTCCAATTTGTTGGAGAGTACGCCCTTTTTCTATAGAGATAGAAAAACTAGGGTTTGAGCCAATACCCCTTCTTCTTGAATTTTCTTCTTCCTTGGTGGATCACCTCTAGAGGCCAAACATTTGGGAGGCTAACGTTGATCAAAGGAAGGAACCAAACCCGGTGGATTCAAGATTGAGCGAAAGGATTTGGAGGTGAACTTGTACACGAGGAAGCTCGATCTTCAAGGGTATGATTTTATTCTTTATCTTTTCGTTTAATTAATAATTATGCATAAAGGGTGATGAGGGTATATGGTTTGTAAATTTTTAAACTACGATTTTACACGCTTCCGCACTTTTTATGCAATTTGATTTGATTACGAATATTCATGAATATTACAAACCTAACACTTGTCTCACATCTCGGCCGAGGATCATATCCTAAGCTTTGATACCAAGCTATGACGCCCCAAAATAGGTATACATCACCCATCTTGAGTCGCCAAATACATGGTACAAAATAAAAATAAAACTTAATTATACATTTGTGCCTGTGTAAAATACAACAAAACATATGCTATGAGTTTTAATACAAATATTGTCATCTAGACAATATACACACTCAATGAAGTCTTCATTACATTTATTATCACACTATTTAACAGAATAGTGAGGACTACTAATGCTATCATCTAGACCGTCACTCCGTTCCCCGACTCCCAAATCGACTATATTCTCATTTTCAAGAGAAAAAAGTGAAAGAAAGGGTGAGCTCAACTAGCCCAGTAAGAAATATTATGTCTAAGATAATGTAGAATAAATTATCGTTAGCCTTCAACATTGTTAAACTGATAAAATACAATAGACATCAAGTTTAACTGCAGCGGAACAAGCAATCCATTAGAAGAGTCAAGTAGAGAATAAAATCTAATATCTTCTATGATTTAAAAGGTTTTTCATCACTTTTATCGTTGAGACTCAGCTTATTAAATAAACCACGTCATCCATGCACTACGGCCAAGGATATTCATTAGTATCACGACCACAAATTATCCATACACTACGGGCCAAGGATATTCGTATTTTCATCAATGGTCATGATCATGCCAACAACTGTCCATCAATGCACTACGGGCTAATGAGGACTTTTAACACATCATTTGTAACATTACAATTACGATTATATAAGAATAATCCCTGGTCATAATCATACCAAGTCCATCTATGCATTACTGGCCACAAATGGCTTTCAACATAATATAAACATGAGGATGATGACAATGACATAATAATTCAATAAAACAAGTTCAAGAATTAAATTTTAAAGATTTATAAGTTATTTTGTCCTGAACTCAAAAATATCCAAATTGTCAACATGATACTGCTTTGTGGAGTAAAATTCAAGAATACTCAGAAGAATATTTTCATGGAAAGATACTGGATGAAGCGCAAATATCCAGGATATTCTACTAATTTCATGGAGTATAGAAGCCAAAACTTTAACCAACTGAGTATAATAGAATATATGAAACTACAAATGGATTTTCGCCTGCCATGCGGTAATCCACGTAAATAGATCATTTCCACAATTTAATAAGGAATGAATACAAAGGATCATTCACCATGCATGTGGTAATCCACATAGACGAGTTATTCAACAGAATAATAAAGAATGGAATAAAAAAGAATTCACCGTGCATGCGATGTAATCGCTAGCGAGACAAAGTTATTCTAACAAAATAATAAAGACTCGAACCAGTCATGCGAAATCCGCACTTATGACGGGATATTCAATGTAGAATAATAAAGAATGAAATAACAATGAAATTCACCGGGCATGCGATGAGCAGATGCGAGATAGGTTATTCCAACGAATAATAACTAATGGAACCGGTCATGCGTAATACTTATGAAAAGCATATTCCAATGAATAATAAAGAATGGAATAATGAAGAATTCACCATGCATGCGATAGTAACCGCACAGATAAAGTTATTCCCAGCGAGAATAATAAATAGTGGAACCATGTCATGCGTAATAATACGCACAGACGGGATATTCAATGAGAATAATAAAGAATGGAATAATGAAGAATTTCACCATATATGCGTACTTAGCGCAGCGGAGTTATTTCAAAAGAATAATAAATAGTGGAATCGAAGTAAATGCGTAATATTTATATGATGAAAGATATTGCAACAGAATAATAAAGAATGGAATAATAGAAGAATTCACCATGCATGCGATAGACCGCACAGACAGGTTATTCCCAACAGAATAATAAGGAATGGAATAACAATAGCTCTCTTCATGAAAATGAAAGAAATAATATCCCTTACCTTAGAATAAAGTTGGATACTAGAATAGAGAGGGAGCAGACTTCTCTTCTTCTTTCTCTCTATAATTTTTCTCTATAATAATTGCTCTATAGCTTTAGTGAATTGGTGAGAAATAAAGGAAGAATGAGCTTCTAATTATAGAAAAATATAGTTTCGATAATTGCACGTTTTGGAGCTCGAAAAATTATAGTACAATACCTCTAACTTTTCTTTCATTTTTAATTTAGTCCTGTAAGTATTATCAAACTTGCACCACCTCCCCTAATAGTAAATAATGTGAATCAATAGTTCAATCATGTGATTCAATAATTATAATCATTTGAAAATACGAATAACAGTATAGTATCTCCATCTATACCTCCATCTTTAACTTAGTCATGTAAGTATTATCAATCTTGCACCAACTTCGCTAATAGTACATGAATGTGAATCAATAGTACACACATGTGAACAAATAGTTATAATCATGTGAATTAATAGCAATTAATTCCTCATTTATCCGATTAATTACCCGATAACTTCCAGACATCAATTATTATCAAAATAAATGTCGATTTTCACTAACACTAATAATTCTAATACAATGGAACTATCAATTTCATCTTTAATCAACACGAACTTATTCATCATTAATATTATAACTCACAATATTTAACAACCAGGTCATTCTCAGGAAAGAGGGGGCTTTCCGATAAGGATTTCTCTTTATTGCCATGATTAGGTGACCAAACCTCTTAACATGAACTTAGACATTGTCGATATTGCAAATAATAATATGAATAACTTTGTCGTCTCAATTATTGATTTAATAATATATAACCTATTATACATATAATATTGTGACAATAATTGAATCAATAATATGAGAGATATGATACATCAATTATTTGTAGCAATAATTGAGTATAACCGAGTGACTTCTTACGTAAGTATCAATAATCAATCTTATAGTGTATTATGCATTTATGCGACATCGTATTCTTTGTACTTTTACTACCTAGGTTAGTTCAGCGGTTTTAACGGTAACACTTTTCTTAGTTATTTTTATAAAAAAATAATTTTGTCGTTTTCTAACTACGACAATACTTTTGTTGTGGGGTCCACCAATGATTGTGCCGTCGTACGAATATTCCCCGACAAATAGAATATTCCCCGACCAAACGAATATTTTATAACAACTTGTATACTTTACAAAATTTTCACATATCACCCTTAACTTTAACCTTTTATCAATTTAACCATTTATGAAATAAAATAATAATTATAAAAAAAATTGAATACTTTCATTTCATAAATTTCGGGGTCTTACAAATGATGACTACTAAAGCCATTTATCCTGGACCATCACTTCGTTCCCCGACTTGTTTCAGCTATATTCTCATTTCCTGAAGAGAACAATGAAAGAAAATGGTGAGCTCAACTAGCCCAGTAAGAAATATTATGACTAAGATAATGCAGAATAAATTATCCTTAGCCTTCAATAGTATAACAACTGATAGAATATAATGGAAAACAAGTTTTAGATCAACAATTGCAGCGGAACAAGCAATCCATTAGAAGAGTCAAGTAGAGCATGATATCTACTATCTTCTATGATTTAAAAAGTTTTTCATCAAATCTATATTTGAGACTCGACAATAAATAAACCACATCATCGAATCATCCCTGCACTATGGGCCAAGGATATTCATGTAATCACCAATGGTCATGATTATACTGAATAAACCCTGGTCATAATCATACAAACAACTGTCCATCAATACAATACGGGCCAATGAGGACTTTTACCACATCATTTGTAACATTACGGGTCATGATTATACCGAATGATCCTAGTCATAATCATACCAATCAACAAATCCATCTATGCATGTAAGCAAAGATGACTTTCATCACAATATAAGCATGAGGATGATGACAATGATATAAGCATTAATCAAAGCGAAATCAAATCAAGCGAAATCAAGGATAAATATTAAAGACTTTAAATTTATCCGAGTTTAAAAATATCAAATTGTCGACATGATCATTGCTTTGTGGAGTAAAATTCAAGAATAATATTCATGTACCAAAAATAATTTGGACAGAAAAGAAATATATTTTTTGGGTAAATAGTACCCCGTGAATAGTACTTTGGGAATAGTACCTCGTGAATAGTACCCCGACATGAAAAGTACCCCAAATACCCGAGTGAATAATATTCGGGTGAATAGTAATTGGGTGAATAGTAACCCATGCATAGTAACTCGTGAATAGTACTCCGGCATGAAAAGTGTCCCGAATACCCGAGTGAATAATATTTGAGTGAATAGTAACACGTGAATAGTAACTCATGAATAGTATTCTGACATGAAAAGATCAATAATTATCAAGAAAGCTCAGAATAATATCTCCGTGAAAAGATACTTGATGAAGCGCAAATATAAAGGATATTCTACTAATTTCACGGAGTATAGAAGCAATATTTTAACAGAATGAGTGTATAATCAGGAATACGAGACAAAATAATATTACTCACATACTACAGAGTATGGAAAAAAATATTGTTCCTTATGAATACTGAACAAAAACAATATCCCTTACAACTGTTGAACGAAAATAATATTCCAACGAATATTTAACGAAGATAATATTCCAACGAATATTTAACGAAGATAATATTCTTTATGAATATTGAACGAAAATAATATTCATACGAATATGAAAAATAATATCTCTTCAGAATATAAAATAAATAATACCCCTTACCTCAGAAGAAGACTGGATACTGGAGCAGTGAAGTAGCAGACTACTCTTCTTCTTTCTCCCTATAGCTTCTCTATCTATAGCTTCTCTCTCTATAATTGCTCTTGTGAGTCTTAGTGAATTGGTGAGAATGAAGGAAGAATGAGCTTCTATTTATAGGAAAATATAGTTTCGATAATTGCACGTTTAGAGGCTCAAAATATTACAGTACAATACCTTCATCTTTTCCTTCATTTTCAATTTAGTCCTGCAAGTATTATCAAACTTGCACCACCTCCCCTAATAGTACATCATGTGAATCAATAGTTCAATCATGTGAATCAATAGTTCTATACATGTGAAAATACAAATTACAGTATGGTACCTCCATCTATACCTCCATTTTTAACTTAGTCATGCAAGTATTATCAATCTTGCACCACCTCCCCTAATAGTACATGAATATGAATCAATAGTACACACATGTGAACAAATAGTTATATGCATGTGAATTAATAGCAATTAATTGCTCATTTATCCGATTAATTATCCGACTGGTTAGTATAACTTCCAGACATCAATTAATATCGAAATAAATGTCAATTTCCACTAACACTAATAATTCCAACACAATGGAACTATCAATTTTATCTTTAATCAACACAAACTTATTCATCATTAATATTATAACTCACAATATTTAACAACCAGGTCCTTCCCAGGAAAGAGGGGTTTTCCGATAAGGATTTCTCCTTATTGGGCAAGCAATTAGGTGACCAAACCTCTCCTCGACATAACTTCTGAGACATCATCGATATTGCAAATAATAATATGAATAACTTTATGTCGTCTCAATTATTGATTTAATAATATAAAATATTATGCGGATGATCTTTGTGACAATAATTGAATCAATAATATGAGAGATATGATGCGTGCAATTCTTTGTAGCAATAATTGAGTATAAGCGAGTGACTTCTTACGTAAGCATCAATAATCAATACCAGGTGTGCTACTATGCAACCACGCATATTCATATGTACTTTTACTCTTAGGGTAGTTCAACAGTTTTAACGGTAACACTTTCGCCATTATTTTTATAAAACGATAATTTTGTCGTTTTCTAACTACGACAATACTTTTGTTATGGGGTCCACCAATGATTGTGTCGTTGTACGAATATTTCATGTTAAAACGAATATTCCCCAACCAATCGAATATTATATAACCACTTACTTACTTTTGCAAAATTTGTAAATATTACCCACACTATAACATTATATCAAATCCACACCATAATATTCAAAAATATATTTCGAGAAAAATTATTCTTTATTCATAAAAGTTGGGGTCTTACAAAAAATGTGAGTTAACAATGTGAAAAGAGTATATATTTGATAAAAAGTAGAAAATTTCATAATTATTTGTTGTAAATAAGAAAATTTCTAATCAAGATAGACATCCCACCTAAAAAGTAAAGAAGTCAAGAATTTTGCCACAAATTGTATCTACATGCTCATTATTTACTTGTCCATCAAAATTCGCTACATGCTCATTATTTACCTAAAACATTAAATTGACAGCACCAATATGAATATAGTCTCCTGTTGCCACCACTATTGACAAAATTTAGTTGAGATCTAAACCTATCCTATGAGAAAACAAACCACCAGAAGCATGAAAACAACATGTAGATACAAAACCATGCCCTCGCATCTCAACTGAAATCCGAATTCATAACTAAGAAAAGTTCTACTCCAAATTCAATTCCAAAACATGATTACATGCTCCAAGAAGCAACCAAAGTAGATATAAAAGTAGAAATCACAACGCAGCTAGACTATTCAAAGCTCTGGTTTACTTTCAATAATTTATCCAAAAACAAAACAAATGAAAACACCTGATACATTTACTTTAGCAAACCCATAACCAACAAAGTTAGCAAATTAGTTTATAGAAAATAAGATATTTAATACTCCATACAAACTTGCATACCTTTTATCAAAAAGAGAACTTGGACATTCTAGAAATTGCATTAATCATGTCAAATAAACAAACAAAGCTCTGAATGCCTGATCAACCACAATAAACATCCAAATGTACCCAAAAAATGATTTTACAATAATCTATTTTCCAATTATCTACCAAAAAATATTACCACTTGTAATAAACTATGTTCTTAAAAATACATATATAACAACATTTTCCTTTTAGATCTGTCAAGCTCTACCATGTCTTCGGTACATAAACCTTTGAAAAGAAAGACTATCCATCTGCAACGTCCACGGCCAACAAATATTGTTTGTAACAAAAATATGTTATTTATAAGAGAAAGCAAAATATTATTAGTATCGAAATAAAGAAACAATTGATGTAAGACCCCGAATTTTATGAAATAAAAGTATTTAATTTTTCTTATAATTGTTATTCAGTAAATGGTTAAATTGATAAAAAAGTTAAAGTTAAGGGTGATATATGAAATTTTTCAAAATACGCAAGTGGTTATAAAATATTCATTTCTGTCGGGGAATATTCATTTGGTCGTGGAATATTCTTGTTGTCGAGGAATATTCGTACGACGACGCAACCATTTGTGGGCCCCATAACAGAATAACTGTCGGATGAAGAAAATGACAAGTTTGAGTTTTTATAAATAACGGCGTAGTTGTTACCATTAACACTATTGGAATACCTGGTGGTTAAAATACGATGAATGGCGTAGTTACACAAGTAGAAAACGGTATTTACCTGTATTTTGAATTATTGATTCTTACGTAAGAAGGCACTACTCAATAATTATTACAGTAATTACTGTTCAATATTTTATTTTATTGATTTAATAATTGCTGCGTTGTTATTTTATATTATTGTTGTTTCAATAATTGTCATTTCCCATTATTGGCAATGTCTAGAAAGTTCTGTCAAGGAGAGGTTTGGTCACCTAATTATGCGCCAGTAAGGAGAAATCCTTATTGGAAAGCCCCCACTTTCCTGGGAACTGCCTGGTTGTCATAATTGTGATTCTGTAATATTATTTGTGAATAATTAATTATTAATTTATATGATAAGGAAATATTTATTTGATGTGGATATAAATGATGGATTTATTTATGTGGTTATAAATGAAGGAATTAATGTTGGGGTATTTTATCAGTATTTTGTCAGATTGGAGGTATTAAAAACTCAAATCGGCGTTCTTAAAGCTTTATTGTGTGAGTTGTAATTTTAATTCGACCGTTGGATCGTTATGATTTTTGGATATGTTATACATATATGAGTTGAGTATATGTCCACAAATTTTGAACCGTTGAAAATTAACGCATGATTTGTTATGAATTTTAAAAGGTGTTGAAACGGTGTTAAAAATCGTCCATTTGTGGATTTCAGATATTTTCTGTTTGGAATTTAGAAAAACTCAAAGCTACAAAGTTGTAGAGAATTCGATTTCATGCGGAATGGACATAAAATTCGTATTTTTCTAATATATGGGCTATTTTCTATGAATTATTGAAGTTTCAGAAATTAAAATGTTTTTATTAAATTTATGGGTGGGACCCACTTTTATTTTAACATGTGGGCTGCCAAAAATATTCAGAAGTGGCTGGCTTGATTGCTTGATTCAACAAAGGAGGATGGCGTGGAAGGAAATAACTTAAATAATATTATTTTATTAATTTTGTCTTCTTTGGCGTTCTAGCATTTTCCTATAAATAGGCGCTTAAGTTAGAATTGAAAATCACACCAGAAACTGAAGTTTTCTCTCTCTATCTTCTCGAGCGTATTTTGTGAGTATTTAGATACTTGAAGAGTTGCTATTCAGTGCAAGTTTTTTTCGGCTTTTCATCAAGCATTCGATTCCGTAAATCTCGCTTTTTGAGGTAAGGAATTTTAAGGATTATTATGTTTCGTAATTTTTCTGACCTTCAAAAATTCTGAAAAAATTTGAAATGATAATTTGATGAATTTCCTTGATTGTTTCCAAAAATGGCGATCTTTGGATGTATAGATTAGGAGTTTTGGATTTTATGAGAAAAGACTATTTTAAAAGTATAACTCCTTGTGGTTAACTCTAAAATTAGTGAAATTTTTATTGGGAGTACATCTATATAACATCAGTATATCCTGTAAATTTCGGAATTTTTGAACAAAAGTACAATTTATGATAAATGTCTAAATATTCGACAGTTTTGACCATGTGAAAAATAGTAAATGAATTTTAAAAATTCCGAGAAAAATATATGTTCAATATGGGACTATATTATGCTAAATCCTAGAAAAAAAATATTTTTGGAATTGATTTGGTATTTTTCATGAAAATGGACTAGTTATGAATAAATAAATTAAATATGTTATGTGAAGTAACAAAATTGAAAAATAGGATTTTATGGCTTGGGAATCCTATATATGGTATATGCAGATTTTTGATGAGGTTGTTGGTTATTGGTTATGAAATCTTATGAGTTTGGCATTTTAGTATGATTAAATGCATTAATTAATAAAGTGTAAACAATTAAAATAAATTATTTATAAATTTAAGAAATGATTAAATATTATGGTAGTATTAATAATATTAGATTTTGAGATTATTAAGTGATTTATAACATTTGGATTAATGTGTTATGAAATCATTGATTTATGAATCTTACTCTTGAAATTAAATGCAGTTGTTGATCGTATTGTTTTTATTATCATATATAACATTTTTATAATCCCGGTGATGAAATTTCTCTTTGACTTAAGTGTAAAGATTGGTAGATTATTGGTATGATCGTGACTATGGGTTCTTTTTGGCCAGTAGTGCAAAGATGAATTGTTGACTGGTATGATCATGACCATTGAATTTACAATTGAATATTTTTAGCTTAAGTGCAAAGGTGAATTGATCAACATGGTTATAATTATTGTTTATATAAATTCTGAAATAATTATATATTTCTTTGAGATATAAATATCTTTGGCCTGTAATGTAAAGATGAATCGTTGATGAACATCTTTGGCCCGTAGTCAAAAGATGATTTAATTGTTGTTGAATATCTTTGGCCGTAGTGCAAAGATGACTGTGTTGTTGAATATCTTTGGCATGTAGTGCAAAGATGAGCTCATTAATGAATAACTTTGGCCCGTAGTGCAAAGATGAACTTATTAGTATGATTATGAACATGAACTGTTGTGACGCCCCCAAAATAGGTATACATCACCCATCTTGGGTCGCCAGATACATGGTACAGAATAAAAATACAACTTAATTATACAACTGTCGTGTAAAGTACGACAAAACATAAACTGAGAGTTTAATCAAGAATATTGCCTTCTAAACAATATCCATTCTCAATGGAGTCTGAAAGTAGTATGCACACAAGCCAATCATGTTTGATGATAAAGCATATACTTTGTAACAATCTTATTCATTTATTAATAAAAGTATTAATTTATTAAAGGCTTTTAATTATCTACATGATCTTTGTTTTATAATATGTGATAAACCCATAGTTTTAAGCAATGCTTTTAGAATAATGATGATGATCATTCTAATGAGATCTAAATTCTTGAAAGCTTAAAACTAAAATAGTTCCCAATCATTGGATTACTAAATTGGGGATTAGTGAATCCGGATAGATTGGTACATACGTTAACTTTGCTCATTGGATGAGGATGATTAATCTCATGATCATTTGTGTGGAGACACTAAAACAAGTATGTAGGTGCTTATTAGAGAATAAGTTCCTTTGAACGTGGCTCGCTAAGGAATACCTAATGGAGTTTTATTTGCTGTTAATAGGAATTTCTGTAGTGATAGTAGTACAAGTAATCCTTGGACTTGAGATCATCATAGTATCTTGTGTATGATGAGTTATACTTTGACTTATTCCTTAAGACCCTTAGGGTATATCAAAGGGTATGCTTGGGTATAATAAGTTGTACATGGAGATAATGTATGATCGATAAAGAATCTACCACTTAATAAAAGAAGAGAAATGTCCTATGTGATTCGATAAATGACAACCCGGTGAGTCCTTGGCGGCGAGAATGAAATTAGAAAGGAGTTTCTAATTTGCATTATTTGAGTTGTGCATTTAAGAGTCGAAATACATATAATTAAATAAAATAAGACTTGACAAGTAATTCCATGTCTTATATTTAATTGGGACATTGTATGGTGGAAAGATTGAATTGTGCGGTAACTATTTACTCAAAGGTTCTTTAATGATTAATGTTGAAATCTATATTATCCGGAAAGTCGTTGATCGTTGGGAGGCTTATCCCATATCAGAATAAATATTATTTATTTAAATAAATTAATTGTTTAATTTATTTATTTAAATAAGATTAGAATTGTTCTAATTGATTTATTCAACCTAGGTTTAATATGGAGAACCTAAAGGGTCACACCATAAAAGGAAGAATAATTATTTAAGAAGTTAATGGCATAATCGTAATAATATGTTAAGTATATTTAATTTAATCTATGGTGATAGAATAAATTAAATAGCTTAATATTATTATTTAATATTTTAGAAATATTAAATAAAAATTAATAAGAGGAGTCTTATTAATATTATTACAATTATTATTATTTTAATTTCTAAAAGAGTTTAGGAATTAATTTAATATAAGTACTCTCATTTATTCTTAATTGGATTAGGAAGGAAAATTAGTTAAAGGAGTTTAATTAATTATCCCTAATAAGATTAGGAGCTTAATTAATTAAAAGAATTTAATTAATTAAATAAAACCCAATTCCTTAATTGTTAAGATGGGTTGCCCACATCTATAAATAAGAGGAGTCTTATTATGGGTGGGTATGGGTTGTTGACTTTTTTACAACGTAATAATTCCAATTTGTTGGAGAGTACCCTTTTCTATAGAGATAGGAAAAACTAGGGTTTGAGCCATAAACACCCATCTTCTTGAATTTTCTTCTTCTTGGTGGATCACCTCTAGAGGCCAAACGCTTGGGTGGCTAATGTTGATCAAAGGAAGGAACCAAACCCGGTGGATTCAAGTTGAACGCGAAAAGGATTGGAGGTGAACTTGTACCTGAGGAAGCTCGATCTTCAAGGGTATGATTCTTATTCATCTTTTTCGTTTAATTAATAATTATGCATAAAGGATGATCCGGGTATATGGTTTGTAAATTTTTAAACTCTGATTTTTACTCGCTTCGCTAATTTATGCAATTTGATTGCGTTATGAATATTACAAACCTAATGAGTCCTCATAGGCGATTATACAAACTCAAATTCAGGTCCTCATTACATTTATTATCACACTATTTAATGTAGAATAGTGAGGACTACTAATGCTATCATCTGATTGTAACTCCATTTCGACTTCGTCCCGGCTATATTCTCATTTCACAGAAGAAAACGGTGAAAGAAAGGGTGAGCTCAACTAGCCAAAGAAGAAATATTATGACTAAGATAATGCAGGATAAATTATCATTAGCCTTCAACAATGTTAAAGCGATAAAATACAATAGACAACAAGTTTAACTACGGTAGGAATAAGCAATCCATTGAAAAAGTCGAGTTGAGAATAAAATCTACTATCTTTTATGATTAAAAAGTTTTCATCACTTTTATATTTGAGACTCGACTTAATAAATAATCACATCATCATCCTGTGACTACGGCCGAGGATATTCATTAGGGTCACGACCACAAATTATCCATGCACTACGGGCCGAGGATATTCGTGTATTTATTAATGGTCGTGATCATGCCAACAATCGTCCATCAATGCACTACGGCCAATGAGGACTTTTATCACATCATTTGTAACATTACGATCATGATTATACCGAATAATCCTCTGGTCATAATCATACCAATCCATCTACCACTACTCACAAGCTCTGAGATGACTTTCAAAAATATAAACACGAGGATGATGACAATGATATAAGAATTCAATAAAACAAGTTCACGAATTAATTTATCCAGGAACTAATAACGTCCAAATTGTCAACATGATACTTCTTTGTAGAGTCAAATTCAAGAATGCTCAGAAGAATATTTCCATAAAAAGATACTGGATGAAGCTCAAATATCAAGGATATTCCACTAATTTCATGGAGTATAAAAGTTAAAACTTTAACCAACTGAGTATAATAATAAATAATGGAATAACAAAAGAAATCACCAGGCATGTGATAGATAAGACTGGTGAGTTATTCCAATGAGAATAATAAATATGGAACCGAGTTAAGCATAAACGCATTTGCATGACGAGGATATAAAAAAGACAAAATAATAAATGTGGAATAATAAATAATGGAACCGTGTCAAAGTGAAATTACATGCACCGAACAGGATATTAAACAGAATAATAAAGAACGGAATAATAAAAGAATTTTACCACGTATGCGGTACTTAAATAAGCAGGTTATTCAACATAATAATATAGAATGGAATAATAGAAGAATTTCACCATGTATGTGGTACCAGCATAAATAGGTTATTCAATATAATAATATAGAATGGAATAATAGAGGATTTCACCAAGTATAGGGTATCTGGCGTATCTGAGTTATGTATAGGGTATCTGGCATATCTGAGTTATTCCAATGAATAATAAAGAATGGAATAATGAGATGGATTTCACCAAGTATAGGGTATGCCACATATCTGAGTTATTCAGCAGAATAATAAAGAATGGAATAATAGAAGTTCTCTTCATGAATAAGAAAGAATAACACCCTCACAGTAAAAGACCTTTGGATATCGAAGTAGTGAAGTAGCGAATACTCTTCTTCTTTCTCTCTATAATTTCTCTATCTAGAGTTTCAGTGAATTCGTAAGAAATAATAAAGGAATGAGCTTCTATTTATAGAAGAATGGAATGAATAGTAACTAATTCATGAACGACCCAGATTGATTTACTTTTAAACGGACGGTCCAGATTAAAACTTAAAGCAGCGATCCATATTGATTTACTATTAAAAATTTAAACCAGCGATCCATATTGATTTACTATTAAAACTTTAAACCAGCGATCCATATTGATTCACTAATATAACTTCAACTAACGGTCTGAAAAATTAGCACATCTCCTCATGGAATAATATTGTACCCAAATACCTAATATGTGTGTGTCGTATATTATACGTCACTTAATAATTGATTTTGGTGAACAACAATAGGGTGAGGAGAACCCAACTTTGGAAGGGTGTTTTGCCACTATCATACAAGATGTCTAATGACATACAATCTCGTGTTATCATAAGAAAGGGTTGTGCACATCCACTTTCCAAGTATATCTATGAACACTACCTATATGATCTTGGAGTTGGGTTGAAACATAATGTTCAATCGCAGATGGTGGAGATAGTTATATGTCAAGAGAAGACTCACCATTGGAAGGAACATGATAGTAATCTTCTTGTTTTTCTTTGGGGTCTATTGGATCAACCAAGGATAATTCTATGGACATATGATATCTATCATAACTTAGATTCATGGCCTCCTATGTATGAAGGTTTCCTTATGCACTTCCCAAAGATTTTAATTTCTAAAATAGTTCTAGATTGTACCTTTATGTAAGGTATCACTGTGAGGTGTTGTCCATAGTTGGGACATGAGTCACGGTTGGTATTAAAACTCACAGTATATGTGTTGTTGTATTTTTACGACAATTGTAGTAATAAAGTTGTAGTTATTTTCTGTACCATGTATTTGGCGACTCATAATAGGTTGGATGGATTGGACCTATTTTGGGGGTGTCACAATTGACACGTGATTACTTGAATACGATTTAAGGATTATTGTAGTACACATAACCGTGTTAACTTTTCTCCATCCTCGACTTGCTGTTGAATGAACACGTTTCCATTCAATAACAATATCATCCCAATACTGTAAAAATTGAAATGCATCGTTTAGTTATATCAACAAATTAAATTAACAACTTGGAAATTGATAACAAAATGTAATGAAAAGGATATATGTACAAATTGATTGAGTCATGTGCAAGTAAAACTAAAACTTAAGTTATATATCTAATAAGAATTCTACACAGCTGGAGAAATAGATAATAAGCATATTATAGCTCAGCCAACATAGAGAAGCTTACTATGTTAATTGTGATGATCAAGCTTCTCAAATTTTTTCTTCACACACACACACACACACACACACACACACATATATATATATATATATATACTCGTATGTTATCTGAATGGTTATCTGTAAGATATGTTATCTGATGCTCGTACATTACTAAATCATGTATTCAGTTGGCCAAAGCAGGAATTGTTACTCAGTGGAGACATCACACTAATGATACATTATCAGATTTGCTTACACAGAAAAGAGCAAGGAAATATAAACCAATTTTATACAAATTAGAAAATGAGTAACTTTTACGAAGGCATCATCTGTAAAATAAGTTGACAAAGGTATCATGTAGTTTCAAAAACATGAGGTCAGATGTATGTAATATCTGATTATTATAACTTGAGTACATGTACTTCATATTTTTTAAGCTTCGGGTTGATCAACTAAAAATATTGTATTACACCCTACAATAATTTATGGGGCTTGCTATTTCTATAGGGAACTTTGTTAGTCCTAAAAGGTTCCCTTTCACATGACTATAGGACTCACCTATACCCATCAGGAGTCTTGCTAGCATATGCCACAACTACAACGATGCCACAACTTATTCAAGCATCAGTCTCATTTATAACAATTAGCAAATATTCAACTATTCCATCCAAAACATATGCACAGACCATACTACTCCAATATTTTTCTACAGAAAATTTTTAGGTTATATTGAATTCCTTTTATTCCAAATAACATATCGCATAAATTTCTTAATGAAAGAATCATAATTAGCACTCATAAACCCAACAGTAAAACCCTTCTAAATAACCAAACAAAAAGTACAGAACTTGATCATAACATATATATAAAGACAATATTTGTTGTGGACTTATCAGTTAATTCAAAACATATCAAGACTTTTATCGTAAGAAGATCAATAATGCACTGAGATAAGAAATGGTACCTCAAACATATCAAATTATAACAAAACCTCAGGATAGACAATATTTGTTGTGGACTTGTCAGTTAATTCACGAAGAAGTATGCATAAGCGGGAAGAACTTGTGCATCTTGACAGAACTACATATAGTTGATCGTGACTAAATACTGGCGTACGTAAATCTACCCCAACAAATTTGACATACTGGCCCTGTGATTTATTCATTGTCATTGCATACGCTAACCTCACTGGGAATTGTCTTCTTGTCATTTTAATACTTAACTCAGACGAAGAAGGAGTCAAAGAAATTCTTGGAATGAATACCAAGTCGCCATGCTTATCACAAGTTAAAATCTTTGCTTCAAGTACTAAAGTGCCACACTTGACTATGATAAGTCTAGTACCATTACAAAGGCCGTCTTTCGGTGCAATGTTCCTTAGAAGCATTATTAGACCACCCTCTTTTAAATCTAATTTGAACGGTGGTAGTCCAGGGGGATTGAGTGTGTTCAAATACTCATTCGGGTACCGATGCATAATAGTTCGATCCACATCATCATCTTCAACCATTTTGTCAGCTGCAAAGTATATATGTATTTCTCCCGGAAAAACTGCCAACACAGCTAGGTTGATATCATTGACATCATCATTTCTAGAAAATAGAATTGTGCGCTCTTTTAAGAATTCGGGAGTGACCTTACTTGGCACTTCTAGCTCTGGGTAGATGGTCGAGATAAGATTATCTACACTTTGAGTTATTTTTATTGAATCTGGAAGTTGTATAGATTCTTGAGGGTTAGACCCAATCTACACATTAATGAAGTTTTAGTAAATTATCAAATATTCTCGACGATATATAGATGTCAATATGAATAAAGATACAAATACTCAAAACTTATTAAGAAAAGCCAAGAAATCAAATAATACAGATTGGTCATCGTGTAAGCGCATGTTAACTTGTAAAGTCAAGACATGTATATCTTTCCAAAGCAAAGAACGTCGTAGTGATGCTGCCACTATATGCTCGCGAAGACCTCTAGGTATAACAGGAAGAATCTGCCTAAAATCTCCCCCAAGAACAATAGTAATACCTCCAAATGGTTGTGAGTTATCACGAATGTCTTGTAAGGTCCGATTAACTACTTTAACACAATGATGATATTGAATTGGAACCTCATCCCATATAATTAGTCTAGCCTTCTGAAATAATTCTGAGTGTGATAATTGCTTCGTAAATCCACAAACTGAATTTTCTAATACGTTAAGTGGAATGCAGAATGTTGAATGTGCGATCGTCCCCATGTAACAACCCGAAGCAATTCGAGGAGGATCTCTTTGTAATTACTATATCGCATAAGGAACGACATTTTTTGGCAATTGTATTATAGAGAAAAGTCTTTCTCGTTCCTGCACCCCCACTCAGAAAGAAGGTTGTTCCTCTATTTTCATAAACAGATGAAATGATTGCATTATAAGCCATACGCTAACCTTCATTCAGTAGATCAATGTTTTGCTGGACATTTATTTGATCAACTTCAATTTGTAACTGCCTATGTTCCCATATAAGTCGATTACCAACGATAATTCTTTAATTAGCATATGGCAGTGGCATTGGTTCATGGGTAATCTGATAAGTTCTTCCCTGACTCTTAAAGCAAAAGATTAATAAGGTATAAACCATAATCACAAATTTGAGCATTAGTAGGAACATCAATGCCATAACATGTACTTATTTTGTGTGATAAATCATCACAAATATACATAGAAAATTGGTTCCACAACGCTTCTGGATTTAAAGGAGAGCATTGTGTCAAGATAATAGAAAATAATCTTTTTAATTGAGAACTTGTTTTCATTATTGATGCTTCTCTAAGACATTGAATCCACTCTTCATCGTCTTCTAAAAGGCCTTTTGCAATACATGTTGCCTTATATGTGGGGTGTACAACATTATCAACTGTTCTTAAAAATTAAAAAGATTGAGGTCCCTCTACAACCGTCAACAGAAGACGAATATAAAACCTTTCACCTTCATTTGGACTAGCAAAATACATTCTTCCGATTGCAAATCCCCTTTGTCTCTCTGTCCAGAGCTGTTCTTTCTTTTGCCAAACGAAATGCTTTGGAAATTGTTAGTATGTGAGAGTTCGAGCTAAATCATTAGTAGAGCAGCATGCAAAAAATCCTGTTAGAGTTGTCTGTTGATCCTCTGCTCTGTTCAATATTGTAGCTATTGGTTCAGAAGGGTTATAACAGACGTGATGTTTTCCCTCTAGGTGAACTACCAGATGTATAACTAGAGGGAACTCTTGATTCATATGATATCCAAATATCCGACATGCCTCCTCTGTAGGTCCAATGTACCTTGAGTCAATATATTGTTTAATTTCATCTACGGCCCCCAATACCAAAGTTGTGCGATCGTAACCCTTGTAGATGTATTTATTAATATACTTTATGCACCTTACTCCTGCACAAACTTTCACATTTATATGGCAACTAAACAATCTAGAGAGGTATGAATTATATGGTACAACATCTCTATTATCAACTTCATGTCTAGACCTTAGAGAATGTTTTCGACCGTCATTGCGCCTTTGATATATCGGATACCCATCTTCGCCCATTGTAGTTTCTTCTGCCCAATATTTAGGATATCTCTTAGTGCATTTACCATCTTCCATACATGGTGATTTAAGATTTCGAACACCACATGGTCCATGTACCATGCAAGTTTTAACTGTTTCATATAGAAGTAGATCAGAAATTGGATCAGGGAATTCGGCACAAACAGCTCGATTTACTTGTTCACGTGTTCGTATTTTATCAAACCCTTGAAGAAATATTAGCAAGTACATATGTGGCAACCCACGCTTTTGGAATTCAATCGTGAAAACATATGCCACCTTTGCACCAAATATTTTCTTCTTATCAATCTCCATCATCAAAGCTTGTCACTACAACTCAAATAAGCGGGCCACCATGTCTGGGCGGTCAATTTATGTTTGATGTGGTAACAATGTATCTTTTATCTCAGGCCAATTCGAATTTGCAGTCATAGTTAAGAAAATATCATGATGTTGGTTACACCGAGTTATGGCCATAGAATCTTGGAAGATTTCAAACATTTGCCTTGGACTCCCAGAAAAAGAAGAAGGAAAACTACTCGTTTACCAACTTGATTAGCCTCTAACCCATCAGGAACTACCTCGACCAGATTTTGGTATAGATCAGATCGTAATTTTTGTTGGTTGAGCCTATAATATGTTAATCGATTTTGCTCTCATTCACGCCTACATGCATCTCTGATAAACTCTTGAAATAATCTTTTGCCCCTCAAGATAGTTGAATACTCAGTAGGTCTTTCAAACAAATGATGCCCATAATATTGCAATTGCGTAAGTCTTTTTGATGAAGCTTTACCTTGATTGACATCCCACTGCTTAAAATTTGGTTCCCATCGAAGCTCACTATACGGAAAAAATAATACGTAATGTAGTGGTAAATAAGCTGAATGGAATTCATTTATCTGCATCAACTGGTCACTCCCTTTGCTTGCATAATAATATCCCTCATCATGAGAGAATTGACACCATCTCCAGGTAATATGACAGCAACCTCCTTTAACGTGGGTAAATTATGAGTTCGACGGTCTTTTGCTGCACTATATTGAAGGTAAGCTGGGATGTCATGATTGTTCAGATGTTCCCTGCTTAAAATTATAGTTGCATGTCTAAACTTATCCAAAAATGAGTTGTATCTTAAAAGACTATCCTGGATTATTCTTAGGACATCCTCTCGCAGCTTCGGGTTTCTTCGAGAATGATATTCTAAAGCAACAGCGGCATCGTGAATGTACAACTGTGCATATACTGGATCTTTTCCGACTGGAGGTTGTAGTAACCCTGTCCGATGTCACAATTCCCCATGGATTGTAAATGCGTTGGGACCCCTACCGGGAACCACTCTATCATCCATATGTACACCTAAGCTCATAAAAGCATTAGCCACATTGTACAGTCAGGTATAACTTAGAAAGGACTATGACTAATCATCATTGCCATCATATAATCATTGAATTTCTAGAGGAGGCGTTAATAGTTGTGGAAGTCGAATCTTTCCTTGCAAACAACATGTTCCGAAGAAAGGGCGGTCAACAGATGAATTTGATAACTTTTCGACTTTCGATGCAATCTTTGAAAGCGATGAGGACCTTTGTATATTCATTTTATCAAGGTAGTGTCTTCCTAAAATAGGATCTTGTGAGAAAGGGCTATATTTGTAGGCAATGCCTCCTCTTGTACGCAAGCTTCATCAAGGATTGACTGAATAATTGGTAATAACCTAGAAAATAAATGAACATGTTTTAAATAGTTCACATATATTGTAACACTTCTTATGGTATACAGTTATAAATAATTTGCATTGAACTAACCCAAAAGTTGGTGATGTAGGCATAGAAGATGATATAATGTTACGGGAGTCATGTATATGCTCTATATTATTTATTGAAAGAAGGATTTCTGCACCCATTGAATTTGAGTTAGTTGAATGTAACCCTTGAGGTGGTAAAATTGGAACTAGAGGAATTTGATTAGAATCTGATGGCGCAGGTTTTAACAATGATGGATACTGATAAAAATGATTCTTGATCGCGATACAATTCCGTTCATAAGCTGCGCGTTTGGATGGCTTGGGGATCAAACCAGGGAAAAATCTTGGTTGAAATGGATACGGTTGAGATTGTATTATTTTTGTTTACTTCTCTCTTTCACGGCGCAAGCGCTGAGCAATATGTATTGGACGCACATCACCATTATCCCTTACTCGTCTTTTACGTCGAGGAATTGGAGCTTCGTCAAGGATATTTTTATTGAATCCCTACAAATAACAATAGATATCTAAGTGTAAAGATAAGAAGTCGTAGTATTTTTTTAAGAAAAAACCCCTAGTTTTCTATTTATTCGGATTAGGATGCATATATTCAGTTTGCTTGGTTTTGTATTTCACACGCAAGCGCTGTGCAATATGTATTGCTGGCCACTTTCTGTTTATTATCTTTTACGTTGAGGAAGTGCAGTTTCGTAAAGGATATTATTATTGAAACCCTAAAAAGATGTATAATTATAAACCTAAGAAGGCATAGTGTCGTTAATAAATTAGGTTTAAATATTTTGTTTATATGACTTTGTGTAACAAATCTTTGTAACTACTAATGTAAATGTCTGGAATATTGTATACTTACCACAAGCAAATAGGGAGCTAGATTTTCTTTTTCTTTTCCTTTTTGATTCTCCTTCCCTTTTTCTTTGCTCGAAGTTTTCTTTGATTTTCCTGATAGCGTACAAATATAAGATACTTTGTCATGGAAAATAAAGTATGAGCTTAAGAAAAGAAAAAGTAATCTTATCTTGTCGTATGCATAATCTTCAACTCAGATTCTTCTCGAATGGCAATGCCAATATTCTTTTTTTGGCAATGCTCTCTCTATTAAAGAAAGGAAAAAAGAAGGTTAAATATAGAAAGTATAAAAAAAAGAACTATTAAAAAGCAAGTTTGCTATAAAAGAAGAAAATAATTTTACTGTGCATTGCAAATGATAATCCTCCTATCCCAAATTGAAAGACACGTTAGAAATTTTAAAAAGGAATAGTAATTGTTCAATTTTCATTAAGTCTGAAAAAGAAACTTACATATCCAAACACGGTATAAGAAGGTGGTCCCGTGGACAAGGTGACCTCATGATTCATATTCGCTATTTTCAAAAATGTATTAGTGTGCAACGAATCAAATTCAGTGATGAAAGAATATTCTTATTACTAATTAAATCTATCATAACTAAAATAATATTTCACATTCAAAATAATAATAATTCACAATATTTAACTATGAATTGATTGTGTTTCAATAGTATACTTGATAATTATACTTTCTTTAAATAATTAGTAGTACTACCTAAGTCTTGTTTTATTTGTTAAATTTTTTTGCCTTTCAAATTTTATAATTGTTTAAAATAGAATAAATATGTAATAAAAAAAAAAAGTTAATATTTAATAAAGGGTACAATTGTCATTTTAAAGGGAGGTAGTAATAACTAATAACAACTAATAAGTACGGTTACTTAATATGCAGGAGTATTAGATATTAAAATTATTAAGTACTTATGAAAATGAGAGACTTTAATTTAAAAGGATATTAGACAGTACAAAATTTGGACCCAATTTTCATACTATCTGAATCAAAATAATAAATTTTAACCAAACATTACCATAATCCGGAAACTTACAACTGGAACACAAAACTCAACAATTTTAACCAAACATTACCATAATCCGGAAACTTACAACTGGAACACAAAACTCAACAAAGATTTGATACAGAATAACTTAAAAACGGGGGAAAAACTTTAAGAAGGAAAAAAATGATGGCATGTACACAATCACAACTGAATATGAACATATATGAGTGAGTGAGTGTGTGTGTGTGTGTATACAATTAATATGCAACTGAAAGAGAACATATCAAAATTGAGAAATTAAGGTGAACTAATTATATATGATTAGCTTTATACATAGCAGATTATAACGGTTAAGGTACATAATGTAAATGACATAAAGTAAAAGACACGAGGGTTTTAAGTGGTTGGAGACTCAAGCTCTAATCCACTCTTACGCTTTCAACAGCAGAGATTTCCACTAAGGAAGGCAAGACCTGAATCACTAAGATTCCTTGAGGCCATCGACCTTGGAACTTGATTCATTAAGAACTCTTGAGGCTAGCGACCTTGGAACTTCTCTAGTTCCCTAGAAACTCTTCAAGCCCAATGAGACTTGGAACTTCATTTAGTCCCTCAGGACAAAGACCCTCAAATACGCTTCTTGTTGTTGTTGTAGTTGTTGTTGTTGTTGGTGTTTTTGGTGCTGAGCTGCTAAGATGTCATTAAGCTCTGAACATCTTTTGTACTTAGCAGCTTGGTGTGATCCTCTTTGCTTTCAGCTTCGAGTCCGGACACCATCTTCTTTGGTGCAGCTGATCTTTTCTCTTTTCTACTTATCTTCATCTGGTATCAGCTGTGCACCATCACCATCTGGGTTTGCTAAGTCTCTGTGCTTTTAGTAGACTTTGTCTGGCAGTTAGCAAACCCTGAACCCTTTTTGAATACTTTGCATACATGGTTCTGCACTTGTACTCAGCCACTTTCCTGAATGCTATCTTCTTCGCCTTCTTGGCTCTCAGCTTGGCTGCCATCTTTAGTGGCATTCTCATCTTTGTTGAGTGAAGCTTCGATCTGTTTGAGTCCTTCTCCAAAGCTGCTTCACTTCCACCTTGGTAGCCCATTGTCATTTGAGACTTGTTACATTGATCTTTGGTGGAACTCATAGAGTCAACAATAGCATTCACCAACTCAGCGATTCTCTGACTTCACAATCATCAAGAACTCTAGATCTTTGAAGCTCTGTTGATTTATACTACTTCCCAATCTTCCCGTTGGAAAGTAGCCGTTGAAAGCTATTCAAATTGCCTCGCAGATCTCGAGTTATTTGGTGCAGACTGCAGATGTGACATGACATCTTTTTCTAACTTCCTGACACTGCAGTTTGCTGTTTCACCAACCCTGTCAGATATGTCACTTTGATATCTTGGGCAGGTCGACGACTTTATTTCACCCTTCTGATTTCTCGATCAGAGGTTATCCTTGCATCGATGCTCTCCATAAGCTCGTCCTAATATTACCCTTCAGATTGAACCGTTACCAATGCTTCAGTCTTTAGCTATTCGAACTCTACGATTCTGATGCATGTCTTCGTGGACTGATCGTAGTGTCTTTGATATTTGGTATAGACAACACTACGATCTTGAGGATTGTTCACTTGATCTTGATGTAGAACATCTCTTCCTCTTTTTGTGCGATTGCTTCATCATTTTGTTTGCCTCAACTATTCTCAGTCTTGATGGTAAGCGATTCCTTGCTCGGCCTCTTCCGAATAATAAGACACTTGATTTGTGGCGTGTCCATTTCGCTTTCTCCTTGTGATCTCCCATTCACTTATCATTAATGGGTGACCCAATGCTTAATCACTTTAGCCTTGTTATTGAGAGGTGACCCGGTATCTCGAGGTGTACTCCATCGGTTCCTTCTTTGTTTGGCAAACACTACGATCTGGTTACTTCAAGATCGTTGTCATCTTTCCATTTGTAACTATTACATATCTTGACTTTCCTTAGTCGATTATAAGTCTTCCTACGATCTCTTTGTGGAAGACTTCATCTCAAATGGCTTCATGCTTCAATCTGGATGTTGATTGGGTTGTTCTTAGGTCTTCTGTTAGCTTGCATGCCATTCGTTGAGTGCTCTCGGGTTTCTTTGGTGGGACGTATCTATCTGATACTGACGGAGGTTTCACTCCTTTGGATATTCAGGGAGTGCTCATTTGTTGAGAATCGTATTTACTCTATGATTCGGCTTTGGCATTGTAAGCACATCTGTTGAGGTCTTAGTTCTCCACTCTGCGATTGACTTTTGGTTTGGCGAGACACTCTCGACTCTCGAGATCAGATCTTGATACTACGATTTGTCTTCATCATCGATCTTGCACGACTACGATCTCGCCTTTGATACAATCAGTAGACTCTACGATTCTGAGTGTAGTCTACGATTCTTGAATTAAGCTTTGACATTAGTAGACTCTACGACTACGAGTGTAGTCTACGATTCTTGGCCGGCTTTGGCGGATGCTCGGTCGGCTCGTGGCGGTATCGTCTCTACGATTCGAACATGACTTCCTCGATACTACGTACGAGGAAGTTCTCCTCGACACACTACGATCCTTCCTTGTCTCTCCTGGAAGTCTACGACCTCCGAGATCTACTATCTCGCAGACTACGATTCTGCCTCGATAGCTCTCGAGTTTTCCTTGACTCTCCTGGCAGACTACGAATTCTGGTGCAGTGCTCGACGATCAAACAAGTCTATCTATTGCATCATAAGATCAACCTAACATACTTGATCTTTCTATATTTATAGTCCTTGTACATCATTTCTTTTTAAGGACTTTACAACGCTGTTTTGCTTGTGTAGGATTAACCTTACACATTTGATCAATTCATTCCAAGTCCTTGTACATATGTTTCTATTATCTATCAAAGGACTTTACAGCTTTTCTTAATGCAAACATACTTGCATATTCATTCATATATATCATAATCAAATCATATATAAATAGGAATATCATTCATATGTTTATTCCTGACAGAGGGTGTTAGCGACTGCTACGGTCGCTAATGTTAATCATTAACACATGGGTCAAGTCACCAATGAGACCTAACTCACGGTGACTCAACTTAGCAATGGAATCGGTTGATATAGGGCGCTCACTGATTTATCGGTCGCTAATAGTGGTTGATGGTGTACACACAACGACCAGATTATGTACGACCACTATTAGCGATTGCATTCGGTCGCTGATATGCGATCGCAGATAAGCATTTTTCTTGTAATGTATGTCCTAATTTATGTCGATGATGTTATTATCATTGGAAATTCTCACACTCATTTGGACAACCCGATTAAGGATCTTAGCATTGAATTTTCTCTCAAAGGCTTGGGGCCTTTTAGCTACTTTTTCGGCATTGAGGTTGTGTTGATGCATGATGGTCTATTGTTATCTCAACAAAAATATTTAAAATCTTTTATTATAACGTGTGGGTATGATGGATTGCAAATCACTCACAATTTCATATTCTGTCTTGAACAAATTATCAAAATTTGGTGGTGACTCCTTTATTGACCCTACAAAGTATCTCCAGATTGTGAGTGTCTTACAATATTTAAGTATTACACGACCAGATGTTGCTTACGCTTTCATTGGGCAGCTGTAAAGCACATCCTTTGTCATTTAAAAGGTACTCCATCCTATGGCATATTCACTATAGCACCAAACATTCCTTATCTATTTTTCTGATGCTATTTCGGAGGGGAATCCAGATGATTGAAGCTCCATTACTGGTTATGTTATCGTCTTAGGTAACAACTTAATATCATGGTTCTTACGAAAGAAAAAATTAAATAGTGGCTCACTCATCCACATAATCTGAGTAAAAAGCTCTTACTGATACTGCGGCCGAATTACAGTGGTTGTTGAAATCCATTTTCATATTCCACATTCACCCACTTTTTGGTGAGATAATATTTGGGCTACCTATCTTACTTATAATTCGGTCTTTCATGCTCAGACGAAGCACATTGAGAGCGATTTTCAATTTCTTCAAGGCATGGTTACTCACAAGGATCTCACTGTTGCATTTAATATTTCTACAAAAGATAATATTGTTGATGTCTTAACAAAGCCATTGCCATAATCTAGTTTTCTGCATAATCGATTCAAGCTCAATGTTATTCCTTGGACTTCTATTGGCTTGCGGGGGGATATCAGTCCAAGCCGTTAGTAAGCCTGTTTAGACTAGGATGAACTTCTTTTATGTACATCGTTTAAATTAGGATGAAATTCTTTTATGTACATCTATATTATGGTTTCCTTTAATCCTTATCTTTGTCGTATACTCCTATATATATTATTGTATCGTGTTGCTCTCATAATAATAATAGGTAATAGAAGAATTATTAAGGTTAAATTAAGTTGTTGCCAAAGTTTGTCACAATGTGAGAACACTTAGGGGTGGCCAAACCCTAGGTGTTCCCCCCTTTTGTTCATTTATTGTCCATCTTATTTATTTATTTTTGATTTTTTTATTTTTCATTTAATTCTTTAAGTCACATGTGAACTCTAATTTATACTTGGACCCAGGGGAAAACCTATGCTTGGGCAGCATAGGCACCTGTTTATGCTGAGTTTTTTTATAGGTATAGGGAGGGATAGATATGTAATTTAATACACTTAAAGGGGGCAGATTAATGAAAGAGTTAGACTTAGAAGAGGCAAAAAAAATAATTGAAGTTAACTTCAAAAAATTAAAATTGAAGAGAATATATTACATTGTTCTAATGAGATGAAGTAGTTTTAGATGAAATGTACTACTCCCACCGTCCCCATAAAGGATGGCTAAATGTATAATTTTTTGTTTCAAAAAAGGTGAGAGAAAATATATAAAGTGAATGGTACATATGTTATTTAGTGAGATCTATTAATATAAAAAAAAAATATTTATCACTTTATGTAATCTTGTAGGGCCACAATTTAGAACTTTTTTATTCTCTTTGCTCTACTCTTATTTTTCTTAATATGTGTGCAAATTATATTTTGTTCATCTTTTTGGGGACGGAGGGAGTAGTTTATAACTTTGATGTATTTAGTTTAGACATTTTTGGGACTTTTTTCACTTCAATCATCGTTTTGAAGATTATTTATGCTATTCATTAGTTATTTTTGTGATTGACCTTTTTTTTTCAATAAATATTTTTTATTAATTTGTTTAAATTAAAGGATTAAGAAAAGAAGAAGATTGTGGCAGTGTAGAGGTTCCTTTAAATTGATTAGTTTTCCGACAATTAACTTAGCTAGTTGGCTCCCCCGTGATAAATTGCGTGGATTAAAAGTTGTTGTAACCAACTGGAAATTAAGGACTAGCCATAAATCGGTTAACAAATTCTTGTTGAAGATTAATGACAACAGAGTGATTTGAAATTAATGTCATGCAAGTTGAATCTTTTAAGTTAATAAACTATTTATGCATGTTTGTTATGATTAGTTTTTAAATCCATTGAGTTCTCACTTTTATAGTGTGCATATTACCTCCATTTATTTAATTAACTATTGATTTTTAATTCATATTAAAATTTTGTGATTAAATAATTTACATTGCTATATAAATTGATATGTTACCAAGTACATGTTGTAAATCAATTGCAATGTTTGTTTCTACATCAAAATAAGCCACTGATTTTTTTTTAAAAAAAAATAGATAAAGACAAAAAATTGTAAAATTATATTTGTACATAAACCAAACGAAACTTAAAGTGGTAATGAGGCCAGTGACGAATCTATTAAGAGGGAAGAGTAGGCAGTGCCTATGTTTTAATTTTTTTTATAGGTATAGGGACAAGGGCAAAAATAAAATTTGATAAACTTAAACTTATAGAAGAAAAAAAAACTTAAAGTACTACTACGATAAAAAAACTAAACATACAAATATATAATATATTCAAACTCTAGCTCTCTGGCTTATTAAATTTTAGTCCTTACTTTAGTTTTCAACTTATTAAAATCCGTCCGTACTGAGAACGGACCCTTGCTTGGACCCACACATAAAATTAGAGAGAGATAATATGACTATTAATTAAGATAATGCAAGTCAGATTCCATTCTAGTGGTGACAGGTTTTGCAATCATCACAACATGTTGCTCATCCGGATTTCCATGTATCTAAATTCCATATTCCTGCTGGATCTGGGTAGCATCTAAAACCGTAACTTTTTTGATTTATAATTACACCTAATACTATATTTCTGTCAACAAAAAATAAAAAATAAAAAAATAGAGAGAAAAAGAAAAAAAGAGGGTTGGATCGATCATCCGGGATGGACGGGTATAATTCAAGACCGCACAAAAGAGCAAATCGGAGTTCTTAATGGCTTGTGCTGCTGAGAATATCTCCTGTATATGTGCATGATCAAGAGTACTTAGTAGAACTAAGAAATTGTCAACAAGAGAGCTGACCTAAGGGTACATATTTAGGGTTTCAGTTATCCAAGTGAGATTACCTTCCAGTACTTGTTAAAGATGATAAGTATTTCTATAGCTTTCCTTTCAGCTTCAGCCCTCAGACATTCTCTGCATTGTGGCGAAGTGTCTCGGTCCCATTGGATTTGTCCTTCAACTTGATATTTTTCCTATGATCGACCATATCAGATGTTGTATGACAGAATTTTAGCGTGTGAAGAGAGAATGTACATGCCCTCGTGTCTACAGCTGTCTGGTCACTTAAATACTTGTCACAAGAATTGTATAGAGTTCGGTTGACTTGATCAAAACCTGGTTGAATGAGTATAACCAACATGGCCCCATCTGGCTAGGTATATATATCCTAACAAGAGTTTTCATTTGGAAGCCATGCCAGCATATATACATTTGCTCAATGTATCCCCAGCTGTTTTAACCTTGAACCTCTCTGTTATACTTCTGGCAAACAAGATATTACTGTTGGACAAGACTGCTAGTGCTAGCTGCTAATCAAAAAGTACTTTAGGGTTTCACTCCGTGCAATTCTTCTTTTATTTCACATATGAGATTTATTTTAAGACCACCGCAACTAATTTGAATAAAAAAGTGAATTGGGAGAGGTAATCATGAATTAACCACCTTAGTATTAAACTTCATCATAAATCAGATCACTAAACTTGAATTTTACATGAAGATTTAACTGAAAAAACTCTTAAAAAACCTCAGGTTTTGATATATTTTCTTTGCATCGGTATAATTGAATTTATCTACAGTAAAAAAAAACCCTCGATAGGATAATTTTAACCCTTAGAAGTATATAAATTAGACATCTACTTAAGTAGCTCCCTTGATCACTTAATTATATATATACACGCGCACACACAAAGATGCTTTACTTCATATGTAGTTAACCCTGTAACTTCATACTTCATATATATGAGTCAAGCTAGCTACATACATTAATTATATGTACTTGATTGCAAAAAGGCCACTCTGCAAATTTATTTTAGCTACGCCATATCCCGTAACTTTACCAAGCAAATCTTTCAAAACCGAAAAGGTGTTAAACTTTATTCTTTCTAATTGCTCCTGCATTTCTGCCAAATGCCAATAAAAAAACAAAAAAAAATTGTCCCAAATCATATCAGCCATTTAGTCAAGTTTCTCTAAATATATATATAATACACTGATCTATAGCCAACATTGTAGAGATAAAATTATTCTTACAACAGATCTCAGTCGTTTATTCGTAGATCGAGCGGTAAAGAATCTCTCATCCGCAGTTTAATATTTAGGTATCCACAATTTAATACTACAAATTTGATAATTGTCCAAAATAGCCATTGTCCATCCACAGTTAAATACTACGGACACTAAGTTATATATATGAGTTATTAATCCTCTTGAAGACAACTTTATTTTTGGTCATACGACCCGTTCACAGAATTAAACTGCGGACATTAAGCCTATTAATGATATAATTCAAACAGCGTCGTTTTTGGTTAACCATCAATCCACATAACTAAACTACGTTGAGTCTATTAATGATATAATTCAATACAACTCTTAGAACACATTGAATTTACAAGATACATTGGGAAGAGAGATAAAGTTATCACCTGGGGATTATTTTGTTGTGGTTGAGTATTAGATTTTGTCAACTTTCAAAAATGACGCCGTTTGAATTATATCATTAATAAGCTCTACGTCCGTAGTTTAATTCTACGGACGGACTGTATGCCCAAAAATGGCGTCGTCTTCAAAGGAATAACAACTCACATACTTAGCATCTATAGTATTAAACTGTAGATGGACGATGGGTATTTTGAACAATCATCCAATCCGCAATATTAAAATACAAACACTTATCTATTAAACTGCGAATGAGAGACTATTCGATCTGCGGATAAACAATTGTATTTGCCGTAAAGATAATCTTATCCTTACAACGTTGGTTATAGACCAGTCTCATGTATATATTAGCTTGGTAAAGAGTGGTTATATATTCAAATCGATTCTTGAAAAGTATCATGATCATTCGATAAATCTGCAAGTAATGTATAGTCATGTATTCAAATATAATTTATTTATATTATAGGGTAAATGACAAAATTATTCCCAAAGTTTTAGCAAATTTCACTTTACGCCTCGAAGTATGGGAATAATATATTAATTTTACACCCCCCCCCCCCCCCCCTTCAAGTTATTTAAAAGACAATATTGTTCCATTTCGCTGGCTCCTGTCAATTTTTACCATGTGCATCTCACATGAGAATTTTTACATGTCTAGACTATTATTTGTTTAATTTGACTTTAAAATTTACGTACGTACGTATTACTTATATAATATATACATGTCTACTTCTTCAACATATGTAATATTCAAGAATGCAAAATAATTCTAATACTATTACATATTAACAAGAAGTTTAATTGAAACATGGATAATTCTAATACTATTACATATTAATAATAATTCTAATACTATTACATAATAATAATAATTCTAATACTATTACATACTCTCTCCGTTCTTTAATATAAGTCGTTTTAGAGTTGTGCACAAGTATTAAGGAAATGATTGTATAGCATTAAATATAATATCAATAGTCTATATTGCTCTTGTATTGAAAAAAGAGAATGTTATTTATTGGGCAAAAAATAGTGAGAGAACCAAAGTTATATTTATTATTTGGGGTAGTATTGAAAACTAAGCAATTAATGCTTACTTGAAATTGTTAAACGACTTATATTAAGAAACAAAAATAATTATCTAAAAAGACCTATATTAAGGAACTGATGGAGTATATCCTATAAATTAACTGTGTTCTTTGGAAACTAGTAATACATTACTTATTACTAGTTTCAACAAATATATGCTTAGAGAAGGTTCCCATTAAAAGTTATCTACTTGTTGAAAATTGTGAGAAAAGGAGGGATGGAGATTGACAGTTATGCTTGTTTCAAGGTAAATAATTATTGTGCTATCTTTTGTGGTGTTTTGTTCAGATCTTATATCCATTTCTTATGGGTATAAATCAGTTGTATTGAGCTAGTTATTCTTAATATAACTTTTTTGCCGATCAAAAAAAAAGTGACATAATCTTCAGAGTTTGTCATTAATTTTTTTACTTTTATTTATATTAAATTTATCTGATAATAAAAATATATTTGTAAATATAAATTATTTTTAAGAATCAACGTTTTACAAATAGTTATTTATTGGTGTTAGTGTTATTGTTATTGTGTGTGGTGTGTGGGGGGAGGGGGGAGGAAGGAGTGAGGAGTGAGGAGTGAGGGGGTGCAAGGGAGTTGGGAAGTTCTTTTCAAAAGGGTATCAAGAAAGGAGAGAGATCTGTGGATGAAGTAACAGGTGTGTGTGAGTGGAAGGCCAAGGGAGATGGAGAAGCTATGATAGTTGTTTCTTCTTTTTGCAGGAAAAGGGTGGTATGAGTAGACAATATGCTCCATCTACCTCTATCTTTCTCTATATCTATTTATTGGATTTAGATTTCGTAGGATTTTACCCTAGTTATGTTAGTGTATAAGATATGTCTCAAATAATATAATATAAAATAAAATAAGTGAAAAAAGAATTTATTTTAAAAGGTATCTAACTAATATATCTCATACACTTAATACGTCTATTTTAAAGATTTTTAGATAAATTCAAGCAAAGGGATTTAAAGAATATATAAACATATTTGAATATTTAAATTTTGATATGATTTGGTGATATCTATTATCGACTTTATAGTAACGAAATTTTAATTAATCTTAATCTTTAAAAATATACTTATTTTATAATATTATAATAATAATGTTATACAATTTCAAATTAAATAAAATTTTATATTTGATCATATTTTTGCATGCTCTTTTTACAAATAAAGTTAAATTTTACTAAAAGAGTGAGATAAACTCATTTTATAAAATTTAGGTACATAACTTGTATACCTTATAGGGTATCTCCCATAAGTTCATAAGATAAATACTTTTTTATAATATAACTATAAACTATTAATATATATGTTTAACTACTATAATAATAACACATTATTTTAAATAAAATTTGAGACAAAAATTTAAAAATCCAAACATTACTTATGCATTTTACACAATTATCATTTTCCCTCTATATTCTTTGTGCCCCACAGACATTCTTGATACGGATGGAAATTTTGACGGACTCCACCATCATTACTCCCTGACTTTTACATTCTCTCTCTTCTCTATGTTTTATACTTCTTCCGCCCTTTTAAATGTCACAAGTATTTTTATGTCTTAATTAATATATTTGATAATTTCAATTAATTATTTTTTAATATTATTTTAAATATTAAATATAATTTTGATTTTTTTATTATTTTTATAATGTAAGGACAATATTAGCATTTAAAGTTATTTTTAACTAAGAAACATAATATTAATTATTTTTCTTAATTTGTGTGTTCATTTCTAAAATGACAAATAATTAATAAAAGACAGAGAGAGCATATAGACAGAGAGCTTCAGGTGTTCAGGACCGTCGCTATAGATCACAAATCCGTCACCATAGTTATATGAAGGGTTATAGCAACTTTACGTTCCATCGCCATAGTCATAGTCCTTCATATAACTTTTTGTCCTTCATATAACCTTCATATAGAGTCACATTGCAAGTTTCTCAAATAACCATTGAACCTCTGAACTCAATATAGACAACAACTCTAATATTACAGAAAGCCCTTGCATTCTGTTTCTGAATTTGGGACAAAAAAAAAATAATAATTTATAATAGAAAAAAAAAATTAGAAAATTAATAAGTTTTCTTTCATGTTATTACTGAGTTTATAAGAGAAAAAAAACTTAAATTCCATAATTAAGTTACCCTTAAATTAGTTTAATTACTTTTATAAACTAGAATGTACAATAGAAATTATAAAAGATAATCTCATGTTATTTAGTTTTTCGTCCAAATCCGTTCATTTTTTTACCGAAAACTTTAGCAAGAAGAATTGCTAAATTTTATGTCCATTTCTTTTCTTTTTCGTCTATTTTAAAGTGTTTATTCTTAAGCATATGTGCATTCTGCGTATGTACTAAATTGTTCAATTTTTTCCCTTTTTGCCAATCTTTCGTATAAATAAATACGGATTAGGATTCCCTCCATTATACCTCTTCTCCAATTCTCCCAATACAAAATTAGCTACACAAATATTATTTTATTATGAATTTTATTATTTGTGTCGATAGTACTTTGCAATGAATGTTATTTTTTCATTAATGTAATATTTGTGTATCAAAAAAAATTAAAAGTTAAGTGTAATAGAAGAATCCTAATGTAATTAAGTGTACTTTGCGATGAATGTTATTTTTTACTAGGGGATTTATTTGAGCAAAATGATATTATAATAATTGTTGCTTGAAATGTGGATTAGGATCCCTTTCATTATACTTGATCTTCAATTTTATCCCAATACACATTTAGCAACGCATTCAACGACACAATACAATTGTGACAAAATTGTTTTTGTCGCTAATTGTTTGTGGCAAATGTTATTTTGTCGCTAAATGTCATATTTTTATCGCTGGACGTGTATTGAAAAAAAATTAAAGTATAAAGATCATGGAGAAAATCATAATCCTTGAAGTGTAAAGTGTCGATGAGTGTTGCTAAACGTATATTAGTTTACTGTGTAACATTATTTTTACTTTGACAAAATTAATAATCTTTTATTTTCCTCAACCAGATATATTTTTACATGATAATATTAGTGATGGTGTAGATTTGGTTTTAGATCTTCCATCATTCACATTACCAGAGTTTTAACAAGTACAACTATATAATAAGACGAGCAAAAAATGTAAATGGCATTATCACAATTTTCCATCTTTCAGTTCCAATCAGTATGACCTATTATTCCCATAATTTCTGGTGTCTATCATGCAGTAAATTATTGAGAGTTGTTGTGGTATATGTTCATTGTATGCAAATCATAGCATAAAGCATTCCTAAACAAACATTTATATATCATTACAAACTTTTGTTTTCGTGATATACATAGTTACAACCTCTCGAATAACTTAAATTTTTATATGAATTAGTAATTTAACATAATATTATAGTACAACATCTCATTTCAAATATCATAGTACGTATTTTAATTAATTTGTTATGTATTGAGAAGACTAATATCATAATATACATTATTGAGATCTCTCAAATAACTTCAACTTTTAGGTCAAATATTTATTTGAGTGAGTGCGTGTGTGAGTGATCGAGAAAGATATATTTAAATATAAATAGAAAGAATTTTTAATTTGTTGGGAAGTAGATAAACTTTGTAGACAATTAACCTAAAGAAGGAACAAATCTAGAAAAAAACTGGAATAGTTGACCAAATAACATCCATCCCCAAGTAAAAATAGCACCAACTAGTTTGAGAACAAGCCCCCACAAGTGGTACGGACACATGCATCACCATCCACTCAACACAACTAGAAGAAGAAATTATAAAGAAAGAAAGAGAAAACAAATATCTAGCTACCTACTGTAAAGTCTGCAATATACATCAAGAATGTTTTGGGGAAAAAAAGGAGAAAAACCAATGGAAAGATCAGAACAAGTGTTACCCAATTATGAGCATCATCAAGTCTCCTTCTCCACTCCAAATTCAATCCACGAAATGGGGTTTGTGCTCTTTGAAGATCATCATCATCATCATCATCATAACAATAATCAGGTCATGAGCTTCTTGGCCCCCTCCCAATTTTCACAATTATCACACCCTCTTGATATCATTAGGACTACCACCGCCACCGGAACCACCACGGATGCTGCCACCGCCGATACAGACAATAGCAGTTCCATTGGGTTTAGGCAAAATGAGCTTCTTGAAAGACCATCTTGGAATAATGAATCGGTATGTCAGATTTTTTGAAAAATAATGAAAAATTAAGATATGCTGATACGTGATCTTGCTTCCCACCTTCATATGGTCTAGTCTTTTCCATTTTTTTAGTATTGATTAATTTCACAAACTTTGCTTGTTAATTAGTCCTAATAAAAAATTTAGTTTGTATTTCTTGATGTACAAAATATTTAGGTAGAGAACTTGGATGCCAAGGCTGCTAATGGCGAAAAATGCGCTGGTAACGCCGATGAGGATAACAATTTATGGTATATTTTCCTTCCCTATAATTGTTATTTTTTCCCTTTACCCTATAGATTTTTGCTACAGTGTTTCTAAATTCCCTCTCCCTCTCCCTCTCCCTCTATATATGTATTGATACATATATATGCATATGTATGATCTATCTATACCCTAGAGGGGTTAAGCCATATACGTGTATATATATATATATATATATATATATATGTATATATATATTTCTTTTGATATTCCAAAAGAGTTAGTGGTTACTTGCTGCTGTAAATATTCCAAAAGAACTTATCTGTGATTGAAGTTTCTACCAAAAGATTCAAAACGGTATAATAGTTCGAAGGGTTTCGCATATGTAAATGAAATTCAATATTAACCCAGAAATTAATATCTGAAATTTTAGTGAAACGTTTCAGTTTCAAGCTAATCCAAACCCATACATCGATCAAAATGAAAATTTTGAACTTTGATTCTAAGCAGATCTTTCCCTATATAGAAGAAATCCCAACAATAGAATATTGTTAATATGCCCTCTTTTTCTGTAATGTAGGTGCTTCTTTTTTTCTAAGTATATATTTAATTTTCAATTATACCCCAATAATTAACTAATAATTATCTCCATGTACCATCAACACAATAACTTGTGATGGCTCATTTTTTTTTGGTTGCTAAATGATGGCTTTTAATTAGTTAAACTATTTTTTTAATAGTTATAAAAATGATTGCAAATTAATTTATTTGGCAGGTGGAGGAGCTCATGTTCAGATAAGGGAAGGATGAAAGTGAGAAGAAAGCTAAGAGAGCCAAGATTCTGTTTTCAAACAAAGAGTGATGTTGATGTTCTTGATGATGGTTACAAATGGAGGAAATATGGTCAGAAAGTTGTCAAGAATAGCCTTCATCCAAGGTATATATATATATATATATATATATATATATACACACACTACTCGTTCCAATAATACATACATATATGCTTCCAAGGTTACGTTTCTTTAAATATTTTCTTGTTAATTCGGACTCTCATTTAAGTTTAGACATGGATTTGAAGTTAAATAATCTGATCTAGTGATTCTCATTTCTCCATATCTTCCTAATAAGTATCCCCTTTTTAGGTATTCTTTGTATGGACATGAGTCACATGACATTTTACATGATTTTGATGGCATAGTAATAGGGTTTCATGAATTATGAGAAAGCTAGTACATTAATTCTTAAATTCATCTTTCGTAAAAATAAATAAATAATTCATACAACTAAGTACAGAAGGCATTTCCCCATTAATTATTTCATGCGTTTTCCACACATAATGGAGGATTAGAACTTTTATATATATAGTTGTAACTACGACTCAAAACACTATATTTTAGTGACAACTTTATTATTCTACTAAATTTATTTAATTACATTAATTTTTATATTTTATCATTACATAATTATCACGGATTTGCTCAATTTTTATTTTATAGTCAACTAGTCTTGACATACATATATACAATCACACACGTAACACATGTATACGATGTTTATTTAGGCTTCTATTACATGGCCAAAATTACATTTCATTCACAAATATTAATCCCAAGTTTTAATCAGCCAAAATTTTCCTCTGAGAAACTTGATTGGATCATGCTAAATCCGTTTATTATCCCAAAAAATATATGAATTACAACTATCTTATTTTTTTACAACTTTACCTTCTTTGTCCAAAACTTAAATCTCTCCCCCATGTGTCCTTGGGTAGGATACCAAAGCTTATATTTGAAAGTAATATATTCATATACCGTTAACCTAAAGAAGTAAAGAGTAAAGATTCTTCAACAAATGAAAAATTGGGATATGGATACCCTCCATTAATTATACCTATCCTACAATTTCTTTTAACACAGACAAATATTACATTTAGTGTCAAAATAAATTAATTATTCGCAAACAATTAGCGACACAATAAAATTTATCACGAACAATTATGTTGTTGAAAGTGTCGCTAAATGTAAACTTTGTCTCGTTAAATGTGTATTGAGAGAAATTGAAAAATAAATGTAATTGAGGGCATCCTAATCCGAAAAATTGTGTTCAAGTATATAAGTAGCTTATTGTTGCCCAAATTACTTCTATCTCCCTACTTACAAATAATTAGGTATTTTGATTTGGAACCTAAAAGAGAAACAGAACACTAGCTAGGTGTCACAAACAAGATTTATAAAGGAAAAAACAAGGTATATATTGCCTCCGGATCTTCTGTTAAATTGTTTTGTGTTGGTCCATCTTTTTTAACACAAAAGAAGTAAATAAGCCTTATAGTTACTTTATTTCCTTCTAGTTGAATTACCCTTATAATCCTTCGGATTCATACATATTCTGTTAATTTCAACTTGAATTAATTATCCTATATGATTTTATAAACAGTTAAAAGTAAAGTTTACTGACATATATAGCAAGTCCCTAGCTTGCTGCCTTTTTTCACTGGTAGCCATTTTGTGATTAGACAGGTATAATGTTATGGTTATACGCTTGTTTGCAAGATAGAATATAGGAGTGTGAGTTCACTAAAGTAAGAAGAGGTTGGCATTGCATATATGTTGAATAGGAGGTTTAGAAAAAGGATGTTTTTAAATATTGGGAGGAATAAAGAGAGAGATGTTAACGAGGATCTACTTTATATATATATATATATATATATATATATATATATATATATATATATATATCTCTCTTTGAAGAATGCTGATGAGTCTTTTATATGACGGTTTGTTTGGGTAATACATGGTCTATGGTACCGTCGCTATAGTCAAAAAAAAAATCGTCATCGTAAGCATTTGTGTCTTCTGTATATATATATATATATATATATATATATCTGATCCGGATCAATCAGATCATAATCTTCTTACTTTTACTTACTCGTGCTCACCCCCTTTAGCGACGGGACTAATGACGGTTCGGTCATACAATTGTCGTCTATACTTTTAGCGACGCTATATGTTGTCGTCATTAAAAGTATAAACGACAGTTATATAATCTTAGCAAACCGTCGCCGAAATCCATTACAAAAGGGGTGAGTACGGGTAAGAAGATAGTATCTGATGATTGATCTCTTATATATATATATATATATATATATAGAACATAGTGGATGAAGTGGCATAGTGGGTAAAGTGCGTTCTAAGAAAGTTGTTGAAATGAAAATGTTAAAGGAGAATAATGGCCGTAGGAGGTGGGATAGAATCAGAAGCAAACATATTTGAAAGAAGGTTTAGAATGACACCAATTGAGGAGATCGAATATAAGAGAAACATTACTTCAGATAGTTTGGATATATGTAGGGCTGTCAATTAACTAAAGTGATTTTTTGATTTTAGAGAGAATTATAAAGTGATTTTTGAACATGAAAAAATTAGTTTTTTTAGATAGAGTGAGAAAAAATTTAGTTAGAGAGAGTGAGAAAGTAAATAGTTTAGAGAGATTAAGTGATATTTTTTCACAAATTATTATGATTTATAAATATAAGTTAATATAATTGTATAAATATATATTTTTTATAAATTAATTATCACATTTAGTGGATTATATTACATTAGAGTATGATTCGTTTTGATTTGACCCATCGATGGGCCTAAATATATGTATTCAACATTGATCTAAATGTACCAATGAGGAGAAAATCGTGTATCAACATGAATATATTAGGAGGCTAAGACCTAAAGTCATTTGGGACGATAGTCGGAGAGACCAGCAGGAACAAATATAAGTTAATTAGTCGGAAAGACATGCGTGTGCTTTTATTTTTATTTAGTTTCATGCATTTTTATTCATTTATTTTATTTTATTTTACATATTTTATTCTTTATTAATTTGTCTCTCTCTATCTTTTTATGTTTACGTTTTATAAGAATTAGTTTTCAGTCTATCGAAACTAATTTAAATTGAAATATAAAGAGGAGGTTGAGTTGAGTAATGATATGATCGATTTTAATTACAAGAAAGCATAAGATCAGTAATATAATATTCATAAATTACAATGTTGATACAAGTGTCTAAAATAAATATTTCCAACTCGTTAGAAAGGTCAGCATATAGTAACGGCCGAAGTTACTTTATGTGTATACAGGACTTGCATGTAATTTGTTTTGGTAAGCAAATTTCATGAGAAAACTTGAGATGGAGAGAATTAATATTGATGTGTTTTACGTACATGCAATTTGCAGAAGTTACTATCGTTGTACACATAGTAACTGCCGGGTGAAGAAAAGAGTGGAACGGTTATCCGAAGACTGTCGAATGGTGATAACAACCTATGAAGGTAGACACAACCACTCTCCTTGTGATGACTCAAACTCATCCGAACACGAATGTTTTACCTCCTTCTAAAATATTTACTTATGAATGAGATGATAAAACATAATATATATATATATATATGTTGTAACAATATTATAGTAAGTCTTTCTAAATTCATCTTCTTTGTAGACATTCATGATGAGATATAGTTATTGTATATTGATTAATATTGTTGTTAGCCAAAATTTGCTTCAAGTTGATATATAGTACTCCCTCCGTCTAGATTCAGAGACGTATTTTTAGATAGCACAGGAGGTGAGATCAGACACTTTACGTTTTTGCACAAGTGTCTACAAGTGATAGCATTGTATTAAAAAATTACAACACACCCTTTTGTAAACAACGTCGAAAGCTAGGGAGGGTTTTTATATATATATATATATATATATATATATATATGCAAAATCACGTCAGTTTCTGTGGGATAGACATATAATTGTGCTCACACAATTATATGTTGGGCTCATCACCTCTATTTTTGCCATATTTGTTTAGTCTAGTCTAAAGAATATAGTATATATTAGTAAAAATGTTGTCCATAGAAATTGTTATTTTGTAATTTTGGAACGGAAGGATACAATATTGCAAATGGGAGAAGTAATATGACATTATCGGTAATGACAAAAGTATAAATGGAGAAAGAAGTTTGGTTCCTAAGCAATGTGCGTGTGATCAATGAAATTGTAGGTATGTAGAAATTTCGTTGTTTCCAAATGAAGATACAAGATATCAAATTGTAGGTATGTAGATAATGAAGATATCATGTATTATCTTAATCAATTGATTTTAATGTTGACCTGAAGATAAAAGTTAGGAGAAAAGCAATAATATAATGTTGCTTAAAGAAGTGATAAGCAGAAATATATATATATATATATATATATATATATATATATATATATATATATATATACTACCTTAGAAGCTTTGGTCATTGGCTTTTATCATATATGTTTGACTTGTCTATGAATCTTGGTCCGCAAATTAATTTTTGTGTATATATATATATATATATATATATATATATATATATGGTTTAACTATTTATCTGAACGTGAATAAAACATATGCTCTATTCGTTTTAAAATTAAAGATACAATTTGACTTTTGAGGTCAAATGAGGACTTTTACCACATCATCTATAACATTACGGGTTATAATTATACCGAATGATCCATGGTCATAATCATACCAATAAACAATTCATCTATGCACATAAGTCAACGATACTCCACTACAAGAAAATCGGCTAATTCCGACGGAATATTCGATCGTACATAATACTATTCAATCGAAACTAGTTTATTTGCGACAGAAATATTCGTCAGAGATTCTGTCGTAACTATTCGCGTCGAAAATAAGTTCCGTCAAAAATTCCGTCGGATGCTTATTATCTACGACGAACTTATCGCCGACGAATGTTCGTCGAACCTAGCCTATCTTCGACAGAATATATATGACGAAATTTTTCGTCGAATATATCAGTTTCTATGTCCGACTGGATTAATTCCCTCGAACATTAGCTATTTAAATGAAAAACTAAAATCGGTTCCTATTTATTAAAAGCGTACATTTATTAACTTCGACGGACATTACGTCGGAGATATAATTTAATACGACGGATATATTAGTTGAAATTATCTTATGTTCGAATGAAAACTAGACTATATATCGGTATTTATTAAAATTGATTATTTATTATCTCAGAAAAGCAAGTCGAAAATATCCTATTAAATTAAAATAACTAATTTTTTTTTCCTACAGATTTTAAAAGTTCAGTTTCTAGGTGTTTAAACCCATTAATATACCTGTAACCTGTCACAACCCAATACACAGTAATATAAACCTATATCTCACATCCAAATATGCAACATAGCACTAAAACGTAATCTTTAACTCATTATCATTCACATTCACATTCACATTCAAATATCCACCAAAACGTATTATAAGCTAACCAATTACAAATATAAGCTAATATTCCATAAATGTTAAACAAAATAATTTACAATAGTTGTACAGGCGTAATTAGACAATACAATATATACAAAAGTTCTACAAACTATACAAATGAACTATAAACTACTAAAAGTATCATCATCGCGGTGAGGAGAAAACGTATTTTCTTGTGTATGGAAATCACCTCGTGTTCTGCTTCGCATCGCCATTTGCTTGCCATCGCCACCCTGTTGATAGAATCAAAAATATAAATTATTAGTTCGTATATATATATATATATATATATATATATATATATATATATGTGTGTGTGTGTGTGTGAGAATTAACAAACTAGCCTTAATTGAAAAACATAAACAATAAGAATACGAGTAGGTGGGGTGGACGAAAAGCCTCCTCCAAGAGGGTAATCACCATCCGGAGCATCTCGGCGCTCAAGCATCGAATCGCTTGCTCCGTGGTAATCCCGTACTCTCTGCGAGAGACCCCTTTATAATATCCTCGAGCAATCTGGTGAAGACGAGAAGCTGGGAAGGCAATCACTGACGCTAGAAAGATCGGATCGGTATGGAACCTATCTCGACATGGCCCCTATCATTCTTAGGAAGATATCGTCATCCAAGCAACCAGCCTTGTATGAGATAGTGCGACATGTGTTTCTGACGATTTGGCCATTTGGAGCCTATAAAGAGATACAAATTCAATTACTAATAATAATTTATATAATGTGATAAATTCGGATAATTTCGTGAAACATAAAAAAATATTACCTCCAGGAAGTGTATATGCGGGTATCCTCGGCAGACCCAACACTCGATATCTGCCGGTACTGCTAGTAGGGGGATCCTGAGACGCGACCCATAGTCTCAGCTCCTCATCCCGATCTAATACAATATCGGGAAGAGGGGTTGTAAGACCCCAACTTATTATTAATGAAATTTAATTTTCTATTTATTATTTTGAAATAGTAAGGGTTGATTTGATTAATGTGGATAGTTAGGGGTAAAATCGCAAATATTTCAAAATAAGCAAGTGGTTATAAAATATTCATTGTTGTCATGGGGAATATTCGTTTTGTCGTGGAATATTAAATCTTTGTCGGGGAATATTAAATGCGACCCAGCGCTTGACCATGTGTGGGCCCCATGCTTGAGCGATTGGATGAAGAAAGCGACAAATATAAGTTGTGTAGTTATTCACGTTATTAATCTTTGTTAAAATACCGGTGGTTAAAACACAAGTAGCTGCGGTATTGCACCAATTGTTGATTCTTACGTGAAAAGGCACTACTCGATAATGGTTACGATAATTCTTTATTCGATATTTTATTGAGTTAATAATTGCTGCGTTGATATTTTATATTCTTTGTTGTTTGATAATTGTCATTACGGTATTTTTCATTATCGAAGCAATAATTCATATTATCTGAATAATATTATTAGATAACATTATTGGCAATGTCTAGAAAGTTACACGTCTAAGGAGAGGTTTGGTCACCTAATTAATTGCGCTTGATGAAGAAATTCTTATTGGAAAGCCCTCTTTCCTGGGGCGCACGGTTGTCAATATTGTGATTACGTAATATTATTTGTGAATAATTAATTATTGATTCATATGATGAGGAAAATATTGATTTTATGTGGATATAGATGGAAAAATTTTAATGTGACAATTGTTGAAAATTGAAATTTTATCTTTTTACGATAAAATAATTCTTTTAAATATATTATTATATTTTAATAATATAATAATGGTGATATTTTACAACGAATGTGGGATATATGAGTATCTGAGGAGGAAGAGTATTTTTGTTGCAATAAATGTTTAAAACATGTTAAACATGTCGATTGGACCCCATTTATTGGTGAAATTTGATTATAGCTTATAAAATCGCTTCGTTTGTGGATTTGGTCAATTTACATTTGGAATTTGGAAAAACTTTCTTACGCAAAGTTGTAGAGAATTGAATTTCCTATAAAAACTAGCGAGATTCGAATTTTACGATGAAGGGCTATTTATTATGAATTATTGAAGTTCCAAAGCTCAAAATAATTGATTTTTGGAAGTTTAAAATATTTTAAATAATAAAACGTTTTTTTGTTTGTTTTGTGGGCTACAACATGTGCATAATGAGCTGAGATCAGATCTAGGAAGGTGGGCGTAGAAATCTTAATATATATATTAATATTATATTAAATTTTCGCTTTGGTGTTCTAAGCATTTTCTATAAATAAGGTCTTGGGTTAGAATTGAAAATCACACGAAGCTCAAGTTTCTCTCTATATTATCGGCGTATTCTTGTGAGTATTTTGAGTATACTTTGAGTATTGTTAGGCGGTGCAAGTTCCTTCTTGACTTTATACTCAGGTATTCCAAATTTAGAAGTCTTAATCTTTCGAGGTAAGGGATGTTATTTTCTTCTCAAATGATATTATTTCTTCAATATCATTATCTTTGAAATATTAGTTGGAACTTTTTATCAAATTTGGAAACTTTTTTTCATGTCGGGGTTACTATTCATGAGTTCTTATTCATGAGTTACTATTCACGAGTTCTTATTCACGATTCTTATTCACGAAGTACTATTAATGAAGCGTGAAGATGTTTTTTGAGAAATTTCTATCTTTTGGTGTTGAGTTACTATTCACGTATCGGACTATTCACGATATCTGACACTATTCAAGAAAAAAATGAAATTTCTTCTTTTTGTCAAAATATCTATTACGAATACTAGCTTTGATTGTATCCATGTTTTGATCATTCTTGAATTTTACACCACTATGATCATTTTTGAGGTATTTTTGAACATGGATAAAACAAAGTACGAATCCTTAATCCTTAATCCTTGTCATTTTGTTTCCTTTGGATTCGTTTCTTTAAAAAATATTTTCATCATCCTCGGTCTTAAATGATGATATTATTGAATATCTTTGGCTGTAGTGCAAAGATGAATGATTTTTGAAGAATATCTTGGTAGTTGTGCAAAGATGAGCAGTGTTTAGATGAACATGACCAATGATGAATATCTTTGGCTGTAGTACAAAGATGAATATTTGATTCGGATGTATATTGATTGATGTTACGAGGATAAAGATGAGCGATGAACTTTTAAATTCATACATAGAAAATAGTAGTTTGCATTCTCTACTTAACTCTTCTAATGAATTATTATTTCATTGCGAATATTGATTTAAAATTTGTTGTCTATTGTATTCTATTAGATTTTTCCTGTTGAAGACTAACGACAATTTGTTGTATATTATCTTAGTCATAATATTCTTTCTTTGGGCTAGTTGAGCTCACCCTTTTCCTTTTGTTCCATTTTTTTTCTTCTCGGGAGGCGAGAATATAAGAAGTACGAAGTCGGGGTATGGAATGAAGGTTTTAGAAAGAATTGTTTAGTAGTCCTCACCATTTTTGTAAAATAATGTATCAATAAATGTGATGAGGATTTATTTGAGTATAGATATTGTCTAGAAGATAATATTTGTATTCAAACTCACAGTTTCTTGTTGTAATAATAAAGTTGTAGTTGTTTACATACCATGTATTGACAACTCGAATGGGTGATGTATACCTATTTTGGGGGCGTACGGTTGGTATCGAGCTTAGGGATATGATCTCATGAGATGGGGGAATAGAACTAGGAGGAGAGGCGAGTAAATCCTTCGCTAGTGTGTCCTACTAAGCTTATTTTTTAGTTGGTCGGTATATAAGGATATTATGTGATATATTAATTTCCTTAATTAACCCTTGTTTTTATGATGATGATTTGAGAATGTCATTGAGAATATTAACAATGGAAATGAGGCCAGTGGAGGCTTTGTACTCACCAACGAGGAGAGCGTGCTGACAGGTGGCAATGTTCCTCTGTGAACAACACCAATTGAAAGCGAGATGATGAGCGAGAGGATGTTTAGAAGTTTTTGCGATTCATGCAAAATCGCACGAGGAGACTCGTGTTCAAAATCTGAGGAGAAATGATAGCAATTCACGGGTTGTCACACCAAGCGATTTGAAGTTGGGACCACCGAATTTAAGGGAAAGCAGATCCGATCATGGCGGAAACATGGGTCAAGCAAATTACCAAGATATTCGATGTCTTGGGATGCGGAAGAACAGAAGGTTCCATTCGCCACCTTTATGTTAAAGTGGCGAGGCGAGACCTCTTGGTGGGAGATGCGTGAAGCGTACCCATCCGGCCTTTTCGGCATGTCTTGGGAGACATTTGAAATTATTTAATGACAAATACTTTCACGAAAGTGTTAAATCGTATGAAGGAAGTGGAGTTCATCAGATTAGAACAAAACAACATGGCGGTGTCTCGAGACGAGGCAAAGTTTGCGAGTTATCGAGTTTGCACCTCATTTGGTGGAGAATGAGGAACGTATGACGCGGATGTTTCTTAGAGGTTTGAACCCGGCGTACGTCGGTATCTCATTTTTCATAAATTTTTCTCTATTCCGGATGTTGTAAATGAGGGCTCAATTATTAAGCGAGATAACTTGAGTACTACGGTCATTTGAGGACCACAACCGAGGATCGTACCGAGATAGCGATCAACAAAATAATGATAACCGGCGGAAAAAAAGCAGACGGACAAAATGGTAACCACTCTGGTGGTAATCATGGCCATGAAAATAGAAAAGCGAGTCGGGAGGAGATTTTAAAAAGAGGAGATTTAACAATGACCATGTGAAAGGCAGCAGTCTTTAAAGAATCTGGTTCTAAGGGAGGAGAACGACCACCGGTCGTATGTTACAAATCACGGAAAAGAGGGACATATCAGTCAAAGCGCCCACAACGATTCAAGGTATGCTATAATTGTGGAAAGGAAGGACATATTGCTCGAGATTATGCGAAGCGAAACCTAGTTCGTGAGGGACGGTGACTCAAAAAGTATCCCGAGAAAAGTCAAAGTCAACGATTCCGGAAGGCGTTTCTTGTATTTGGTCATAATACGAAGAACCAAACGAGGTGATCACGGGTAAATTTATTTATAAATTCTTGCGAAGTTTATACCTTACCAATCTGGGGTGCTACCCATTCATTTATCTCTCTGCATGTGCTCAACGTTTAAACTTGACTCTCGGAGAAATTAGACTTTGACCTATCTGTGGAAACTCCGTTGGGGAGAAACTTTCATCACATCCATTGTTTATAAATCTTGTTTGATTCAAGTTGGCACCATCACCTTACACTGTTGACCTTATCTCTTTAAAGATACTTGCTTTTGATGTGATTTTGGGATTGATTGGTTAACTACTCATCATGCCAAAATTGATTATTTTCGTAAGGTTGTTAGTTTTCATATTCCTAACCAACCTATTATGCAATTCAAACAACTAAACCATTAAAATCAATCAACGTCATATCTAATCATAAAAGCTATTCGTTTATTGAAAAGCGGATGTCGAGCTTTCTTAGCCCATGTTATGGATTTGAATAAAGACACGTCAAATTTGAATAATATTCTGTTGTTATTGACTTTCTGACGTATTTCGAAGAACTTCCGGTCTACCCCGAGCGTGAAGTTGAATTCTTTATTGATCTTGAACACTGTACAAAGCCCATTTCTAAAACCCCATATCGAATGGCTCCTATTTAACTTCGAGGAGTTAAAGGTCCAACTCTGAGGAATTGTTGGACATCGGTTTCATTAAATCCTAGTACATCTCCTTGGGGTGCTCTGTTTTTATTTGTAAAGAAGAAAAAGGCGGGGAGTATCGACTTTGTATTGACTATCGGAATTGAACCATGTCACCATCAAGAATAGGTATCCTCTACCTCGTATTGATGACTTGTTTGACCGATTTGCAAGGGGCACAATTCTTTTCAAAAATCGATCTTAGATTCGGATATCATCGGTGAAGATTAGAAGGCGAGGATATTCAAAGAGGCGCCTTTAGAACTCGATGCGGGCATTATGAATTCTTAGTCATGTCTTTCGGATGACTAATGCTCCTATGACTTTCATGGATATGATGAGCCGAGTATTGAGGAATATTTGGATCGATTCGTTGTTGTCTTTATTGATGACATCCTTATATATTCCAAAAAGTCGTGAAGATCATGAGCACCATTTGAAATTTGGTACTCCAAAGGCTTCGTGAAAACCAACTATATGCCAAATTGAAGAAATGCGAGTTACGGCGAGGAAGTAGCATTTCTTGGGCGCGTGGTGTCAAAACATGGAGTATCAAGTGGATCCGTGAAGATTGAAGCAATACAAAGTTAGGGAGCAACCGAAATCGGTGTTGAAGTACGAAGCTTTTTGGGCTTAAATTTGGTTATTATCGGAGATTCGTGGAAGGTTTTCTCGAATCGCTACTCCATTAACTCTCTAACTTTCGGAAGGATACAAAATTCGTTTGGAGCGAAGAATGCGAGAAGAGTTTCCAAGAGCTTAAGAGGAGACTTATTTGGCACTTGTTCTAACAATACCATCTGGTTCGGATGGATTTGTTATCTCTGGCGATGCTTGTGCAAAGGGTTAGGATGTGTTCTCATGCAACGGGAAAGTCATAGCTATGCCTCGCGACAACTTAAAAAAGTATGAGAGGAATTATCCTACTCATGATCTAGAGTTAGCGGTGATCGTTTTTCGCGTTAAAGATATGGAGGCACTATCTATATGGGAAGAAAGTGGAGATATATTAGGACCATAAAAGCCTTAAATATTTCTTCACTCAAAAAAAAGAACTCAACATGCAATGACAACGTTGGCTCGAGCTATTGAAAGACTACGACCACACTATTGATACCATCCTGGAAAAGCGAGCGTGGTGGTGGCGCGTTGAGTAGAAGATCATATGCGAGGAGCGAGTGCGATGATGTCAAGTATCGCGTAGAGCCAACTTTAATACAAAAAGTTAAGGTTGCTCGAGCCACCCAGGCCGAAGGTGATCGTATGAAGAAGAAAGTACTGAAGGAGCTATTAGGGCGAGAATTGATGAAGAAGGAATACTTTGAGTCCACTCTAGACTTTGTGTTCTAACGACTACGATTTGAAGTACAAGATTATGATGGAGGCACACAATACACCATTTGCAATCCATCCCGGAAGTACTAAAATGTATCGTGATCTTGACACATTTTGGTGGAACAATATGAAAAGAGAGATTGCAAAGTTTATCTCGATGTGTTTAACTTGTCGGCGTGTAAAGGCGAAACATCTAGTACCTAAGGGTCCGTTGCAACCACTTGAGATTCTGAAATGGAAGTGGGAACACATTACCATGGATTTCGTTATGGGTCTTCCTACGGTTTCTTAGGGCATCAATGCTATTTGGGTTATTGTTGATAGATTAACCAAGTCTGCTCATTTCTTGCCGATCACGGAGACTTATTCACTTGAGCGTCTTGCTAGTATGTACGTGAATGAGATTGTGAGGTTGCATGGCATACTGTATCCATAGTTTCGGATCGTGACCCAAGATTCACTTCAAGATTTTGGGTTAGCTTGCAAAAAGCTATGGAGCGCATGATTTACGATTGATTCGGCATACCATCCTCAAGCAGACGGACAATCGAGAAGGACTATTCAAACTCTTGAAGATTTATTAAGACTCGTGTGTCCTAGACTTCAAAAGGCGGTTAGGATAAGTATTTACCATTGGTGGAATTCTCCTACAACAACAGTTATCGAGCAAGTATAGGTGTAGCTCCATTTGAAGCATTATATGGATAAAAAGTGTCGCTCTCCAAAAGATATGTTGGGACGAGGTGGGTGAAGCAACTTTGTTGGGACAGAGAGTTAATACGTATGACTACGGAAAAGATCCAAATGATTCGACAAGCGTATACAAAGCGGCACAAGATCGATAAAAGAGTTATGCGGATCTTCATCGAAAGGGCGTGGAATTTAGTGTAGGGATCATGTATTATTGCGAGTTGCTCCATGGAAGGGAGTTACAAGATTTGGGAAGAGAGGAAAGCTCAATCCACAATTTATTGGTCCATTTCAAATTCTTGACCGACGAGTAGGAAATGTAGCCTATAGACTTGCGTTACCTCCAAGTATGTCTCGTGTTCATAATGTGTTTCGCATATATCGTACTGCCGTAAATATGTGAAAGACCGAACCACGTTATAGAATTAGAAACAGGACGAAATATAGAAGACTTAACGTATGAGGAGGTACTGTCAAGATCTTGGATAGGAAGGAGCATGTCCCCTACGCATGAAAGGTCATACCACAAGTTAAAGTTTTGTGGAGGAATCATCTTTATAGAGGAAATGATTTTGGGAATTGAAAGCGGAAATGAAAGCGAGGTATCCTCACCTTTTGAAACACCAGTCGTCACGTCAATTTTGAGGACGAAATTTCATAAGGAGGGAGGTTCTAAGACCCCAACTTATTATTAATGAAATTTAATTTTCTCTATTTATTATTTTGAAATAGTAAGGGTTGATTTGATTAATGTGGATAGTTAGGGGTAAAATCGCAAATATTTTAAAATAAGCAAGTGGTTATAAAATATTCATTGTTGTCAAGGGAATATTCGTTTGGTCGTGGAATATTAAATCTTTGTCGGGGAATATTAAATGCACGCAGTAGCGATACCCCATGTGGGCCCCCATAGCGGAAAGCGATTGGATGAAGAAAAGACAAATATAAGTTGTGTAGTTGTTACTGCAATTAATCTTTGTTAAAATACTAATTGGTTAAAACACGATGTACTTTGCGGTATTGCACCAATTTTTGATTCTTACGTAAGAAGGCACTACTCAATAATGGTTCTGGTAATTATTGTTCGATATTTTATTGAGTTAATAATTCTTTGCGTTGATATTTTATATTCTTTGTTGTTTTGATAATTGTCATTACGGTATTTTTCATTATCGAAGCAATAATTCATATTATCTGAATAATATTATTAGATAACATTATTGGCAATGTCTAGAAAGTTACATCTAAGGAGAGGTTTGGTCACCTAATTGCGGCGGCGCTTGAAGAAGAAATTCTTATTGGAAAGCCCCTCTTTCTTGGGCGCTGGTTGTCGATATTGTGATTACGTAATATTATTTGTGAATAATTAATTATTGATTCATATGATGAGGAAAATATTGATTTTATGTGGATATAGATGGAAAATTTTAATGTGACAATTGTTGAAAATTAAAATTTTATCTTTTACGATAAAATAATTCTTTTAAATATATTATTATATTTTAATAATATAATAATGGTGATATTTTTACAACGAATGTGGGATATATGAGTATCTGAGGAGGAAGAGTATTTTGTTGCAATAAATGTTTAAAACATGTTAAACATGTCGATGGACCCCATTTATTGAAATTGAAATTTGATTATAGCTTTTGTAAAATCGCTTGTTTGTGGATTTGGTCAATTTACATTTGGAATTTGGAAAAACTTTCTTCGCAAAGTTGTAGAGAATTGAATTTCCTATAAAAACTAGCGAGATTGAATTTTACGATAGAAGGGCTATTTATTATGAATTATTGAAGTTCTAAAATCAAAAATAATTGATTTTGGAAGTTTAAAATATTTTAAATAATAAAAACGTTTTTGTTTGTTTTGTAGGCTACAACATGTGCATAATGAGCTGAGATCAGATCTAGGAAGGTGGGCGAGAAATCTTAATATATATATTAATATTATATTAAATTTTACGCTTTTGGTGTTCTAAGCATTTTCTATAAATAAGGTCTTCGAGGTTAGAATTGAAAATCACACGAAGCTGAAGTTTTTCTCTCTATATTATCGGCGTATTCTTGTGAGTATTTTGAGTATACTTTGAGTATTGTTAGGCGGTGCAAGTTTCCTTGAAGATTATACCCATTATTAAAATTTAGAAGTCTTAATCTTCGAGGTAAGGGATGTTATTTTCTTCTCGAATGATATTACTTCTTCAATATCATTATCTTTGAAATATTGGTTGGAACTTTTATCAAATTTGGAACTTTTTCATATCGGGGTTACTATTCATGAGTTACTATTCATGAGTTCTTATTCACGAGATTCTTATTCATGAGATTCTTATTCATGAGTTCTTATTCACGAAAGTCTTATTCATGAAGCGTGAAGATGTTTTTGGGAAATTTCTATCTTTTGGTGTCAGAGTTCTTATTCACGATATCGGCACTATTCATTCGATATCTGACTTTATTCATAGAAAAATGAAATTTCTTCTTTTTGTCCAAAATATCTATTACGAATACTAGCTTTGATTGTATCCATGTTTTGATCATTCTTGAATTTTACACCACTATGATCATTTTTGAGGTATTTTGAACATGGATAAAACAAAGTACGAATCCTTAATCCTTAATCCTTGTCATTTTGTTTCCATTGGATTCGTTTCTTTAAAAATATTTTTCATCATCCTCGGTCTTAAATGATGATATTATTGAATATCTTTTGGCTGTAGTGCAAAGATGAATGATTTCTGAAGAATATCTTTGGTAGTTGTGCAAAGATGAGCAGTGTTTAGATGAACATGACCAATGATGAATATCTTTGGCTGTAGTGCAAAGATGAATATTTGATTCAGGATGTATATTGATTGATGTTACGGGGATAAAAGATGAGCGATGAACTTTTAAATTCATACATAGAAGATAGTAGTTTGCATTTCTACTTAACTCTTCTAATGAATTATTATTTCATTTGCGAATATTGATTTAAAATTTGTTGTCTATTGTATTCTATTAGATTTTTCCTGTTGAAGACTAACGATAATTTGTTGTATATTATCTTAGTCATAATATTCTTTTCTTGGGCTAGTTGAGCTCATCCTTTTCCTTTTGTTTCATTTTTCTTCTCGGGAGGCGAGAATATAAGCGAGTACAGTGGGGTATGGAATGAAGGTTTTAGAAAGAATTGTTTAGTAGTCCTCACCATTTTGTAAAATAATGTATCAATAAATGTGATGAGGATTTATTTGAGTATAGATATTGTACAGAAGATAATATTTGTATTCAAACTCACAGTTTTTCTTGTTGTAATAATAAAGTTATAGTTGTTTCGTACATGTGTATTGACAACTCAGAATGGGTGATGTATACCTATTTTGGGGGCGTCACAGGGGTGGCGGAATCTAACGGCTCAGAACCCCTCCTAATAGTCTCTAGCTCAACTATACGCTCGTCCCGAAGCTTACGAAATCGGTCCAGAATGTATTTCAGATAATTATGTTAATTATATCATTTTATTTACGATTAAATATTATTAAAAGCTAAATAGTAAGATGAGTTTTACCCGTATAGCTAAAGTTGCCTGAGACAAAGCACGCTCGTCCTTAGGGGTGTGGGCTCAATCCCAAAACTATAGCATGGTAGGATCTCGGCCCAAGGTCCTCCCCAATGCCTAATACAAACATTCATAAAACAGGTCTTAAGTATTTGTGTGAGAACTTGACACATAAATAACTAAATACAACGCACTTAAAGTCTTCGCCTCAACGAGCAATGAGAACCGGTGGTGTGTACTATCCGAGTGACCACGGTTCTTCTTCTTCTACCGCTTCGGACTTTTTTTCTTGAAGTCATCAGCCTTCCAGTGTGCACACATAGCCTCCCAAGCTAAATCGGAGACTATGCGGGGCTGATGAGCTCTGATGGTGGTCCCGGGATGGTCCACAACTTCCCAGGCTTCCTTCTGTCGCATCTTATACAGCCATTCAGAGTAATTCGTAGCGATGTGATGCTCAATCACAGCATCGCCAGCTGACTGAGAGATGCTCGGGTCAAATCGATAATAAACCTATAACAAAAGATTATTTAAAATTAAGAACATTTGATTTCGTCATCCCAATACAACTATGTAGTGATAATATGCTTAACTTACGTGGAACTCCCGCAAGACGGTCTGCATAAAAGTGACATCGTACCACGCATACTGACTGAACCGCATGCACCCTCTCGGGAGATGCGTCAAACAAATCGCATGTAAGGTGTGCTTAGCCACCGGGTTTAGTATACTATAGAAAAAGTATAACAATATGTGTTATGTGAATTGTGTTTTGCAATAACTGATAGAAATAGTACGCATATATTAACACTTACTACTGGGAAATGACATCCACCGGTACTGTAAGTGGCACTACCGACGGACGACAAAAGATACCGAGGTTCGTCCCTCGGTGTCATCGACGAGGTGCATCTGTAATAATTATATTTAACATAGTACTTCAATAATCATTGTAATTAATGCAGCTTGAGATATATTTAAATCCTAGTTAAGATAACTTACTCGCGCTTTGAAGAAGAGCCTCCATTGTAGGCTACTGTCTCTCGATCTTGGATCGCCCACCACCTCGGCGACCTCCACCGCTATATGTTCAGCCATGAATATCCTAACGCAATAACAAAATTGGTAGATTACGAATATGTAAGGTTTAACAATATGTGGTAAGGACTAATATGAAAGCTCATTTTCAATTACGCACGTCATCAAACCCATCAGAATCAACGTGTATATCATTCTCGGATTCGGTATCTTCCTCATCCTCAGTTTCGATATTAGTTTCATCATCGTTATCATCCTCAACGACTACATAATCATTCATGTGTACGGTGGCCTCGACATCCTCATCGTTAGGTACGTCAATGACATCAGTACTCACCACATCTTCAGCATGGAACACTACGGCCAATGGGTTTCTCACATCTTCTTGCAATGCCTTATCCATACCAAACATGTTATCAGCATTAAATGAGCGTGTTTTAGTAGTGACTACTGTGTACCAGGGGCTTCGAGTATTTACGACATTGGGAGCGTAATACACTTGAGTCACTTGACTTGCTTAACTGCGCATTACGTCATCGAATTTAACACTAACTTGATATCCACGGTTGTGATTCTATTACGATCAACTTTAACCCCTTCGAAGATCAAACCAAACTACACTTAAATGTAACTACCTTTTTGCCGCCGTGATAATTGAGCACAACTACATCCTGTAAACGACCATAGTAATTGGACTCAGAATCTTGATAGCAGCTTCCTAACACCACAACCCTAGAATTGACTAATGTGAGTTCATGCATGTCATCGACTCTAAATCTATACCCATTCACGATCTGACCGGAAAAAGAACTAACAACTTTGTAAGGTCCTTGGATGACATCTATAAAAGCGCTTTCGAAATACTCCGTTTCAACCCTTTTCTTAAACCATTGTTAGAAATTAGCATTAGTGAATGTTTCCAATTCTGCTGCAGTAAAAGTTGGGTTAGAAGCATACGCTTCCTCTTCGAATGAACTGCGATATTAGTAAAATGTCTTTAACATATATAGAGATGACTACACTTGTAAATTGTACTAACTTGAGCAAATAAGCTTAGACTTACGTGATGTATGATGATACTTCGGGCATATTTAGAAGCACGTATGTAGATACAATCTTCAACTCTTTGTCGCTTAAGTAAGTCATAGTCTCAGGGCCAAATGGTTTAGCCGGATATGTGAATACAACTAACTCATCATCAACATGAGTCATTGGACCAACAACCTCATTCCTTTCTAAACGGTTGTGCTTCATTGAGACAACATCGTCAAAATACAATGAGCAGAAGTTGACAAGCTCTTCCTCTATATATCGTTCAGCAATAGAACTCTCTACACGAGCTTTATTCTTGACCTTTTGTTTTAATCGGTGCATATACCTACGATAAATAATATGCAGACTTAGTGAAGTATTATTAATATGAGCAAGATAGAGCAATTATAGCAGTTTATATATTACCTCTCAAAAGGATACATCCACCAATATTGCACCGGTCCTCCAAGTTTGCGTTCATACGGCAGATGAATAGGCAGATGTTCCATCGAGTCAAAAAATCCTGGAGGGAAGATCATTTCAAGCTTGCACATGGTAAGCACAATATTCTTCTCCATTTGCTCGACATCACATCATGCTTAATTATAGTTGAGCAAATATCTCGAAAGAAATTTAAATGATTCGATCAATGCATCTAGAACTTTTCGGGTAACATCTCACGAAATCTGAAATTGAAATCAACCGCATGAATACATGACAATCGTGACTCTTGAATCCGAAATTTTCAATTGCTCAACCTTACAACAACGTGTTATGTTCGACGCATATCCATCGGGAGCTTGACCCACTAACCAAACAGGAGACGTCTTCAACTTGTTTCTTAGTAAGACTAAATGGAGCTTTAGGTTTCAGTAGTGTTAGGGCGAAGCCACAATTCTGACCTAATGTTCAATGCCTCCAAATCTTTTCGAGCATTATCATTGTCTTTAATTTTACCACTCGCATCTAACACGGTGTAAAACAAGTTCTTGAAAACATTCTTTTTTCGGTATGTATGACATCTATACAATGATTTAAGGCGAAAGTGTGCCCCAATCGACAACTCAAACCATATAGGCAAGTGTGTCCAATTATGAGTCTTCCGCATCTTACATTTGCTCTCAATTTCTTGTGTTCCTTCCCCGACAAAGAAAAATCAAGTTGATTCAACCACTCCAAGACCTCACCGTCTCGAAACGGTGACCAATGACCCCCTTCTTCTCTATCTTTCTGTTGAACTGTGTAGACATATTTTTTTAATTGTGATCAAGAGGCAAAAATCTGAAAGCGATTGCCAAAGAAACTACATTTTCGCCCGTCTGAATCATTGGTTGCCTTGCACATCCCCCATACACTTTGGCGGCGGGATGATTTCGTGAGTTGACCAACCACTAACCATCCCAAGAGCCGGAAAGTCAGTGATAGTCCATAACAAGGCTGCTTTCATCACAAAATTCTCGAATATCGATTTATCATACGTCTGAACCCCTTTCTCCCATAACATCTTTAGTTCATCCACTAACGGTCAAAGGAACACATTAAGATCTTTTGTAGGACTTTTATCCCCCAGAATGAGTAAAGTCAAAAACAAATATGGATCCCTCATGCACATTGCCAATGAAAGATTATAAGCGACCATAATGACTGGCCAAACTGAGTACGACTGGCTAAAATTATTAAAAGGGCAAAAGCCATCAGTAGCCATGCCAAGTCTAACATTCCTAACTTCTTCCGCAAACTCAGGATAATTTACATCAAATCTCTTCCATTCATCTCCATCCGCGGGGTGAGTCAGCTGACCAGGCACGACATCCCTTGTTGATGCCAACTCATATATATTGGTAGTATGAGGCGACATGATATGGCTGAAGTCTCGGTGCAAGTGGAAAATATCGTAAGATTTTCACGGGAACATGTTTCTCCTTCCCCCACATTTTGTAACCTTGTAGCGCGATAATTGCATATATATCATTATTATCCCTTATCTCTCATCCTCCCATAGTATAACATGCAATCTCGCTCACAAGCATCGATTTTTTGATACCCCATATTTAACCCCTTGACCATTCTTTACTTCGTAATAATTTGCAGGAAGAGTATGATCCTTGGGCAAAAGAACTGTCTAATTATAGCGAAGCAAATCGTTGAAACCTCTCTCACTACTGATCGTGCTCATTCTTGAAGTGAAAGAGCTTCAATCGCCAACTTGAAAGCTTGGTGTTCGTGTCATTTCCGGATCAACGCGACCCCTGATTGAGATAGCAACTTGTAAAAAAGGCAAAGATTTGTATCATTTGGCACTTGCTTTGCATTGCTTGAAGAAGGTTCATATTATTGATCGATCAATAGTAGTAGGACATAAGCATCAACCAACATCTCAATTGGATCATAGTTTTCGATGTATGAATCCCGTGGAATTGGTTGTTCTATAATATTTTCAATCACTTCTGATTCCCCGTGATGAGTCCATACGAAGTACCCATCTACAAATCCACGAGAAAATAAGTCGAATTTAATCTCGTCGACTTTCTTCCAAATTAGATTTTTACACTTGACACACGGGCATCGCATCTACCCGTGCGGATCATCCGTATGTTCTAGTGCTTTGTTCAAGAAATCTAAAACCCCAACACGATAAGTTGAGACTAATCCCTCCCATCACTTTGGGTATCCTACGGTACATCCAACTCCGTCGGTGACATTTTTAACTACTACATGCACGCATTAAGTTAATTTGCATATTCATGTGTGAATTAGATTTACCTAGTATCTCTACAGGACAGGGTTAAGGCTTTTATCCCGTTATTGGATGTGTCTCGTCACTAGTGCAAACACGTTGAGTACGTTTCATGAGTTTCAAGAAAATTTCTAAGAAGACCTCCCCATGGTCTCCAAGCAGCACGAAATAGACTAAGATAACTTAATCTAAGTATGCACTCGGAGAACATATAGAGATAACAGTCGATTAATCCTCAAAATAAAAAAAATGTACCGTTTTGTATTTGCACCGGCCTAAGTGAGAGACATAACATCCAATAATAGTCCCAAACTGGGGACAGTTCGACATTCACCCCTATTGAGTGTATGTCAAACGAGTTTCTAAGTTTCAAAGTATAGTACATAGTTTATGAGAATTTATGTGGAATCTCTACTTGAGTCAGGAAAAGGGAAAAAAAAGGTCGTAGTTCCTGTTGTGTCCTATACTCGAATAATAAAGTTAATTCAATTACTGCAAACATTCCTCACTGTTCCATCATAACAGATGACAACATCCCAAAGGAATTCCATTAAGCTATTGAACAAAGTTTGACTTAAGCGACCCCTCAGATGAGCGAGCGATCACTTCTCTGCTAGGAATGAATCATCTCCCCATATGGGTTCAATCCATGATATAGACAGTTTCTCACCACTCCGAATTCCTCAAATGGATAGTTCTCATTCAAGAGGTGAGACATTCTATGAGAACTACCCATCCGAGGAATTTGAGAATGGTGAGAAGTCATTTATATCATGGATTGGACCCATATGGGGGAGATGATTCATCCGATGGGAGAAGTGATCGTTTCGCTCATTTAGAGGGTTGCTTAACCTAGAACTTTGTTCAACAACTCTTGACACTCCTTAGGATGTTGCCATACATTATAATGGAAACGATGAGGAATGTCTCTGATAATTCAATTACCTTTATTATTCGAGTATAGAGACACAAACGAACTACGACCCCCCACAATTATTGTACGAGGAAGGTTGAGTCTTATTTATTTACTGAATCGCTATGTCGAAAACTGCATACTGAGAAAGAGTACATATATGTAGGGAGAGTATTATTGCATTTATATATTGAAAATTGTGGCAAACTAAACAAATGCTACTTAGTTTATTTTGCCAATGATGATAAACTAAGTAAGTGGTAGTTAGTTTATGAGAATTGTTATTTGGAATCTATAGAGACTACTGTTCGACATTCACTCCTACTTAGTTTATTTTGCCAATGATAAACTAAGTAAGTGGTACTTAGTTTATGAGAATTGTCATTTAGAATCTATAAAGACTACTGTTCGACATTCACTCCTACTTATTTTATTTTGCCAATGATAAACTAAGTAAGTGGTACTTAGTTTATGAGAATTGTTAAGAATCTATAAAGACTAAGTAATTAGTTTATTATTATATTTTGCAAATGATAAACTAAGTGGTACTTAGTTTATTATTATATTTTCTTTTATTTTAATTTGTAGTATATTATATTATAGTATATAATTAGTTTATTTATTTAAATCAATTAAATTTATTATTATTATTTATTTTATATTGTATTATATTATATAAGTTCAAATGTAATTTAATTTAATTTAATTATATTTAATTTAATTTAATTTAATTTAATTTAATTGTATTTTATTTAATTTAATTTATATTATTTTAATTAAATTAAATTAAATTAAATTAAATTAAAATTATTTGATTATATTTTATTTTATTCTTTATTGAATTGAATTCTATTTGTATTATATTATATATTTGTAAATATTTTTATTAAATTTAATTTATTTATTAAATTAAATAAAACTTGTTTGATTTTATTTAATTTACTTCAAATTAGTTTATATTTTAATATTGGGACTAATTACTAATATTATCAAAATAATTCTGACAAAATCTTGCAAATGCATACCTCTGACAGAATTTCTGTCACAAATTTAGTCGGAAATTGCAAATATATCAAAATTAAAAACAGTCCTAAAATCAGTTAAATTCAAGATTGAAAACTAATTAAATTACATAAACAATGCAAACAATATATCTTTGCATAATTATCTATTCTCAATCAAAATATATACCAAATTTTAGCCCCAAATTTCAAATTTTTTAAATCCAAATTTCGATCCAAATATATAACAAAATTTTAACCTATACCAATTTTCAGCCTCAAATCCAATTGCCAAAGCCAAATTAATGCACATACAGTAACCAATTAAGGAATTTACCAATTTTCAAACTCAAATCAATATATACATACAATATAAAAATTATTCAATATACTGATTTTGTACATCATCATCAAAATGAAACAACATTTGAACACATACCTTTTGGAGCTAATAAACAGTCCAGTGTATGGTGGAGGTGGTGGTCGGTGGCTGGAATCGGAAATGGGTGGGGGCTGGAGGTTGCTCTTGGTGGTGGTGGTGGTGGTGGTCGACGGCTGGAGGAAGATGGTGGTGGTGGTGGTGGTGACTAGAGGCGCTGGCGGTGGGGGGAGAGAGAAGGTGGTGGTGGCGGTGGAGGTGTTGGTGGCGGTGGGTCTTGGGAGATGAGAGTGAGAGAGGAGAGGCTGAGATGAGAGAGTGAGAGAGGAGAGACGAGATGAGAGAGTGAGAGAGTGAGAGAAGAGAGATAATTAAAAATGAGAGATTACGGGAGACGCTGACCTGAGTCAGTCGAATAGGTTTTATAAGATATTTTCGACGGAATTTCCGTCAGATATACGTCCCTCGAAATTAACTTATCTTCGACGTACAATCCCTCAGATATAGCTATAATTTCGTCGAACTTAAGTTTCGCGCTGAAGGAAAATTTGGCGCCATATGAGGCCTTATATTCCTGACGGATTTTCCTCAAAAATAAACTATTTTGGACGGAATTAATTTCGACCTAATATTTCGTCGAAATTAAATTATTTACGACTGAATACAGTCCGTCGAACTTAGATCCGTCAAAATTAGCCGGTTTTCTTGTAGTGCTCATCAATCAATAGTTCATCTTTTCACGTAAGCCAAAGATATATAATTGTAAAACCAATAATCAACAGTCCATCTTTGCACGTAAGCCAAAGATATACAACTGTAAAACCAATAATCAACAGTCCATCTTTGCACGTAAGTCAAAGATATACAACTATAAAACCAATAATCAACAAATTCCATCTTTGCACGCGTAAGCAAAATGACTTTCATCATAATATAAGCATGAGGATGATGACAATGATATAAGCATTAATCAAACGAAATCAAGGATAAATATTAAAGGATTTAAATTTATCCAGTGTTTAAAAATATCCAAATTGTCAACATGATACTGCTTTGTGGAATAAAATTCAAGAATAATATTCATGTACCAAAAATAATTTGGATAGAAAAGAAATATATTTTTCGGGTAAATAGTACCCATGATAAGTACCTATAAATAGTACTTGGGAATAGTACCTCGTGAATAGTACCCAAAATCATGAAAAAGTACCCCAAATACCTGAGTGAATAATATTTGGGTGAATAGTAATTTGGGTGAATAGTAACCCGTGAATAGTATTCCGACACGAAAAGTGCCCCGAATACCCGAGTGAATAATACTAGAGTGAATAGTAACTAGGTGAATAGTAATCCGTGAATAGTAACTCTTAAAAAAAATAACAAAGAAAATGATATTCCATGAAGAGTACAAAAGAAATGATATCTCATACGAGTATAATAGATTATACGAAACTGCAAATGGATTTTCACCCACCATACGGTAATCCACGTACACAGATCATTTCCACAATTTAATAAGGAATGAATACAAAGGATCATTCACCATGCATGTGGTAATCCACATAGACAGGTTATTCCAACAGAATAATAAAGATTGGAATAACAGAAGAATTCACCATGCATGCGATAGACCGCACAGACATGTTATTCTAATAGAATAATAAAGAATTGAATAACAGAAGAATTCACCATGCATGCGATAGACCGCACAGACAGGTTATTCCCAACAGAATAATAAAGAATGGAACCAGGTCATGCGTAATTCGCACATCTGAGGATATTCTAACGAGAATAATAAAGAATGGAACCAGTCGTATGTAATCCAAGACAAACGAATATTCCAACAGAATAATAAAAATTGAACCGGATCATGCGTAATTCGCACGCATGAGGATATTCAACAAAATAATAAAGAATAGAATAACAACTTGAGAATTCACGGGCATGCGATAGGCCTGATGATGGGTTATTCAATGAATAATAAAGAATGGAATAATGAAGAATTTTACCGTGTATGTGGTACTTGGCGTAAAAAAGTTATTCAACATATAATAAAGAATGGAATAACAACCCTTAAGAGTATTGAAAGAAAATAACTCTCTTCATGAATACGAAAGAATAATACCCCTTACTATAATAATAATATCCCTTACTTCGAAAAGATTTGGATCTTTGGAATAGTGAAGCAAGGACTTTTCGCTTCTTCTTTCTCTCTATAGCTTCTCTCTCTCTATAATTTCTCTATAATAATTGCTCTTGTGAGACTTAGTGAATTGGTAAAAAATAATGAAGGAATGAGCTTCTATTTATAGGAAAATATAGTTTCGATAATTGCACGTTTTGGGGCTCGAAATATTACAGTATAATACCATTATCTTTTCCTTCATTTTTAATATAGTCATGCAAGTATTATAAATCTTGCACCAAATCCCCTAATAGTAAATGAATGTGAATCAATAGTACACACATGTGAACAAATAGTTATGATCATATGAATTAATAGCAATTAATTGCTCATTTATCCAGGTTAATTACCCAGATTGGTCAATATAACCTCAGAGCATCAATTATTATCGAAATAAATGTCGATTTTCACTAACACTAATAATTCCAACACAATGAAACTATCAATTTCATCTTTAATCAACACGAACTTATTCATCATTAATATTATAATTCATAATATTTAACAACCGAAGTCGTTAAAGTAGGAAAGGGGCTTTCCGATAAGGATTTCTCCCTATTAGGCCTTGATTAAATTATCTAACCTCTCCTTGACAGAACTTCTAGACATTGTCAATATTGCAAATAATAATATGAATAATTTTGTCGTCTCAATTATTGATTTAATAACATAACATATTATGCAGATGATACTTTGACAATAATTAAATCAATAATATGAGAGATATGATGCAAGAATTAATCTTTGTAGCAATAATTGAGTATAAGCGAGGTGACTTCTTACGTAAGCATCAATAATCAATACTGGTGTGCTACTTATGCAACCAGCAGCGTATTCATCGTATTTTTACTAAGGGTAGTTCAACAGTTTTAACGGTAACACTTTTGCCGTTATTTTTAATAAAAGATAAATATGTCATTTTTTAAATACGATAATACTTCCGTTGGGGGGGTCCACCAATGATTATGCCGACGAACGAATATTCTCTGTGAAAATGAATATTCCCCGACTAATTGAATATTCCCCGACACAACGAATAACAACTTGCTTACTTTATAAAATTTTCAAATATCACCCTTAACTTTAACCCTTTCTCAATTTAACCATTTACTAAATAACATAATAATTATAAAAAAAATTGAATACTTTCATTTCATAAAATTCGGGGTCTTACAATCTCCCCTCCTTATGAAATTTCTCCCTCAAAATTTACGTACCTTGTAGTTCGAAGAGATGAGAATACTTTGCTTTCTTTTTGGGTTGTACCTTCCTGGTTATTTCCTCTATATCATGATTTTCCCATTGCTCATCTTCTGTATTTCAGATATCATTCTAGAATATATCTTCAAAACAAAGGTTGATTGACATATCACAATTTGTCAACTTATCAAGTAAACAATTTTAGCTTAGGTAAGTTACACACTAGCGAAGTATATAACTCATCTCTCCCCTCCTAGTTCTAGACTCTAATCTCCGCCAGCGACCATATCCCTAAGCTCTGATACCATTTTTGATGCCCCCAAAATAGGTCCACACGACCCATTCTGAGTCGCCAGATATCATACTATAAAAATCATTTACAAACTTCATTTATACAACTGTTGAATTTGTCGCAGAGAATACGACTACGTTAAAGCTGTGAGTTTTAATACAAATGTATGTAACTCTCATGGTTCCTCGTCCACAACCTTACAATGGTACTTTACATAAAACTACATCCAAAAGCTGTTTTAGAAATTAAAATCTTTGGGAAGTGCTCGAGAAACCTTCTTCATACATGGGATGCCGTGCGTCGAGGTTATGATAGATATCATATGTCCACGAATTATCCTTGGTTGGCCCAATAGACCCCAAAGAAAAAAGAAGATTACTATCATGTTCTTTCAAATGGTGAGTCTTCTCTTGACATATAACTATCTCATTCTGCTCGCAATTGAAAATTATATTTCAAACAAACTCAAGATCATATAGGTAGTTCTCGTAGATATACTCGGCAAGTGGATGTACTGCCTGTTGTAAGACCGAAAATTTTAAATAAAAAAGGAATTTCCTTTATTTATTATTTTGAAATAGTAAGGGTTGATTTGATTAATGTGGATAGTTAAGGGTTAAATACATAAATATTTCAAAATAAATGAGTGGTTATAAAATATTCATTGTTGTGGGGAATATTCGTTTGGTCGTGGAATATTAAATCTTTGTCGGGGAATATTAAATGCGACGGTGACCATGTGTGGGACCCATGAAAGCGATTGGATGAAGAAAGCGACAAATATAAGTTGTTTAAAAATAACGGCGTAGTTATTCTGAATTAACACTATTGGAATACCCGGTGGTTAAAACACGATGTCTACGTTGTTGTCAGACAAAGAAGCTGCAGTATTGCACCAAATATTGATTCTTACGTAAGAAGGCACTACTCAATAATGGTTACAGTAATTCTTTATTCGATTATTTTATTTTATTGATTCAATAATTCTTTGCGTTGATATTTTATATTCTTTGTTGTTTGATAATTGTCATTACTGATTTTTCATTATCAAAGCAATAATTCATATTATCCGAATAATATTATTAGATAACATTATTGGCAATGTCTAGAAAGTTACATCAAGGAGAGGTTTGGTCACCTAATTGCGGCGCCACCAAGAAGAAGAAATTCTTATTGGAAAGCCCCTCTTTCTGAGGCTGCACGGTTGTCAATATTGTGATTCCGTAATATTATTTATGAATAATTAATTATTGATTCATATGATGAGAAAAATATTGATTTTATGTGGATATAGATGGAGAAAATTTTTATAGTGACAATTGTTGAAAATTGAAATTTTATCTTTTTTGATAAAATAATTCATTTAAATATATTATTTTAATAATATATTACGGTGATATTTTACAATGAATGTGGGATATATGAGTATCTGAGGAGGAAGAGTATTTTGTTGCAATAAATGTTTAAAACATGTTAAACATGTCGGTGGACCCCATTTATTCAATGAAATTTGATTATAGCTGTAAAAAATCGCCTGTTTGTGGATTTGGTCAATTTCATTTGGAATTTGGAAAAACTTTCTTCGCAAAGTTGTAGAGAATTGAATTTCCTATAAAAACTCGCGAGATTCGAATTTTCTGATGAAAGGGCTATTTATTATGAATTATTGAAGTTCTAAAGCTCCGAAATAATTGATTTTTGTAAGTTTTAATTATTTATTTTATGAAAAAACGTTTTTTATCATTTCTTTCTAGAAGGTTGGCATGTGGGAAATGTTGGGATCTGATTTCCAAAGAGGCGTAGGAAATTTATTAATAATAATATATTTTATTAAATTTTACGCTTTGGTGTTCTAAGCATTTTCTATAAATAGGGTCTTGGGTTAGAATTGAAAATCACACGGCTGAAGTTTTCTCTCTCTATATTATCGAGCGTATTCTTGTGAGTATTTTGAGTATACTTTGAGTATTATATCTGGTGCAAGTCCAAGTCATAGCTTTATATCCAGGTGTTTGTTTAATTTAGAAATCTTGATCTTTCGAGGTAAGGGATGTTATTTTCTTCTCAAATGATATTATTTCTTCAATATCATTATCTTTGAAATGTTGATCCGAAGTTTTATCAAATTTGGAACTTTTTCATGTCGGGGTTACTTATTCATGAGTTCTTATTCATGAGTTACTATTCACGAAGTTTCTATTCATGAAGTTCTTATTCACGAGTTCTTATTCACGCAGTACTATTCATGAAGCGTGAAGATGTTTTTTGTGGAATTTCTATCTTTTGGTGTCGAGAGTTACTATTCACGATATCGGCCTTATTCACGATATCTGACCACTATTCACGATACTGGATTATTCATCGAAAAATAAAATTTCTTCTTTTCGTCAAAACATCTATTCGGATACTAACTCGATCAGTATCCATGTTTTGATCATTCTTGAATTTTACACCACTATGATTATTTTTGAGGTATTTTTGGACGTGGATAAAACCAAGTACGAATCCTTAATCCTTAATCCTTGTCATTTTGTTTCACTTTGGATTCGTTTTTTTAAAAATAAAAATATTTTTCATCATCCTCCATCTTAAATGATGATATTATGGAATATCTTTGGCTGTAGTGCAAAGATGAATGATTTCTTAAGAATATCTTTGGCTTTTGTAGTGCAAAGATGAATGATTTTTGAAGAATATCTTTGGCGTAGTGCAAAGATGAGCAGTGTTTAAATGAACATGACCAGTGATGAATATCTTTGGCCTGTAGTGCAAAGATGAATATTTGATTCCGGATGTATATTGATTGATGTTACAGGGGAAAAGATGAGCGATGAACTTTTAAATTCATACATAGAAGATAGTAGTTTGCATTTCTACTTAACTCTTCTAATGAATTATTATTTCATTGCGAATATTGATTTAAAATTTGTTGTCTATTGTATTCTATTAGATTTTTCCTTCCATTGAAGACTAACGATAATTTGTTGTATATTATCTTAGTCATAATATTCTTTACTAAGCTAGTTGAGCTCACCCTTTTCCTTTTTGTTCCATTTTTCTCAGGAGGCGAGAATATAGCGAGTACGAGTCGGGGTATGGAATGAAGGTTTTAGAAATGATTGTTTAGTAGTCCTCACCATTTTTGTAAAATAATGTATCAATAAATGTGATGAGGATTTATTTGAGTATAGATATTGTCTAGAAGATAATATTTGTATTTAAACTCACAGTTTTACTGTTGTAATAATAAAGTTGTAGTTGTTTCTGTACCATGTATTGACAACTCAGAATGGGTGATGTATACCTATTTTGGGGGCGTCACAACAACCCTGTCTTATGATAAGACGAGGTTGTATGTCATTAGACATCTTGTATGATAGTGGTAAAACACTCTTCCAAAGTTGGGTTCACCTCACCCTATTCGGTTCACCAAAATTAAATATCAAATGATGTATACAATACGACACACTTATCTAAAGTTCTCAATAAAATTATTTCCATACTATTTAAGGAGAACCTCAACAGCTATAGACCACCGTTCTATTCTCTTGTTACCCCCGCTCGACCCAGTTACACTCTTATTACCTGAAAGGAATTGTGAAGCAAAAAGGGTGAGCACAACTAGCCCAGTAAAGAATATCATGACTAAAGATAATTTACATCATCAATAGCCTTCACCAGTAATAAATCAGAGATTTAGAATATATTGTAGGTGATAAAACTTTTCAACCATAGTTGCAGCGGAATGAGCAATCCATTAGAAGAGTCAAATAGACCATCAGATCTATTATCTTCTCCATGTTAAAAGTCCACCAATAATGTTTTATCCTGTAACATCAATCAACAATTCACATCCACAATCATATGAATAACTCATAATCATAATTGTGATTCTAAATTTCTCTTACGCACCGGGGCGAAGATAATTTTCATCACATATCTTCACTGAAACATCAAAATCATGGTTATACCAAATCACAATTCTTGCTTTCATAATCATACTAATAAATTCATATTTGCACTCTGACCAAAGATATTCATTAACAATTCATCTTTGTACTACGGGCCAAAGACATACAAATCAGTATTTTAGAAGAGTCAAGTAGAGTATGATATCTACTATCTTTTTACGAATTAAAAGTGTATAATCAATATTTTATCATTTGAGACTCGACAATAATTAATCCATATCATCAAATCATCCCTGCACTACGGCCAAGGATATTCATGTAATCATCAATGGTCATGATTATACCGAATAATCCCTGGTTATAATCATACCAATAACTGTCTATCAATGCACTACGGGGCAATGAGGACTTTTACCACATCATCTGTAACATTACGGGTCATGATTATACCGAATGATCCATGGTCATAATCATACCAATAAACAGTTCATCTATGCACATAAGCCAAAGATACTCATCAATCAATAGTTCATCTTTGCACGTAAGCCAAAGATATATAACTGTAAAACCAATAATCAACAGTCCATCTTTGCACGTAAGCCAAAGATATATAAGTGTAAGACCAATAATCAACATTCCATCTTTGCACATAAGCCAAATATGACTTTCATCATAATATAAGCACGAGGATGATGACAATGATATAAGCATTAATCAAACGAAATCAAGGATAAATATTAAAGACTTTAAATTTATCCAGTGATTAAAAATATCCAAATTGTCAACATGATACTGCTCTGTGGAGTAAAATTCAAGAATAATATTCATGTACCAAAAATAATTTGGACAGAAAAGAAATATATTTTTTGGGTAAATAGTACCACGCAATAGTACCCTGTGAATAATACTTTGGGAATAGTACCTTGTGAATAGTACCCCGGCATGAAAAGTACCCCAAATACCTAAGTGAATAATATCTGGGTGAATAGTAATTTGGGTGAATAGTAACCCGTGAATAGTACTCCGACACGAAAAGTGCCCCGAATACCCGAGTGAATAATACTAGAGTGAATAGTACCCATGAATAGTAACTCATAAAAAAAATAACAAAGAAAATGATATTCCATGACGAGTACAAAAGAAATGATATCTCATACGAGTATAATAGATTATCTAAAGCGCAAATGGATTTTCACCATTGTATGCAGTAATCCACGTAGACAGATCAATTCCACAATTTAATAAGGAATGAATACAAAGGATCATTCACCATGCATGCGGTAATCCACATAGACAAGTTATTTCAATAGAATAATAAAGAATGGAATAACAGAAAGATTCACCACGCATGCGATAGAGCCAAAAACAAAGTTATTCCAATGAATAATAAAAATTGAATAATGAAGAATTCACCATGCATGCGATAACCGCGCAGATGTGTTATTCCCAATGCAGAATGATAAAGAATAGAACCGGGTTATGCGTAATCGGCCACGATGAAAGAATATTCCAATGAATAATAAAGAATGGAACCGAAGTCGTGCGAATCCCACTTGCAGACGGGATATTCCAAATGAATAATAAAGAATTGAACCAGTCATGCGTAATCCACACGCACGAGGATATTCCAATGAATAATAAAGAATGGAATAACAACAGAATTCACCGGGCATGCGATAGATCAAGATGCAGGCGAGGTTATTCAATGAATAATAAAGAATGGAATAACAGAAGAATTTTACCATGTATGTGGTACTTCGCATAGACAGGTTATTCCAACATATAATAAAGAATGGAATAACAACCCTTAAGAGTATTGAAAGAAAATAACTCTCTTCATGAATACGAAAGAATAATACCCCTTACTATAATAATAATATCCCTTACTTCAGAAGAAGACTGGATACTGGAATAGTGAAGTGGCAGACTTCGCTTCTTCTTTCTCTCTATAGCTTCTCTCTCTCTATAATTTCTCTATAATAATTGCTCTTGTGAGACTTAGTGAATTGGTAAAAAATAATGAAGGAATGAGCTTCTATTTATAGGAAAATATAGTTTCGATAATTGCACGTTTTGGGGCTCGAAATATTACAGTATAATACCATTATCTTTTCCTTCATTTTTAATTTAGTCATGCAAGTATTATCAATCTTGCACCAAATCCCCTAATAGTAAATGAATGTGAATCAATATTACACACATGTGAACAAATAGTTATAATCATGTGAATCAATAGCAATTAATTACTCATTTATCCGGGTAATTACCCGATTGGTCAATATAACCTCCAAACATCAATTATTATCGAAATAAATATCGATTTTCACTAACACTAATAATTCCAACACAATGGAACTATCAATTTCATCTTTAATCAACACGAACTTATTCATTATTAATATTATAATTCATAATATTTAACAATCAGGTCGTTCCCAGGAAAGAGGGGGCTTTCCGATAAGGATTTCTCCCTATTGGCGCGCAATTAGATTATCTAACCTCTCCTTGACAGAACTTCTAGACATTGTCAATATTGCAAATAATAATATGAATAATTTTGTCATCTCAATTATTGATTTAATAACATAACATATTATCTGATGATGATTTGTGACAATAATTGAATCGATAATATGAGAGATATGATGCGGTAATTCATCGTAGCAATAATTGAGTATAATTGAGTGACTTCTTATGTAAGCATCAATAAATAATACCCGTGCTACTTATGCAACCACAGCATTATTATACTTTTTTACTAGGGTAGTTCAATTGTTTAACTAGAGTAACACTTTCGTAGTTATTTTAATAAAAGATAAATCATAGTTTTCTAAATACGACAATACTTTAGTTAGGGGTACACCAATGATTATGCCATCGAACGAATATTCTCTGTGAAAATGAATATTCCCCGACCAATCGAATATTCCTCGACACAACGAATAACAACTTGCTTACTTTGTAAAATTTTTAAATATCACCCTTAACTTTAACCCTTTCTCAATTTAACCATTTACTAAATAACATAATAATTATAATAAAATTGAATACTTTCATTTCATAAAATTCGGGGTCTTACACTAAACCTCTCCAACACTTTCTCCACGTAATTCTTTTCTATCAACCACAACTTACCAGCTGTTCGCGAATCTCCATCCCAAGTATTTTCCTCGCTGCACCCAAGTCCTTCATGTCAAACTCCTTTCCCAACAAGTTCTTCAACCTGTTGACTTCAACCATACTCTTTGCAGCAATAAGCATATCATGCACATACAGTAACAGAAAAATATAGGAACCTTCCTCAAGACTTTTCACATAAACACAACAATCATACTCACACCGAGTGAACCTGATCCCGATCATGAAGGAATCGAAATTCTTGTACCATTATCTTAGAGACTGTTTCAGCCCATACAGTGATTTCTTCAACCTGCAAATTAACCATGTGCTCAGTCTCCGGCTGCTTGACCCCTTCAGGCTACTCCATGAATATCACTTCCTTCAAATCATCATGAAGAAAAGTTGTCTTCACATCAAGGTGCTCTAACTCCAGATCATAGCTAGCCACCAATGCCAAAATAATCATGATTGAGGTATGTCTCACCACTGGAGAAAACATCTCATCATAGTCAATCCCCTTCCTCTGTGAGTATCCATTTACTACTAATCGAGCCTTAAACCTTTCCTTTTCTTTTTCTGATACAACTTCCTTTTTCTTATACACCCACTTGCACCCTACTGGTTTCTTTCCCTCAGGCAATTCTGATAATTCCTAAGTCTTGTTTTTCTTCAATGACTCTATCTCCTCCACCATGGCCTCCATCCATCTGTCCCTTTCAGGACTAGCAATAGCTTCCTAAAATGTGGACAAATCCCCACTAGTAGTAGATAAAACATATGTAACCATATCATCAAACTTATACCTCTCAGGTGGTTTGATAGTGCGTCTGGGTCTCCTTGCAGCTAGGTTTTCATCCTGTTGCTGCTGATTATCTTGTTACACTGGTGGTGGATTGCCAGTGTCATAGCTTTCCAGTTCAATTTGAAATCCCTGCTGTTGATTGCTGGTTTTTGACCAGCCTCGGTTTTTTGACCTTCCTGATGCGTCTTAACCATGGAAGCTTCATCAAAAACCACATCCCTACTGATCACTATATACTTTCTTTTATTTTTTATCACAAAGCTTGTACCCCTTCACACCTTTTTTATACCCAAGAAAGATACACTGTTTGGACTTGGCATCAAGCTTTGACCTCTCATCACCCGGAACGTGTACGTAGGCTGGACATCCAAAGATCTTCATACTCGAGTAATCTACCTCCTTGCCTGTCCACACCTCTTGTGCCACTTTATTATCGAGGAAGCGTGCTTTCGGTGACTGTTTATAATGTAAACCGCCATACTCTCGCTTTATACGCTAGAAATCCTTCGAAAGCCCTGCATTTAATCTCATGCACCGTGCTCGCTCTACTATAGTTCAGTTCAGTCTCTCTTCCACCCTATTCTGTTATGGGGTCTTCCTAACAGTCCAGTGACGTTGTATCTTGTGTTCCTCACAAAACTTCACAAATGGCTCGTACTTGCACTCTGTCCTGTTATCTGATCTGAGGCACTTAATTCTTCTACATGTTTTATTTTTCACTTCAGCTTTCCACACCCTAAATTTTTCAAAGACCTCAAACTTATGTCGCATGAAGTACACCAAAACCTTTCTCGAAAGATCATCGATGAAAGTCAAGAAATACAGTGATCCCGCTTTTGAAGGTACTCTCACTGGCCCCCAAACATCAGAATGCACATAGTCAAGTTTTCCATTCGTTTTGTTCACCACACTCTTAAACTGCACCTTACACTGTTTTCCCAAGACACAGAACTTGCAGAAATCTAACTTTCACGACTTCACCCCTTTCAACAGATTTCTTCTATGTAATTCCAGCATCCCACGTTCTCCCATATGCCCCAACCGCATATGTCATAGCGTAGTATCATCAATATCCTCAGCTGTAGTGGTAGCAGCTCCACCTACAACTGTACTCTTTATCATTCGATAGATATTCCCATTAAGCTTAGAACCTTTCATTATCACTAGCACACCCTTCATCACTCTCATGGCTCCACCACCAGTTTTGTACTTATAGCCATTAGAATCCAGAGTTGCCAATGAAATTAGGTTCTTCCTTAAACCTGGGATATGTCTTACCTCGGCCAGAGTTCTCACGACACCATCAAACATCCTTATCTTCACTGTGCTTATTCCAATGACGTTGCACGTAGCATCGTTACCCATTAGAACTGTACCACAGTTCACAAATTTGTAGGTGTCAAACCACTCCATGTTAGGCGTCATGTGGAAAGAACATGCTGAATCCAAAATCCATGAGTCTGTCACGTCCGTGTTTGTTAAAACTGACAACATATACTCATCATCCGATGATTCTTCCACAACGTTTGCAAATTTTGTTGATTCTGATTACTTCCCTGTTCCTTCACCCTTATTCTTGTATGGACAGTCTTTCTTGAAGTGTCCTATCTCGCGACATCTGTAACACTTATACTCCTTTAGCTTAGGAGCCCTGCCCCTTGACTTCGATTTCCCATGTGTTCCTAATTTACCTCTATCCGATTTTCTGCCACGTTGTTCTCCCCCTTTTACCATTAGCCCTTCACTCGAAATACCCTCGGATTATTGCTTTCACTGGTTAAACATCAGTAGAGTAGAAGTGACTTCTTCCAATTTCAAAGTTTCTTTTTCCCATAGAAGAGTTTTAACAAGATTCTCCATGGAACCTGGTAGAGAACACAGCAACATCAACGCCTGGTCTTCTTCCTCGAATTTCACATCAATCCTTAGCAGATCACTAATTATATGATTAAACATACTGTGAATATGTTGAATAAGCTCTGAACCTTCAATCATATTTAACCCAAACAATTTCTGCTTCATAAACAGTTTATTCGTCAATGACTTTGATATATACCTGGATTTCAATTTACTCCATACATCCGATGGTGATTCATCACCGATCACATGATACATAACCTTGTCTGCTAGGCACAAACGAATTGTACTCATCGTCTTAGCTTGGATTTCATCATAGTTATCAATCGACATAGACTCCAGTTTCTTCTTTAATGCCTTCACCAGTCCCTGATGCACCAACATATCCTTTAACCTCTGTTGCCATAGCCCAAAATTCCTAGTCCCATCAAATTTCATCACATCAAACTTTGTAACCGATGAATTTGATGTCATCGTTCTTCACGTGTTTAATCCAACCTAGCTCTGATACAAATTTGTTAGAATTTAGGATCACACACACGCACACGACAATAGAGAATTAAGATTCACACACAGAGATTTGCGTGATTCCTCAATTTGGGTAGTCCACAGGCGGCTTGTTGTTTATTGATGATTCCTTGGTTCACTCTGAGAAAAAAGTTTATTAGCGAATAGTCGTGACGCGGTTGACCGATAATCGTCGAGGTAATCTAGCCGCTGGATGGACATTAGCGATCACTAATAAATAATGAAACTTATTAGCGGCCATGAATCGTGATTTGACCGTAGTCGTCGTTAATCGACTTCATCTTGAGTCATTTGTCGTGTGACATGGCACACGCGTGGCGATGTAATAAATAATAGCGACCGCATCGGCCGCTAGTTTCCAAGAAGGTAATGCGGTCGCTGATATAGTGTTAGCGACCGCGTCGCGATCATTGATGTTTTTTTTTTAAATTTTTTTTGCTGTTTTATTGATTTCCCAAAATAACTTTTGCTTTGTACACCTTTTAATCCCAACACGTTGATCTATACAAGCATCCATATTAACATCCATCCATGATATAACTACTATATGATAAACATTGATCACTATGAATAAACATTCATCCAACACAACAAGTCTAGCTCTTCATCCAACACAATACAATTGTAAACATTCATCCAACACAATACAATCGTAAACATCCATATAAACCAATACAATTGTCCAAAGAATGAATCTAAAAGAGTACTGAGGCTTTAAAATCTAAAAACAAGTCTAAGGCGCTCTTCGTGGATCATCCAATTAGGATCTTGTAATTAACAAAATAATAAAACATATTTGTTACGTGTTGATCACCGCTACGACTTAGGGAAAGCTAAACAATAGACAATGTAGTGAAACATATAAGTAAGACAGTGACTCAGAGACTATAAACATATAAGACGATGTAGCTAAACAATAAACGATATATATATATATACCTGGTCATAATTACTGCTCTTTGTGTTTTGCGCCTCCTGCTGCTTGCCGCCATCGCCGCCACTACATCCGCCAACTCATCGGGACTCGAGGCTGCAGATGCACTTTAGTATATGAAGAAGATCACGATCACGACGATTCGCTCTCACACGATCGGCAGGAGTATGATAAGGTGGATAACTTTGATGATATGTGTAGACTCAATAATGGGCTGCTTGTACCACTGATGGTCGGGCGCCATTTTTGTCCGTGGCCTTTGACATAATTTTTCTTCACGATGGACGCCCTCTCCCATAATTCTTGATCAATCGACGGACGCGGGGTGCCTTCAGGATAGCGCTCGTTCATTAAGCCCTTATAAGTGTCCTGTCAGAAGGTGAACAATTAAATAGTTAAAAATAAATAAATAAAATACTAAAAAAGGTCTTCACAATTTATAAATAACATATTAGGATAAAGTGAACTTATTACCGCTATCTGAACAGCCTCAGGCAGACCATCGCAGGTGGCCACATACACATCCCACCAATTGATAGGTTGACCTTGAGACGAAGACTCCTACAGTTCATTTTCTCATATTATTATGTAAACATATGATATTTTAGCTACAAAAGATGTTGTAAACATAACATACGTACCTGGCAAAGAATATCTTTAATTGTGATATATATCCGCCTCGACACGTGTCTTTTTTGCCTTCTCGCCGATACGATACACACGAGGATGCATTCGGAGGCGGCGATCTTAAATCTCTTGACCCATTTCTCATGTAAGACCCCAAATTATTAATAAATGAAATTTATTTTCCTCTATTTATTATTTTGAAATAGTAAGGGTTGATTTGATTAATGTGGATAGTTATGGGTAAAATACATAAATATTTCAAAATAAGCAAGTGGTTATAAAATATTCATTGTTGTCGGGGAATATTCGTTTGGTCGTGGAATATTCTTCTTTGTCGGGGAATATTAAATGCGATGGTGCGATCTTTTGTGGGCCCCATAACGGAAAGTGATTGGATGAAGAAAGCGACAAATATAAGTTGTTTAAAAAAATAACAGCGTAGTTATTCACAGATTATCTTGTTAAAATACTCGGTGGTTAAAAAACAAATTGTACATGGTATTGTACCAATTATTAATTCTTACGTAAGAAGGCACTACTCAATAATGGTTACGATAATTCTTTCAAAGATTATTTTATTGATTTAATAATTGATGCGTTGATATTTTATATTCTTTGTTGTTTTGATAATTGTCATTACATAGTATTTTTCCTTATCGAAGCAATAATTCATATTATCTGAATAATATTATTAGATAACATTATTGGCAATGTCTAGAAAGTTACATCTAAGGAGAGGTTTGGTCACCTAATTCTTGGCCAAGATGAAGGAGAAATTCTTATTGGAAAGCCCCTCTTTCAGGAAGCTGCACGATTGTCGATATTGTGATTACGTAATATTATTTGTGAATAATTAATTATTGATTCATATGATGAGGAAAATATTGATTTTATGTGGTTATAGATGGAGAAAATTTTTAATGTGACAATTGTTGAAATTGAAATTTTATCTTTTTACGATAAAATAATTCATTTAAATATATTATTATATTTTAATAATATAATAATGGTGATATTTTTACAACGAATGTGGGATATATGAGTATACGAGGAGGAAGAGTATTTTATTGCAATAAATGTTTAAAACATGTTAAACATGTAAATTGGACCCCATTTATTATTTGAAATTTGATTATAATTTTGTGAAATCGCTTGGTTTGTGGATTTGGTCGATTTACGATTGCGAATTTGGAAAAACTTTCTTACGCAAAGTTGTAGAGAATTGAATTTCCTATAAAAATCGTGAGATTGAATTTTTCGACAAAAGGGCTATTTATTATGAATTATTGAAGTTCAAAGCTCAAAATAATTAATTTTTGGAAGTTTTAATTATTTATTTTATGAAAACGTTTTTTTTCTTACTTTTCTAGAAGTCATCATGTGGGAAATGCTAGGAGCTGAATTCTAAAGTAGGCGTATGAATTTGATATATATATATATATATATATATATTAATTTATTAAATTTTTCGCTTTTAGTGTTACAAGCATTTTTCTATAAATAGGGTGCTTAGGTTAGAATTGAAAATCACACTAAGCTGAAGTTTTCTCTCTATATTATCAAGCGTATTCTTGTGAGTATTTTAAGTATATTTTGAGTATTGCTATATCTGGTGCAAGTTCAAGTCATGCTTTATATCCAGGTGTTTAATTTAAATCATCGATCTTTCGAGGTAAAGGATATTTTTTTTCGTAATGATATTATTTCTTCAATATCATTATGCTGAAATATTGATATGATATTTTTATCAAATTTGGAACTTTTGGTGTCGGAGTTACTATTCACGTATACGGCACTATTCACGTATACGGTAATATTCACGAATACGACATTATTCATCGAAAAATGAAAATTTTCCTTTTCGTCCAAAATATCTATTGTGGATACTAGCTTTGATTGTATCCATGTTTTGATCATTCTTGAATTTTACACCACTATGATTATTTTTTTGAGGTATTTTTGGACATGGATAAAACAAAGTACGAATCCTTAATCCTTAATCCTTGTCATTTTGTTTCACTGGATTCATTTCTTTAAAAATATTTTTCATCATCCTCAGTCTTAAATGATGATATTATTGAATATCTTTGGCATGTAGTGCAAAGATGAATGATTTCGATGAATATCTTTGGCACGTAGTGAGTAAAAGATGAATGATTTCGATGAATATCTTTGGCCGTAGTGCAAAAGATGAGCAGTGTTTAGATGAACATGATTGGTGATGAATATCTTTGGCTCTGTAGTGCAAAGATGAATATTTGATTCAGATATATATTGATTGATGTTACGGGGATAAAAGATGAGCGATGAACTTTTAAATTCATACATAGAAGATAGTAGTTTGCATTCTCTACGTAACTCTTCTAATGAATTATTATATCCATTATGCGAATATTGATTTAAAACTTGTTGTCTATTGTATTCTATTAGATTTTTTTCCTGTTGAAGACTAATGATAATTTGTTGTATATTATCTTAGTCATAATATTCTTTCTTGGGTTAGTTGAGCTCACCCTTTTCCTTTTTGTTCCATTTTTTCTTCTCGGGAGGCGAGAATATAAGCGAGTGCAGTCTGGGGTATGGAATGAAGGTTCTAGAGAGAGTTGTTTAGTAGTCCTCACCATTATTGTAAAATAATGTATCAATAAATGTGATGAGGATTTATTTGAGTATAGATATTATACAGAAGATAATATTTGTATTCAAACTCACAATTTCTTGTTGTAATAATAAAGTTGTAGTTGTTTACGTACCATGTATTGACAACTCGGAATGGGTGATGTATACCTATTTTGGGGGCGTCACGGTTGGTATCGAGCTTAGGATATGATCTCTGGCGGAGATCGGGGAATAGAACTAGGAGGGAGAGGAGAGTAAATCCTTCGCTAGTGTGTCCTACCTAAGCTTATTTATTAGTTGGTTAGTATATAGGGATATTATGTGATATATTTATTTCCTTAATTAACCCTTGTTTTATGACGATGATTTGAGAATGTCAATTGAGAATATTAACAATGGAAATGAGACCAGTGGAAACGCTGTACTCACCAACGAGGAGAACGTGCAACAGTGGCAATGTTCCTCCATTAACAACACCACCTTGGCAGATGATGAATGAGGGATGTTTAGAAGCTTTTTTGCGAGTTCATGCAAAATCAAACGAGGAAACTTGTGTTCAAAATACAGGAGAGAAATGATAGCAATTCATGGGTTGTCACAACCAAGCAGTTCAAAGAGTTGGGACCACGAATTTAAGGAAAGCCAGATCCGATCATGGCGGAAATATGGGTCAAACAAATTACCAAGATATTCGATGTCTTGGGATGCGCGGAGAATAGAAGGTTCCATTAGCCACCTTTATGTTTCGTGGCGAGGCGGAGACTCTTTGGGGGAGTGCGTGAAGCGTACCCATCCGGTTGCTTTTCAAAGATATCTTGGGAGAGCGTTTGAAACTATTTAATGACAAATACTTTCCCGAAAGTGTTCATCGTATGAAGGAAGTGGAGTTCATCGATTAGAACAAAACAACATGGCGGTGTCTCGAAGACGAGGCAAAGTTTGCAGAGTTATCCGAGTTTGCACCTCATTTGGTGGAGAATGAGGAGCGTATGATGGCGGATGTTTCTTAGAGGTTTGAAACCCGGCTCACGTCGATATCTCATTTCTCATAAATTTTCTCTCTATTAGGATGTTGTTAATGAGGGCTCAATTGTTAGGCGAGATAACGAGTATGTTCAACCGGGGACTATAACTTGGGATCATACCGAGATAGCGATCAATGAATAATGATAACTTGACGGAGAAAGAAAGAGACGGACAAAAATTGTAACCACTACGGTGGTAATCATGGCCATAAAAATAGAAGAAGCGAGTCGGGAGGAGATTTTAAAGAGGAGATTTAACAACGACCATGTGAAGGCAGCGGTCTTGGCGAAGCCCGGTTCTAAGGGAGGAGAAACGACCATCGATTCGTATCTTTATAAATGTGGGAAAGAGGGACATATCGGTCAAGCTGTCCCACAACAGATTCAAGGTATGCTATAATTGTGGAAAGGAAGGACATATCGCTCGAGATTATGCAGTAGCGAAACCTAGTTCAATGGGACGGTGACTCAAAAGATCATCCCAAAAAAGTCAAAGTCAACGATTCACGGAAAAGCGTTTTGTTGTGGTTGGTCAAAATGCGAGGAACCCAAATAAAGGTGATCACGGGTAAGCTATTTATAAATTCTTGTGAAGTTTATACCTTACTTGATCTGGGGTGCTACCCATTCATTTATCTCTCCTACTTGTGCTCAACGCGTTTAAACTTGACTCAGGAGAAATTAGACTTTGACTATCTGTGGAAACTCTCAGTTAGGAGAAACTTTCATCACTTCCTTTGTTTATAAATCTTGTTTGATTCAAGTTGGCACCATCACCCTACTGTTGACCTTATCTCTTTAAAGATACTTGCTTTTGATGTGATTTTAGGGATTGATTGGTTAACTACTCATCGTGACAAAATTGATTGTTTTTGTAAGGTTGTTAGTTTTCATATTCTAACCAACTTTGTTGTTATGCAATTCAAGTAACTAAACCATTAAAATCAATCACCATCATATCTAATCATAAAGCTATTCGTTTATTGAAAAAGCGGATGTCAAGCTTTCTTAGCCCATGTTATGGATTTGAATAAAGACACGTCAAATTTGAATAATATTCTGTTGTTATGGACTTTCCTTACGTATTTCACGAAGAACTTCCGATTACTACCCCGTAGCGTGAAGTTGAATTCTTTATTGATCTTGAACACAGTACAAAGCCCATTTCTAAAACCCCATATCGAATGGCTCTATTGAACTTCAGGAGTTAAAGGTCCAACTAAAAGAATTGTTGGACATCGGTTTCATTAAATCTAGTACATCTCCTTGGGGTGCTCTGTTTTATTAAGTAAAGAAAGAAAGGCGGGAGTATGCGACTTTATATTGACTATCGGGAATTGAACCATGTCACCATCAAGAATAGGTATCCTCTACCTCGTATTGATGACTTGTTTGACCCGATTGCAAGGCATAGTTCTTTTCAAAATCGATCTTCGTTTTGGATATCATCGGTGAAGATTAGGCGAGGATATTCAAAGACGCGCCTTCGAGAACTTCGGTATGGGCATTATGAATTCTTAGTCATGTCTTTGGATGACTAATGCTCCTATGACTTTCATGGATATGATGAACAAGAGTATTCAAGGAATATTGGGATCGGTTTGTTGTTGTCTTTATTGATGACATCCTCATATATTCCAAAAGTCGTGAAGATCACGAGCACCGTTTGAAATTTGGTACTCAAAGGCTTCGTGAAAACAAACTATATGCCAAATTGAAGAAATGCGAGTTACGGCGAGGAAGTAGCATTTCTTGGGCACGTCAGTGTCAAAACATGGAGTATCCGTGGACCCGGCGAAGATTGAAGCAATACAAAGTTGGGGAGCAACCAAAGTCGGTGGCCAAAATACGTAGCTTTTTACGGGTGCAAATTTGGTTATTATCGGAGATTCGTGGAAGGGTTTTCTCGAATCGCTACTCCATTAACTTCGGCTACCTCGGAAGGATACAAAATTCGTTTGGGAGCGAAGAATGCGAGAAGAGTTTCCAAGAGCTCGAGAGGAGACTCATTTTGACTGTTCTAACAATACCATCTGGTTCGGATGGATTTGTTATCTCTGATGATGCTTGGGAAAAGGGTTAGGATGTGTTCTCATGCAACGGGAAAGTCATAGCCTATGCCTCGCGACAACTTAAAGAATATGAAAGGAATTATCCTACTCATGATCTAGAGTTGGAAGCGATCGTTTCGCGCTTAAAGATATGGAGGCACTATCTATATGGGAGAAAGTGGAGATATATTTAGACCATAAAAGCCTTAAATATTTCTTCACTCAAAAAGAACTCAACATCTTGGCGTGACGTTGGCTCGAGCTATTGAAAGACTACGACCACACTATTCAATACCATCACGGAAAAAGCGAGCGTGGTAGGCGACGCGTTGAGTTGAAGATCATATGCGGGAATGAGTGCGATGATATCAAGTATCGCGCGACAGAGCCAACTTTAATAGAAAAAGTTAAGGTTGCTCAAGCCACCAGGCCGGGTGATGCGTATGAAGAAGAAAGTAATCTGAAGGAGCTATTAGGGCGAGAATTGATGAAGAAAGAATACTTGAGTCCACTCTAGACTTTGTGTTCTAACGACTCTAATTTGAAGTACAAGATTATGATGGAGGCACACACAATACACCATTTGCAATCCATCTGGAAGTACCAAAATGTATCGTGATCTTGACATACATTTTGGTGGAACAATATGAAGAGAGAGATTGCAAAGTTTATCTCGATGTGTTTAACTTGTCGGCGTGTAAAGGCGGAGCATCTAGTACCTAAGGGTCCCGTTGCAACCACTTGAGATTTCGAAATGGAAGTGGGAACACATTACCATGGATTTCGTTATGGGTCTTCCTACGGTTTCTCAAGGCATTAATGCTATTTGGGTTATTGTTGATAGATTAACCAAGTCCGCTCATTTCTTGCCAATACGGGAGACTTATTCCCTCTAACGTCTTGCTAGTATGTACGTGAATGAGATTGTGAGGTTGCATGGCATGCCTATATCCATAGTTTCGAATTGTGACCCAAGATTCACTTCAAGATTTTGGGTTAGGTTGCAAAAAAGCTATGAGCGCGGTTTGCGATTTAGTTTAAGCATACCATCCTCAAAGCGGATGGACAATCGAGAGGACTATTCAAACTCTTGAAGATCTATTAAGACTACATGTCCTAGACTTCAAGGCGGGTTAGGATAAGTATTTACCATTGGTGGAATTCTCCTACAACAACGAGTTATCGTGCAAGTATAGGTGTGGCTCCATTTGAAGCATTATATGGGACGAAAGTGTCGCTCTCCAATATGTTGGGATGAGGTGGGTGAAGCAACATTGTTGGGACCCGAGTTAAAATACGTATGACTCTTGAAAAGATCCAAATGATTGACAAGCGTATACAAAGCGGCACAAGATCGACAAAAGAGTTATGCGGATCTTCATCGAAAGGCGTGGAATTTAGTATAGGGGATCATGTATTGTTGTGAGTTGCTCCATGGAAGGAGTTACAAGATTTGGGAAGAGAGGAAAGCTCGATCCACGATTTATTGGTCCATTTCAAATTCTTGATGAGAGTAGGAAATGTAGCTATAGACTTGCGTTACCTCAAAGTATGTCTCGTGTTCATAATGTGTTTCACATATCGTGCTTAAGTAAATATGTGAAAAGACGAACCACGTTATAGAGTTAGAACCAGGACGAGATAGCAGAAGACTTAACGTATGAGGAGGTACTGTCAAGATCTTGGATAGGAAGGAGCATGTCCTACGCCAAGAAGATAATAGACCACCCATAGGTCTATTTGACTCTTCTAATGGATTGCTCGTTCATTACAACTATGGTTGAAAAGTTTTATCATCTACCATATGTTCTAAATCTACGATTTATTATTGACGAAGGCTATTGATAATTTAATTATCTTTAGTCATGATATTCTTTACTAGGCTATTTGTGCTCACCCTTTGCTTTCTGATTCCTTTTCGGTGTAATAAGAGTGTAGCTAGGTCGAGCGGGGATAATAAGGAAAGGAAATAGTGTGATGGTCCAGAGAGTGTCGAAGTTTCTCAATACATTATAAAAGCGGCATGACATACAACGAGATAATTGTATTGAGGACCTAAGATGTGTGTAATAAGTATTTTTATCGTCACTTAATAATTGATTTTGGCGAACAACAATAGGGTGATGAGCAGGCTTTTTAAAGCGTCAAAAGTGCACCTCATTAGAATAAATATGATAGTAATCTTCTCGTTCTTCTTTGGGGTCTTAAAATATTTCTTTCTTTGTATTTTATATGGCATTGTAACAATTTAAGTTTGGATCATCTACGAGACAATATTGTATTAAAACTCACGGTTTAACTGTGGTCGATAATGCATGCGACATTTCAAGCGATTATATAAATGAAGGTTGTAAATGATTTTTTATAGTGTGATATCTGGCGACTCGAGAATGGATCGTGTGGACCTATTTTGGGGCGTCATAAAGATTATTTCAAGTCTTATTCACACTTGGTACTATTCACTCTGCAGTCTTATTCACCCGAGGTATTATTCATGACAAAAATTGATTTCTTTTCGGTCCAAATTATTTTTGATACAATATTATTCTTGAATTTTACTCAAAGCGATATCATGTTGTGATTTGGACATTATTGAATTACGGATAAATTAAATTATAAATCTTTAGAATTTATCCTTTGTTTGCATTTAATTGAATTCTTATATCATTGTCATCATCCTCATGTTTATATTGTTATGAAAGTCATCTTTGGCCCGTAGTGCATAGCTGGACTGTTGATTGGTATGGTTATGACCATGAATCATTTGGTATAATAATGACCTGTAATGTTATAAATGATGTCGTAAAAGTCCTCATTGGCCCGTAATGCATTGATGGACAGTTGTTGAGATGAACATGACCATTGGTGATAATAATGAATATCCTTGTTCCGTAGTGCATGGATAATTCAGTGATGTGAATTATTTATTACACTGAGTCTCAGCGATAAAATTGGTGATAACTTTACATAATAGAAGATAGTAGATATCATGCTCTACTTGACTCTTCTAATGGATTATTTGTTCCGCTGCAGTTAAACTTGTTGTCTATTATATTCTATCAGTTTAACACTGTTGAAGGCTAACGATAATTTATTCTGCATTATCTTAGTTATAATATTCTTTACTGGGCTAATTGAGCACCCTTTGCTTTCATTATTCTCTTCAGAAAATGAGAATATAGCTGGGACTAGTCGGGGAATGGAGTGACGGTCCAGATGGTTGTTTTAGTAGTCCTCACTATTCTATGAAATAGTGTGATAATAATTGTAATAAGATTGAATTTGAGTGTGGATATTGTCTAGAAGACAATATTAGTATTAAAACTCTCAGCTTATGTTTCGTCATATTACACGACAGCTGTATTAATTAAGTTGTATTTGAATTTTGTACCATGTATTTGGCGACTTATAATGGGTGATGTGTACCTATTTTGGGGGCGTCAGAAAATAAATAAAAAGTAGGTCTCTATACAAGCATTGCGTAGGAAATTAAGAAAGATGAGCAAGAATAATATGAGTTAACAAAGGCTTCAATAGACAACCCAGTCATATGAATTTATACAGAGAAGAACTATAGAAGAAGATTATTATTATTATTAGAAGAAGTTTACCTGAAGGTCGTCGGAGTCGATTGCCGAAGTGAGTTGCATAAGCCTGTAAGTCTCTTGCCTCTTTTCGTTTCTCCCTTTCTCCCTCTCTGATGAATTGAAGTTCGAAGTTGTGAGACTGAGGGATCGATTAGGTTTCGAAGTTTGGGCTTTTTTTTATGTTAAGCTTCGGGCCGAGCAAAACCCGCTCTGTCAAGTCGCCTGTTTACCAATCAAGTCGTCCAAGTTGCTCGCCCGTCGTCCAAGTCGTCCGAGTCGGAGGCTGGGTGCTCGACATTCTGCTCTCCCCCCAAGTCGTCCTGTCGTCTTAAAATTTATTAACGACTAGATTAGGCGACGACTTGACAAACATGTTTATATGAATGAAGATTTTAAGGTAATAAATTATGGGATTTGTAGAAATATATTATTATATTTAATGATATAATGATGTATATATAGAATAAGAAGTACTCATAATGTCGAGTTTGCAGATTGACCGAATTTGGGAGCGTTATAATATAAATAAATCTTTTACCATTCCTATTGCACCCTCTACATTACAAACAAAACAAAACTAATATCAGTGTAAAATAATAACCTTAATAAAGTATAAACTGTAAGTCTTTTTTTTTTTTTTTCTTTATAAATAAAATAATAACATGAAATAAAATATAACTCAAATGAATAACCTAAAGTATAATTTTTTTTGTCTTTAAAAGAATGATAATAAATACATAAAGTAATGACACTAAGAAGATTTAAAATTTTTATTTTACTTTTTTTAATTTGTGTAAAAAAAATAAGGATTTGGGAAGTGATTTTTATTTTTTATTCAAATTTAAGTTTTTTCATTCTTTACTCGGTTAAAAACATTTGTATAAATTAGTCAAAAAAAAGACAATTTCGCAAGTATAACAATAAAAGAATGTAATTGTTAAATTCATAATATTTTTTATTATTTTTATAATAAAAGCGTCGCTGTAAATTTATTGCCGTTGCTATAACATCTATTGCGACGAAATAACTATTTGCGTTCTGGATTTAACAAATGAATTCCCTATTTGCTAGAGATACAGACTTGCAGTCGCGCGCCTTTCTTGCTTGATGCACAGCTGAAGCACTTCCACACTCTCAACAATGGCTCGCCAGTCTTTCAATTTGATCGACCTTTACGGTAAATTCCTGTTTCCTACTCTTATTTTTATCTCTCTATATATAAACATACACATGTAATATGATGAGCTTCATATGTTTTCTGTTAGGTTATGATCTATTTCTCGGATCAATTGCTGCATTTTATGTTTTTATGGTGCCATATACAAAGGTTGAAGAAAGCTTTAATGTTCAGGTACCTTTTACTATCATTCTCCAGTAAAATTCCTTCATTTTTCTGCAGCCAAACAGGGATTTATGATTTGGGTTTATCAAAAAAATTGATTTTTCCTTAGGTTTTTCAAAGGAAAAATTTGATTTTTTGGATTACCCATAAATTCAATGCACCATAAAGTACTAAAATTTCTCTCAGCTGAGATAATTGACTTGTTCCTTAAAGAAAATAATTTTAAGTTCTTTGATGTTCATTCATTTGGGTTGTAATCATATAGTAACTAAACGGTTGTTGTGAAAATTAAAGATGAAGTTATCTGCTAGTATTAATTTTGAGTTCTTTGAAATTGAACTGTTGGTTTACTCAATATGGGTTTTGGGATCTTTAGGCTACGCGATTCTTGAATTTCCCATTAATTCAATGGACAATAAAGTAGAAAACTTTCTCTAAGTTTGTTCCTAATCTAAAAGATTTTGAAGTTTTTCCATTTTTATTAATTCCCCTACGTTTTCTCAATAACTAAACAATACTTTGAATTATAGAGATGACGTTTATTTGCTAATAGTAATTTGAGTTCTTTTGGAATTGAAGTAACTGGTTTATGGCTTTGGAATTTTAGGCAATGCACGACATTTTGTATCATCGGCATCATATACAGAATGTAAGTTTATTTTTTTATGTTGGGGATTTGATTATCTGGTTTTGATTTATGTGATTTTATGCACTAATTGTTTGGTTTTCTACGTTGCTTGTAATATCAGTATGATCATTTGGAGTTCCCTGGAGTCGTCCCTCGCACATTTATCGGTAATTCTGTCATTTTAAGGTTTCATTACATTTTCTTTGTTATATTGTATTTAACTTTTCCATATCGTTTAGAACAATTTTCCTATATATTCAGATGCATACTCACACCTACACACATACAGTTTTGTTGTCCAGTAGTGGTTTAGAGATATTCTTCAATCATGGTGGTTACTGTGAGTCTTCACATAGGAGATTATCACAACTGAATATGGGTTAACCTACTTACAAGCAGGCCCTTTCTTTCGGATAGCTGTCAACTATATCCTGATGGATGCTGTCATCTCTTCCAAGATTGTATCAATAGTATATACTTAACTGCTGACCACATAAAAAACCTTTTTAGTAGCTTTGAAAATTTTAGAGGAAGCATTAAATATACATTGAAGTTCTGCATCAGTAACCATGGTGGAATAATGCATAGAGAAATCCTGGGTTAAGCAAAGATAGGAATATTTTCTCTGTATGAACATATGTGCAGGTTAGATTAATAGTTTAGCACCATGATGTTATTCATTTCTTCATAAAGTTCTGTTTTTCTCTGGTTTGCTTTCATTTCAGTGATTAGACCGTCTCAGGGTGTAGTAATGTAATGATAAGAAATTATATGTTTCATCTTTGGAATTAAGTTGATACGCGAAGCAATATATCAATGTGTTTAACTACTCCCCATTGTTTTCCTTGTAGGGTCGTTACTTGTATCTATTTTGGCGTCTCCAGTTGTATCTGTTATAAGTTTGCTGCAGTTACCTAAAATTTATAGTCTGTTTGCAGGTTAGTGTACTAGATACTTGAGCTTACTCATATGATTTGTTTATCCATCGGAAATGCATGTCAGTTTCGTTTTTGTTAACATGCTAGTCTATAGTAGTTGTACCAAACATTTATTCATTATTTTCACTTTTTAAATTTATGTTTTCCTTGTGCATACTGCATAGTATTTGGTGTTATATACAGATGGCTGGAGATACCACCTAGACCTGAGCTAAAACATTTTGAAAGATAGCTCATATGCATATCTCCCTGATGATAAATTTATTTGTCTCTCATATAGATGTTACCACTTACCAGGTGAAAATTTAAGATCCTATTTAGATATTTAAAAAAATATAATTAAGCAACTGCAGTTAACATATCTTCATATTAAGTTGATCACATTATTACCATTTTTTTAGTTTGAAAGCTAGACATGTGTCACTAACATAAGATATTTTCCTTCCTATACTTTCCACTTACCAAAATCTAGTCAAATAGAACTTGTATGCATATGTACTTGAAGTAGTTAATGTAAACCCAGAACTCACGAATACCACATATAGTCATAACTTTTCAATTTGTTTGATATATGCTATGGTTTCTTTGCTAAATAGTAATTGATTATTCAATTTGTTCTTTTGTAGTTCGTTTGGCATTAGGCTGCATTATATTATTAACATTGCGATTTTTTCGTGTTCAGGTATGTCCTCGGTTCATTTTCTGTAGTCATCATTGTCTGTTGAATCTAAAAGTCAGATGAATATATATATTTCTATACTATAAGAATGTATGTCAGGTATTACATATGTTTTTAATGTAAATGCATTTTTATGGTTACTCTGATTGGCAGCATCTACATTAGCCTTATTATACTTTCTATATTTTTAAAATGTATTTAGGTTAATGTATCTGTGTTCTTCTAAAATCTATTTGACAAACAATGTCATGTTCATCAAGCCCTCTTCAAAATCCATATAAATATTTTTTTTTTGAAGAAACCATCCTTCTACATGGCAGAGCCAGATTAGCCTATCTCTTTCCAAATGGAGAAAATATCAAGGCTTTGATATGTTAGGTCCAAAGTTCAGGCAACACCGACATTTCTTGAATGTTTCTGCATTATTTAAGAGAACAAAGAAGAAGCCAATTATTTTGTTCATCAATCACTTTGTCTCTTATAATTTGTGGATTAATCTTTGGCTGGTTTAAAATAAGTTAATCGTGGTTTCTTTCCAAGAAGAAACAATGTTTGGGGTCTCTATTGATGGATTGGGTAAAACCGTAAAAGGCTCCAGTTATTGCAAAACAAGGGTAAATCTGTGACTTAATACCTAGATAATGTCAAGCCTATGCTTTAATGAAGTTTTTCACATATCTAAATTCTGTCCTCTATATTTGACCATGGAAAAGCTACATTTGTCATTTTTGAGTTATCTAGATCGAAAAGAAGGTTGAAATTTGCAAACATGCTATATGTTCCTTTTTATGGAGTGCTTTACTTGATTGACCTTCCTCTAGGCTTTGCCGATTGATGTGACCTATCACAGGAATTCATAAGAATGATATTATAATTCTTATCTTATCTATATGTGGAGCTAAATTTAATATTGATGGGGGCTTCTGGTAATCTGAGTGCCATTAGTTTTAGAGCATTTGGTTAAGGGTTCATTCTTAATGTTTGCTTTCTCCTTTGGAAGCCTCTCCCTTAACATTCCATCAGCGTTTGTGGAGGAAGGTGCAAAGGCAGAGCTCTTGGCAGGAATATGATAATCAAAACTTCTTCCCCTGTATATAAGATGGCTGAAGTTTTATACCTTATTTATTCATTAAGAGGCTGCAGTAAATTGTTCTGTTTGTTAAGCATATACTACCACTTCAGAAACTTTCGGAGATTTGAGATTGGGTGCATCAGTTGTACCTTTTCTTTAATAATACTATTTTTTCCTGTTCCTCATAATTTAGAAAAACTTTTAACAGTCCCTGTTCAGTGTGTAATATCAAATCCTCGTAATAAAAGCACAAAGTCTCTGCAAAGGTCATCTCTTATATTCTCTTTATGTTTAGTATACATATGCTGGAGTTAATAATATGAAATTACTCTTTTTTTAACAGATCAGAGATAAGTTTGGCCGTGAAGTTGAAGCTTTCTTTGTGATATTTGTTGCATTCCAATTTCATATGCTGTTCTACTGCACAAGGCCTCTTCCTAATATTCTGGCGTTAGGTTTAGGTAATTACATTCTACTATTTAACTTTGTATCTCATTAATATTTCTTAATACGAGTTCCTATGGATAAATTTTGAATTATTCCTTATCATCATGCTGTTCCGTGTACGGTATGCGATACATTTTACTACCATTGATTTCTCAACTCTTTTGCAGTTAATTTGGCATATGGGTATTGGCTCAAAGGGAGTTTTTATGCAGCTTTAAATTTACTGGTATGTCTCCCTACTTTTTATTTTATGTCTCACATCGTGATAGGAAAATTCGTTACTTAAATGTCAGAAGCTACCAAGTTTTTAATTCCCATTGTCATGCAATGGGAGCCAAAATCTTGAGACTTATGGTTGGACTCCGAATCTTATCTTTCTTCCTTATAGCATAGGACTATCAGCTGCCTAAGTACCTAATCAAGGACTCCTGCTCTGTCCTCTAAATCTTTGTCCTATTTGGTTCAGGGGACATTAAACCTCACACCCACAGTCCTTGCATTCCTTTAAGTTGTAGTAATCTTCTGCCAATATTAATAATCTTGTAGGAGCCGACATTAAAGTGCAATATTTAGGGATGAGTTCTTTATTATTTTTAAATCAGTATGCAAATATTTTAAGGAATTCTACCTGCATTAATTTTTGTTTAATGTTTCTCTATTCTAAGCAGAAGGCAAGAGAATAGTAATCAAACGGATAATAATATTATGTGCTGTAGAAGGGTGACATGTTTTGTATCTGATGTGAAAATCTTGTGCCCCACCTCTACTTTTTTGCAAAAGACCCTTTATGAACTTGCTTCCCCTCCTCCCCCCTCCTCCCTCCTCCCTCCTCCCTCCTCCCTCCTCCCTCCCCATCCCTATTCCTTTTCGTGCTCCCTTTAATTTGGATCAGTAAACATACTTCTGCAAGGAATTTTTCCTACTTTGATATCTGATACAATTAGTCACTTTTGTATTATATTTACATCTTTGAATTGAGTGCTTCTAGTTGTTTAGTCCCTCTTACAAGTAAAATTATTTCTGCATTTGTAGATTGATTATAAAACTTTGGTCTTATCTTGTTTTATTGGGGTTCTCTGTCTGATTTCTCTCCCTTTTTTGATGTTCAGATCTTTGCTACAATCGTCTTTAGATGTGACATATTGCTGCTTTTGTGCCCTCTTGGCTTAGAACTATTGCTGGTATGTTTTATGGCAGTTGTTTTTCTTTCTTTTCTTTTATCACTTCTTAATGTATCAGTTGCCACAGTGAAGGATTATAATTTCCTTTTGATATGTTTCACAAACAAAAAAAGAATATATATTTTACTCGAAATGGTGGAAACCAAGAAAAGGCCAAGACAACCGAAACATTTATGAAAACATTTCCATTACCAAGCCCACTGACACAATGAGTTGAAATGAAATTTTGATCCTTGGCCACAGTACAAAAGTAGGAAACAGATGTGGAATGGTGTCGTCAATGTCCCATAACTTATTATGTGCTTTGTGGTAGTCCATTATATTGTCAAATCAATTAAGGTTTTTGATTGTCCCTGGGACAAACTAATGATTCGTTAACGCTTTGTTTCTGAGTTTTAAAATGGACAGAAAAGAAAAGAAATGGACGAAAAATTTAAGTTTTCTTTCCAATTCTTATGTTTCTGAGTTTTTTAATAAACGGAAAAGAAAAGAAATGGATAGAAAACTTGGCCACTTTTCTTGCCAAAGTTTTCCGTCCAAAATTGGCCTGATTTGGACGGAAAAGAAATTGGAATAAGTAATATTTTTATAATTCCCATATTATCCTCAACTTTTAATATAATAAATTTTAAATTACAGCTTATGTCCTCAATTTTAAATTTTCTATTCTTTTCTACTAAAAACTCAGAAACAACACAAAGGAAAATTTCAAGTTTTCTATTCTTTTTTTTTTTCTGTTCTGATTTACGTATTCTATTCTTTTCTTTTCTGTTAAAAACTCAGAAACGGAGTGTAAGAGTTATTTTCCCCTAATATTAATCTATCCTGCATCTTATAGCATCTATTGGTTATTTGGTTGCTGAGTCGTTATGTCGGCTTTATCATGCTTTTGCCTTAATTTAATGATATTTATTTATCAATTGCAGACTAAATCAATTTCGTTCTGGAAAGCACTTAAGTACTGTGTAGGAGCTGCTTTGTTTTCCATAGGTTTGTAAATTTTCATATTTTCAGCTGGCAGTTGCTTTATATATTTTTTTTTCAATCTAGTTAGGAAGCTTTACTTGAATATCATATTAATACCTCGTATGAAGACCTCATGTAATCCCTAGTTCTATATTTTTCAGGTCTTACTGTGTTAGTTGATACAATTATGTGGAGGAGACCATTGTGGCCCGAGTTTGAAGTTTTTTGGTTCAATTCTGTTAAGAACCGGAGTTCTGAATGGGGTGTATCCTCTTTTGGAAATAGTTCTATTGCATGCACACACTTATTTTAAAACTTGACAAAGTTTGAACCGGAACATAGAAATATGTCTTGCTGCAGCTGTATCATTTTCATGTGTACCATGTAAGCTTAAGTAGGTGAGTCTGCAAATATGTATGCACATCCATTGCATTGTGCTCCACTCTGAACTAGGCGTTTGTGTAATACTGCCATATTCATATGCTTTTCTGGTGTGTGTTGATGTTTTGCTGGTATATTGCAGCTTTAAATTCATCATGTGTACATGGGTTGGCCCCCGTTTGACCTTTTCATGATACTTTTATAAAAAATAATAATAATAAAATTTGGGGATATGTAATTCCTATTATCAGCTATATGTAGACTTACTAACACATAATTATGCTGAACAATTTATTTCTTATTTTCTTTGTGAGACAACGTCTTTTCTTTTTTCATAATATTAATTCTAATCTATGAAAGAACTACATTGTGTTATATTTATAATTTATATCATATATCCCACAGTAATTTCAATGAAACAATTTGTATAATGCGCATCTACATGGGTTTGCCCCCGCTTTTTTGGCTCTTTTTATTTTATGTATCTAAAAAAATATAAGAACATTCATTAAAAAAATCTGCATAAATACTTTTTTTTTTATATTTAAATTCTTCAATTTGTCCCTCCTTAATATACAACTCTAGACACAATCCTTTCACTGGTACTTCACTTCAGCACTCCCAAGGTCATTGCTTGCTGCATATCCCCTATTTGTGGTGAGTTTAGCTGCTGATAAAAAATGCAACTGATTTTTTTATTTTTATTTTTACCATTTACAAATGCAATTTGTTAGTTATAAAGTATTTTTTTTATAGTATTATTTTATGGTTGCTCATTTGACATTCTTGCTGCATAGAACTGGTGACCACATTGATTGCATCTCATATTGATTGGTAAATCCATATCTCAATGTATTTCATGCAGTTTCTTATTAAGAGAGTGCCCTGTGAAATGCTCTCTCTAAAAAAGGCAACCTTTTGTGGTTAGAATAATCTGCACAGGTAGTCTAGTTAGCTGAGTCAAGGGTTGAGGAATAGTACTCGTAAAGCTCAATATATATCTTTTTGGAGAGTTGTGTGCAGCTGGACCATGTATGTATTTTTCTCAACTTTTTAAATGGTTTGGGACTTCTTGCTGAACAACTTCCCTTCACACTCCCTGGAACTAAAACCGCCAAAAAAAACTGCTGGGAATATTATGTGCATAAGGTTATCTTGCAAGTCTTCATAAATAGCTATTCACCAAGTGTTTCAATTGTTCATGTGTCAAAGTCGAACTTTCTTGTAACCTCTCGGTCTTCTCTGTGTCATTTATTGCAAAATGCTTCTAGTTGCATTGTGCTAGCTGGCCACCAAACCTATGATAGCATTTTTCTAATAGATATCGGATCATTTATAGTTTTGTTTTGAAGTATATACTCTGGATGAGAAATTGATTTTGGTTATCATGTGTTGCCTAATTAAGACAATAGCAATGGCTGGAGAAGTTGACACACTGTGTACGAATCTCCCTTTTTATCTGCATATTTTTAACTTGAGTGACCGATGCATATAGTTTTTCATTTTCTTTTCCTTGTTTGTTTGATGTTATTTTTGCAGCTTGGGGCTTTGCTTGACAGGAGGCTTTTATTCTACATTCTTCCTGTTTTTTCATTTGTTTTACTTTACTCCAAGCTTCCTCACAAGGTAATCCACATGGATTGATTTTCAATGATTAAATTTATGTCCGCTACTTGGCTAACATATTTAAGTCATAATTATAAATGCAACAGGAGCTCCGTTTCATTATTAGTTCCATTCCAGTCTTTAACTTATCAGCGGCAGTTGCAGCTAGTCGAATGTATGTGGTGTCCTTTTTCTATTAATTTATGTCTCTATCAATTGCAGTGCCTTTTGCATGAAGAAATATCTGCATCTTACTATACTTTTAATATTGGATCATGACTATTCGTCTAAAATTCTGTCGCTTGGAACATGACTGAGAAAACCCAAATCATGGTCATGGCTGACAAAACATAAATTGTCTATATGGTGGTTTGCCTCTTTTATCCACTAATCAAATCATGATCTTTCATTTCCCAACAGCCTATTTTCTACTTCTGCTTTATCTTAATTGCACACAATATTTATAAGCTTTGATATAAAGTGTTTTGGTTCCCAATGCCTTGGTCCTTTGTTGGGAATTAAGTCAAGGCAAACTACAGGCCAAACTCCAAATCTCCGCTATATCAAAACACTATATCAAAATAACGGGTTTACAATAATTCTCCCAAGTTTGACGCCCTAAAACTTAAAGTTTCACAATATCGCGTCACAACTTTTTGCACGGATAATACAAGTTTTTTGTACGGAATATAAAAGCTGCAAAAATCCTCTCCCTCACACAAACACAAAACTCACTCACACTCTCTCTCAACTCGTAGGATACTACATAAATTTTGATTGTGCTACACTAACAACTCAACATAATACTCTATTTAAAGAGTACCCACAACTCTCCTCTTCCTATTCAAAATATGACACTTCCAAACTAAAGCTCCTACCAAAAATAAGATTCCTTCTCATAATTGGACTCCAACATATAATAAATATCCTATTAAAAATAGAACATCTTTCTTTCCATAATAGCAATGCTTTTCTGAATAGGATTCGAGGAGTAATTCAATAATTCATCTCTCAACTTGAATCCTTGAATACTTCAACTTCATATCTGAATAGGATTCGAGGAGTACCCTAACAATTACTCCCTCGACTTGAATCGGCAAACACTTCAACTTCATCACTTTCACCGTTGTTGTAGTCGTTACTATCATCCGCATTATTCGTGTTGTGTGCATTATTCTTGTTATCCACAATATACACACATCATCTGCATCAGTCTCAACATTTGCGTCATCCGCAACATCCACACTATCCGGGTCATTCGCGTCATCCGCATCATCTGCATAATCTACATTATCCTCATTATCTGCAATATACATATCATCTGCATCATCCACAACATTAGCATCTTCCATATCATCCGCGTTATCTGCATCATCATCAGCATCGCTGTTTTCATCTTCATAAGCATCTCCATCATCTTCATTATCTAGCGACTGCAACGGTGATTCTCCATAACTGCAAAATCTCTTATTCATCCTCATCTCATCACGATGAAACTAAAATTCAAGTCTTTTATTCTTCACTCTCTTTATTTGTCACACCAATGCGACTAATTCCCCTCTACCTTGGATCTAATCAACCTAACTCTTGATATCACTTGTTGAAAATTAAGTCAACCCAAACCACTCAATAAAATAAAGAGAGATAAAGCAACACAAGATTTAATGTGGAAAACTCTTAAAGGGAAAAATCACAAGCCAAATTCCGAATATCCACTATATCAAAATAATGTGCTTACAATAATCCTTCCAAGTTTTACGCCTTAAAACTTGAGGTTCCATAATACCACGACACAACTTTTTGCACGGACTAAAAGTTGCAATACCCTACCACCCACAATACACAAAACCCACTCGTACCCTCTTTCAATTCTTAGGATTCTACATGACTTTTGATTGTGCTACACTATAACAACTCAACATAATACTCTATTTATAGAGTACCCACAATTCTCCTCTTCCTGTTCAAAATAGGACACTTCCAAAATAAAACTCCTACCAAAAATAAGATTCCTTCTCATAATTGAAATCCAACATATAATAAATATCCTATTTAAAAATTGAACATATTTCTTTTCATAATAACAATTCTTTTTTGAATATGATTCGAGAAGTACCTCAATAATTCCTCCCTCAACTCGAATCCCAGAATACTTCAACTTCATAACCGAATAGGATTCGAGGAGTACCCCAACATCCTTATGGTTTCTTCTTCATTTCGGTGTCTAACTATATATATAAACTTTGATCTCAACTTCCTACAGTTACAACAATAGGAAGAAGAGTCTCTGGAAGCTGCTTTATATTGCTGTGCTGGGATTACTCATTATCAGGTTGGATGAGTACTCATTTTTTTTGTTATTGATACTACTGAGGTATATTACCTCTCTGCACTGATATTGATTTTGTAGTCTAGGCTGCACCATCGTAACTTTCATGGCATCATATGAGAACTACCCTAGTGGTCATGGCTTAAAAGATTTGCATAGACTTGGTAATCTCCTCCTCCCTCCCTCCCCCCCCCCCCCCTTCTCTCTGTCCATCTCTCTCTCTCCCCCCTCCCTCTCGCTATCCCTCTCTCACAGTCACTTGTATAATACAAGCTCAATACTTCATGGATGGTTTTACAGGTCCCAAGACCAAAAACTTTGTTATGCTTAATGTTTGTACCATTGTTTTGTGGGAAATTACAAGTAACTAAATGTTTTCTATACAGGCCATGTCAGAAATAGTACAGATGAAGTGTGGGTTCATAGCGACCCCTTCTCAGCAATGAATGGAATCTCCAGGTTTTGTGAAAACGATTTCCCATGGAGGTATGATCGATAACAAATCAACTCTTGCATCCGTTGAGTTGAATAATGATTTTCATCTATCTAGATGAAATTCCTTTACTGGTTTTTCTACCAATTCAGTATTTAGTTCTAAAAATATTGAATTGTCCCCTGGGGTCGAATGTTAATTTTTTTATTGGGTATTATGATACATTTACTGATCTTGCGCCAAGTAAGCAACTTGTTGAGTTGCAAGTCATTTGTGTTTGCTCCGCCCTTGGTTAGTTTGAAATGGATATTAGCAATTTGATTAATTTGGAAAAGTATTTGGGTGAATAGCCCTGCAGTTTGACCACCTAGTAATCGTTGACGTGATGTAGTATCTATTATTCTTTATACACTTTATGTTCGTAATAACTGATACTTAAAGGTACCTGCTTCAAATATCTCACTTATGGTAGTGGTAGTGTTGATGCAAAGTAGGAAGTACTTGCTCTTTGATATGTTTAATGGTATCAAGTTTCTTTGTTATGTTCTATCTTTAATGGATAGTCGTTGAGCTGATAGCATACCTCCATGACAAGTCAAGCACATGACTATCTTATTTCTGCATTGTCCTGTTGCTTGGGGATCGTGGAGCTCTCTTTTTGGAGTGTTAGGAGAGGAGTGGGTGTGTCCTGCTACGGAAGAAGATATGTTATTAATTTGTTTTAGAGGATTTGAAAGTAAGAGGGATGCCAAAATTTTATGGAAGTGTGAATGCTAGGTTGTTTAGAGAGTTACTTATCCTTAAAGTTAATTATAGGGTTATTTTTCTTGCGTCTATTGCTTTTGCTATGGGGGCTTTTACAAGTATTTCTGTTATTGATTTATATAGATGGAAGGCTGCACTTTTTTAAGTGCTTTCTTGTATTTGATGTTTTAGTTTGCTGAGATGAGCTTTCTTGTTCTTGTCCCCCAATTATTGTATCATTTATTCTCTATTAATAAAATTTCTTTTATCAAAAAATAATAAGATTAAGCAAATTTTCTGTCAAAATAAATTATTGACCATCTTGTTAACACATGACCAACACATGAAACAACTATTAAAATCCCATGGATCCAAGGCTAACATTCACAAGATTATAATTGAGTTCCTTCAATAACAAGAGATAAAGGATTAGAAAATTTTCACAATATAGCCTTGTTGAACTTTCAGCAGATTCTCTTTGTCAGCTATACTTTGGAATTTCCTGAATTTTGCTCAGCTTTATGCTTTTCACAGTGAAAGAATGTTTTTGTTAAGACCTGTTCTGTTCATCCCTTCTCCTCTTGCATTTGATTATTATTTATTGGTGTCTCAGGTACTCTAAAGAAGAAGAGATACATCTGGAAGAATTTTCCCAGAGGAATTTCACATATCTCCTAAAGTGAGTCTGCATCATTATTTTCTCTTTTTCCTTGTAAAATCTTGTCCCAGAAAGAAGCAGTTGCAAAAGAACATAATTCGAATACCGCCACAGTATACTATCTCACAATCAACTCAATATTTTCATTGAAAATTCATGCTTTTTTTCTTTAATTTTATGTGTAGTGAGCACCCCAACATTAAAGGATTCAAATGTTTATTTTCTGTAAATGGGTTCTCCCGGATTCGTCTTCAGATTGGATTTCCACCAGTTTTACTGGTAACGATCAAGTTCCATCTTGCTTTTTCTAGTTGTTGAAACCATGACAAGATTACATTCCATCACTGCCTTTATTGCAGGTCAAAGAACCCAAAGTGTTTATCCATGGAAATATCATAAACAAGGAAGTTACTTGCACAAGCTGGCCAGGTTGCTCATGATTAGTGGACGAAAGATCCGTGCCTTAAAGTTTTTCAATAAGTTGAAGTCCTGATTAATTGTGTGGGTAAATAATAAATCATAATCTAGCTGTTCAAATTAGTGCAGATCTTCCTGGCAGGTCCTAATACTTGTGATGCTGCAACTATTTAAGGCTGCGTTGGCCACTTGAGGTTAAAATAAACAATCTTTTCAACCTTTAATAGAACACAATCATGGCCTCATTCCAAAGCTTGAAGAACATGCTTGATTCTAGACCAGTTCTTCAGTTTTGATTTTGATGGACCTGGTGTTGGTGTCGTATTCTTGTATATTACAAGGTTCTTGTGTAACTAAAGGTCTAGCTGGTGCAAGGATCATTGTTAGCCTTATACCAGGAAATCATAGTTTAAACTGTTCATTTGGTCATTCCACCCTTGAGATGTTGTATACAACTTCTCTTGGCACTGGGTGGAACAACTTTTTATTCTCCATCCCCGGATTAGTTTTGTTTTCAGATACTGTAAATCTAATGCAAAGAATTTCATTCAGCCAAATCTTTAATTCTGAATTTAAATTTAAATTTTTTTTCCTTGTGATCGAATGTGAAATTATACTATAATCTCTCAAAAATTGAATTATTTTTAAATTATGATTAAAATCTCTAATTATATTTTAATAGTTTCATGGCTCAAGTTTAGAATGTCTAATAACAATGGACATACTTGATACATTTTCCTTCTCTTGGTTGGATGCTTGTAAAAGAAGGTAGAGAGAGAAGGAAAAATGTCTCTCCTGATGGGAATAATTCACAGTTAAGATTTTATAACAAAAAATATATAAATAAAATAAAATAAAATACCTTCAACAATGTCAAATGTTGATCTTTTACCTTCTAATTTCTTATAGGTGAAAAAGTAATTATTTAAGAAATTTAAAAACAACTTCTATAAATAAATGTCAAATGGGGAACATGTTGTCTTTACATATAAAAGAGAGATTTTACCACTAAATTATCACTTTTGATATTTGTTATCCTTTCCTTATTCTAAGTTTTTTTTTTAAAAAAATCTGTGTTATAAAAATAATTGATTTCATTATTTCAGTACACAATTAATAATTCAAAAGTCTTAAGAATTAAATTATTAAGGAAACTGATATTTTTATATGATTTTTTGATATTTTTACATGAAAATTGTAGTTATAAATCATATAGCGACGATTTTTACTGTTGCTATTCATATATAACATACTTTTCATGTAAAAATATCAAAAAATTAAAATATCAATTTCCTTAAATTAAACTTCAAAAATATTTGAGACAGGATTTAAGAGAGAGAACATCCCTCCACTCAGCTCTCTCTCCTGTTAATAGACCTGAACTTATCTTCATAAAATTGAAACCCAATCCACTTACTGATTCCAATGAATTCCCCGAACCCCACATCACACTTGAATTCTTGAAGCTCCTAAAACCCTAAAACCCAAAAAATGCTGCTCCAATCCACCATTCTGCAATCCCCTCTTCACCACCAATACCAAAACCATGCTGTTCTCTCTCAATCTCTTTCATTCCCATCTGGGTTTCACAATTCAACATTTCTTCCAGCAATTACAACTCGCAAGCACCCAGTTATTACTTGTTCGATATCTCAAGTTTACAGCTATGGAACAGAAGATTATGAGAGGAAACCAGGGGTGAAATGGAATGGTATATACAAGAGGATATCTTTAATGGAAAACCCAGAAAAGGGTGCTGCTAGTATGTTGAATCAGATTGAGAATGAGGGCAGGATGCTTACAAAGTGGGAGCTCTGTAGGATTGTTAAGGAATTGAGGAAGTTCAGGCGCTTCAAGCTTGCCCTTGAGGTGCATAATAATCTGTTTGTTTAAATGCTCATTTGGTGTTCTTTTTGTGAATTGGGTGATTGTGATTGGATTATTTAATTTGATTGTGTGCTGATATGATGTTCTTTTTGTGTATGGGAATGGAATAATATGCAAGTTTAAATGCTTAGTAGGTGTTCTTCTAAGTGATTGATAGATAATTGATGAACTAGTGGTTTTGTTTCATGTTTTAGTTATGCACATGCAGAACATTGATTATTTAACTACAATCTTAATCTTGAAGTGAATTATAAAAAGAAAAATGTATTATTATTTAGTTATTTGGTTATAATGCTTTGGTTTACTGTATGTTGATGTCTGTTGAGATGTTTCTTGTTTTGTCCCCATCATTGGGTGTTTAGTAGTATTTGGTAGTCAGTGTAGAGTTTGCTTGAATTGGTAGTTTATAAATAAAGTGCAAGTGCATTTGGTTTGGGCTGTGACACTCTATTGAGCTTACACATTTTTGGGTTACGATTATGTCGATCCAGTTCCTATAGTCTTCTACCCTTAACCCTTGTGTAAAAGAAAAGTTTTAAGACTTGGCCATAGGTTGTTAATAGATTGTTGTGATCCTAGTTGGACTGGCGCACATACTGAAATTAGAGTATAATTACAGCTGAAGTTTTTTTTTCTTTGGTTTGGCAAAAAAGTGGGAGAACCCATGTGCGTAGCATGTAATCAAGAGCATAGGAGGAGAAAAAACTATGCCACTCAATTCACCTCACCATTTACAATACCTCAGAAACAACCCCCAGGAGCATGATCAAGTACAAGCTCCTAAAGAAAATTAGCTAAGAAAGTCCATAAAAGAAACAATTGAACCAGACACCTCATTTTACTTCATGCTCAAAAACCATAGACAAATCTGTACATTGCCCTTGCCTTGTCCTTGAAACATCTCATGTTCCTCCCTCTTGGAGGTCCACTACAAACAAAATTCAATTTCCTCTTGTACCTTGTTTCTACCTGTGGCACTCCCCCCAAGAGTTCCAACACTGAAGCAAATATCACCCAACTAACTCATACAATTAGAAGACAGTATCCCACATCTCCATAGTCACTTGGCTCGTCTTCACGGTCCAAAGTATCAGCCAATATCAGTACGTATAGGCCGTTATGTATGGATATCGGTAGTGACCATTGTTATTTAAGGTGCGGGTGCATTGAGGTACAAAGGTCTCCTTGGGGCCTAGGCGCGAGGCGAGGCACACACCTCATCAAAGTGAGGCACATATTTAAATTTTTTTAATATACACACATTTAATCATTTGTGTAAAATTTATCAACCATTAAGTAATTTTACAAATTCTAAGCATGTTTAAAAAGTTTCTATAACAAGTTCAAGGACCATACATATGTAGTATAGTGATACACTGATATAATCATATCATAATTATATTATGCAAAAGTACGTAGTTAAATACTTACAATCTTACATATATATATATATATATATATATTTAAGTAGTAAACACTAACAACAATATAAATGATATTTAAATATCAAAAAAATTACTTATAAGGTATATACACATTTAATTATTTAATAAGTTAGTAAACACCAGAATGTAGTGTAGTATACTAGTAAAGTACCCAAAATTTTTGGAAAAAATTGGGCAGCAAAACCCCGTATTATTTTGCAAAATAGCCTTTTTTTGGGCAAGATAAGAGAATAAAAAAAGGGAGAAGAGATAAGGAGAATGGAGAGATTTACCTGGAGGAGGAGCTGTAATTGATGGTCTAGATTGCTTAGGAAAAAATAAAATTACACAACTTTGATGAGGCTTGAGCACGCCTCGTGCGTTTCGAGTGCACCTCATTGAAGGAGCCTCGCCTCAGGCGAGGCGAGGCACACAACGTGGGCTGGAATGGGCCTCGCGCCTAGGCGCGCCTTTAATAAAACTGGTAGTGGCCAATAGCTTACAAATTACAATGAAATTTCCCGTATGCTTCGAATTATCTTATGTGAGAACCTTAGTTACATGGACTCGGATGTAGTGTCGATACAAGTATTGCTCAATTTTGTCAATTATTTACACTAAATGTGTCCAACACCCACTTTGGGACAAAGTGAAGAATTCATGTAACATAGGTGAGAACCTATCTAACTTATGCTGTCCAAGAAAAAAGAAGGCCACTTTTCATGGCGATCCAATGCACCATATACTCTTCCCAAGAAAAGTCTACCTAGTTATGTTTTAATTTTTTTAAAGCCTTTCTCATTTGGGAACATCTTCTAGTGATTGCATGCCTTAAAACAACCTACTTTCATTCTATGCAAGAATTGCCTGAACAGAAATTTCTGCATGTCTTAAAGTTTGAGAAGTTATTTATTGGTTATCATATATGAATCTGGATTGATTTTTTTTATGTCTTAGTATGTGAAAAATCAAAGGATTAAATGTTTATACAAATTTAAAATGTTCTGCTTTCTATAAGACGAGAGCTCAAATAACCCTGATAGTAATTGAAGCTCCATCAAATTCGTATCATTTTATGTTTATTGCAAACTTAATTTGGTACAGTTGATGGTTAACCATCAAAACTACAAATTATAATAGTTGGGATTACATTATGATTCTGACAAGTGGCAACCTGTTCTGTTTCTCGCCGAAGAACATATAACCAAAATTTGTACGACTGTTTGAGTAAAGGTTTTCAACATCTGGTTCTTTTCCTTCTTCCACTCATTTGTCATGCCATACCATCCTATTGGGTATGAACTTTTTGTTTATACTGCAGGTGTACGAGTGGATGAACAACAGAGAAGAGAGATTTAGAATATCCACAAGTGACACCGCGATTCAATTAGATCTAATATCTAAAGTGCGTGGAATTTCAAGTGCCGAAGCATACTTCCTGAAATTGCCTGATTCCTTACAGGACAAAAGGGTATATGGGGCTCTTTTGAATGCTTACGTGCGTGCTAAAATGAAAGAAAAAGCTGAATCTATAATTGCCCAAATGAAAGATAGAGGATATGCTAGCCATGCACTACCATTTAATGTGATGATGACTCTCTACATGAACGGTAAAGAATATGATAAAGTTGAGCTGATGGTTTCAGAGATGATGGAGAAACAGATACCACTAGATATATGTTCTTATAATATCTGGTTATTATCTCGTGGATCCCAAGGATCTGCAGAAAAGATGGAACAAGTTTATGAACAGATGAAGCTGGACAACACTATTAATCCCAACTGGACTACATTAAGCACAATGGCAACACTATACATCAAGATGGGGCATGTTGAAAAGGCTGAGGAGTATTTAAAGAAGATTGAGAGTAGAATCACGGGCAGGGATCGAATGCCTTATCATTATCTCATTAGTCTTTACGGCAGCGCTGGTAACAAGGAGGAGGTTCAACGAGTATGGAACATTTACAAATCAGTTTTTCCCACCATTCCAAATTTGGGCTACCATGCTATGATCTCTTCTTTGGTAAGGCTGGATGATATTGAAGGGGCAGAAAAGATTTATGAAGACTGGCTCGCAGTTAAGTCAACATATGACCCTAGAATAGCAAATCTTATGATGGGTTGTTATGTTAGGAAAGGCTTTTTTGAGAAAGCTGAAGCGTTTTTTGAAGATATGGATGATGTGGGAGGAAAGCGAAATTCAACTACGTGGGAGATTCTTGGAGAAATCCATATTAAAGAGAGAAGGATTTCTGAAGCATTGTCTTGCTTAAAGGAGGCTGTTTCGGCTGAGGGATCAAAGTTCTGGAAACCAAAGCCTGCAAATGTGTGTTCCATTCTCAAGCTCTGTGAGCAAGAAAGTCACGAGGCCAGTAAGAAGGTTTTGTTGGGGGTGTTGAGGCAAATGGGTTGTCTCGACGATGCAGTTTATATGTCATACATTCCCTTATCTAATGGGGTGGCTCTTGACAATCGATTGCCAATGGAGAAAGAAAGAACTGATGACAATGAAGATGATTCTGAAAATCTTCTTAACCAGCTACAGGGAAGCTTGTGAGAATTTAGCTAATTCTTTCGACATTAGCTCAAGAAACATTATGATTCGCACAGTTTTTTTTCTTTATTATTTTTTGGACTTATTCACAGTATCCATAAGCCGTGAAATTATTTCACGGTGCTCGTGCGCAGCGCATGAAACCTAGAGGGGATCACACCTTCCATGTGCTTTTGACCATATGAATTATGAAGCTCTGGAGAAGTGATATTACATTTGATCATCTCAATGAAATATGCAGTATGTTGTTTTAGGGTCATGTGGATCTATTTCATCTGTTTTTGTAGCTTATGGACTAATTTATAGAAGCTTTACATGTTTTAGACAAAGAAATTTGCTATGTTTCATTAAAGATTTATTCAATTTAAATACATAGGTGAGTAGGATTGTAATAGCAATTGAATCTGTTATGAAAATGATTGAGGTTCAGTTATCTAGATATTGCTTTGGTTGTATGTGAGTAAAAGGTTCACCTTTTGTTGTGTACTTGGTGTTCAAATTCAAGGAGTTGCATCCTTCTTTTATATATATATATATATATATATATATATATATATATATGGGTTCCACAACAACAATAGGTTCTTTGGGAATAACCCCTTTTTAGCCCATTGTTGTAGCAGCTGGAGCAAAAAAAAATAAAAATTGTAGTAATTACATATTTGTAGTGCATAAAGCTAAAAATGAGTTCTTTCACGCGTGAATAGGTTCTTTGTAGATAACTCCATATATATATATATATATATAGGCAATAATTTATAGCATGTATTTGCTATGAATAAAAAATTAGTAAATATCATAACTACCTTTCATTACCATGTCCGCTAGTTATTCTAGCGGACGGAAATAAAATATTTTTGGTTAATAATACCCCAATCAAGTCCAGTAGAATCGGCTCGCTACGAAAAGGACAAAATTTTATGCTTCGTCTTCAGACATACTGAACACGTGATCACCGTGATCAGTCTCAACCGGAGAACTAACACGGTCAATCTCATCAAAAAGGGATTATCTTCTTGTCCCAATTAAAGGATTTTTGTTTTCAGGCTTCAAGTCAGTGGAATCCATAATAATTTAGTGATGGTGTTGCTCGAGTGTAAAGTGAGAGCCATTTGGATTTCACATATTTGGGTTTACGCCATGGCGGAAAGGGCATTCCTTTCTTCTTTAGGCTCTATTTCACCGCCTCTGACACTACATATATTATCTTTTGAAGACGATCAGTTTTACCCACGAATATCTAAGGCAGTGTTTAGAGGATTGTTTTGTAGGTTTTGGTCTATCGTTCTATTTCAAATTCTGATCGGAAACCGATGTCAATTATCAACCTTTTCTCGCCTTCTTTAACTACATCCACATAATCATATTCCCTGTATAAATTATATTACACCAAATAATTAGCAATCTCTATCAAACATTCTATTAATAGAAAATGCAAAGTTCCAATTTTCTAGTATTGTACCAGCGGGATATAAGGGAGCTTTTTCCCAACGCGATTTGCAGATTGAAGCGTCGTGTCCTTGAGCTAACAGACCATCGATGACAATTTTTCTGCAAAAATCATCTTTACATTTGCAGATTTTGTTTTTCTCGACAATTCGCTAGTATAAGTGTATAACTAGCGGATGGCTTAACTCCCTAATGAATGGTAGAGATGGCATTTGATTCATAGAAAATACATGTTATGGATCGTTGTCCTATATATATATATATATATATATATATGGAGAAATGATCCATATCATCTATTTATTATAGATTAAAAAGTGACATATAACATCTACATCTTCCATTAGAAAATGAATGACTGCGATTTGAATTGCGATTTGAATTGGGGCGTCACAGTTGGTATCAAAGCTTAGAGATATGATCCCTGGCTGAAATGTGAGATAAGAACTAGGAGGGAGGCAGGGGAATTCTTTCGCTAGTATGACCTACCTAAGTTTATTTGGTATTTAATTGGTCGGTCAGAGTATATGGATAATATGTGATATGTTAATTAACCTTTGTTTTGTGGCAGTATTTGAAAATAACATCCGAGAATGTTGAGAATAGCAATGGAGCACATGAGACCGTTGAGTCTCCACAGATCAATAATCAGGATAATGTGCATCAGGAAAGCGACAATCCTCATGCAAACAACAATACTGACCAAATGATGAACGATGGAATGTTCAGAGGCTTTATGAAATTCATGCAACATCAGGCAAGAGCGGCTCCTGTCCAAAGCGCAGGTGGAAACACTGGCAACTCTCGGACGGATCACCGCTAAGCGATTCAAGGCTGGGACCACCGAGTTTTGGAGAGCAAAACCACTTAAGGCGGAGAGCGTGGATAAAGCGATCTGCAAGATATTTGATGTCTTGGGATGCTCAGGAGCAAAAGGTTCCCTTTGTCACCTTCGTGTCATGGCGAGGCAGATTATTGGTGGGAATCAAAAAGCGTACTCAACTGCTGCCGCACTAAAGATAACTTGGGAGAAGTTCAAGAATTGTTCAACGACAACTACTTTCCGAAAGTATTCGTCACATGAAAGAGGTAGAGTTCATCAAGTGGAGCAAAATAACATGGCCGTGTCGCGAAGACGAAGCAAGTTCGCCGAGTTGTCCGGTTTGCGACCCATTTGGTTGATAATGAGGAGAGAATGACGCGAATGTTTCTAAGAAGTTTGAAACCCAGAGATCGTCGATATCTTATCTCTCATAAAGCTGTATTTATTCGGATGTTGTTAATAGGGCTCGATTATTAGAAGCGCGATAATGAGTCAAAGACAACCAAAAAATGACGACCAACAACACGATAATAAATAAATGCGCGGTGGCGGCGACCATCGGAACAATGATAACCATCGTGGGGAAATTATCATGCCAAGAATAGTAACCACCGGTGGTAATCATGGCAAGATAATAGGAGTGGAAATTTCAAGAAGAGAAGATTTAACGATGATGGAAAGGCGTCGACCAAAGCTTTTGTTGTTAATGAAGGAGAACGACCACCTATCATATGTTTCAAATGCGGAGGGAGGGACACATCGGTCAAGCTGCGATGTAGTCCAAAGCATGTTATAATTGTGGAAGAGAAGGTCACCTAGCGATTTTGTCGTTCATCAAGTCAAGTCCGGTGGGGACGGTGGCACCAAAGCGGATCTGGACAAAAACAAAGTCGGTGGTTTCGGGAAGAGCATTTTCGTGACTTCTCAAAAGCGAGTGACCCGAACGAAGTTAGTACGGGTTAGTTAATTATAAATTCTTGCGAAGTCTATACCTTATTAAATACCGGTTCTACCCATTCTTTTATCTCTCTTGCTTGTGCTCAACGTTTAAATTTGACTTCGGAGAAATTAGACTTTGACTTATTGGTTGAAACTCGGTTAGGAGAAACCTTCGTTACCTCCACTGTTTATAAATCTTGTTGATTCAAATCGATACTTTCACGTTACCTGTCGATCTTATCTCTTTGAAAATACTTGCCTTTGATGCGATTTTAGGAATTGATTGGTTAACTACTCATCATGCTTTTTGTAAGGTTGTTAGCTTTCATATTCATAACCAACCTATTATGCGAATTCAAGCAACCAAACCACTAAATTTAATCACTGTTATATCAAGCCATAAGTAAAGAACCCCGATCCTTTCGTTGTTGACTTCCTTGTGTGGAATGCATCGAAGCCAGACTTTCTATAGGCGACGTCGTGAATGATGATGACAAGTTGATAGGTATCAATGTGACGTGCTATCCAAGTCTTGGATGAGAGTCACAGTTTTGAATGATATTTCTATTGTTAATAAATTTTCTGACGTATTCTTGAAGACTTCTTAGCCAACCCCTAGAGCGTGAAATCGAATTTTGTATTGACCCCAGTACAAAACCCATTTCTTAAACCCTCAAATATTTTCTTCACCTAAAACGAACGTATAATGCGCTAAAGACGTTGGCTCGAGCTGTTGAAGATTACGATCGTACCATTCAATACCATCGTAGGAAAGCGAACGTGGTAGCTGACGTGTTGAGTAGAAGATCGTATGCGTTTACGAGTGCGATGTTGTTAACACAAAGACTCATCAAAGACTCATTTTGTATAACTTACAAATGATGAAGATAGAGTTAATTAAAGACTCTAGGGATCCACGTGAAGATAACGAATATACGAGTAGAATCGACTTTAATCGATAAAGTTAAAGGCCTCTCAAGCTATACACCCGGAACTGATGAATGTGAAGAAAAAGGTTCAAGAAGGCGTTATCTCAACCCTCGATTTTATTGGCCCATTTGAAATCCTCGATCGAGTAGGAACTGTGGCCTATAGACTCGTTTTACCGCCAAATATGTTGGGTGTTCATAACATTTTTCACGTATCGATGTTACGTAAATATGTGGACGACCCGAACCACATTATTGATTTAGAACCGAACAAGATAGCGGAAGATTTAACGTATGAGGAAATATCTTTTAAAATCTTGGATAAGAAGGATCATATTCAACACTCAAAAGTTATACCTCAAGAGTTAGAATCTGAAATGAAGTCAAGGTATCCTCATCATACCAGGTACGTACGTAAATTTCAAGGGCGAAATTCCATAAGGGGGAGATTGTGAGACCCCAAATTTTATGAATAAAGATTTAAATTTTTCGAAATATTTTTTTGAATATTATGGAGTGAACTTGATATAATGTTATAGTTGTGGGTAATATTTATAAATTTTGCAAAGTATGCAAGTTGTTATATAATATTCGATAGTTGGGGAATATTCGTTTTAATAGGGAATATTAAATGACGACAACACAATCATTAAGTGTACTCCACAATGGAATTATTGTCGGATTGAGAAAGCGATAAAAATATTTTATGAAAATAACGGCATGAAGTTTACAGATTAGCTGTTGAAACACCCGGTGTTAAAAAAATACGAGAATCTGGCGTGGTTGCATAGTAAGTAGCTACGGTATTGATTATTGATGCTTACGTGAGAAATCACTTTCGGTTTTGTTCAATTATTGCTACGATAATTCTTTGCATAGTATCTCACATTATTTGATTCAATTATTGTCGATATTTTATATATTATTAAATCAATAATTGAGACGATGAAGTTATTCATATTATTATTTGCAATATTGACGATGTTCAGAAGTTACGCGAGGAGAGGTTTGGTCACCTAATTACGGCATGATAGGGAGAAATCCTTATTGGAAAGCCCCTCTTTCACAGGAGCGACACGGTCGATTAATATTGTGAATTATAATAATGATGATAAATGTTGTTAAATATATTGAGGTATCTTTTATGAAGTCACGGAAGTTTATATATATATATATATTATATATATAAATTTTGTTTTATTAGTATTATTAATGTAATAAAAGCAGAAAAGCTTTTATATAAAACATAATACTTTTATAAAGTTATTTATTTTATTAGACTATAAATAGAATATATTATATTCTATTATGCATAATATTTTGCATAGTAAAATCTTTTTATATAAAAGCAGAATACTTTTATAAAGTTATTTGTTTTATTAGACTATAAATAGAATATATTATATTTTATTATGCATAAATTGTTGCATAGTGTATGCTGATATAGTGTTTGCATAGTAAAATCTTTTTATATAAAAGAATACTTTTATAAAGTTATTCGTTTTATTAGATTATAAATAGAATATATTATATTTTATTTAAAAGATTTTGTTTTATTAGAATATTTTATTAAATCTTGCATAGTAAATTAATATGGACCGTCCGTTTAAAAAGTAAATCAATCTGGATAGTTCATGAATTAGTTTCTTATTCAGGTCTATTCTCTATAAATAGAAGCTCATTCCTTCATTATTTCTTTAATTCACTAAAACTACAGAGAGAAACTATAGAGAGAAAGAAGAAAAGTATTCGCTACTTCACTACTCATATATCCAGGTTTCTTCTAAGGTAAGGGTATTATTTCTTTCTTGTATTCATGAAGAGAGCTATTGTTATTCCATTCCTTATTATTATGTTGGAATAACTTCATTATACATGCAAGCACCGCATACATGGTGAAAGTCTTTTGTTATTCCATTCTTTATTATTATGTTGAATAACTTTATACAAGCAATCGCATGCATCGTGGTGAAATTCTGTTGTTATTCCATTCTTTATTATTACGTTAGAATAACTTTTATGCATCTTGATCGTCATCGCGTACTGGTGAATTTCGTTGTTATTCCATTTCTTTATTATTACATTTGGAACATCCATGCATGCGGATTACGCGTGACTGGTTCCTTCTTTATTATTCTATTAGAATATCCTGTCTGTGCGAATTACGCATGACCTGGTTCTATTCTTTATTACTTTGTTGGAATAACCTTTCTATGTGGATTACCACATGCATGGTGAATGATCCTTTGTATTTATTCCTTATTAAATTATGGAAATGATCTGTTTACGTGGATTACTGCATGGCGGGTGAAAATCTATTTGCAGTTTCATATATTCTATTATACTCAGTTGGTTAAAGTTTTGTCTTCTATACTCCATGAAATTAGTAGAATATCCTGAATATTTGCGCTTCATCTAGTATCTTTTCATGAAAATATTCTTCTGAGCATTCTTAAATTTTACTCCACAAAGCAGTATCATATTGACAATTTGGACATTATTGAGTTCAGGATAAATTAACTTATAATTCTTTAAAATTTATTCTTGAACTTGTTTTATTGAATTATTATGTCATTGTCATCATCCTTATGTTTATATTATGTTGAAAGTCATCTGTGGCCTGTAGTGCATAGATGGACTTGGTATGATTATGACCAGGGATTATTCGGTATAATCATGACCGTAATGTTACAAATGATGTGGAAAAAGTCCTCATTGGCTCGTAGTGCATTGATGGACAGTTTTTGGAATGATTATAGCTATGGATTCTCTTCGGCCAAGGGTGCAAAGATGAATTGTTTTATGGCATGATCATGACCAATGATGAATACACGAATATCCTTGGCCCGTAGTGCATGGATAATTTGTGGTTGTGATACTAATGATTATCCTTGGCCGTAGTGCAGGGATGATGTGGATTATTTATTGTCGAGTCTCAAATGATAAAAGTGATGAAAATCTTTTAAATCATAAAAGATAGTAGATTTTATTCTCTACTTGACTCTTCTAATGGATTGCTTATTCACTGCAGGTTAAACTTGATGTTTGTTATATTGTATCGGTTTTAACTTTGTTAAAAGCTAACAATAATTTATTACGCATTATCTTAGTCATAATATTTTTCTTTGGGCTAGTTGAGCTCACCCTTTTACTTTCATTGTTCTCTTGAGAGAAAATGAGAGCGTAGCGAGGACTAGTTGGGGAAGCGGGTGGCGGTCGAGATGATAGCATTAGTAGTCCTCACTATTCTATTAAATAGTGTGTTAATAAATGTATTGAGGACTTATTTTGAGTTTGAATACTGTCTAGAAGACAATATTTGTATTAAAACTCACAGCTCATGTTGTATATTTAAGATTGTATATGTATTCTATACAATGTATTTGGCGATTCAGAATAGGTGATGTATACCTATTTTGGGGGCGTCACAACACTTCCTATTACAACGAGATTCCCATTACAACACGAATTGACTTGAACATCCCCAGTACAGCAAAAGATAACAACACGAATTCAATTAAAATACAACTTATTCAAAATCATAGCCCCAGTACAGTAACAACGGGTCCCTGTACAGCAGTTAAGCAACATCACAGTACATCAAAATTTCCAAATCATATTCGAAACATTATTAAAAATAGTACAACATTATTAAGACAACATATCTACTAAAAAAAGGATGTAATTCAACTTAAGAAGGCATCAATACCTCTAAAACAGACATCAGCGAAAAGATTAAAGTTTCCCTCCATCAACAGAAACTACTGATTGCGAACACAAAATGGGGGTACTTGAGAATTCATGGAATATAGAAATCGTGGGAAATAGATTGCGAACTAGGGTTTTAGAGTATTCATGGAAAATCACAACAGATTCAGATTTGTGAGATTACTTACTAATTAAATGCTGATTAATTTGTTGTAGTCGTAAAATTTTGGACGAACAACGAACAATGAACAATTTCCATGATTTGCAGCCGATTTATAGTGCAGACGATTAAATTCTGTAGATGCATATGCTATATGCTACCGATCTGCATTAAATTGCAAACTAAGGTTCATGAGAAATTGGGGAAAATTGCAGCAACGCTAGATTTGGAAGATTAAACAACAAACTTACCAATTATATGACAAATTGTTGCCGAACTAAAGTAAATTACGATTAGAGATGATGAGAAGAGCAGAAATCGCACAACAGAAAATGAAACTTTGGTTTTGCTGTGTTTCACCAACTGGGTTGCGTTTTTTCCCAATTCATTTTTCAATGGATATGCATCCGCTAGAATTACTAGCGAATTTGGAGGCATTTTTGTCTGAGAATTTCATTAACCCAGTCTGCTAGAACTTCTAGCGGACGGAGTATGTTATTATTAAATCCCAACCCTTCATGTTTATAATAGATGGTTAATATGCTATATGCCACTTTTTGATCCATAGCAAATAGATAAAATTCTGTAATTAAGAACACCTAGAGGGGGGTGAATAGGTGTAAATACTTAGAAGTGATCTACAATGGCCAATTTTCAAGGTTTACTATAGCAGGCTATAATCGGACGGTCTAACCACAATAAAAGTATTAGTTATATTCTTAAATGCATTATAAGCAGATGACTAATACTGTCCAAAGTATTAGTGTAAAATTTTTTTGACGTAAACAAAATCTGCAGAATATAGAAGCTAAAAATAGAAGCAAAACAACAGTAAATCACACCGAGATTTTTTACGTGGTTCGGGCCCTATCCTATAGTCTAGTAGCCTAATCCACGTCCAATCCCAACTAGGATTGGAGACTCACTTTATTAAAATAATACTCAGCAATTACAAAGTAAATAAAAACTCCCTGTTACAATGACAATCGATTGGACACCTCTGCCCCCTTTGCACCTCTGCAACACCTCTCACCTCTGAGACTTTGATAACTTCGTTGAACAGACTGAGTATTACTAACATAAAAACCACAAGCCAATCCTAGACTTGTAGTACTATGTTTACAATAGATATTGAAAAAAAGGATACAAGAACACTGTAAACCAAGACTAAAAGAATGATATGATAATTTGTATCTTAGATAACTTGAAGAATTTACATTGAGTAGTCTTGTTCTTCCAATCTTAGAGTAAGCGGTATATATATAAAGAAGATAGCAAGCGGCTATGTAACGTTCCAATTCCTCCCTGCATGCGGCTAGTACTTTTTGATTGAAATAGGAGATCAGCGTTACCAATGACAACCTCGGTAGATAAGGAAATACAGCTATGAAGAAGTCAATTAAAAATCAAATACTAGTTGAAAGAGTCCTATTAGCAATTAGCAAGATCCCTTAAAAAAGCAACCATTGTTTAGCATGTGACAAAATAACAGCTCCATCAACTTTAAATAAGAATCCTTAATAAAACCATTTCCTAAAAAATCTCCCAAATACGTATAAATTGGTAGCTCAATATATATAACGAGATATATATATATATATATATATATATATATATATATATATATATATATATATATATATATATATATATATATTGGAAGGATATAACCCCACAATTAAATATGAGAAATTTAAGGAATATTAAACAGATTTTTAATCTCCTTAAAATACTCCAATTTGAATTAGTCTTCAAAGAAAATCAGGATTGGATATATATTCTATATAAAAACTTAAAGCATGTGACAAAAATAACCAACTTGTTTTACTCATTCCAATACTACAGTAACTTCCGTTAGCTAGGAAACAAAGTGATTACTCCATGCAATAACCCATGCAAACTATTATATATTATATAATTAATATTTGAATAACATGACCCAATGTGATTAATCCATGAAATAACCCATGCAAACTATTATTTATTATATAATTAATATGCATAAAAATATTTGAATAACATGACCCAATTAAAGAATAAGTCAATATAAAATCAATTAATCCCATATAAATATAGTCATCATTAAAATCACAAAGTATATAAACCAATATTCCCCCCCCTTTTTGATGATGATAATATATTATCTTTTAAATTTATACGCTCCCCCTAAATTTATGCATATTATCTTTTTGTCATCATTGAATATGGTATCTCACTACCAACATGAATACCAAGTCAATTCAAATGTCAAATACCAAATATCTCTCCCCCTTTATCATTATCAAAAAGAAATCATTTGTTGGTTTATATACTTTGTGGTTTTAATGATGACAATGTTTATATGGGCTAAATTGATTTTATATTGGCTTATAATTTAATTTAGTCATGTTAATCAAATATTCTCATGCATATTAATATAATAGTTTGCTTGGGTTAATACTACACGTTATTTGCTAGCCCATAAAAGTTACTACAGTTTGGAGTAAGTAAATCAAGTTGGTTTATTTTCGTCTTATGCTTTCTATGTTTAAACTAAATTTGTTTTGTTATGGAGACTAATTCAAATATGAAGTGGAGTATTTTAAGGAGATTGAAAATCAAGTATTGGATTTATAACAGGTATGTGCAAGCTAGAATTTATATCTAATCTGTTTAAAATTCCTTAAGTTTCTCATATTTATTTGTTGGGTTATATTCTTCCAATATAGATATGTTATCTGTTATATATATATATACTGATTTACCAATTTACGTGTCTTAAAGATCTTTTTAGGAATTGGTATATTTAAGGACTCTTATTCAAGTTAGAACAACAGTTATTTTTTGGAGTCTTGCTAACAACAGTTGCTATTTTGAAGGAAACATGTTAATTGTCAAATAGGACTCCTTCATCTAGTCTTTATATTTTATTTGACTTCTTTCCTTATCTACTGAGGCTGTTATTCATCTCCTATTAACAAGTAAAATAGCCATTGCTGGAAGAATTGGTACGTTGCATGAAATAGCCGTTGGTCTCTTCTTTATATATTCTGTTTACTCGGCTTCATGGAAAAACAAGACAACTGATCAGAAACTCTTCAAGCTATTCAGGAAACAAATCATCATATCACTATTTTAGTCTTGGTTTACAGTGTTCTTGTATTCCTTATTTTTTATATCTATTGTAAACATAGTACAAGTCTAGGTTGGCTTGGGATTTTATTTTAGTAATATTCAGTCTGTACAACGAAGGTATCAAAGTCTTAGAGGTGAGAGGTGTTGCAGAGGTGCAAAGGGGGCAGAGGTGTCCAATCGATCGCCTTTATAATGTGGAGTTCTATTTACTTTGTAATCTTGAATATTATTTTAATAAAGTGAGTCTCAATCTAGTTGGGATTGGACGTGGATTAGGCCACTAGAGTAGAGGATAGAGGCTGAACCACGTAAAAATCATGGTGTGATTTATTGTTCTTTTGTTTACATTTTTAGCTTTAATATTGCAGAATTTGGTTTAAGTCGGAAAATTTTATACTAATATGGACAGTATTAGTCAGTCCGCTTATAATGTATAAAGAATATAACTAATACGGATGAGGTTAGACCGTCCGAGATTATAGCCTGCTATAGTAAACTTTAAAAATTGGCCACTGTAGATCAACTCTGAGTATTTACACCTATTCACCCCCCTCTAGGTGTGCTTAATTACAGAATTACATCATTAAGCACAAGTTGAAATTCTGTAATTAAGCACAAGTTGGTTATAACATAATCATCATTACCCAAATATCTCTCCCCCGTTGTCATTAACAAAAAAGAGAAATTAGTGAGATCCTTGAATTTCACATCATCCTTGAATTTCACAGTCTAACCACATACAGACATTCCAAGTTCTCTTCTCAAAGGGCAAAAACGCTCTTCACTTAAAGGTTTTGTAAAAATATCTGCCAATTGATATTCAGTAGGGAAAAATACTAATTTAATTAACCCTTTCGCAACATTATCTCTTAAAAAATGATGTCTCACTTCAATATGATTAGTACGAGAATGAAGCACAAGATTTTTGGAAATATTAATTGCACTAGTATTGCCACACATAATAGGCACATTTTCACATATCACATTAAAATCATGAAGAGTTTGAATCATCCATAAAATTTGTGAACAACAACTACCTGCCGCCAAATATTCACCTTCTGTAGTAGATATAAGGCAAATGATGTTTGCTTTTTTTTATATGCCAGCAAGGCTTTGTCCTAAAATTCATAAGCATAAGCTTGTGCTTTTCTATCAACTTGGCACCTGCATAATCTGCATCCGAATATCCAATTAGTTCAAAGCTAGGAGATACGAGGATAGTATAAGCAAAATTAATTGTACCGGATAAATATTTAAATATCCTTTTCTTTGTTTTAAAATGAGATTCTTTAGGTTGAGCTTGAAATCTAGCACAAAGGTATACCTTATACATAATATCAGGGTCTTGATGCGATTAAATAAAGTAAACAACCAATCATACCTCGATACATTGTCACTTCAACATCTTTACGTAGCATCCATGATAAGCGATGGTAGTACTCATTGGTGTTGACTTTGGTTTGGTATTTTCAAAACCAAATCTTTTAATAACTCCTTTACATACTTAGATTAGTGAATGTGAATCCCTTCATTGGATTTTTGATTTGAAGCCCCAAGAAATAGTTTAATTCAGCCCATAAGGCTCATATCGAACTCATTATGCATACATTGGGAAAGCCACTCACACAAAGAGTTAGTAGTAGCTCCAAAAATTATGTCATCCACATAAATTTGAACAATTAATAAATCTTTATTTTTGGTTTTAATAAAAGAGTAGAGTCGATCTTACTAGCGATTAAAACCATTTTCTAATAAAAAACTTGCTTAGTCTTTTTCATACCAAGCTCTTGGAGCTTGTTTTAATCCATATAAAGCCTTTTTCAATTTAAACACATGATGTAGATATTTTTCATGTTCAAAATCGGGTGGTTGCTTAACATATACTTCTTCATTTAAGTAACCATTTAAAAAGCACTTTTCACATCCATTTGATATAATTTAAATTGTCTGCAAAAGCATCGTAGGCTAATAAAATTCTTATAGCTTCCAACCTTGTAACAGGGGCAAAGGTTTCTTCATAGTCTATACCTTCCTGTTGATCATAGCCTTGAGCTACTAATCTAGCCTTATTTCTAGTGATTATGCCATTTTCATCAAGTTTATTTTTGAAAATCCATTTTGTACCAATTATAGAAGCATCTTTAGGAGGTTTGATAAGATCCCATACCTGATACCTTTCGAATTGGTTTAATTCTTCCTGCATGGCAATAGACCAATTTTCATCTTGAATTGCTTCCTTGGCATTCTTTGGTTCTATTTGTGAAAGAAATACGAAGAATGCACAGTAATTCCTTACTTTCCTTTTTGTGTTCATCCAGTGTCGGGATCACCTATGATCGATTTGGTGGATGATTTCTCCTTTATTCTAAATGGTTTAGGAAGCCTTCTTTGTAGTCGGGTTGTTCGTTGGATTCAAAGCGTGGTATGTCACATTCGCATCGGTGTGTTAAATCGATTTTTCTTCTAAATTGGATGGTCATTATCTCTATTTTTGGTGTTTGCATATGTCGAGTTTTCTACTAAAATGGGACGAATTCGTCAGGTATCGATTTCAGTGTATTTCCTTCTGATTCGGACGGCTTAGGCTGTCTGATTTCAACTGTATTTCCTTCTGATTCAGACGTCTTAGGCTATCTGATTTCAACTGTATTTCCTTCTGATTTGGACGGCTTAGGCTGTCCAGATTTAGCAGTTTGGCTTCCACGACTCAAATTGTTATTTCCTGCAGAATCCTCAACTTTTGACAGATCATGGTTAACTTCATTAAATATTACATTTACTGATTCTTCAACCTTTGACTTGTCAAGATTATAAACCCTATATGCCTTACTATGTGCTGAATAACCAAGAAAAATAGCTTCAGTTGATTTTGCATCAAATTTTCCAAGATTACTATTAGTATTTAAAACAAAACATTTAGCACCAAACACTTTAAAATAATTAATATTAGGAATCCTTTTGTTTACATATGGTGTTTTTAATAAAATGGGTCTAATCAATACTCTATTTAGAATGTAACATGCAGTACTTACAGCCTCTGCCCAAAATCTTTTAGGCAGTTTACTTTCTTGAAGTAATGTTCTTGCACTTTCTTGGAGAGTACGATTTTTGCATTCCACTACACCATTTTGTTGTGGTGTTCTTGGTTCAGAAAATTAATGTGTAACACTTTTCTCATTGCAATATAGTATAAAGTCTTTTCCAAATTCTCTACCATGGTCACTCCGAATGCCAATCAGCTTGAGGCTGTGTTTTGTTTCAACATTCTTTATAAGCTTTTTAAATTCTGCAAAAGCTTGATCTTTAGTTTTCAAAAATAAAACCCATGTAAATTGTGAGACCCCAGATTTTATGAATAAATATTTAATTTTCTCGAAATAATTTTTTTGAATATTATGGTGTGGATTTGATATAATGTTATAGTTGTGGGTAGTATTTATAAATTTTGTAATGTATGCAAGTTGTTATATAATATTCGATTGGTCGGGGAATATTCTTTTTGTCGAAGAATATCCGCACGATTTAGACAATCATTAAGTGGACCCCCTAAGCGGAATTATTGTCGGATTGAGAAAAGCGACAAAAATATTTTTATGAGAATAACTTGGCGGAAGTTTTACCGTTAAAAGCATTTGAACTACTCGGTAGTAAAAATACGATGTCTGGCGTGGTTGCGTAGTAGCTGCCGCGGTATTGATTATTAATGCTTCGTGAGAAGTCACTTCGTTTTTTTTTTATTAGTATTATTAATGTAATAAAATAGAAAAACTTTTTATATAAAAAGCGAATACTTTTATAAAGTTATTCATTTTATTAGACTATAAATAGAATATATTATATTTTATTATGCGTAGTATTTTGCATAGTAAAATCTTTTTTTATATAAAGCAGAATACTTTTATAAAGTTATACATTTTATTAGACAATAATTAAAATATATTATATTTTATTATGATATAATGCTCTGCATAGTGTTTCAGATAGTAAAATCTTTTATATAAAAATGAATACTTTTATAAAGTTATTCATTTTATTAGATTATAAATAGAATATATTATATTTTATTTAAAAGATTTTATTTTATTAGAATATTTTATTAAATCAACTGGACCGTCTGGTTTAAAAAGTAAATCAATCTGGACATTCATGAATTAATTCTTATCGATCCATTCTCCTATAAATAGAAGCTCATTTCTTCATTATTTCTTATGAATTCTTTGAAACTCTAGAGAGAGAAAACTATAGAGAAAGAAAAAAAATATTCTTTACCTCACTTTTCCAATATCCGGTTCTTCAAGGTAAGGGATATTATTTGTTGTACTTCGTAAGGAGTATTTTTTTCATATTCATGAAGAGAACTTACATTATTCCATTCTTTATTATTACATTGGAATAACTTGTATCATGTAATCTACCTATACTTGGTGAAATTCTTACGTTATTCCATTATTTATTATTCTCTTTGGAATAACTTTATCATCCAATCTGCGCATACATGGTGAAATTATATTGTTATTCCATTCTTTATTATTACATTGGAATATCACGTGCATGCATGCGCTTTTCGTGGGACTGGTTAAAATCTTTATTATTACTGTTAGAATAATATCACATGCATGCGTTTCTGCGGACACGAATTAAAATCTTTATTATTACATTGGAATATTACGTCTCTGCGTTTTCTGTGGGACCTAATTAGATTATTTATTATTACATTAGAATAACTTTGCATACATGTGAAGTACCGCATGCATGGTGATTTACATTGTTATTCCATTCTTTATTATTACATTGGAATATCCGTCGATCGTATTATGCTTGACTTGGTTCCGTTATTTATTATTACATTGGAATAAACATACATGTGAAGTACCGCATGCGTGGTGATTTCTTTTGTTATTCCATTCTTTATTATACTCGGTTGGTTAAAGCTTTGACTTCTATACTCCATGAAATTAGTAGAATATCCTTGATATTTGCGCTTCATCCGATATCTTTTCATGGAAATATTCTTACGAGCATTCTTGAATTTTACTCTACAAAGAAAGTATCGTGTTGACAATTTGGATGTTATTAGTTCTGGATAAATTAATTCTTGAACTTGTTTTATTGAATTCTTATATCATTGTCATCATCCTCATGTTTATATTATGTTGAAAGTCATTTGTGGCTGTGTAGTGCATAGATGGACTTGGTATGATTATGACGAGGATTATTCGGTATAATCATGGCCAGTAATGTTATAAATGATGTGGAAAATGTCCTCGTTGGCTGCGTAGTGCATCGATTGGACGATTTTTGGTATGATTATAGCTCTGATTCACTTGCCGAGGGTGCAAAGATGAATTGTTTTATGGCGTGATCAGGACCGTTGATGAAAACACGATTATCTTTGGCCCGTAGTTCATGGATAATTTATGGTCGTGATACTAAAAAAAAATATCCTTGGCCGTAGTGCAGGGATGATGTGGATTATTTATTAAGCTGAGTCCCAGCGATAAAAAAGATGAAAAACTTTTTAAATCACAGAAGATGGTAGATTTTATTCTCTACTTGACTCTTCTAATGGATTTCTTGTTTAGCTGCAGTTAAACTTGATGTTTGTTATATTGTATCAGTTTAACACTGTTGAAGGCTAACGATAATTTATTTTGTATTATCTTTGTCATATTATTTCTTACTGGGCTAGTTGAGCTCACCCTTTCTTTCATTGTTCTCTTCAGGAAATGAGAATATAGCTAGGATGAGTCGGGGAACGGAGTGACGGTCCAGATGATAGCATTAGTAGTCCTCAATATTCTGTTAAATAGTGTGACAATAAATGTAATGAGAACTCCTTTGAGTGTGGATATTGTCTAGATGAAAATATTATTATTAAAACTCTCAATTTATGTTTTGTCGTATTGTTTACACGACAGCTGTATTATTAAGTTGTATTTAAATTTTGTACCATGTATTTGGTGACTCAAGATGGGTGATGTATACCTATTTTGGGGGCGTCACATAAATCTTGAAAAATCATCAACAATAACAAAGGCATAATGATTATTTCCTAAGCTAGCATATCTCTCGGGTCTAAACAAATCAAGATGCAATAATTGAAGAGGTAAAGAAGTTGATACCTAATTTTTTCTTTGATAAAGGAATTTCTTCTTGCTTACCTGGCGACATGCATTACAAATCCACATCTTTCATATTTTAACTTTGGCAATCCTTTGACAAGGTTCTTGGTAACTAGTTTGTTAATCAATTCCATATGCACATCTCCCAACCTTCATGCAAAGAATAGTTTGATCTTGAATAGCGAGTTAGCAAATATCTTCATTTTGATTTTCAAAATTAATTGTATAAATATTACCTTCCCTTTGAGCAATTAAAGGAATATTGTGAGAAGCATGAATAATAGCACATTTATCTTTTTCAAAAATTACTTTATGTCCACTATCCATTAGTTGACTTACACTAATTAAATTATATTTTAATCCTTCAACATAATGAACATTATCAATGAAAACCTTACCATTCCCAATTTTACCTTTACCAATGATTTGGCATGTGGTGTCATCTCCAAAGGTAACAGTTCCTCCATTCTTAGTAGTTAATGAGATAAATTTAGCACTATCACCCGTCATGTGTCTAGAACACCCACTGTCTAGCACCCATTTATGTGATGGTACTTTAGTTTTAAAACACACCTACAAAACAAAGAAGTAGCTCATCGTTTTGGTACCCAAATCTGTTTGGGTCAAGGTATTATTAATGCAATTAAATCTCTTTTCTTTACCCAAACTTGTTTTATTTTAATTTTATTCTGATTTGTATCAAAATGTCCTTTTAAACCATAATTTTTTGCAAGTAACAAAAGGTGAGCAATAAAGAGGTTTTCCTTGGTTTATTATTTATTACTCTAATTTTATTAGTAGTGCTTGTAATGTTCTTAACGAGATTGTATCCAATTCCTTGTTTATCTAGACTTGACCTTTGAGCACCTAACATTATATTTAAATTCTCTTCCCTTGAACAAATTTTGCAAGATCCTTTTCAATGAAATTATTTCTTCCTCATTATTATTTTGCATGTTTAATATTTTTCCATAATTAAAAACATCAATACAAATATCTCTCATTTTCAAACTTTCTTTTAAAACATTATTTTCCTTTTTAAGATCATTAAATTCTTCATTTAATTTGTTTGCACGATTATATAGAATTTTATTATAGTTATCAAGATAATCTATTTTAGCATTTAACTTAGATACTTCACTTGATGTGCAATCTTTAACTATTTCTTGTTTTTCTTCAATTAATGTTTCTACCTCTTTCATTAAATCATTTATCCAATTTTTTAAATGAACATTTTTCTCTTTAATACGAATATTTTCATTTTTTAAAACTAGATAATCAGAAATAGTAATATCACCAAGTTCAGAGTTTACCTCAGATGATTCTTGATTGCATAATTCAGTGAAACACAGTTGAGCAGTTTCATCTTCTTCCTCGTCATGATTGGACTCATTATCGCTCCATGCCATTAACGCCTTTCCTTTTGAATTGCTTGTTTTGTTCATCCTTTTTAATTAGAAATAGTCTCTCTTGAAATGTCCGGGCCTTCCATATTCAAAACAGTTATCTTCTTGTGGCTTTTGCTTGGCGTCTTTCTTGTTGTTGAATGTCTTGCCTTGAAACTTTGATTTATTCTTCTTTCTAATCAGCTCTCTCAATTTTTGGGAAATCATAGCTATTTCTTCATCGGAGTCTTCATCATCATCTTCTATGTAGCTTTCAACTTGAAGAGTTAAGATCTTCCTTTTAGGTCCTTCATCTTCTTCATCTTCTTCATCATACCTCTTTAGTTGATTTTCAAATTCTTCAAGTTCTCCAAACAAAGTTAGAGTTTCCATCGTACTGATTGTAGTTGAGTCTTGAAGAGTTGTAACTTTAGTCTTGAACCGTTTGGGCGTGACTCTCTAAGTATCTTTCTATTTATCTCCCTTTGATCAATTTTCCGTAGAGCATGCTTAGAGAGTTCAAAAGAGTGAGGAATCTATCTTGAGCTTCTTTGATGGATTCATTCTTCTCTAACCTGAAAAGTTCATATTCTTGCATTAGCATACTTAATTTGACTTCTTTTACCTTTGTAGTTCCCTCGTGGCTCGTAGCGATTGTATCCCGTATTTCTTTAGCGGATTTGTGCATGCGAAACTTTGTCGATTTAAACTTGAATCATCCCACTTAGTAGCGTGTTCATGGCTTTGGAGTCGTAGGATACCATGTATGATTCATTTGAATCCATTTCCATGAGAGTCTTCGGTTTTTCATCATCATGTCTTGGAATGACAGGGCCATTCTCAACAACCCACCATTCCCATGGGTCTCGTTTGAGATAAATCATCATTCTAAACTTCCAAAAGTTGAAGTTTTCACTTTTGAGCAACAAAGGTGGCCGACTTATGGATTGACCTTCTTGAAAATTGAGGTGTGCCATAGGATCTTTCCCTACGACCTGCAAAGATCAATATTAGTAGAGCCTCGCTCGATGCAAATGAAATTACGTAATTAAGCACACACTAGGGGGGGTGAATAGGTGTAAATACTTAAAAGTGATCTCTGGTGGCCAATTTTAAGGTTTACTATAGCATTTATAATCGGACGGTCTAACCACACAAGTATTAGTTATATTCTTAAATGCATTATAAGCGGACTGACTAATACTGTCCGTATTAGTGTAAAAAATTTCGGCGTAAACAAAATATACGAGAATATAGAACCTAAAAATAGAAGCAAAACAATAGTAAATCACTGCAGAGATTTTTTACGTGGTTCTACCCTATCCTCAGTCTAGTAGCCTAATCCACGTCCAATCCCAACTAGATTGGAGACTCACTTTATTAAAATAATACTCAAGAATTACAAAGTAAATAAAAACTCCCTATTACAACGACAATCGATTGGACACCTCGCTTTGCTTTGCGCTCTCTGACACCTCTCACCTACGAGACTTTGATAACCGTTGAGCAATTTGAGTATTACTAAAATAAAACCCCAAGCCGATCCTAAGCTTTGTATTTACTATGTTTACAACGAGATATTGAAATAAAGGATACAAGAACAACGTAAACCAAGACTAAAAGAATGATATGATAATTTGTATCTTAGATAACTTGAAGAATTTTTGTTCGGTAGTCTTGTTCTTCCGATCTTAAAGCGAAAGCGGTATATATATAAAGAAGATAAGCAGCGGTATGTAACGTTCAATTCCTCTGCAACGGCTAGTACTTTTTGATTGAAATAGGAGATCAAGCGTTACCAATGACAACCTCGATAGATAAGGAAATCTGACTATGAAGAAGTCAATTAAAAATCAAATACTAGTTGAAAGAGTCCTATAGCAATTAGCAAGATCCCTTAAAAGCAAAGAACTACTATTTAGCATGTGACAAAATAACAGCTCCATCAACTTTAAATAAGAATCCTTAATAAAACCAATTCCTAAAAAATCTCCCAAATACGTATAAATTGGTAGCTCAATATATATATAACAGATAACATATATATATATATATATATTGGAAGGATATAACCCCACAATTAAATATGAGAAATTTAAGGAATATTAAACAGATTTTCAATCTCCTTAAAATACTCCAATTTGAATTAGTCTTCAAAGCAAATCAAGATTGGATATATATTCTATATAAAAACTTAAAGCATGTGACAAAAATAACCAACTTGTTTTACTCATTCCAATACTGCAGTAACTTGCGTGAGCTAGGAAACAAAGTGATTACTCCATGCAATAACCCATGCAAACTATTATATATTATATAATTAATATTTGAATAACATGACCCAATTAAAGAATAAGTCAATATAAAATCAATTAATCCCATATAAATATTGTCATCATTAAAACCACAAAGTATATAAACCAACAATAGATGTTACGAATAAATTCATATATATATATATATATATATATATATATATATATATTACGTTTTTTTTTCGAAATAGTACCTCAACTGAACTCCAATCATATATCCACCGATGGATATACATCACAAAATAATATAAAAATTTACACACTTTCATACATCTCTATTTAATTATAATAAAATAAGAAAATAATATATATTGCGAATGTTTTACGTTTATTTTTAACCGTCAATTATAAAAATAAGTATTAGTGATAATCTTTTAAAAAAAATATATAATAAGTGGGGTGTTTTATAATTATATCAAATCCCATGTTTTTACTACGTTTAACAATTATAATTCAGTACAAATTTGTCTTTTGACTTTCATTTGAGCCCTGGCAGCCATTGCTCCTAAGTTCATATAAGCAATGTTGCAGAAAAAGCGTTGCATCGAAAGTAGGAAAGTCTTCAATTAACCGGTGTAAGATTATTCACTTTTACTATGAGGGTTTCCGGTGTTAAAATCAATGGCAAAAAATGCGTTTCGAGGAAAAAAGGGCATCTTTGGAAAATATTAAATACGATATGAGAATCAATTACTATTTATTGAAGGAATTATCGGGACGAAACCAATCATTCATCTTGGGATTAACTCATACTTTTTCATATTCGACGAATGACCACTACGACTACCCAGTCGGGAGTCTCGCTCCCCGGTGAACAAACGGCTGCCCAACTAGCTGGTGAATTGGTGGGAGTTGCAAAGGGTAGCACCTCTTAGAAGTCAAGCCCAAAAGGTAATTGGGCTTGGGGATTTATTAATAGTCCGGTCTTGAGTTTTATTAATGTATTGAGCTTCATGTATTTGGACTCATTTTATAGCAGCTAGGGTTTTTTTTAGTTACTATAAAAACATTGTTTGGTGGGTGAATCATTGTAGAGTGTGTGAGACATCTAATGAATACATCAGACAAATAAAATTAGCCAAATTGGTGAACCTGTGTATATCGCCTGTTCTTATTTTGTCTTTTTCTAAACACGGGAATACTTCGACTTAACCAAAGCTCCATTGTTTTCTTTGGCATGTGCATTTTAGTGTCCATGTCCAGCCATCATATTAATAAATAAACGTATTTATGCGCTTAATAAGCTAAAATAACGAGGGATTAGCTCAAGGACTACTAAAAAGGCTCAAGTGCCGATGTCTTATGATTTGGGGATATCCGCGAAGACGGATAATAATCGGATTTTTTCTTCGATCTTCAAATAATGGGCCTAAGGGAAAGTTAGGGGGGGTCTATCCATCCCAAACCGGGGATCTTTAATCGTAAAATATCTGTATTTTCGACTTTTTAGATTCTTTCTCAAGTTTGGGTGGGTGTACGAACATTTGTGATCTACTAAACAATTCATAAGAATGGCATGACTTAATTTTAATTTATTTATTTATTTGGTGGTGGCGAAGATTGCGGGCCACAAGAGGCGAGTATGAGGAGGAGGAGTCACATGGAGAGCACATGGGCTGGAAATGAAGGCCGCTAAGTAGGTGCATAAAAACAAGAGTAAGAGAAGGGAGGTTTGATTGTTTGAAGGAGAAAACTCTGTTGCACGACATGCTTTGCTCGTTTCACTCCAATATAAAGCAAAACATGCCCTTCCAGCTTGGCATTTTGTTTCCTATGCCTTTTCCCCAAATTACCCTTACCCCTTACCCTAGACTAATTAGAAAAAAAAATTGCATTTGCTATCAAGCTCTCTCAGAAGTATGGATATGGGTGCAGGGGTACAAAAATTTGTCGGTGTAATGAAGAATCCCTGTTTCTTACCTAGCTTTAATATGGGTAAATGACGCTAAAACTATCAAACCTTCACAAACTTTTTATTTTTGAGATCATGGCCTCGTTGGGGTTATTCAATTATGTTGTAAAGCCCAAATTCTTGAATCAACCAGCGTTACACTTGAGAGAATTCCTTACACATGGTAAAAGATTCTTGCAAAAAATGATTTGCTTCTCTCATATAAGTTCTAAGAACAACAGCCGGCGGCCTGGCGCATAGGAGCAGACCTTAGTTGCCTTGAACTACATGAGCGGTCTTGCATATATACTTACATACACACACATGAAAATTAGGCACTGACGGATGTTAATTATGTATCAACTAACATCTGTAAATAATTTTAAAGGAAAATATATAGGATCTCTCTTATGTTTCTAATTTAAGGTGAAAAATGTAAGGATAAAAACAAAAAGATTAATTACAAAAGTTCATTCATCTTTAGCATCATTTAACCAAGATTAATATTACAATCTTTACACTAGCATTTTTTTGGGTAAATGTTAAATGTATTGCCTAGTGTATTTATATATAGCCTTACCCTTCAAATGTTTGAAATGTTTTTTCGACCAAACTTCTGATTTTAACTTTTAATCTATCCCTACCATTCTTATTTGAGACAAAGAAGGCTTTAGTGAATGAAAAAAAGAGAGATTAAGAAAGTACAAGCCAATAGGAATTTAGGACATATATATATAAATGTAATTTTTGAACTTTATTGGGGGTATATATTCCATGAACTTAATATTCAAAAAATGTGGCCACAAACTGACAACCAAAATAGAAGGCGTAGCTAGCATGTAACATGTTAGAACTTATACATTGACATGTTGCCTTTAAAGTCCTTGTGGTTTTAAAGTTTTCTGCCACCAATTATTACTGTTATAATTTTCAACTTCCAGGTAATGCCAGAAAATCTTCTTCTATACTTGAGTTGGCTAGCCTCTGGTTTTGTTAATATATATATATATATATTGGGATCAGGATCTTCTTCTTTATCTTAATTTCGTCTTTAAATAAGCTTGAGCGATGAAAAATGACGGTTCGATTAATACAACCGTAAATCTATACTTTTAGCGACGCTATATATTGTCCGTCTCTAAAAGTATAGGCGACGGATATATGATCGAAGCAAATCGTCGTCCCGTCGTCGCTAAAAAAGTAACTGTAATTAATAAAATAAGAATATCTGAACGACTGATCTTCTCTCTCTCTCTCTATATATATATATATATATATATATATATATAAAATCCACGAATAGAAATCGTCCGTGCGTATGTTATGGCGATGACTTGATTCTATTATTGACGATTCATAATCGATTTGTTAACTGAATCGGATTGATATATATATATATATATATTATGTTTAATGTTTATCTTCTTAATTAATATTAGAGTAATTCTGTATTTTGTTTTATAATTTAAAAAAAATGAATACTAAACTTTAAAACGGATAAAAAGTGTAATTTTAATTTTGAAACGAATATTATATTCGTATTTTCTAATGTGAATATGCCGACCTTGATCGAGATGACCTTAATATATACAGCTATTGTATGGCAGGTTTATGTCATGAATGATCAAAGCTAATGGAGCCATAATCTCTCCGAGAATGTCCATTTGAAACCTGACCAACCAGCTACTTGATTGTATTAGACATTTCATATAATTTTTTTAAGAGTGGTTATCATGAAGTTAATTTTAGTTCAATAATTAATACTGATTAATAAATGGCGTAGAGAGGAGGTGATATCCAGATCTGCGTTGTCGATCTTATTAATCAATTGACTAATTTATCATGAACTTAACTTCATGATAATCGAATATATTTTTTTGGTATCTTACAAGATTTTATTTAGAGTTAAACACAAGGAAAACTTTATGGAGATATTATAAGGTTAAGAGAAAATCTTGATTTGTTGGATTTTGTCGGTCACGAACAAGCTTATTGAATCAAAAGAGGATCATGAATAAGCTTATTGAATCAAATGAAATAATTGAAGCTAGAGGCCAATCTTTTAAAATAATAAAAATATTAATTTTTAATAATTTTGTAAAATCCATATATATATATATATATATATATATATATATATATATATATAGGGTCTGATTTCTGTAAGTGCTCTCTCTCTCTCTCTGTATAGGTTTGAAATTTTTCTATGCTTAATTCCATTAATAAAAGATGCATAAGATTCAATTTCAAGAAACTTTTTCTCACTTGTTAAATAGTAATTTTTTGAAGCCATTCATATTAAAAAGTGAGCTCAGAATTTGGAATGAAAGACTCAACTTGTGTTGACATATTTAAAGGTGACAAATTGATGACATAAAGTTGGTGATATATATATATATATATATATATATATATATATATATATATATATATCATTTTTATATTATATTATTGTTTTTAAAATAAATATAAAATAAGCATTTATAAATTTTGTAAATGACATTCTTTTTCCGACATTCGAGAGTATTAATTTGAAATGTATAATAACATTATTATTTTGGAAATTGATATTTTCATATAAAAATTGTCTCTATAGATTATATAATGCATTATTTTTATCGTCATTATCATTTATAAATGCGTACTTTTTTATATAAAAATATTAATTTTTTTTTATATTTTGAATAATATGCATATGAATCACAACACATGCAAGATCTCTCCCAAGAGGGACCCCACGAGTTGCACTCATGACCCTTAATCCACATGTAATTGTGTACCATGCCCACCACTCTTGTCCGTCAATTTTATATCAATTCCATCACAAAAAGCTCATAAACTTCTTCTAATATTTTCCTTTTAGTCATAAACAAAAAAACATTAAACCCAAATTAATTATCACCTTTTCCCTCTTTTTAAATTTTGAATCTAACTAAAGATGCCAAAAATCCATCTCAAATCCAAACACTTCATAAAACGCACCCACCAACAAGGAACACCCCCGTCATAATTCAAATACCAAAGGGCATTTTTGTCAATTCAACATTTCATTCAATAACTACAATTAAAATTCAGTTTAACTTAAAAATTTATATAGTTGTTGAGATTTGCACCCCTAATATTTAAAATATATCTAAGTGCACCCTAAAACTCTTCATCAGTCAAAAGTACAGGTGTATTTTGTTTAGCGAAAAAGAAACTTAGAATGCATTTAGATACGCTTTAAACATTGGGGTGCAAATCTCAACTACTCTACAAATTTTGGAGTAGAAATTGTATTTTAGTCCAATAACTACCGACCATACCATAATGTTTGTTATATACCGAAGTAAAAGACTCTATTTTTCTCATTTCTTACCATCAAAAAATACTTACTTCAAAACTCTCCACCTATTCCTCAATGGCCGAGCTAGAATGTCCAGCAGCCATGTCCAAGCTCATCACATTCCTCTCTTCCCTCCTTCAAAGGGTGGCAGAGTTCAACGATTTAAACGCTCGATTCCACCAACAAAAAGCAGTTTCAGTGTTTCATGGCCTAACAAGGCCAACAATCACAATTCATAGCTATTTGGAGAGAATATTCAAGTACGCCAATTGTAGTCCGTCGTGTTTTGTTGTTGCCTACGTTTATCTTGATCGCTTCACTCAACGCCAACCGGCCTTGCCCGTTAATTCCTTCAATGTTCATCGGTTGCTCATCACTAGTGTCATGGTGGCTGCAAAGTTCTTGGATGATATGTGAGTTTATTTTTTTTTTAATGATTAAATTCATTTTTATTACAAAATTTGACTATTGATCAACCTGGGAGGATTGGTGTTTCTTGGATCATGATAAATCTATTTGTTTTATTTCTTATTTAATTTTATATAACAAATTGTAAAGATCAGTACTATAGCTAACATTTATTTTTGTATGTGGTGAAAAATTTACAGGTACTACAATAATGCATATTATGCTAAAGTTGGTGGAATCAGCACAACAGAGATGAATTTTCTTGAAGTGGATTTCTTATTTGGATTAGGGTTTCAGTTAAATGTGACCCCCACCACTTTTCATACCTACTGTTCCTACCTTCAGAAAGAGATGTTGCTCCAGCCACCACTAAATATACCAGAATCCTCATCATATAGAGGAAGGTCCCCTAAGCTACACTTGTGTTTCAACGAAGATGATCAATCTTCTCAGCAACAACAGCAGCAGCAGCAGCAGCAACAACAACAACAACAACTCGCTGTTTAAGCTCGCGATTAAGCTATAAATTTGTAGTTAGAATAGAAATAGGATTTTCTTTACAATTGGACTTTTTCATTAGCACATTATGGTCAAGGGGAGTACTATTTTCATATATGTTTTTGATATTTTCACATGGTTCCTTTTCACATGAAGGTGAGACCCACTGTATGCTCATGTAAGAGAGGATCATATAAAAATATCAAAAATACATGTGAAAATATCAGTTTCTTATAGTCTACACGTCCTCGTTGATCTCTTTTCGTTACTCCATTTCAATTATTTAGTTGAATCGCGATTATTGAATTACTGTGAGACTCAACAAATAGGAGTAACCAATGAAATGTCTAGCTGTCAATTGTGTACTAGAGTACCTTTTTTTTTGGGGTTAATTTTTGTGATTTAGTGGACATGAATGAAATGGTATGTACAGATTGTTGTGTTTCTTTAGCTGTCACATTTTGTCTTTTTTTTTTCTTTCACTTAATTATTTTTATGTTTATGTCGCAAAGTTTTGATATATATTATTATATACAAGCTACTTGTACATACTTTTGCATGATATTATCCAAGTTTAAGATTCTACAAGTACTACTACTAGCTTTATTAGAAGAGTCAGTAATCAGTATAAAGTTTCAAAGGGGGACCAATGTGCTTATCTGGTCAGATCCAATCTGGAAAGGGAAATGAAATGAGTGGTGTTCGAAAGTTGGTGTTGTGACATGGGCAAGTGACAACAAAAAGGTGACTAACTGGCAATAAGTGGTACTACCATTTGTTGTGGTAAGTTCTGGTAGTGAAGACAAGTTATGCTAGTTGATAGTTGGAAGTTATTGTTGTGAGGGGACATACAGCATGTCAGCATGTGCATTCACGGACTCATCTAGGTCTGCATGTGTATGGCAACTTGACACACACAAGGGAGGAATTGAAGAGAGAATAAAGATTATTAATTGTTGTAGCTAATTTATTTATTTCTCTTTTAGTTTTTGTGTTGATCATGAAAATGATTATATTGAGTGCTTATCTTGGTTTTTCATTTGGTTTTTTGGGAAGAAAATATTGAAGGACTTTCACCAGCTTGAGTCTTGAATATAATTAGATAATGACATACCATTTCCATAGATAGGCAAGGGTTTTGTTGATTAACTAAATAAGGGAATTAATTGTTAGTTGTGAAATTTGAGTCAAACTTTAATTCAGAGTTGATTTTAAAGCTACCTAAAATGTGTCCTTCACGGTATTATGTAAGAAAATTATAGTGAAACTGATTTGTCGCTGATCGTGAACTAACCCAACATTTTGGATAAACGCTATATGAATATGATTTCTTTAGCTTGACTTGGGCTTCAAAAACCCATTCATAAAATTGAAAAAGGCCTATTAGAGTCATCCAAGGCTATTACATAAATAAAAGAAGAAAATAACTCAAGGGTCCAATAGATTGCAACTCCTCATTGCTTAACCCTATCAGCTTCATCTCCCTGATTCAGCTCACTGGGAAGTACTTCCTGCAGCAAATGCACCTGGGCTAGGTCAAGATTGGGATACACCTCCCCAATTGTCTTCTTGGCCAGACTGAAGCCAGTGCAAATGGCCTCATAGGCATAGTCATCCTTCTGCAATTGAAATTTTTTCGGATAAAATTTCGAGTCCGAATCAAATCATAATTAACATACGAAGGTCCTAATAATTAAAGCTAAATATAATGAAAATAATTATGGCAAAAAACTATTCACCATACTAGTGGTGCCTCCAAATATTCTATATATAGGATAAGAGTGATTACATTAATTACAAGATAACTATAAATTTGAAATACAAACTATATCAGATTGTAGATATCTATTTGTTATACATAACAACCCAAATGTGTAGGAGTTTGAATTAGTTAGAAGAGCCCAAGTCATGTGGGAAAGAGGAGACCAAATTCTGAGTAGGATATCAATTGCAGTTACTGTCTCAATATCCCTCGGCAAGCTGACGATAGTGGGGAACTAACTGTTAGCTTGTCTCGAAGGAAAGCGAAGCGAGTAGAATGGAGAGGCTTGGTGAAGATATCCGCTATTTGATCATTAGTAGAGACATATCTTACTAAGAGAGTACCTTTGGCTACATGTTCACGAACAAAATGAAAATCAACCTCGATATGCTTCGTACGAGCATGAAATACAGGATTTGCGACAAGATAGGTTGCACCAATATTATCACACCAAAATATTGGTGGATCTTTAAGAAATAGTCTGAGTTCACCCAACAAGGATTGTAACCACCCAAGTTCAGCAGAAGCATCAACTAGCCCTTTATATTCGGCCTCGGTAGAGGAGCGTGCAACATTGCGTTGTTTCTTTGATGACTAGAAGATAAGATTAGGACCCATGTAATCAGCAAATCCTTCTGTTGACTTACGATCATTAACACAACCTGCCCAATCAGAATCCATGAATGCTTATAAAGCCATAGGATTAGAAGAACGAACAATAGACAAACCATGAGTCGAAGTCGATTGGAGATAACGTATGATGCGTTTAACAGCTGCCCAATGTTCTTTGCTAGGAGCATGCATGAATTGACAAACCTTAATAACAACATAAAACAAATCTGGGCGAGTGAAAGTGGCATATTATAAAGCTCCCACTATTTGTCTATATAAGGTAGGATCAGAGAAAACAACTTGGTATGTATTGGTCAAACTCACAACAACGGAGGCTGGTGTGCAAAGAGGTTTACAGTTGGACATAGATGCTCGCTTTATGATATCTTGGATATATTTACTATGTTAAAGTAATATCCCATTGCTCAATGGAACGACTTCCACTCCTAGAAAATATTATAAGGTACCCAGATCCTTAAGCGAGAACTCACGGCTTAACACAAGAATCAGGTCATCAATAGCCTCATAAGAATTTCCTATCAAGATAATGTCATCTACATAGACTAATAATATTAAATGTATTGATCAAACATGAAATATGAACATTGATGTGTTAGAACGAGATATCACAAAACCCAATTGTATGAGAAAATTAGACAAACGGGAGTACCATACACGTGGTGCCTATTTAAGGCTATACAATGAGCGATGTAGATGACAGACATGATGAGGATGATTAGGATCCTCAAATCCAGGTGGCTGGAGCATAAAGACTATTTCAGACAGCGTCCCATGTAAGAATGCATTATTAACATCCAGTTGTCGAATTTTCCAAGATTTAGAAATAGCTAGAGAAAGAATCACCCGAATGGTAGTAGGCTTCACAAACGGACTGAAAGTTTTAGAGTAGTCTAAACCCTCTTCTTGATGATAACCCTTAGCAACAAGACGAGCTTTGTATCTTTTAATTTGCTCATCAGCCTTTTTTTTTTAACTTTGAGCACCCACTTGCATCCAACAATGTTCATTGAATTAGATTTGGGAACAAGAGTCCAAGTACCATTGGTCAACAATGCATTAATTTCATCAGCTATTGCTTTGTGCCAATGAGAATGACGATTTGTTGGAGAGAAACAGGTTGGCTCAGAGAGAGGGTCCAGAACTGAGTTTAAAGTCGTTGGTGGAAATTAAATTCCCAAGCCGACGAGTTATAGAACGAGTCATGACTTGTGAAACTGGTGGATTGGAGTCCAAGTTAGCAAATGGATTGGGGACAATGGATAATGATTCTGAAGAATCCATGGTTGTTGATTGCGACATCCCATACTGTGGAGAGGGAGCATAAGAGATAGGGAGCTAGAGTACGAGCATAAATTTTGCTCAGTCGTGCAGTTCGAATTATAGGTGTTGTATCAGTCTTAGTAGGCGACATGGGAATGAAGTGGAGCAATGATGTATCTGGATGTGAGGTTGAGGCAGATTGTACGGACGGAGTAGAAGCAAACGAAGAAAAGTGCTGAAATGCAGATAGGGGAGTAGACTGTCTGAATTGGTGTTCATACTGTCTGGATTGGTCAGAAGCAGAACCTGAAAAGTGCTAAAATGCAGAAAGAGGTGTAAACTATCTGTAAGACCCCGAATTTTATGAAATAAAAGTATTCAATTTTTCTATTTAGTAAATGGTTAAATTGATAAAAAGTTAAAGTTAAGGGTGATATATATAAAATTTTCAAAATACGCAAGTGGTTATAAAATACTCATTTCTGTCAGGGAATATTCGTTTGGTCGTGGAATATTCTTGCTATCGGGGAATATTCGTATGACGATGCAGCCATTTATGGGCCCCATAATAGAATAACTGTCGGATGAAGAAAACGACAAGTTTGAGATTTTATAAATAACAACGTAATTGTTACCGTTAATACTGTTAGAATACATGGTGGTTAAAATACAATAATATGCGTTGTTGCACAGTAGCACACTGTATTGCACAGTATTTTTGAATTATTGATCCTTACGTAAGAAGGCACTACTCAATAATTGTTACACGAATTATTCTTATTCAATATTTTATTTTATTGGTTCAATAATTGCTGCATTGATATTTTATATTATTGTTGTTTCAATAATTGTCATTGCACAGTATTTCCCATTATCAGATCAATAATTCATATTATTTGAACAATATTATTAAATAGCATTATTGGCAATGTCTAGAAAGTTCTGTTAAGGAGAGGTTTGGTCACCTAATTGCACGCAAGTAAGAAGAAATCCTTATCGGAAAGCCCCCTCTTTCCTGGGAACTGCCTGGTTGTCATAATTGTGATTCTGTAATATTATTTGTGAATAATTAATTATTGATTTATATGATAAGGAAATATTTATTTGATGTGGATATAAATGATGGATTTATTTATGTGGTTATAAATGAAGGAATTAATGATGAGGTGTTTTATCAGTATTTTGTCGAAATGAAGAACAAAATATGGGATTTTCAGAAAAATTAGTTTATTACTTGATTTTGTAAAATCCATAACTCTTTGTGTATAATGAGTTAGGAGATGAGCCATATATCAAAAGAAAGCCCTGGAAGTAAGCTAACTGTAGAAATTGGAATCACCTAAAAATTCTTTGTGGATTTTTCATGGTGACAGTTTGAGTGAAACTGGTTCGAAGGACTTATAATACGATAATCAGTGTTCTTGAGATATATTGCATGAGTTATAATTTTTAATCCGACCGTTGGATCGTTGTGATTTTTGGATATGTTATACATATATAAGTTGAGTATATATCCACAAATTTTGAACCATTAAAAATTAACATATGATTTGTTATGAATTTTAAGAGGTGACTGATTCAGAAATTATTTTTGTAATTGATTTTAGTGGAAATATTCTAGAAGGTGGCACCCACTTTTGTTCTTTGTTAACAAAATGTGCTGAATTGATTTTCAATTGTTGTGGGCTGTTAGTTTGTCAAAGAGGCATGCGTAGAATTAATAAATATATTATTTTATTAAATTAGTCTCCTTTGGCGTTCTAGCATTTTCCTATAAATAGGTGCTTATGTTAGAATTGAAAATCACACCAAAAACATAAGTTTTCTCTCTCTATATTGTTGAGCATATTTTTGTGAGTATTTAGATACTTTGAGAGTTGCTATTCAGTGCAAGTTTCCTTCGGCATTACATCCGATATTCCAGTCAGAAGTACTGCTCTTTTGAGGTAAGGAATTTTAAGGGTTATTATGTTTTTCAGTTTCATAATTTTTCTGACTCTCAAAAATTCTAGAAAAATTTGAAATGATAGTTTGATGAGTTTTCTTGATTGTGTCCAAAAATGGTGATTTTTGGATGTATAGATTAAGAGTTATGAATTTTATGAGAAAAGATTATTTTAAAAGTAAACCCTTATAACTCCTTGTGGTTAACTCTAAAATTGGTGAAATTTTTATTGGGAGTTCATCTATATAATATCAGTATACCCTGTAAATTTTGGAATTTTTGGACAAAAGTACAATTTATGATAAATGTCTAAATGTTCGCCAGTTTTGGCCATATGAAAAATAGTAAATGAATTTTAAAAATTCTGAGAAAAATATATGTTCAATATGGGACTATATTCTGCTAAATCCCAAAAAAGAAATAATTTTGGGACTGATTTGGTATTTTTCATGAAAATGAACTAGTTATGAGTAAATGATTTAAATATGTTATGTGAAGTAAGAAAATTAGAAAATAGGATTTTATGGCTTGGGAATCCTATGTAAAGTATATGGTGATTTTTGATGAGGGTTTTGGTTATTGGTGATTAAATTTTATAATTTTGGCATTTTAGGATGATTAAATGCATTAATTAGTAAAGTGTAAACAATTAAAATAAATTGTTTATAAGTTTAAGAAATGATTAAAATATTGTGGTAATATTAATAATATTAGATTATGAGATTATTAAGTGATTTATAACATTTGGATTAAGGTGTTATGAAATCATTGATTTATGAATCTTACTCTTGAAATTAAATGCAGTTGTTGATCATATTTTCTTTTATTATCATATATAACATTTTTATAATCCTGGTAGATTATTGGTGTGGTCGTGACTATGAGTTCTCTTTGGCTAGTAGTGCAAAGTTGAATCGTTGACTGATATGATCATGACCGTTGAATTTACAATTGAATATTTTTAGCTTAAGTGCAAAGGTGAATTGATCAACATGATTATAATTATGGTTTATATAAATTCTGAAATGATTATGTATTTCTTTGAGATATGAATATCTTTGGCCTGTAGTGCAAAGATAACCTGTTGTTGAATATCTTTGGCCCATAGTGTAAAGATGAACTGTTGTTGAATATCTTTGGCCCGTAGTGCAAAGATGACCTGTTGTTGAATATCTTTAGCCTGTAGTGCAAAGATGAACTGTTGATGAATATCTTTGGCCCGTAGTGCAAAGATAAAATTATTAGTATGATTATGAGCAGAGGCGTGATTTGGTATAACCATGATCTTTGATGTTTTTGGGTAAAGACATGTGATGAAAATTATCTTCGTCTTGGATGAGAAGAGGAAATTAGAACTACAATTATAATTATGAGTTATTCACATGACTGTGAACAGGATCTGTTGATTAATGTCACAGGGTTAAAACATTGTTGGTGGACTTTTAACATGGAGAAGATAATAGACTTTATGGTCTATTTGACTCTTCTAATGGATTGCTCGTTCCGCTGTAACTATGGTTGAAAAGTTTTATCATCTACCATATGTACTAAATCTCTGATTTATTACTGACGAAGGCTATTGATAATTTAATTATCTTTGGTCATGATATCCTTTACTGGGCTAGTTGTGCTCACCCTTTTGCTTCACAATTCCTTTCAGGTAATAAGAGTGTAGCTGGGTCGAGCGGGGAAAACAGGAAAATAGAACGGTGGTCTATATAGCTGTTGAGGTTCTCCTTAAATAGTATGGAAATAATTTTATTGAGAACTTTAGATAAGTGTGTCGTATTGTATACGTCATTTGATATTTAATTTTGGTGAACCGAATAGGGTTAGGCGAACCCAACTTTGGAAGGGTGTTTTGTCACTATCATACAAGATGTATAATGACATACAATCTCGTGTTATCATAAGACAGGGTGGTGCACATCCACTTGCTGAGTATATCTACGAGCACTACCTATATGATCTTGGAGTTTGGTTGAAATATAATTCTCAATTGCAGACAGTGGAGATAATTATATGTCAAGAGAAGACTCACCATTGGAAGGAACATGATAGTAATCTTCTCATTTTTCTTTGGGATCTATTAGGTCAACCAAGGATAATTCTCGGTCATATGATATCTATCATAACCTCCAGACGCGTGGCCTCCCATATACGAAGGTTTCTTGAGCACTTCCCAAAGATTTTAATTTCTAAAACAGTTATTGACTGTACCTTTATGTAATGTATCAATGTGAGGTGCTGTCCATAGTTGGGACATGAGTCACAGTTGGTATTAAAACTCACAATATATGTGTTATTGTATTTTTCACGACAATTGTAGTAATAAAGTTGTAGTTATTTTTTGTACCATGTATTTGGCGACTCAGAATAGGTTGGATGGATTGGACCTATTTTGGGGGCGTCACACTATCTGGATTGGTGTTCATACTGTTTGGATTGGTTAGAAGCAAAACCTGAAACAATGGGTTTAAATACCCAAGGATGACTTGGTATCATTGGCCGAAGATTAGTATCAGGAGAAGATACGATGTTAGAAAAGGGATAATGGTCTTCATTAAATTGAACATGCCTAGCAGTATAAAAACAATTAGTTTTCAAATCAAGGCAACGATAACCCATGTGAGAAGAACAATATCCTAAGAAAAGATAATGTGTAGAACGATAATCAACCTTATGACGATTATACAGACAAATAAGAGGATAACACAAGCATCCAAAAACTTTTAAGAATTAGTAATCAGGAGACCGAGTAAAAATGCATTCATAAGGAGATTTATTCTTGGAAACAGAGAAGAAGGCATACGATGTAAGACCCCGAAATTTTTTAAATAAAAAGGAATTTCCTTTATTTATTATTTTGAAATAGTAAGGGTGGATTTGATTAATGTGGTTAGTTATGGGTAAAATGCATAAATATTTCAAAATAAGCAAGTGGTTATAAAATATTCATTGTTGTTTGGAATATTCGTTTGGTCGTGGAATATTCGATTGTCGGGAATATTATACGAATGCAAGCGACAATGACCATGTGGGCCCCATGTGAAAGCGATTGGATGAGGAAAGCGACAAAGTTTGGGTGGTTATAAATAATTGGCGAAGTTGTTACCAATTAAGAGGCATTGGAATACTCAGATGGTTAAAATACGATGAATGGCGTGGTTTAAAGAAGATACTGCGGTATTGCGATGAGATTGTTGAATTATTGATTCGCACGTAAGAAGGCACTACTCAATAATTTTCACAGTGAATTCTTATTCAATATTTTATTTTATTGATTCAATAATTGTTGCGTTGATATTCTATATTATTATTGTTTCAATAATTGTCATCGCATCCTGATATTTCCCATTATCGGATCAATAATTCATATTATTTGAATAATATTATTAGATAGCATTATTGGCAATGTCTAGAAATTTCGCCTAAGGAGAGGTTTGGTCACCTAATGCAAGGCCGCGATGAGAGAGATCCTTATTGGAAAGCCCCCTCTTTCCTGGAACCGGCCTGGTTATCATAAATGTGATTCTATAATATTATTTGTGAATAATTAATTATTGATTCATATGATAAGGAAATATTTATTTTATATGAATATCAATGATGGATTTATTTATGTGGTTATTAATGAAGGAATTAATGCTGAGATGTTTTATTTTGTCGGATTGGAGGAATTAAAAGATCAAATCGGTGTTATTACAGCTTTATTGTGTGAGCTATAATATTTAATCCGACCGTTGGATTGTGGTAATTTTTGGGTATGTTATACATACATAAGTTGAGTATATGTCCACAAATTTTGAACCGTTAAAAATTCACGAATGATTTGTTATGAATTTTAAGAGGTGTCGGATTCGGAAATTAGGTTTATAATTGATTTTGGTGGAAAATTCTAGAATTGAGTGGGCCCCACTTGTGGTTGGTGAAGAAATGTGCTGAATTTTATTTCAAATGTGGTGGGTGGGAATAGTAGCAGGTAAAGCCATCAAAGTTGCAAAAAGTTAAGTCCGCCTTTGCGTGCTAACATTTTCCTATAAATAGAAATTTAAGTTAGAATTGAAAATCACACGTAAACAAGTTTTCTCTTTTTCTCTCTATATTATCGAGTGTATTTTGTGAGTATTTTGAGTATACTTTGAGTATTGTTAGACGGTGCAAGTTTCTGTCAGCACTATATCCGAAATTCAGTCAGAAGTACGGTTATTTTGAGGTAAGGGATGTTATTTTCTTCTCAAATGATATTATTTCTTCAATATCATTATCTTTGAAATATTGGTTGGAACTTTTATCAAATTTGGAACTTTTTTCATGTCGGGGTTACTTATTCATGAGTTACTATTCACGAGTTACTATTCATGAGTTACTATTCACGAGTTACTATTCATTTAGTACTATTCATGAAGCGTGAAGATGTTTTTGTGGAATTTCTATCTTTTGGTGTCGGTTACTTATTCACGTATCAAGACTATTCATGTATATCTGACACTATTCACGAATCACGGCACTATTCAATAGAAAAATGAAAATTTTTCTTTTCGTCTAAAATATCTATTCGGATACTAGCTTTGATTGTATCCATGTTTTGATCATTCTTGAATTTTACACCAAAGATGATTATTTATGAAGTATTTTTGAACTCGGATTGTTTAAAGTACGAATCCATAATACTTGTCATTTTGTTTCCTTTGGATTCGTTTCTTTAAAATATTTTTCATCATCCTCGTCTTAAATGATGATATTATTGAATATCTTTGGCTCAGAAGTAAAGATGAATGATTTTGAAGAATATCTTTGGCAGTAGTGCAAAGATGAATGATTTCTGAAGAATATCTTTGGCCTGTAGTAAAGATGAGCAGTGTTTAAATGAACATGACCGACTGATGAATATCTTTGGTCTTTAGTGCAAAGATGAACAGGTGTTGAGATGAACATGACCGATTGATGAATATCTTTGGCCAGTAGTGCAAAGATGAATATTTGATTTGAGATGAATATTGATTGATGTTACAGGATAAAATATTGATGATGGATCGTTAAATTCATAGATTATAGTAGATTTCATTCTCTACGTAACTCTTCTATGAATTATTATTTCATTGCGAATATTGATCCGAAACTTGTTGTCATTGTATTCTATCGATTTTTTCCCTGTTGGAGACTAACGATAATTTGTTGTATATTATCTTAGTCATAATATTCTTTTCTTCGGGCTAGTTGAGCTCACCCTTTTCCTTGTTGATCCATTTTTCTTCTCAGGAGGCGAGAATGTAGTGAGTACTAGTCGGGGTATGGAATGAAGGTTCTAGAGAGAGTTGTTTAGTAGTCCTCACCATTTTTGTAAAATATTGTATTAATAATTGGGATGAGGATTTATTTGGGTATGGATATTGTCTAGAAGACAATATTGTATTTAAACTCACAGTATATTGTCGTATTTCACACGACATTTGTATTATTGAAGTTGTAGTTTGCTTCTTGTACCATGTATTTGGCGACTCAGAATGGGTGTTGTGTATACCTATTTTGGGGGCGTCACAGTTGGTATCGAGCTTAGGATATGATCTCTGGCGGAGATCGGGGAATAGAACTAGGAGGGAGGCGAGTAAATCCTTCGCTTAGTGTGTCCTACCTAAGCTTATTTGTTAGTTGGTCGAAGATATAGGGATATTAAGTGATATATTGATTTCTTAATTAACCCTTGTTTTATGACGATGATTTGAGAATGTCGTGAGAATATTAACAAAGGAGTAAATGAGACCATGGAGATGCCTCATTTTACCAACGAGGAGAACGTGATATAGTCGACAATGTTTCTCCCGTGAACAACACCATTGAAAGCGAGATGATGAACGAGGAGATGTTTAGAAGCTTTTTGCAGTTCATGCAAAATCGCACGAGGAGACTCGTGTTCAAAATCTGAGGAGGAAATGATAGCAATTCACGGGTGGTCACGACCAAGCAGTTCAAAGAGTTGGGACCACGAGTGCTCGGGAAAGCCGGATCCGATTAAAGGCGGAGACGTGGGTCAAACAAATTACCAAGATATTCGATGTCTTGGGATTCACTTGAGGAACAGAAAGTTCCATTCACCACCTTTATGTTCCGTGGCGAGGCAGACATTGGTGGGAATCAGTGAAGCGTACTCCATCCACCGCACTCAAAGATGTCGTGGGAGACGTTTCAGAAATAGTTCAATGACAAGTACTTCCACGAAAGTATTCGCTATATGAAGGAAGTGGAGTTTATTAGACTAGAAGCGAGAATAACATGGCGGTGTCCCAAAGACGAGGCGAAGTTCATGAGTTATCCGAGTTTGCACCTCATTTGGTGGAGAATGAGGAACGATTATGGCGCGGATGTTTCGAGAGAGGTTTTAAACCCGACATACGCCAAGATCTCATTTCTCATAAATTTTCTCTCTATTCAGATGTTGTCAATGTGGCTCGGTTGTTAGAAGCGAGATAACGAAGTACGTTCAACCGAGGGACCATAACCAGGATCATATCAAGAGAAAGTAGTCATCGAATAACGATAACAAAGTGGAGAAAGAAGAATACGGACAAAGGCGGTAGAACCACTGGTGGTAATCGTGGCCATGAAAATAGAAGAAGCGAGTCGGGAGGAGATTTTAAAAGAGGAGATTCAACAACGACTATGTGAAGACGTCGCCAGCAGTGTAGTAACCGGTTCCAAGGAGAGAGAAAGACCATCGATCGTATGTTACAAATGCGGAAAGAGGGACATATCACCCCAAACCGCCTACAACAGTTTAAGGTATGTTATAATTGTGGAAAAGAAGGACATATATCGCCGAGATTAGACGATATCGAAAACCGATCCAGTGGGAATGGTGACTCAAAAGGATGTCCCGTAAAAGTCAAAGTCAATGGTTCTTGGAAGAGCGTTTGTCGTGGATGGGTCAAAATGCGAGGAACCCGAACGGTTAGCAGGTTAGTTAATTATAAATTCTTGCAAAGTTTATACCTTACTAGATTAGGTTCTACCCATTCTTTTATCTCTCTTGCTTGCGCTCAACGTTTGAACTTGACTACGGAGAAATTAGACTTTGACCTATTTATGGAGACTCCGTTAGGAGAAACTTTCATTACATCCGTTGTCTAAAAAATCTTGCTTGATTCAGGTTGGTACTATCACATTACCTGTTAACCTTATTTCTATAGAGATATTTGCTTTTGATGTGATTTTAAGGTTAACTACTCATCATGCCAAAATTGATTGCTTTTGTAAGGTTGTTAGTTTTCATATTCCTAAGCAACCTGTTATTCGAACTCAAGCAGTCAAACCATTGTAGTCAAACATTTTCATATCAAGCCATGAAATCATTCGTTTATTACGGATGTCAAGTTTTCTTAGTCCATGTTATGGATTTGAATAAAGACACGTCAGATTTGAATAATATTCTTGTTGTTATTGATTTTTCCCGACGTATTTCTGAAGAATTTCGCTTACTCCCAAAGCTCGATATTAAATTTTGTATCGACTTTGAACCCCAGACAAAACTCATTTCTAAAATCTCATATCGAATGGCTCTATTGAACTTCGTGGAGTTAAAATTCAACTATAGAATTTGGTACTGAGCCTTTATTTTGTGACTTCTTTGTGGAATTCACCTAAGCCGAACTCTCTGTGGGGACGTCATATTCGATGCGATAGTAAATCGATAGGTGTCATTGTGACGTCTTATCCAAGATTGGGATATGAGTCGCGCAGTTGAGAGCAACCTAAGTCGAAGAATCGAAATACGTAGCTTTAAGCTTAGTTGGTTATTATCGGAGATTCGTTGAAGGATATTCTCGAATCGCTATTCCATTAACGTAGCTAACTACGTAGAGATACAAAATTCGAATGGAGCAAGGAATGTGGGAAGAGCTTCAAGAACTCAAGAGGAGACTCATTTCAAAGACATGTTCGACCATGCCATCCTCGGAAAAGCGAACGTGGTAGGTTGGCGTGTTGAGTAGAAGATCGATACAAGTACTGAGTACGATATTGTCAAAGACTCATTTCAGTATAATATACAAATAATAGAGATGGAGATGAGAACTCTAGGTACCCACGTGATGATATACTGATGCGTGATGATATCTGAGTATAATCGACTTTAATCGATAAAGTTAAAAGCTCAAGCTACACACCGAGGTGATGAATTTGAAGAAGGAGTGCAAGAAGTTGTTATTTCAAAAGCAAGAATCGGTGAGGTGAGGAGAGCTCAAACCTTCGATTTATTAATCCGATTGAAATTCTCGATCGAATAGGAAGCGTGGCCAATAGACTCGCTTTTTCGCTGAAGTACGATGGCGTGTTCATAACGCTTTTCACGATCGATGTTACGTAAATATGTGGACGACTGAACTACGCTATTGAGTTAGAACCGGATGAGATAGCCAAGACTTAACGTATGAGGAGGTACTGTCAAGATTTTGGATGAAAGGAGCATGTCCTACGCCATGAAAGGTCATACCACAAGTTAAAGTTTTGTGGAGGAATCATGCTTATAGAGGAAATGACACAGGAATTGGAAACGGAAATGAAAGCGAGGTATCCTCATCTTTTCAAACACCAGTCACGACGTCAATTTCGAGGACGAAATTTCATAAGGAGGGAGGTTGTAAGACCCCGAAATTTTTAAATAAAAGGAATTTCCTTTATTTATTATTTTGAAATAGTAAGGGTGGATTTGATTAATGTGGTTAGTTATGGGTAAAATGCTAAATATTTCAAAATAAGCAAGTGGTTATAAAATATTCATTGTTGTTTGGGAATATTCGTTTGGTCGTGGAATATTCAGATCTTGTGGGAATATTCATACTGACGCAAGTATGACCATGTGTGGGCCCCATAACGGAAAGCGATTGGATGAGGAAAACGACAAAGTTTGGGTGGTTATAAATAACTTACCAGAAGTTATTACAATTAAGACATTGGAATAATTCGATGGTTAAAATACGATGAATACGCGTGGTCGCAGACAAAGAAGACACTTACGGTATTGACAAGATTGTTGAATTATTGATTAAATGCACGTAAGAAGGCACTACTCAATAATTTTTTCACAGAGTTATTTGCTCAATATTTTATTTTATTGATTCAATAATTGTTGCGTTGATATTCTATATTATTATTGTTTCAATAATTGTCATCGCACAAGATTTCCCATTATCGATCAATAATTCATATTATTTGAATAATATTATTAGATAGCATTATTGGCAATGTCTAGAAATTTCGCATCTAAGGAGAGGTTTGGTCACCTAATCTTGGCGAGAAGAAGGAGAGATCCTTATTGGAAAGCCCCTCTTCCTGAACCGCTGCTGGTCATTCATAAATGTGATTCTATAATATTATTTGTGAATAATTAATTATTGATTCATATGATAAGGAAATATTTATTTTATATGAATATCAATGATGGATTTATTTATGTGGTTATTAATGAAGGAATTAATCTTTGAGATGTTTTATTTTGGCCGGATTGGAGGAATTAAAAGATCAAATCGGTGTTATTACGACTTTATTGTGTGAGCTATAATATTTAATCCGAATCAGTTGGATTGTGGTAATTTTTGGGTATGTTATACATACATAAGTTGAGTATATGTCCACAAATTTTGAACCGTTAAAAATTCACGAATGATTTGTTATGAATTTTAAGAGGTGTCGGATTCGGAAATTAGGTTTATAATTGATTTTGGTGGAAAATTCTAGAATTGAGTGGGCCCCACTTGTGGTTGGTGAAGAAATGTGCTGAATTTTATTTCAAATGTGGTGGGTGGGAATAGTAGCGTGTAAAGCCATCGGGTTGCGAGTTAAGTCCGCCTTGCTTGCTGCTAACATTTTCCTATAAATAGAGGCTAAGTTAGAATTGAAAATCACACCGTAAACAAGTTTTCTCTTTCTCTCTCTATATTATCGAGTGTATTTTGTGAGTATTTTGAGTATACTTTGAGTATTGTTAGGCGGTGCAAGTTTCATCAAGACTATATCCCAAATTCATCGTAAATACGGTTATTTTGAGGTAAGGATGTTATTTTCTTCTCAAATGATATTATTTCTTCAATATCATTATCTTTGAAATATTGGTTGGAACTTTTTATCAAATTTGGAACTTTTTTCATGTCTGGGTTACTATTCATGAGTTCTTATTCACGAGTTACTATTCATGAGTTTCTTATTCACGAAGTTACTATTCACTAGTACTATTCATGAAGCGTGAAGATGATTTTTTGTAGAATTTCTATCTTTTGGTGTCGGGTTACTTATTCACGATACGGCATTATTCACGATATACCAAGACTATTCACGAATCGGTAAGACTATTCACCGAAAAATGAAAATTTTTCTTTTCGTCTAAAATATCTATTCGGATACTAGCTTTGATTGTATCCATGTTTTGATCATTCTTGAATTTTACACCAAGTATGATTATTTAAGAAGTATTTTTGAACTCAGATTGTTTTAAAGCACGAATCCATAATACTTGTTATTTTGTTTCTTTGGATTCGTTTCTTTAAAAATATTTTCATCATCCTCGCCTTAAATGATGATATTATTGAATATCTTTGGCTCAGAAGTGCAAAGATGAATGATTTCAAGAATATCTTTGGCCCGTAGTGCAAAGATGAATGATTTCTGAAGAATATCTTTGGCTGTGTAGTCAAAGATGAACAGTGTTTAAATGAACATGACCGATCGATGAATATCTTTGGTCTTTAGTGCAAAGATGAGCAGTGTTGAGATGAATACGACCGATTGATGAATATCTTTGGCTTCAGTAGTGCAAAAGATGAATATTTGATTTGAGATGAATATTGATTGATGTTACAGGATAAAATATTGATGATGGATCGTTAAATTCATAGATTATAGTAGATTTCATTTCTACGTAACTCTTCTATGAATTATTATTTCCGATGCGAATATTGATCTGAAACTTGTTGTCTATTGTATTCTATCAGATTTTTTCCCTGTTGGAGACTAACGATAATTTGTTGTATATTATCTTAGTCATAATATTCTTTACTGGGCTAGTTGAGCTCACCCTTTTCCTTGTTGATCCATTTTTCTTCTCAGGAGGCGAGAATGTAGCGAGTACTAGTCGGGGTATGGAATGAAGGTTCTAGAGAGAGTTGTTTAGTAGTCCTCACCATTTTTGTAAAATATTGTATCAATAATTGGGATGAGGATTTATTTGGGTATGGATATTGTCTAGAAGACAATATTGTATTTAAACTCACAGTATATTGTCGTATTTCACACGACATTTGTATTATTGAAGTTGTAGTTTGCTTCTTGTACCATGTATTTGGCTACTCAGAATGGGTGTTGTGTATACCTATTTTGGGGGCGTCACATACGATTAATTAGAAAAACAGCCGTATCAAAAGAAAAATGCCATAATTTAAAAGGAACACAAGAGTGTGCAAGAAAAGTGAGTTCAGTTTCAACAATGTGACAATTTTTGCGTTCAACCATGCCATTTTGATCATGTGTATACGGACAAGAAAGTCGATGTGAAATTCCAATATTTTCAAAGAAAGTATGCATCGTAAGATATTCACCAAATATATTTGGAATACACATCAATGAAAATAACGAAATAACGGTGCCCTTTTGTTGACAGAGTGGGAGAGGGACCCCAAACATCATTATAGAGCAATTTTAAAATAGAATGAACTTTATGATTTGTCAAAGGTAAGGGAAGTTGGGAAGAATTTCTCCTAACTGATAAGCATTACATAAAGCTAACTTATTGACAGATACATATAACTTGTGATGACCAATTATTTGTTGAAGAACACGAGTGTGCAGATGGCCAAGGCGACTCTATGCCAACAGATAGAGGATGCTTTAGCCGAAAGAAATGCTGAGGGAGTTTGGTTGACTGAAGGACATATGTTTGAGAGGGTATACAACCCATGATTACTCGATCCTGAAAGGAGGATTTTACCCGAATTGCGATCCTTCACATGAAAAATATTATGATGAAACTCAAAAAAGACATTATTATCAGAAGTAAATTTTTGAACAAACAATAATGATTTTGTGAGTGAAAGAACATGCAATATATCATTAAGCTTAAAAGAAGATGTAGGAGTAAGTACGAAGAAGAGCCAACGTGAGCAATACCAAGACCATTACCATTACCAACTTGGAGAGTATCAGACCCATTGTACATATCAAAGCGACTGAGTGCATAAATATCTGACGTGGCATGATGAGTAGACACCTGAATCAGGGAACCAATCATTTATAGGAGTGGTTGACTGATAGAATGAGGCTGTGTTAGCACTAGGTGGATTGGCATGGTTGTATCGTTGATCATAGGTTGCTGCTGTGTGATTAAAATGAAAACAAATTTGACATTTGGTGCTTCGATCATGCTGTCCACGAAACCATTGGTTGCGTCAAAAATTAATCTAATTACTACTCCCATTATAGTTTCGCCCCTTGTTATTGTAAGTATTCCCATTGTTAGGCCTGGATGAGTTGTTACCAGTGCGAGGCCTAACACTCTTCTGAAAAAATTAGCACTTGGGTTGACAGAAGTTTCCAGGGCAGAAGTGATAGAAGGGATAATGGAGCTGCTATGGCTAAGTATGTTATGGTGCAACTGTTCTTGGTTAAGAAGAAGACTATGAAGAGTTGTAAAATCAATAGAGGTAGCACGAGCATCAATAGAGTTCATGACATTGTGAAACTCTGGACAGATTCATTTGAAGAGAATGACAAGGAAATCGGCCATGGCCATAGGCCTACCAGCTGCAACTAATTGATCCCAAATGCCTTTGGCTTTGTAGAAATGAGTGAAAACAGAGTCATATATCATTTTGTCTACAATCTTGAAGGCGAAGATGTAAATTAACAATTCGAGTAGTTGATGGTGACGCATATGTGTGCTCAAGCATAACCCATAGTTATCGAGAAGTTTGGGCATCAACGATGAGAGGTATTATATCCTCCCTCTCTAAGAAGAAATTAGTAGCCTCAAAAGATTTTGATCTTGTTGAAACCACTATTGGTATGCTGGATTTTCTGCAGGTGTCTGGTTTGTAGGTGTATGTGTTTGGTTTGTAGCTGACTGAATTGTGTTAGCAGTATACTGTGGTGGGGGGAGGAAAAGAACCATAAAAAAACTTGAGAAAGAGAGTTTCCACGTAGGAGTGGGAGTACCTGTGTCTTCCATGACAGATATTCTCTGGTGTTAGTTGCAGCCGAATAACTTGGTTGGGATTACTAATATTAATAGCAGAAGTGAGGGATTGGGTGGTTTGGTTTAGGGGTGTTTGTACGGTGGTGGAAGAAAAAAGTGACATGGCTTTGATACCAAATTAAAGCAAATATAATGGAAATAATTATGGCAGAAAACTATTCACCATTGTAGTGTTGCCTCCCAATATTTTATATATAGGATAAAAGTGATTATATTAATTACAAGATAACTATAAATTTGAAATACAAACTATATCAGATTATAGACATCTATTTGTTATACATAATCCAAATGTGTAGGAGTTTGAATTAGTTAGAAGAGCCCAAGTCATGTGGGAAAGAGGAGACCAAACTGAGTAGGATATCAATTGCAGTTAATGTCTCGATACTAATTCACCATCTCAATAATTTTTTCTTCGGTCATCTTAGTCCACCACAGACTCACCTAAATGTCATGAGTGAAGGAACATAAATCCCGTGTGTTTACTTATATACATATCAAATTATCCAGATGCTTCAGTTTGAGACTGAAGTGTTACAATCTCGGCGTGTTTGCTTATATCCATATCAATTTCATGTGCTTAAACTATATACGGTAACCGGATCCAATTTATATAGATTACATAAGATCACAAGATATACTGTAGCGAACCGAATTTTTGGAAATATTAAAATAAGAATTTAATAAATAAAATTCTTATTAGATGACATGCTATGTGGTATTGTATTGAATAAGTGAGTATGAACTATGGAATATGTGATTTTTGTGTATAATAAATATATTAGTATTATATATTTATTATATGTAAATAAATTGTAGGGCAATTTATTTAAATAAAATGAGATGGGTTAAATTTAAAATAATCTATAATATTAAATTATTTCAAGGTGGTGAATTAGTGGCATTAAATATTTACTTAATGTACAACCATCATTTTATTGAAAAATCATATATTACATTATGGTGTGTAATGTATGCAGATTTTAATATAGTGAATATATTATTATATTTATTACAGTTAAATTGTTGAAGATAATTTATAGAAAGGAAAGAAAATAATTTATTATATTAAATTATATATTTAATATATAAATAAATTGTTTGAAAACAATTTATGGAGAGAAGGATGAAGTTAAAGTTAAATTATACAAAGAATTGTATAATTTAATTAAGTTATTTATATTAATTAATGGTATGGCGTTAATTATTTAAATTAGTAACTCGTTACACTAAAAGTGGTTATTTTAATTATGAATTTAACGTCATAACTAGTGGAGTAATTTTTATACATATTATAAATGTATAAATATCCAATTTTGTTAATAATTTGAACACATGTTATTATAATGTATAAATTAAATTATAAATAAGAAATAAGCATTTTTGCATGGGTTTTATAGGAGGCTACAGAGATGCCAAGTCAAGTGGGTATTAAACCTTTAATAATTAGTTAAGGAATGCATGGGAATGGAAAGTTATATTTATTAATTAAGGAAAAGAAGTAGGAATGCAGTATATGGGAAATAAACTAAATAAATGGAGAATGAGTGGGAGCATTTAATAAGGATTAGCCTAATAAACTAATGAAGGTGAATGAAGTGGAGGGATTTTTATACATGATTATAAATTATTTTTCTTTTAGTTAATCATATCACCTGCATCCCCATTTATAATTCGTTCAAATCAAATAAAATCTAAACCCTTGTTTCTCAATTAAAATTGATGGCACAGAGCTGAATTTAAACACTGATTAAGTGCTCTATTCTCACCACTTAATCGGCGTCGTTGTATATCACAGTAACTAACACATAAAGAGTACTCCGGTAGTAGCTTCAATCGGAGACGACAAGTATGCAATAATGTTAAAAAAGAGTACAACATCGGTGCTCATCGGTGATATGTGTTTAAAAGAATTTCTTGGGTTGAGAAATTTCATGCATAGTGTGTTTAAAGGAAAGGTTTAAGTTTATCAACTTCAGTTGCCCATGTAAGTCTTGGGTCTTTCAAGAAAAATGTTCTTCTAGGTTAAACATTGATTGAGGCTTGTCTACTTGGTGTCCTAAATTTTCCACATTCTAGTGTTATAATGAAAAGACTGGGAGCTAAGAAACATGTATGGGGAAACATCGACTTCTCAATTTGTCGGTGGGTTTTATAGATCTGGTGCTATGTCACATGTTTATATTCAATATTCACCCTTAAGATTTAGAGTTCCTGGATCGAGAGGCTTATTTTATGATGATGGAAATAAGTTACTAATGTCGCCAATATCTGATCAGTTTGTTTTATGGAAAACTGCTCCCTTTAACTCCATATGTTTCTCCAACCTATGATTCAATAAGTGAAGGGCCAGTACTGTTTATTAGATATTCTTTAGATTCGAAACTTTTTGCTATCCAACGCTCAAATCGTGAGGTTTAGTTCTGGATCAGAGAAACTAGAGCCACTTTTAAACAGAGTTGCAGGTTGTACGGTAAAGGAAAACGATTGAATTTTTGTAGCCGACGAAAGAAGTGATACGATGGACATTTGATTTGCGTAAACAAAAGAGGCAAGTTTCTCGGTATATTTATGTGTTTACATGTCTTATGTTTAAAAGTATATGAGCATGTATGTTTTGCTTTATGATACTTAGTGAATGATTAAAGTCAATGTATGACTAAGGTGATTTGAGTTATAGAACTCAATTTGTTTAAAGCATGTGTTATGCAGATAATGATAAAGTGGTGATATGAAAGGTATATTTTGAATATGATACTATGTGCTACGTGATGCATGATAGACTATTAGAGTTGCTGAGCTGTCGAGCTCAATCTTGCAAAAATAAATTTGTGCAGGTACAAGACTCAATGCTATAATGATTAATACCTGGATGATATGGATAAGAAGACGAGCAAAGGAATATTGTTTCCTTTAGTTGAAACTTAGATGGAACTATGATAATGTTGTACAAGATACATATGTGTAAATTTCTGAAATATTCAATACATGTAGAATATTTGTTTAGAGTATGTTGTGACGACTGTTTTATAATGTAAAATATTATAATAATAATATTATACAATAAAGATTGTATATGAAGAAAGAGTTTGTAGTTACTCTGACAAGAGGAGTCATTAAATAAAAATGATTAATTCGCAATATTTGTAATAGTAAAGGTTACGATTCAGGGAACGCATGAAAGACAGGAAGAAAAGTTTTAAATTATTCCACATTTTTAGTTATTATTTCATCTTAATATGATATAAATTAAAGCAGAATCAAGGTAGTTTTTGACGCACAAAAGGTCGGGCTTACGTTAGTCCTGATTTGGATTAAGTTGGTCTTGATTTTAAGGTCGTCACAGTTAGTATTAGAGTTATAAGCACAAATGTTGTGAAGAGCTCCGAACCTATCGCTGGTGACTTCCTTGGGTGGAAGAGGGATGCACCGAGCCAGACTCTCTGTACGTGACGCCGAGCAAGTCGGTGGCAAGCTGGTAGGTACCGATGTCGAGTGCTATCCATGGTGTTTGGATATGAGCGTCACATATACAACTAATAGAAGTACTAAACTTGAATACAATATTGATTAAAGTAGTACAATTACCACTTACCTATATAAAAATTTGGACACATCAATTACATATAAGAGAGAGAGCCAAAAAAACAGAGGATGTATATTAGCTTCAAATCGCCAAGATGGTGGCGTTAACACAAAATTTTTTCCACCACTTCCAAGCCTTCTTTCCACACATTGGCAACCACCTTAATGACAATGGTAAAATTAAGGCAGTTCCCAAAAGCATATATGTGAGAAATTGATGCAGGATGGTCCGAGACCAAAGAACCCGAGCTATCAGATAATATGATGATTGCCTTGAAATATCATGAATGGGATGATCGTCAGAAACTACGAGGCCACCTTCGACATTAATCCTTTTCGCTTCGGACAAGCGTTCGGTCGGTCAAGAGTTCGGTATCAATTCATTCAGCTTCGGGAACACTTTCACCTTCGACTTCAGGAGAAAGGAGGGCGTCTTACTTCGAAGCTCGACAGATTACTAGTTTAAATTATTTTATTTTCTATTTTTATTATTTAATTAAGAAATTTTTATTATTTGTTAGTTTGTTATTTTTCCGTAAATTTAGGAAGTTTGTTAGAATCTTTTTCACATCCCTAGAAAGATTTTATGTAAGACCCCAACTTTTATGAATAAATATTTAATTTTCTCGAAATATTATTTCTGAATAATAAGGTGTGGATTTGATATAATATTATAGTTGTGGGTAAAGTTTATAAATTTTACAAAGTAAGCAAGTTGTTATAAAATATTTGTTTTATCAGGGAATATTCGTACGACGACACAATCATTGGTGGACCCCACAACGGAATTATTGTCGGAGTTAAAAAATGACAGAAATAACTTTTTATAAAAATAACGACAAAAGTTTTACCGTTAACTGTTGAATTACCCGGTGATAAAAGTACAGTAATACGCGTGGTTGCATAGTAGCACACGATATTGTACATTATCTATAATTATTGATGCTTATGTGAGAAGTCACTCAGTTTTATTCAATTATTACCACAATAATTGCTGCATAGTATCTCACGTTATTGATTCAATTATTGTCACAATATTTTATATTATTAAATCAATAATTGAGATGACAAAGTTATTCATATTATTATTTGCATTATTGACGATGTCTAGAAAGTTCTACCGAGAAAAGGGGTTTGGTCACCTAATTGGGAGCCAAAAAGGAAAAGTCCTTATCGGAAAGCCTCCTCTTTCTTGGGAATGATCTGGTTGTTAATATTGCGAGTTATAATATTAATGATGAATGTTATTAAAAATGTGTTTTGTCAGGCCAAGTGAATTGAGATAAATAGATGGGATTTTTTGTGACGCCCCCAAAATTAGGTATACATCACCCATCTTTGGTCGCCACTTACATGGTACAGAATTTAAATACAACTTATTAACATAAGCGTCAGGTATGCAATACGACATAAATCGTGAGTTTAAATACAAATATCGCTTCTACTAGATATTATACAAACTCAAACAAAAAGTCCTCATTATAATTATTATCACACTATTTTACGAATAATAGTGAGGACTACTAATGCTATCTTCAGGACCATCACTGCTTCCCGACTCGTCCCCGCCTATATTCTCATTTCAAGAGAGACAAATGTGAAAGAAAGGGTGAGCTCAACTAGCCCAAGAAAAAATATTATGACTAAGATAATGCGTAATAAATTATCAATAGTCTTCAACAATGTTAAACCGATAAAATACAATAGACAACCGGTTTAATCTGCAATTGAATACGCAATCCATTAAAAGAGTCAAGTAGAAAATAAAGTCTACTATCTTTTAGGTTTTAAAAGGATTTTCATCATTGTTATAGCCGAGACTCACTTTAATAAATATTCCACATCATCAAATCACCCCCGCACTACTACGCCAAGGATATTCTTTTAGTATCACGACCACAATTATTCATGCACTACGGGCCAAGAATATTTGTGTATTCATTAATGGTCATGATCATGCCAACAATCGCCCACCAATGCACTACTACCATCGAGGATTTTTATCACATCATTTGTAACATTACGGGCCATGATTACAAGAATAGTCTCTCGGTCATAATCATACCAAGTCCATCTATGCACTATGTGCCATGAGATGACTTTCAACATAATATAAACATGAGGATGATGACAATGATATAAGAATTCAATAAAACAAGTTCAAGAATTATTTTATCCAAGGAATTATTAACGCCCAAATTAGTAAAATTCAAGAATGATCGGAAGAATATTTCCATGAAAAGATATTTGGATGAAACGCAAATATCAAGGATATTCTACTAATTTCATGGAGTATAGAAGTCAAAGTTTTAACCAACCTGGGTATAATAAAGAATGGAATAACAAAAGAAATCACCATGCATGCAGATTGCATGATAGACGTAAAAGTTATTCCAACAGAATAATAATAACGGAACAAAGTCGTGAAATTCACACCGGATGTGATGTTCCAACAGAATAATAAAGATGGAACCGCATCCGGGTGTAAAAACACACGATAGGATATTCCAACAGAATGATAAAGAGCGGAACCGGTCGGTGTAAAACACATGCATGTGATGTTCCAAATGTAATAATAATAAAGACGGAACCGAATTAGGTGTGTAAAACACATGCATGTGATGTTCCAATGTAATAATAATAAAGCGGAACCAGTCGGTGTAAAAACACATGCATGCAGGATGTTCCAATGTAATAATAGAAGAATGTCACCAAGTATAGGTAAAAAGCATGATACAAAAGTTATTCCAAATGTAATAATAAGCAATGGAATAACAACAGTTCTCTTCATGAATAAGAAAGAATAACACCCCTTACTTTTGGTAGGAGATTGAATCTCGCAGAAGCAGTAGTAACAAAATACTCTTCTTCTTCTCTCTTATTCTTTCTATACTTTTCTCTCTATAGCTTGAATGAATTCGTGAAAATAATGAATCCCTAGGCCTCTATTTATAGAAGATTTCTAGCTTAGCACCGCCGTGTGAAAAGGCAAGTGGCTCGACGACTAATGATGTGAAAAGAAAAGTGGTTTGACACCGCAATGTGAAACGACAAGTGGTTCGGACGCTTTGTAATGTGAAACGACAAGTGGTTCGGACGTCTGGTAAAGGTAATTACTATTAACGAAGGTAAATACTATCGACGAAGGTAAATACTATTCACAAGGGTAATTACTATCGACGAAGGTAATTACTATTGACGAAGGTAAATACTATTCACAAGGGTAATTACTATTAACGAAGGTAAATACTATCGACGAAGGTAATTACTATTCACAAAGGTAATTACTATCGACGAAGAGACTCTTAGATGATGACATATGAGCCCCCCCATAAAATAATCAAACTTACCACAAATCATAACACATATTTAATCTTTCAACAATTATTAATCATTTATAACTTGTCGCCTCAATTATTGATTTAATACTATAACATATTATATGATGATGATACGTGACAATAATTGAATCAATAATATAAGAGATATGATGCAAAGAATTATCGTAGTAATAATCGAGCATAACGGTGACTTCTCACGTAAGCATCAATAATCAATCAAAGTGTGCTACTATGCAACCACGCCAGACATCGTATTTCTTTACCACCGGGTAGTTCAACAGCTTTTAACGGTAACACCTCCGCCTAGTTATTTTTATAAAATATTTTTGTCGTTTTCTCAATCCGATAATAATTTCATTGTGGGGTCCACCAATGATTGAGTAGTTGTATTTAATATTCCCTAAAAAGAATATTCCCCACCAAACTAATATTTTATAACAACTTGCATACTTTGCAAAATTTATAAATATTACCCACAACTATAACATTATTTCAAATTTATTCCATAATATTCAAAAATAATATTTATAGAAAAATTCATCTTTATTTATAAAGTTGGGGTCTTACAACCTCCCTTCTTATGAAATTTTCCTCAAAATTAGGTAATACGACTGGTATGTCAAGAGGTAAGGATACCTTTATTTCATTTCGATTCTAACTCCCAAGTCATTTCCTCAACATCGTGGTTCCTCCACAAAACTTTGACTTGAGGTATAACCTTCGAGCGTAGAATATGTTCCTTCTTATCCAAGATTTGAACAGAACCTCTTCATACGCCAAATCTTCCGCTATTTCGTCCGGTTCTAACTCAATAATGTGGTTCGGGTCTTTCACATATTTACGTAACATGGATATGTGAAAAACGTTATGAACACGAGACATATATTCAGCAGAAAGCGTAGTCTATAGCCACAGTTCCTACTCGATCGAGGATTAAAATGGACCGATGAATCGAGGATTAAGTTTTCTCTCTTTCCAAATCTTGTAACTCCTTTCCATGGAGAAACTTTTAACAACACATGATCTCCTATATCGAATTCCACGCCCTTTCGATGAAGATCAAGATAACTCTTTTGTCGATTTTGTGAGGTTTTTATACGTTGTCGGATCGTTTGAATCTTTTCCGTAGTAATACGTATCAACTCCCGGCCCCAACAACGTTGCTTCACCCACCTCATCCCAAAGATATCGAGAACGACACTTTCTTCCATACAACGCTCGAATGGAGCCATGCCAATACTTGCTTGATAATCGTTGTTGTAGGAAAACTCCACCAATGGTAAGAACTTATCCCAACTCCCCTTGAAATCAAGGACACAGTAGTCTTAATAGATCTTCAAGAGTTTGAATAGTCCTCTCCGATCGTCCGTCTCGTCTCGAGGATGATATGCCGAGCTAAACCGTAAGTCTGTGCCCATAGCTTTTTGCAAACTAACCCAAAATCGTGAAGTGAATCTTGGGTCTCGATCGTAAACTATGGATAATGCAAGATACCATGCAGTCTTACAATCTCGTTTATGTACATACGAGCAAGACGTTCAAGTGTATAAGTTTCTCAGACGGTAAGAAAATGAGCAGACTTGGTCAATCTATCAACAATGACCCAAATCGCATCAATGCCTTGAGAAACCTTAGGAAGATCCAGAACGAAATCCATGGTAATGTGCTCCCACTTCCATTTCGGAATTTCAAGTGGTTGCAATGGACCTTTTGGTACTTGATGCTCCGCTTTAACTCGTTGACAAGTTAGACACCTTGAGATAAACAACGCTATCTCTCTTCATATTGCTCCACCAAAATGTATGATTTAATATCATGATACATTTTGGTACTCCTGTGATGGATTGCAAATGGTGTGTGTCAGGCCTCCATCATGATATTATACTTTAAATCGTGGTCGTTAGAACACAAAGTCCGGAGTTGACTCAAGTATTCCTTCTTCATCGATTCTTGCTTCCCAGATAACACCTTCTCGCACTTTCTTCTTCATACGCATCGCCTCCAGTGTCCGTAGCTCGAGCAACTTTTACTTTATCGATTAAAGTCGGTTCTACTCAGATACTTGCTATCATCACACGCGTCCTCGAGTCTTTTACTCTCTATCTCCATCCTTTGCAAGTCACACAAATGAGCCTTCATTGCGTTGACAATATCGCACTCTCGATTTTGCATATGATTTTCTACTCAACGCGCCGCCTACCACGTTCGCTTTTCCAGATGGTATTGGATGGTATGATCATAATCTTTCAACAGATTCAAGCCAACGTCGTTGTCGCATGTTGAGTTCCTTTTGAGTGAAGAAATATTTGAGGCTTTTATGATCCGTAAAGATCTCCACTTTCTCCCCATACAAGTAATGCCTCCAAATTTTAAGTGTGAAGACAACAAATGCCTAACTCTAGATCATGAGTAGGATAATTCCTCTCATATTCTTTGAGTTGTCGCGAGGCATAGGCTATAACTTTTCCATGTTGCATAAGAACACATCCCAACCCTTTGCTCAAGCATCATCGTAGATGACAAATCCCTCCGAGCAGGATGGTATTGTCGTAACAGTCTTTGAAATAAGTCTCCTCTTGAGTTCTTGAAAACTCTTCTCACATTCTTCGCTCCAACCGAACTTTGTATCTTTCCGAGTCACCGAAATGGAGTAGCGATTCGAGAAAATCCTTCCACGAATCTCCGATAATAACGGCCTAAACCGAGAAAGCTACGATTTCTATCATCGATTTAGGTTGTTCCCTACTTTGAATAGCTTCAATCTTTCTTTGGGTCAACAGATATTCCATGACTTGATACCATGTGCCCAAGGAATGCTACTTCTTCAAGCCGTAACTCACATTTCTTTAACTTGGCATAAAGCTTATATTCACGAAGCTTTTGGAGTGTTAATTTCAAGTGTTGTTTTCATGATCTTCACGGGTTTTGGAATAAATAAGGATGTCATCAATAAAGACGACCACAAAGTGATCTAAATATTCCTTGAATACTTGGTTCATCATATCCATGAAGGCGTTAGGAGCATTAGTCAATCCAAAAGACATGACTAGGAATTCATAATGCCCGCATCGGAGTTCGAAAAGCCGTCTTTGGAATGTCGTGTTCTAATCTTCAATTGGTGATATCCGGAACGAAGATCAATCTTTGAAAAGAATTTGGCTCCTTGCAATCGGGTCAAACAGTCATCAATACGCGGGCAATGGATACCTATTTTTGATGGTGACATGATTCAACTCCCGATAATCAATACAAAGTCGCATACTCCCATCTTTCTTCTTCACGAATGTAACAGAGCACCCCAAGGAGAAGTACTAGGACTAATAAAGCCGGTGTCTAACAATTCCTCGCAGTTGGGTCTTTAACTCAAGTTCAATAGAGCCATTCGATATGGAGCTTTGGAAATAGGTTTTGTACCGGGTTCAAGGTCGATACAAAATTCAATTTCACGCCTGGGGGCCATGAAGTTCTTCGGGAATACGTCAAGAAATTTATTAACAATAGAAATATCGCTCAAAACGGACGTATTTTGTTTAAATCGCATGACATGAGCTAAGAAAGCTCGACATCCGCTTTTCAATAAACGAATAGCTTTTTATGGCTTGAGATGACCGTGATTGATTTTAATGGTTTGGTCGTTTGAATTCGCATAATAGGTTGATTAGGAATATGAAAGCTAACAACCTTACGAAAACAATCAATTTTTGCATGATAAGTAGTTAACCAATCAACCCTTAGAATCACGCCAAATGCAAGTATTTTTAATGAAATAAGATCGATGTGTAATGTGAGGGTACCGATTTGAACCAAACAAGACTTATAAACAGTGGATGTAATGAAGGTTTCTCCCAACGGAGTTTCCACAGATAAGTCAAAGTCTAATTTCTCCGGAGTCAAATTTAATCGATGAGCACAAGTAGGAGAAATAAAAGAATGGGTAGAACCGGTATCAAATAAAGTATAGACTTCATTAGAGTTTATGATAAGCTTACCCGTGATGACCTCATTCGGATTCCTTGCTCTTTGGGAGGTCACAACAAACGCCTCCTTGCAGACTACCTGGTTTTGAATTTTCTGGGATGGCCTTTGGTGCCTCCATCCTAGCTGAATTTGTCTTCGGTAAACGACAAAATCGAGCTAAGTGACCTTCTCTTCCATAATTATAACATGCTTTGGACGGCATGACGCAGTTTGGACTAATGTGTCCCTCTCCTCCGCATTTGAAGCATATGATAGGTGGTCTTTCTCCTTCCTTAACAATGGGTGCTGGTGCTGACGTCTTTCCATCATTGTTGAATCTCCTTTTTTGAAATGTCCATTCTTATTGTTTTGGCCCTGATTACCACCACCAAGTGGTTACATATATCGGCCCGTTGATTCCTCCACGCTTGTTGTCACCGCTCGATGACTACTCTCACCGGTATTATAATTTTTTGCTTACCGCTTCTTTTAGTTGCGTTGACTCATTATCGCTCCACTAATCGAGCCCTATTTACAACATCTCGAATACAAACACGGTTTATGAGAAATAAGATGTCGACGTATCTCCGCTTCAAACCTCTTAAAAACATTCGCGCCATTCTCTCTTCATTATCCACCAAGTGGAATATAAACCGTGATAACTCCGCAAATTTTGCCTCGTATTGCGACATGGTCATATTGTTTTGTTCCAACTTGATAAACTCCACCTCCTTCATGTGGCTAATACTTTCAAGAAAGTATTTGTCGTTGAATGACTCTGGAACTTCTCCCAAGATATCTTCAAGACAAAGAAGTTGAGTACGCTTTTACCGATTCCCACCAAGAATCGCCTCCGCGCAACATAAAGCGCAAGAAAAGGAACCTTTGCTTCTCGGAGCATCCCAAGACATCAAATATCTTGTAATCTGCTTTATCCATGCTTCCGCCGTAAGTGGTTTTTGCTCACCCTTAAACTCCGGTGGTGGTCCCAGCCTTGAATTATTTAGCGGTGACCGCCGAGAGTTTTTCGTGTTTCCACCCTACGCTGGGCAGAGTCGCTCTCGCTTCATTGTTGCATAAATCAGATAAAGCCTCCGAACATTTGATCATTCATCATTTGGTCGGTGTTGTTGTTTGCATGAGGATTATCGCCTTCTCGATGCACATTATCCCGATTATTGATATGTGGTGAATCAACGATCGTCATGGCCCATTGCTATTCTCAACATTCTCGGATGTCATTTCAGAGACATCGCCACAAAACAAAAGGTTAATTGACATGTAACAAATTATCCCTATCTTCCGCCAACCAATAAAATAGCACATAAACTTAGGTAGGTCATACTAGCGAAGGTATTCCCTCTCCCCTCCTAGTACTATTCTCACATCTTAGCTGTGGATCATATCCCATGCTCGATACTAACCGTGACGCCCCAAAATTAGGTATACATCACCCATCTTTTGGTCGCCACTACACATCGTATATAATTTAAATACAACTTATTAACATAACATAACTGCTAGGTATAATATATATAAATCGTGAGTTTAAATACAAATATAAATCTACTAGATATTATACAAACTCAAACAAAAAGTCCTCATTATAGTTATATTATCACACTATTTTACAGAATAGTGAGGACTACTAATGCTATCTTCAGGACCATCACTGCGTTTCCGACTCGTCCCAGCCTATATTCTCATTTCTCAAGAGAAACAAAGTGAAAGAAAAGGTGAGCTCAACTAGCCCAAAGAAGAAATATTATGACTAAGATAATGCAGAATAAATTATCAATAGTCTTCAACAATGTTAAACCGATAAAATACAATAGACAACCGGTTTTAATCGCAATGAATACGCAATCCATTAAAAGAGTCAAGTAGAAAAAATAAAGTCTACTATCTTTTAGGTTTTAAAAGGTTTTCATCATTGTTATAAAGTTGAGACTCAAACTTTAATAAATATTCCACATCATCGAATCACCCGCACTACTACCAAGGATATTCTTTAAGATCACGACCACAATTATTCATGCACTACGGCCAAGAATATTTGTGTATTCATTAATGGTCATGATCATGCCAACAATCGGCCCACCAATGCACTACTACCATCGAGGATTTTTATCACATCATTTTGTAACATTACGGCCATGATTACATCGAATAGTCTCGGTCATAATCATACCAAGTCCATCTATGCACTACTGAGCCACAAATGACTTTCAACATAATATAAACATGAAGATGATGACAATGATATAAGAATTCAATAAAACAAGTTCAAGAATTATTTTATCCAGAATTATTAACGCCCAAATTAGTAAAATTCAAGAATGATCGTAAGAATATTTCCATGAAAAGATATTGGATGAAACGCAAATATCAAGGATATTCTACTAATTTCATGGAGTATAGAAGTCAAAGTTTTAACCAACTGGGTATAATAAAGAATGGAATAACAAAAGAAATCACCATGCATGCAGACTTCATGACAGTAAAAGTTATTCCAATGTAATAATAATAACGGAACTGTGTCGTGAAATTCACAAGCATGGATGTTCCAACGTAATAATAAAGATGGAACTGCATCCGGTGTAAAAACACACGATAGGATATTCCAACAGAATGATAAAGAGCGGAACCAGGTAGGTGTAAAAACACATGCATGAGGATGTTCCAAATGAATAATAATAAAAGCGGAACCGTGTCGGTGTAAAACACATGCATGTGATGTTCCAAATGTAATAATAATAAAGATTTTAACCGTGTCGGTGTAAAACACACATGAGCAGGATGTTCTAATGTAATAATAGAAGAATGTCACCAAGTATAGGTAAATGCACAGTATACAAAGTTATTCCAATGTAATAATAAGCAATGGAATAACAACAGTTTCTTCTCTTCATGAATAAGAAAGAATAACACCCCTTACTTTTGGTAGGAGATTGAATATCGCAGTTAGCGGTGTAGTAACAAAAATACTCTTCTTCTTTCTCTCTTATTCTTTCTATACTTTTTCTCTCTATAGCTTGAATGAATTAAAGTGAAAATAATGAATCCCTAGGCCTCTATTTATAGAAGATTTCTAGATTAGCACCGCCGTGTGAAAAGGCAAGTGGCTTCGACGACTAATGATGTGAAAAGAAAAGTGGTTTGACACCGTAATGTGAAACGACAAGTGGTTCGGACTTTTCAGAATGTGAAACGACAAGTGGTTCGACATCCGGTAAAGGAAATTACTATTAACGAAGGTAAATACTATTGGACGAAGGTAAATACTATTCACAAGGGTAATTACTATCGACGAAGGTAAATACTATTCACAAGGGTAATTACTATCGACGAAGGTAAATACTATCGATTGAAGGTAATTACTATTCACAAAGGTAATTACTATCGATGAAGAGACTCTTAGATGATGACATATGAGCCCCCCATAAAATAATCAAACTTACCACAAATCATAACACATATTTAATCTTTCGACAATTATTAATCATTTATAACTTGTCGTCTCAATTATTGATTTAATACTATAACATATTATATGTACGGATATATCTTTGACAATAATTGAATCAATAATATAAGAGATATGATGCAAGAATTATCTGTGTAGTAATAATTGAGCATAGGTGAGTGACTTCTCACGTAAGCATCAATAATCAATACCGTGTGCTACTATGCAACCACGCCAGACATCGTATTTTTACCCACCGGGTAGTTCAACAGCTTTTAACAGAACACCTCCGCCGTTATTTTTATAAAATATTTTTGTCGCTTTTCAATCAATCCGATAATAATTTCATTGTGGGGTCCACCAATGATTGAGCTGTTGTATTTAATATTCCCTAAAAAGAATATTCCCACCAAACGTAATATTTTATAACAACTTGCATACTTTTGCAAAATTTATAAATATTACCCACAACTATAACATTATATCAAATTTATTCCATAATATTCAAAAATAATATTTATAGAAAAATTCATCTTTATTTATAAAAGTTGGGGTCTTACAACCTCCCTTCTTATGAAATTTAAGCCTCGAAATTAGGGTACGATACTGGTATGTCAAGAGGTAAGGATACCTTGATTTCATTTGATTCTAACTCCCAAGTCATTTCCTCAACATCGTGGTTCTTTCACAAAACTTTGACTTTTGAGGTATAACCTCAGGCGTAGAATATGTTCCTTCTTATCCAAGATTTGAACAGAACCTCTTCATACGTCAAATCTTCCGCTATTTCGTCCGATTCTAACTCAATAATGTGGTTCGGGTCTTTCACATATTTACGTAACATGGATATGTGAAAAGCGTTATGAACACGAGACATATTTCAAGCAGAAAGTTTAGTCTATAGCCACGATTCCTACTCGATCGAGGATTAAAATGGACCGATGAATCGAGGATTAAGTTTTCCTCTTTCCAAATCTTGTAACTCTCCATGGAGCAACTTTTAACAACACATGATCTCTATATCGAATTCCACGTCCTTTCGATGAAGATCAAAGATAACTCTTTATCGATTTTGTGAGGTTTTTATACGTTGTCGGATCGTTTGAATCTTTTCCGTAGTCATACGTATCAACTCCGGCCCCAACAATGTTGCTTCACCCACCTCATCCCAAAGATCTTTGGAGAACGACACTTTCTTCCATACAACGCTTGAATGGAGCCATGCCAATACTTGCTTGATAAGCTGTTGTTGTAGGAAAACTCCACCAATGGTAAGAACTTGTCCCAACTCCCTTGAAATCAAGGACACGAGTCTTAATAGATCTTCAAGAGTTTGAATAGTCCTCTCCGATCGTCTGGTCCGTCTCGAGGATGATATGCCGAAGCTAAACCGTAAGTAAGTCACGTGCCCATAGCTTTTTTACAAACTAACCCAAAATCGTGAAGTGAATCTTGGGTCTCGATCGTAAACTATGGATCCGGCATACCATGCGCCTCTTACAATCTCGTTTATATGTACATCTGAGCAAGACTTTCAAGTGTATAAGCTTCTCGTATCAGAAGAAATGAGCAGACTTGGTCAATCTATCAACAATGACCCAAATCGCATCAATGCCTTGAGAAACCTTAGGAAGACCCAGAACGAAATCCATGGTAATGTGCTCCCACTTCCATTTACGGAATTTCAAGTGGTTGCAATGGACCTTTGGTACTTGATGCTCCGCTTTAACTCGTTGACAAGTTAGACACCTTGAGATAAAAAATGCTTATCTCTCTCTTCATATTGCTTCACCAAAATGTATATTTAATATCATGATACATTTTGGTACTCCTGTGATGGATTGCAAATGGTGTGTCATGCGCTCCATCATGATATTATACTTTAAATCGTGGTCGTTAGAACACAAAGTCTGGAGTTGACTCAAGTATTCCTTCTTCATCGATTCTTGCTTCCGGTATAACACCTTCTTGCACTTTCTTCTTCATACGCATCACCTCCGTGTCCGTAGCTCAAGCAACTTTAACTTTATCGATTAAAGTCGGTTCTACTCAGATACTTGCTATCATCACACGCGTCCACGAGTCTTTAACTCTATCTCCATCCTTTGCAAGTCACACAAATGGGCCTCATGCGTTGACAATATCGCTTTTCGATTGCTTGCATATGATTTTCTACTCAACGCCGGCTACCACGTTCGCTTTTCCAGGATGGTATTGGATGGTATGATCATAATCTTTCAACAGTTCAAGCCAACGTCGTTGTCGCATGTTGAGTTCCTTTTGAGTGAAGAAATATTTGAGGCTTTTATGATCCGTAAAGATCTCCACTTTCTCCCCATACAAGTAATGCCTCCAAATTTTAAGTGCAAAGACAACAGCTGCCAACTCTAGATCATGAGTAGGATAATTCCTCTCATATTCTTTGAGTTGTCGTGAGGCATAGGCTATAACTTTTCCATGTTGCATAAGAACACATCCCAACCCTTTGCTCGAAGCATCACTGTAGATGACAAATCCTCCGAGCCGATGGTATCCGTAGCAGTCTTTGAAATAAGTCTCCTCTTGAGTTCTTGAAAACTCTTCTCACATTCTTCGCTCCAACCAGAACTTTGTATCTTTCCGAGTCAATTTGAGTCGATGGAGTAGCGATTCGAGAAAATCCTTTCACGAATCTCCGATAATAACCACTAAACCGAGAAAGCTACGTGACTTTGGCCATCGATTTAGGTTGTTCCCAGCTTTGAATAGCTTCAATCTTTGCTGGGTCAATAGATATTCCATAACTTGATACCACATGCCCAAGGAATGCTACTTCTTCAAGCCGTAACTCACATTTCTTTAACTGGCATAAAGCTTATATTCACGAAGCTTTTGGAGTGTTAGCCTCAAGTGTTGCTTTCATGATCTTCACGGGTTTTGGAATAAATAAGGATGTCATCAATAAAGACGACCACAAAGTGATCTAAATATTCCTTGAATACTCGGTTCATCATATCCATGAAGGCAAAGAGAGCATTAGTCAATCCAAAAGACATGACTAGAATTCATAATGCCCGTCATCGAAGTTCGAAAAGCCAATCTTTGGAATGTCGTGGTTCTAATCTTCAATTGGTGATATCCTAACGAAGATCAATCTTTGAAAAGAATTTGGCTCCTTGCAACCTGGTCAAACAGTCATCAATACGTGGCAATGGATACCTATTTTTGATGGTGACATGATTCAACTCCCGATAATCAATACAAAGTCGCATACTCCCATCTTTCTTCTTCACGAATAGAGCAGGAGCACCCCAAGGAGAAGTACTAGGGACGAATAAAGCCGGTGTCTAACAATTCCTCGCAGTTGGGTCTTTAACTCCTCAAGTTCAATAGAGCCATTCGATATGGGGCTTTGGAAATATAGGTTTTGTACGGGTTCAAGGTCGATACAAAATTCAATTTCACGCCTGAGGGGTAGGCGGGGAAGTCTTCTGAGGGAATACGTCAAGAAATTTATTAACAATAGAAATATCGTTCAAAACCGGCGTATTTTTGTTTAAATCGTGACATGAGCTAAGAAAGCTTCGACATCCGCTTTTTCAATAAACGAATAGCTTTATGGCTTAAGATGACCGTGATTGATTTTAATGGTTTGGTCGTTTAAATCAAGATAATAGGTTGATTAGGAATATGAAAGCTAACAACCTTATGAAAACAATCAATTTTTGCATGATAAGTAGTTAACCAATCAATCCCCTAGAATCACGTCAAATGCAAGTATTTTTAATGAAATAAGATCGACGGTGTAATGTGAGGGTACCGATTTGAACGAAACAAGACTTATAAACGAGTGGATGTAATGAAGGTTTCTCCCAAGCGGAGTTTCCACAGATAAGTCAAAGTCTAATTTCTCCGAGTCAAATTTAATCGATGAGCACAAGTAGGAGAAATAAAAGAATGGGTAGAACCCAGATCAAATAAAGTATAGACTTCATTAGAGTTTATGATAAGCTTACCCGTGATGACCTCATTCGGATTCCTTGCTCTTTGGGAGGTCACAACAAACGCCTCCTCAGCACTACTGGGTTTTGAATTTTCGGGATGGCCTTTGGTGCCTCCATCCTAATTGAATTTGTCTTCTTGATGGCACAAAATCGAGCTAAGTGACCTTCTCTTCCACAATTATAACATGCTTTGACTATGACATGACGCAGATTTGGGTGATGTGTCCTCTCCTCAAACATTTGAAGCATATGATAGGTGGTCTTTCTCCTTCCTTAACAATGGGTACCGGTGTCGACGTCTTTCCATCATTGTTGAATCTCCTTTCTTGAAATGTCCATTCTTATTGTTTTGGTACGATTACCACCGGAAGTGGTTACCATATATGGCCTATTGATTCCTCCACGCTTGTTGTCCACCGCTTCGATGACTCTCTCATTGGTATTATAATTTTGCTTACCGCTTCTCTTTTAGTTCGCGTTGACTCATTATCGCGCTCCACTAATCGAGCCCTATTTACAACATCCGCATACAAACACGGTTTATGAGAAATAAGATGTTGGCGTATCTCCGACTTTCAAACCTCTTAAAAACATTCGCGCCATTCTCTCTTCATTATCCACCAAGTGGGGAAAACCGTGATAACTCCGCAAATTTTGCCTCGTATTGCGACACGGTCATATTGTTTTGTTCCAACTTGATAAACTCCACCTCCTTCATGTGGCGAATACTTTCGTGAAAGTATTTGTCGTTGAATGACTTCTGGAACTTCTCCCAAGATATCTTGAAGACAAAGAAGTTGAGTACGTTTTACCGATTCCCACCGATGAATCGCCTCTCCGCCGCAACATAAAAGGCGTAAAGGAACCTTTTGCTCCTCTGAGCATCCCAAGACATCAAATATCTTGGTAATCTTCTTTATCCATGCTTCCGCCTTGAAGTGGTTTTGGCTCACCCTTAAACTCCGGTGGTCCCAGCTCCTTGAATTGTTTAGCGGTGATGTGCCGAGAGTTTTCCGTGTTTCCACCTACGTTTTGGGCCGAGTCGCTCTCTCTTTCTTCATTGCATAAATTGCATAAAGCCTCGAACATTTGATCATTCATCATTTGGTCGGTGTTGTTGTTTGCATGAGGATTGTCGCCTTCACGATGCACATTATCCTCGATTATTGATATGTGGTGAATCGGCGATCGCTGGCTCCATTCTTATTCTCAACATTCTCGGATGTCATTTTCGAGATCATCGCCACAAAACAAAAGGTTAATTGACATGTAACAAATTATCCCTATCTTTCGGCCAACCAATAAAATATACATAAACTTAGGTAGGTCATACTAGCGAAGGTATTCCCGTCTCTCCCTCCTAGTACTATTCTCACATCTTAGCTGTGGATCATATCCCACATGCTCGATACCAACCTGTGACGCCCCCAAAATTAGGTATACATCACCCATCTTTGGTCGCCACTTACATGGTATGTAATTTAAATACAACTTATTAACATAACTCGCGTGGTACAATACGACATAAAGCGTGAGTTTAAATACAAATATCGTCTACTAGATATTATACAAACTCAAACAAAAAGTCCTCATTCTGATTATTATCACACTATTTTACGAATAATAGTGAGGACTACTAATGCTATCTTCAGGACCATCACTCGTTTCCCGACTCGTCTCCGGCTATATTCTCATTTCACAAGAGAAACGGTGAAAGAAAGGGTGAGCTCAACTAGCCCAAGAAGAAATATTATGACTAAGATAATGCGAGAATAAATTATCAATAGTCTTCAACAATGTTAAAGCGATAAAATACAATAGACAAACCGGTTTAAGCTGCGGCGGAATATCTTAATCCATTAAAAGAGTCAAGTAGAAAATAAAGTCTACTATCTTTTAGGTTTTAAAAGGTTTTTCATCATCTTTGTTATAAATGAGACTCGACTTTAATAAATATTCCACATCATCGAATCACCCCCGCACTACTACCGAGGATATTCTTTAGTATCACGACCACAATTATTCATGCACTACGGGCCAAGAATATTTGTGTATTCATTAATGGTCATGATCATGCCAACAATCATGTCCACCAATGCACTACTGACCATCGAGGATTTTTATCACATCATTTGTAACATTACGATTCATGATTACAAGAATAGTCTCGTCATAATCATACCAAGTCCATCTATGCACTACTGAGCCACGGATGACTTTCAACATAATATAAACATGAGGATGATGACAATGATATAAGAATTCAATAAAACAAGTTCAAGAATTATTTTATCCGGGGAATTATTAACGTCCAAATTAGTAAAATTCAAGAATGATCGGAAGAATATTTCCATGAAAAGATCTTTAGATGAAACGCAAATATCAAGGATATTCTACTAATTTCATGGAGTATAGAAGTCAAAGTTTTAACTATTTGGGTATAATAAAGAATGGAATAACAAAAGAAATCACCATGCATGCGGTACTTGCATGATAGACAAAGTTATTCCAAGAATAATAATAATGAGAACTGGTCGGTGAAATTCACACGCAAGCGGGATGTTCCAACGAGAATAATAAAGATGGAACGAGATCCGGTGTAAAAACACGAGATAGGATATTCCAACAGAATGATAAAGCGGAACCAAAGTCGGGTGTAAAACACCGCAGCAGGATGTTCCAACGAGTAATAATAATAAAGATTTTAACCGGTCGGTGTAAAACACACGCATGGATGTTCCAACGAGAATAATAGAAGAATGTCACCAAGTATAGGGTAAATCAGCGTATCAAAAGTTATTCCAGCGAGAATAATAAGCAATGGAATAACAAGCAGTTCTCTTCATGAATAAGAAAGAATAACACCCCTTACTTTTGGTAGGAGATTGAATCTGCGCGGCGGTGTAGTAATAAAAAATACTCTTCTTCTCTCTCTTATTCTTTCTATACTTTCTCTCTCTATAGCTTGAATGAATTCGTGAAAATAATGAATCCTCAGGCCTCTATTTATAGAAGATTTCTAGCTTAGCACTGCCGTGTGAAAAGGCAAGTGGCTTGACGACTAATGATGTGAAAAGAAAAGTGGTTTGGACGCCTTTATAATGTGAAACGACAAGTGGTTCGGACGCTTTGTAATATGAAACGACAAGTGGTTCGGACGTCCAGTAAAGGTAATTACTATTAACGAAGGTAAATACTATTGGCGAAGATAAATACTATTCACAAGGGTAATTACTTATTGCGAAGGTAATTACTATTGACGAAGGTAAATACTATTCACAAGGGTAATTACTATCGACGAAGGTAAATACTATTGTGAAGGTAATTACTATTCACAAATGTAATTACTATTAACGAAGAGACTCTTAGATGATGACATATGAGCCCCCATAAAATAATCAAACTTACCACAAATCATAACACATATTTAATCTTTCAACAATTATTAATCATTTATAACTTGTCGTCTCAATTATTGATTTAATACTATAACATATTATACTGGATGATCTTTGTGACAATAATTGAATCAATAATATAAGAGATATGATGCAAGAATTATTGTAGCAATAATTGAGCATAAATTTGAGTGACTTCTCACGTAAGCATCGATAATCAATACTGCAGTGTACTTCTTATACGACCGCCAGCGTATTCTTATTACTTTACCACCGGGTAGTTCAACAGCTTTTAACGGTAACACCTCGTAGTTATTTTTATAAAATATTTTTGTCGTTTTCTCAATCAGATAATAATTACATTGTGGGGTCCACCAATGATTGAGTAGTTGTGCGAATATTCCCTAAAAAGAATATTCCCAGGCCAAACGAATATTTTATAACAACTTGCATACTTTTGCAAAATTTATAAATATTACCCACAACTATAACATTATATCAAATTTATTCCATAATATTCAAAATAATATTTATAGAAAAATTCATCTTTATTTATAAAAGTTGGGGTCTTACATTTTTATGAAGTATTTGTTGTAAGTTGGCTTATTACTTGGACCCCCCCACTCACCAATTTTTCAAAATTGTCGGGAAAAAATTTATCTCAATTTTGTTTTTATATAAATATATATATTATTTAATTAAAGTCACGGGGAGGGGGATAATGTCACGGGGAGTATTATTAGTATTATATATATATATAATAAAAGTTTTGTTTTTTATGTAAAATAGAATATATTATATTTATTGTTTGCATAGTACTGCATAGTGTTGCATAGTACTGCATAATGTGTGGATAGTGCAACATAGTAAAATAAAAAAATTTCAAAGTTTCAGCCAAATTTATTGCCCGTGAGTTTTCCACTGTGCAGTCCGTGATTTTCTAATTCAAATATTATCTTGCCGTTCTCATATAAATGGGATGCTCAGTTTAGAAATGAAAATCACACCAGAATTAGAGAATTCTTCTTTTATAATATTGAGCGTATTTTCATAGAGTTTAAGGAAGCTTTGAGTGTAAAAAATAGTGCAAGTTTAAGAATATCTTCGCTATATCAGTCGAAATTGCTCTCTTTTTGAGGTAAGGGATATTATTTATTTCATATTCGTTTACGATATTATTTTTCGTATTCGTAAGGAATTTTATTTTCGTTCAATATTCGTAAGGAATATTATTTTCGTTCAATATTCGTAAGGAATATTATATTCGTTTAATATTCGTAGGAATATTATTTTGGTTCAATAGTCGTAAGGGATATAATTTTTGTTCAATATTAAGTATGAAATAATATTTTCTTTCATACTACTGTAGTATGTAAGTAATATTATTTCGTTTGATTTCGAATTCTACACTCATTTTGTTAAAGTATTGCTTTTATACTCCTTGAAATTAGTAGAATATCTTTAAAATTTGCGCTTCATCGAGTATCTTTTTACGGGAATATTTTTTGGACATATGCGAGTCTTATTCACGAGGTACTATTCATGAAGTACTATTTATGAGTTCTTATTCACCCGGTACTATTCACCCAAAAATTGATTTTTTTTACGTCAAAATTATTTTTGATACATGAATATTATTCTTGAATTTTACTCCACAAAGCAGTATTGTGTTGACAATTTGGATATTCTTGAACTATGGATAAATTGAATTATAAATCTTTAAAATTTATCCTTTGCTTTCACTTAATTGAATTCTTATATTATTGTCATCATCCTCATACTTATATTGTGATAAAAGTCATCTTTGGCCCATAGTGCATAGATGGACTATTGAGTGGTATGATTATGATCAGAAATTATTCGGTATAATCAAGACCTGCAATGTTACAAATGATGTGATAAAAGTCTTCATTGGCCCGTAGTGCATTTATTGACAGTTGTTGGTATGATCATGACCATGAGTTCTCTTCGGCCAATGGTGCGAAGATGAATTGTTATTTTGCGTAATCATGATCACTGGTGATACTAACGAATATCCTTAGCTCGTAGTGCATGGATAATTAGTAGATGTGATAATAATGAATATCCTTGGCCTGTAGTGCATGAATAATTCATGGATGTGATACTAACGAATATCCTTGGCCCGTAGTGCATGGATAATTCGATGATGTGGATTATTTATTGAGCTGTGTTACAGTGATAAAAATATTGATGATGAACTTTTAAATCATAGAAGATAGTAGATATCATGCTCTACTTGACTCTTCTAATGGATTACTTATTCCGCTGCAGTTGTTGATCTAAAACTTATTCTCTATTGTATTTTATAAGTTGTTATATTGTTGAAGACTAAAGATAATTTATTCTACATTATCTTAGTCATAATATTCTTTACTGAGCTAGTTGATCGAGCTCACCCTTTTCTTTCATTGTTCTCTTCAGGAAATGAGAATATAGTTGAGACTAGCCAGGGAATGGAGTGATGGTCCAAGATGGTTGCTATAGTAGTCCTCACTATTCTATAAAATAGTGTGATAATAATTGTAATAAAGACTTAATTGAGTTTGGATATTTTCTAGGAGACAATATTTATATTAAAACTCACAGCTTATGTTTTGTCGTATTCTGCACGACACTTAACAGTTGTATAAATTAAGTTTGTATTTGAATTTTGTACCATGTATTTGACGATTCAGAATGGGTGATGTATACCTATTTTGGGGGCGTCACATTTTATTTTCATATCTCTAGGAATATTCTAGAGTGACTTGGGGATAAATTGCTATCTATATAAAACCCGGCTTGTGGGTTGAATTGGAACTGGAATTTTGATAAATACACTATACATATTAGAGAGATTTCTTTGTGTTTTCTGGTGAATCTCTTGTTTCTTTATTTGTGAATTCAATTGTTTACCAACCCGCAAGATAATCACTATGCAACACAGCGTCAGTTGGTATCAAAGCTCAAAGCATCTTTCTGGGAGTAGACCCGTCGGTTTTAATGGCTGGTGTCGTGGTCATAGAGGGAAGATTCCGGCTGAGGAAGTCCCACACCATGATCATAACATCTAGGACGTGATGATTGAGGATTTATAGAGACAGGTTACAGAGCTAACCTAACGTCTGGCAGCACAAAATCTGAGGCGTACGTCGTGGATAGGTTCTGGAGGAGGAAGTCCCACACCTAGGCAGCGTAGTGGGCAAGCAGGAGGAGAAGTCCCACATCTTGAACACGATGAAGAATCCTATGATTTTGAATCGAGTTATGAAAACCCTTACTACCACAGGAGGCAGTTAAGGGAACGATGTGACCGTGAGGACCGTCGTAGTGATTTGGGTTTCAGAATGGATATACCAAATTTTTTTGGTACACTACACGCAGAAGGATTCATCGATTGGTTAAACGAGGTGGAGCGCATATTCGATTATAAGGAGGTTCCAGATAACGTTAAAGTGAAACTGGTTGCCATCAAATTAAAGGGCTGAGCAACTTCTTGGTGGGAACAAATGAGGCGTTCAAGGGAGAGACAATGAAAGACTAAAATCACCAAGTGGGAAAAGATAAAGAAGATGATGCAGAGTCACTTTCTTCCTTTTGGATATACTCAGTCTCTATTTAAGAGATTGCATCTGTTAAGATAATGTATTCGATCTGTGGATGATTATACTGAAGAATTTTACCAATTAATCGCAAGGAATGATCTATCAGAAACAGAAGAACAAATGGTGGCACGGTACCTAGGAGGATTAAAGCAACCGTTGCAGAACACTCTTAGTCTCCATTCACTTTGGACTGTTTCTGAAGCATATCAGCGAGCTCGGGAGGCAGAGCAACAACAGAACATCAGACTGATGCCAAGGAGCAATCTCCTCAACAAACCGAACCCATCACACCACAAAGCCAGATTACACCACAACCTCAGGGTAACTTTAACTCCAGCATCAAGTGCTTTAGATGTGGAGAACCAGGTCACAAGGCAACGAAGTGCCGAAAGCCTGCTAACCAGAAGGGTAAGAACCTTTTTAGGATTGAGCAAAAAATGGATAAAAGCGAATTACCGAACACAACCGAAATTTTTTAACCGAATTATTTCGGTTTTTCAGTTTTTTTTTTCTAATTTCGGTTATATCCAATTTATTATTCGGTATTCGGTTTCGGGTTCGGTTTTAAAAAATAAGTTATTCGAATATCTGAATTATCGAACAGATATATATATATATATATATATATATATATATGATCAACTCTCTAAGTCGAATCCGGCTTAAGAACGACGCGCATCTTGCGTCGCTTCGATTCCCGACCAAGTAGAGGGCCTCACGACCTCCAAAGGCACGTGTCGTTAGCCAAGCGTCTGCGCATGCGACGAGCCGCGACTGGGTCGCCATGAAGTACAATTCCCACCGAGCGGCGGGTAGAATCCTTTGCAGACGACTTAAATACGCGACGGGGTATTGTAAGAGGCAGAGTGGCCTTGCTGCCACGATCCTCTGAGATTCAGCCCTGCGTCGCTCCGATTCGTCCCCCCCCCTCCACTCCGCAAAACAACTCATCTCCTTTTGCCCGAACTGTCATCGAGGTTCACCGATACTAATGCCCAAATGAAAGCGACATAGTCGCCGACTGATTAGTCGCACAAGGGTTGACGACGCACAAACAAACATGGGTTGACCATGCCCAAGTAAAGTAGTACTGTGACGGTTCCCAGCTAACCTGCCCATTGAATGCCTTGTCCAAGGAAGGTTTCTCGAGGATTCCCTCGGCGATGCGCAATTAAAGTGTCCCAAATATTGGTAGCGTCGGCGCCTATCCATCGCCTGCGATGCAGGTGCCAAGGCGGCCTTGATAAGCGGCGCCGATGCCTAAGCCAGCGTCGCCTGGCGCTTCGCCTTGCGATGAAGTCACCCCAGCGCTAGTGCCGATACAGAGGCATCACTTAGTGCCCGGCGCCCAATACCAATGCCCAAAGGTTGAGCGTGGCGGGCAACGGGCGCCTCAACAACAACGCGCGCCCAGACGGTAGCGTGCCCAACGGAAAGGATTTGACCAACACGCCAAGCAAAGTGCAAGGCTGGAAGGCACATCTGAGAAACCTAAGTCTAACGAGAGTAGGTAAATCTCAAGTGGAAGTTAACGGGGCCTTTTGCCCAATCAATGGGATGTCGGTACCTAAGTAGTGCCTTATCGCGCACAAGCAAAGTTGTACATTGACGACACACAATCAAAGCAGTGTGCTGTCGGTGCCCGTCAAAAAGTAGTGCGTTGACGACGCCACGCGCTCAGGCAACGCCCACCCAACGCCCACAGCGTGACAGAGCCCAATGTAGGGAGCGGTCGGCACGCGCGCCCCGTCTTGTTGAGCAATCTACCCAAGTCCAACGAGAGGATGTAAATCTTAAGTTGAGGTTAACGAGCGTGTTGGCGTCCAAGAGACCCCCACCCGTAGCATGGAAATGCCAAGCGCATGGCCCGGCGTGCATGCCCCATCACGCCCAACAGGTAAAACGAATGCAAGGCATGCATGAAAATCGGGCAAGGTCCCGTCACCGTGAGCTATACCAAATCATGTTGAGCAACCAAAGCCCAACACGAGGATATAAATCTTGACTTGAGGTTAACACGACCTTTTTTGTATTGCATGTGTGAAGAGAAGAGGTCCCCTACACAGTAGCATGTTGTGTGGCCAACAACACATGAGAGGCAGCACCACACGCACGCAAGTAAGCCACGCCAACCACGACCAGCAAATGACAGACCGACAAACATGAAAAAAGCGGGCACGGAACCATTTCCTCGAGCTAAACCAGTTCATGTTGAAGCAACCCATCGAGGTTAACACGACCTTCTTCTCTTGCACATGGGCTGAGAGAGGTCTCGACGCACACCAAGCCATTGAAAACCGTCGCACGCGAGCTCGCCTCTCATCGCCTTGAGTTGAATTTATTAGCATCTCGCCTCGCCTTTTCTAGCCCCGTGTCGCGCATCGGCTAGCATTGGCCTTGCCTTGTGTTGCCTTGATCCTTGCTTCCCTATCCATAACTAACGCAAAACCTTGGAAAGCCGTTTGTGGTCTACTTCGCGGGACTTTTATGATAATCAAACACACTTCCCGACACATTTTTTGTTTCATATCCATGTTCATGTGCGCCCAGCGGCCTAACCGTGCACCCCCAACGTGCACAACAAAAAAATAATGTAAACAAATAATATTAAATATAGATAGTGATTATCGTGTTGTAGGCTCATGAGATATTTTGAAATCATTTTAGACTATTTCCTAACAGGTGACCTCAGCGTCCAAGGGGGGAAAAATATTAGTCTGGCCTACCAAAGCGTCGCCTTAATACGCCAAATGATGTGACAGAGCCGCCAACAACGCCTAGGCGTCGCCAGTAGCGCCAGGCGGCCTTGAAGCATCGACCAGTAGCCGGTTGAGGCGCTTCGATATTAATATTTTTTTCTTTCTGTATGTATTTTGGAAACATTAATCATCAACCTACAATTTACAAGCATTTTATAGTTTTCATATTATAATTTTTAATTTTTACAATTTATTTATATATATATATATATATATATATATATATAGTGATCTGTTGTGGTAGATAGAGTAGTAATGATCTGTTGCCATTTTTATATTACCGAACTATATAAGAATCATCTAGATAGAAAAGTAGTGGACTGGTCCCCAACTTTAAAATATAAATTCTTTAAATTATAAATATAATTAAATAAGTATTTTAATTTGTTAAAAATGAATTGAAATAGATCTTCCAAATAGTTCAGATAGACACACAGAGCAAAATAACTTGATGACCGATTCTTTACAACAAAGTCTTGTACTCTTGTTACCCATTTGGGGTTTGTAAGTAACTTGTTCTCCTTAAAAGGATTCAACTACAATCCCTATCCCCATCATTGTTTCTTTTTCCAGTTCGGATTCCAGATCATGGGCACACCTAGCAGCAACAACTTTGATTCCAGATCCAATGAGCACACCAAGATCCATTTCCAGTTCGAACATTGGTTCTAGGTCATGGGCACACTTATTGTATAGAGGGTTCGTGATGTCATCCACTGTGATGGGTGGTGAATCTGGGTTCATGCTCTACTCATTTGGGTTTACTTTTTTTGATTGTAAGTTCGAGTTGGGCACGATTTTATTGATGTTTATTCGGCTGATTTGGTGATTTTTGCTTTCAATCAATTTTAATTTTGGTTGGTTTGGTTATTAACCGAATTATCGAATTTTTAATTCGGTAATTCGGTATTTGGTAATTCGGTTATTTCCAAAATTTGGTTAGTTTTTTGGATATTGAAATTATAATTATTTCGGTATTCGGTTTATAGCAAGAATAGCCTATTCTGGATTCGATTATAGCAAGAATGATCGATCCTAAACCTTTTATTGAAGAAGGCATGATCGATGAAGCAGAGGAGTTCGGAGAGCCTACATATAATGAGTAAGAGGACGAAGACATATTGTATGGATACGGGTAGGAGAACCTAGTTGTTCGCAAAAGTCTGCTAACTCCGAAAGACGAATCCGAAGAGGATTGGTTGAGGACCAATATCTTTCACACTACTTATACGAAGGTGGCGGAGAAGTTCTACAAATTAATTATTGATAATGCCAGCTGTGAGAATGTGGTGTCCGAAGAGGCTGTTTGGAAGTTACATTTAAAAATGGATCGGCATCCAAATCCATATAAGTTGTCTTGGTTGAATAAAGGTAGTGAAGTAACCAATGACAGAAGGTGTCTAGTATCCTTTTCCATCAGAAAGAAATACTTTGATAACGCTTGGAGCAATGTAGTAAAAATGGATGCTTGCCATATACTATATGGAAGACCATGGAAATATGACCGAAGCGTCATACATGATGGTCGGAAGAATACTTACACCCTCAGAATCAAAGGGAAGAAGGTTGTGCTAGCACCTCGGCAAGAGGAAGACCGTTCGGCTGAAAGGAGATAGAACCCTCTTGTCCATGACAAGGTTCTAATGAAGTAAAACATGAAGGAGTTATGTAAGACCCCAACTTATTATAAATAAAATTAAATTTTCTTTTATTCATTATTCTAAATTAATAAGGGTTAATTTGATATAATGCTTTGGTTATGGGTGAAACGTCAAAATTTTGCCAAATAAGCAAGTGGTTATAAAATATTCATTTACGTAGGGAATATTAGTTTGGTCGTGGAATATTCTTGTTGTTTGGGAATATTAAATGCGATGGCGTGACCATTCGTGGAGCCCCATAACTGGAATAAGCGCCGGATGAAGAAAGCGACAAAATATGAGTTTTATAAATAACAAATGCGTAGTTATTACAGATTAATAATTGTTGGAATACGGTGGTTAGAATACGATGAATCGTGTGGTTGCACAAGAGTTACGGTATTACGCGATATTGTTGAATTATTGATTCGTATGTAAGAAGGCACTACTCAATAGCATTACGGTAATTCATTATTCAATATTTTATTTTATTGTTTCAATAATTCTTTGCGTTGATAGTTTATATTATTATTGTTTCAATAATTGTCATTGCACACAAGATATTTTCCATTATCGGATCAATAATTCATATTACTTGAATAATATTATTAGATAACATTATTGGTAATGTCTAGAAAGTTCGATCGAGGAGAGGTTTGGTCACCTAATTAATTGGCGCTTGAGGAGAAATCCTTATTGGAAAGCCCCCTCTTTCCTAGGAACTGCATGGTTGTCATAATTGTGATTCTATAATATTATTTATGAATAATTAATTATTAATTTATATGATAAGGAAATATTTATTTGATGTGGATATAAATGATGGATTTATTTATGTGGTTATAAATGAAGGAATTAATGTTGAGGTGTTTTATCAGTATTTTGTCGGAATGGAGGTATTAAAAATCATTCGTTTGTGGATTTTGGATATTTTCTATTTGAAATTTGGAAAACTCAAAGCTACAAAGTTGTAGAGAATTCAATTTAAGAAGTTAATGGCATAATTGTAATAATATGTTATGTATATTTAATTTAATCTATGGTGATAGAATAAATTAAATAGCTTAATATTTATTATTTAATATTTTAGAAATATTAAATATAAATTAATAAGAGGAGTCTTATTAATATTATTACAATTATTATTATTATTTTAATTTCTAAAAGAGTTTAGGAATTAATTTAATATAAGTACTCTCATTTATTCCTAATAAGATTAGGAGGAAAATTAATTAAAGGAGTTTAATTAATTATCCCTAATAAGATTAGGGAGCCCATTTAATTAAAAGAGTTTAATTAAATAATACCTTATTTTAATAGGGTTACTTGATATCTATATAAGAGGAGTCTTATATCAGATATTAAAACTACGTGATAATTCCAATAGTTGGGAGATACGTCTTTTCTATAGAGATAGAAAAACTGGGTTTAGCCAACCACCCATTTTCTTGAATCTTTATTCTTCCTTGGTGGATCACCTCTAGAGGCCAAACACTTGGGTGGCTAACGTTGATCAAAGGAAGGAACCAAACCCGGTGGATTCAAGTTGAACGCGAAAAGGATTGGAGGTGAACTTGTACCTGAGGAAGCTCGATCTTCAAGGGTATGATTCTTATTTGTTCTTTTTCGTTTAATTAATAATTGTGCATAAAGGGTGATCCGGGTTTATGGTTTGTAAAATTTTAAACTCTGATTTTTACACGTTTTCGCTTATTTTTGCAATTTGATTGCGTTCATGAATATTACAAACCTAACATCTCTCCTACAACAATAGTTATCAAGCAAGTATAGGAATGGCTCCATTTGAGGCGTTGTATGGACGAAAAAGTGTCGTTCTCAAAGATATCTTTTGGGACGAGGTGGGTGAAGCAACTTTATTGGGGACAGGAATTGGTACGCATGACTACAAAAAAGATCCAAATGATTCGACAACGATTCAAACCTCACGGGATCGACAAAAGAGTTATCTTGATCTTCATCGAAAGGATGTGGAATTTAATATTGGAGATCATGTACTATTACGTATTGCTCCATGGAAGGAGTTACAAGATTTGGGAAGAGAAAAGCTCAATCCACGATTTATTGGTCCATTTGAGATTCTTGGCCAGAATAGGAAAGGTGGCCTATAGACTCACATTACCTCCAAGCATGTCTCGTGTTCATAATGTTTTTCACATATCTATGTTTCGTAAATATGTAAAAGACCCAAACCACATTATTGCGTTAGAACCAGACGAGATAGCCGAAGATTTAACATGCGAGGAGGTACCTGTTAAGATCTTGGATAGGAAAGAGCTTGTCCTACGCACGAAGGTTATACCACAAGTTAAGGTTTTGTGGAGGAACCATGCTATTGAAGAAATGACATGGGAGTTTGAATCAGAAATGAAAGTGAGGTACCCTCACCTGTTCGAAACACCAGGTACGTACGTCAATTTCGAGGACGAAATTTTATAAGGAGGAGAGGTTGTAAGACCCCAACTTATTATAAATAAAATTAAATTTTCCTCTATTCATTATTCTAAATTAATAAGGGTTAATTTGATATAATGCTTTGGTTATGGGTGAAACGTGCAAATTTTGCCAAATAAAAGTGGTTATAAAATATTCATTTCATAGGGGAATATTCGTTTGGTCGTGGAATATTCTTGTTTTTGGGGAATATTAAATGCGACCAGTATGACCATTCGTGGGCCCCATACTTGGAATAAGCTATCGGATGAAGAAAATGACAAAGTATGAGTTTTATAAATAACTTGGCGTAGTTATTACTGAATTAACACTATTGGAATACACGGTGGTTAAAATACGATGTCACGTGTGGTTGCACATGAGTGGTACGGTATTAAGATGTATTGTTGAATTATTGATTAAATGCACGTGCGTAAGAAGGCACTACTCGATAATTATTCTGATAATTCTTATTCAATATTTTATTTTATTATTTCAATAATTCTTTGCGTTGATAGTTTATATTATTATTGTTTCAATAATTGTCTTTGCATGATGATTTCTCATTATCGGATCAATAATGCATATTATTTGAATAATATTATTAGATAGAATTATTGGAAATGTCTAGAAAGTTACATCGAGGAGAGGTTTGGTCACCTAATTGTGCGCCGATAAGGAGAAATCCTTATTGGAAAGCCCCTCTTTCACTGAAGGGCTATGGGTTGTCATAATTGTGATTACGTAATATTATTTATGAATAATTAATTATTAATTTATATGATAAGGAAATATTTATTTGATGTGGATATAAATGATGAATTTATTTATGTGGTTATAAATGAAGGAATTAATCTTAGAGAGGTATTTTATCGGTATTTTGTCGGAATAGAGGTATTACAAATCATCCGTTTGTGGATTTTGGATATTTTCTATTTGGAACTTGGAAAAACTCAAAGCTACAAAGTTGTAGAGAAATCAATTTGAGGCGAGAATGGACACAAAATTAGTATTTTTACGATTCACGGGCTATTTTCTATGAATTATTGAATTTTAGAGAAAATAAAATGATTTTTATTAATTTATGGGTGGGACCCACTTTTGGGTTGGTGTTGAATACACATGATGGGCGCTATTTTTCTTCCAAGATGGCATGCTTGATTTTTCCAAAGGTGTGCGTAGAGAAAAGAAATAAATAATAATATTTTATTATTTTAGTCTCCTACATATGCGTTCTAGCATTTTCCTATAAATAGGCGATTAGATTAGTATTGAAAATCACACGAAACAAGTTTTCTTTCTCTCTAGATTATCGGCGTATTTTTGTGAGTATTTATATACTTTGAGAGTCTTTGTTGATTATAAGCTTCCTTGACTTTATATCAGATATTTAGATCAAAATAATTAGTTATTTTGAGGTAAGGGATGTTATTTTCTTCTTAAATGACATTATTTTCTTCAATATCATTATGCCGAAATATTGGTGAACTTTTTAATCAAATTTAGAACTTTTTGTGTGGGGGTTCTTATTCACGATCGACCTTTATTCACGAATCTGGCACTATTCAATAGAAAATAAAAATTTTCCTTTTTATCCAAGATGTCTATTTTGGCTACTATCTTTGATTGTATCCATGTTTTGATCGTTATTTTTGAATTCTGCTTCACAATTGGTTATTATAAAGTAGTATTGATCTTGGATAAAGCTGTTATCTGAATCCCTAATATTTGTTCTTACGTCTCCTTTGGATTCGTTTTCTTTAAAATATTTTTCATCATCCTCGGTCTTAAATGATGACATTCTTGAATATCTTTGGCACGTAGTGCAAAGACGAATGATTAATCGATGAATATCTTTGGCCCGTAGTCAAAGATGAGCAGTGTTGAGATGAACACATGGCGATCGGTGATATAAATGAATATCTTTGGCACAGAGTACAAAGATGAATATTTGATTAAAGATGTATATTGATTGATGTTACAAGGATAAAATATTGATGATGGACTTTTAAATCTTAGAAGATAGTAGAATTCATTCTCTACGTGACTCTTCTAATGGATTGCGTTATTTCCGCTGCAGTTGTTGATCTAAAACTTGTTGTCTATTATATTCTATCAGATTTTTTCCTGTTGAAGACTAATGATAATTTGTTGTATATTATCTTAGTCATAATATTCTTTACTGGGCTAGTTGAGCTCACCTTTTTCCTTTTGTTCCATTTTTCTTCTCAGGAGGTGAGAACATAGCGAGGATCGAAGTCGGGGTATGGAGTGATGGTTCTAGAAAGATGTTTTAGTAGTCCTCACTATTTACGTAAAATAGTGTATAAATAATTATAATGAGGACTTATTTGAGTGTTGATATTGTGCAGAAGACAATATTTGTATTTAAACTCACGGTATGTGTGTTGTCGTATTTTACACGACAATTGTATTATTGAAGTTGTAGTTTGCTTTTACGTACCATGTATTTGGCGACTCGGAATGGGTGTTGTATACCTATTTTGGGGGCGTCACAGTTGGTATCAAAGCTTAGGGATATGGTCTCTGGCGGAGATCGGGGAATTGAACTAGGAGGGGAGAGATGAGTAAATCATTCGCTAGTGTGTCCTATCTAAGCTTATTTGTTGGTTGGTCATAATATAGGGATATTATGTGATATGTTAATTTGTTTAATTAACCCTTTTTTTATGGAAGTATTTAAGAATGGCTGTTGAGAATGTTAACAATGGAGTGTATGAGACTGTGGAACAACCTTTAGTCACAAACCAGGAGAATGTGCAACAGGAAGACAATATTCCTCCTGTAAACGACACTACCGAGCAAACGATGAATGATGGAATGTTTAGGAGCTTTTTGCAGTTCATGCAAAATCAGACGAGGTAGACTTGTGTACAAAATATGGGTGGAAGTGATGGCAACACGCGGTCTATCACAGCCAAGCAGTTCAAAGAGTTGGGACCACCAGATTTCTGGGGAAAGCCCGATTCGATTAAGGCGGAAACATGGGTCAAGCAAATTACCAAGATATTCGATGTCTTGGGATGCACAGAGGAACAAAAGGTTCCATTTGCAACCTTTATGTTCCGTGGAGAGGCAGATTACTGGTGGGAATCCGTGAAGCGTACCCAGCCAACCGCGCTTAACATGTCTTGGAAAAGATTTCAAAAATTGTTTAATGACAAGGACTTTCTTGAAAGTATTAGGGCGTCATATGAAAGAGGTAGAGTTTATTAGATGGGCGAGAACAACATAGCGGTGTCTCAATATGAGGCGAAGTTCGCAGAGTTATCGAGTTTGCACCTCATTTGGTAGAGAATGAGAAAGCGTATGACGCGGATGTTTCGAGAGGTTTAAAACCCCAGTTAAATCAATACCTTATATCTCATAAATTTTATCTATATTCAAATGTTGTCAATGAGGCTCAATTATTAGAAGCGAGATAATGAGTATACTCAACCGAGGGATCACAACTGAGGTCATAATCTATGGTGGCAATGATATCTGGAGCGATGATAACAAATGAGGAGGATGAATACGGACAAAAGCGGTAACCACTCGGGTGGTAATCGTGGTCATGATAATAGAAGAGGTGAGTCTAGTGGAAATTTTAAAAGAGGATATTCAACAATGACGGAAGACATAGCGAAGAACACCGTAATCATTCTTGCTAGGGAAAAGAACGACCCACCGGTCGCGTGTTGTTATAAATGCGGAAAGAGGGACATATTAGCCCAAATTGTCCACAATAATCCAAGGTATGTTATAAGCTGTGGAAAGGAGGGTCATATAGCCGAGAGTGTTCTCAGAGCAAAACCAAATTCATTTGGGATGGTGACTCCAAAAGTTGTCCCAGATAAGTCGAAGTCAATGGTTCTCGGAAGAAGCGTTTGTCGTGGATCGGCCAAAACGTGAGGAACCCGAACGAGGTGATCACGGTAAGCTAATCTTGAATTCTTGCGAAGTTTATACCTTACTAAATACCGGTTCTACCTATTCTTTTATCTCTCGCTTGTGCTCAACGTTTAAACTTGACTCAGGAGAAATTGGATTTTAACTTATCTCATTGAAACTCCGTTGGGTGAAACCCGTTACATCTACGGTTTATAAATCTTGCTTAATCCAAGTTGACACTATCACATTACCTGTTGATCTCATCTCTTTAAAGATACTTGCTTTTGATGTGATTTTAGGAATTGATTGGTTAACCACTCATCATGCCAAAATTGATTATTTTCGTAAGGTTGTTAGTTTTTTTATTCCTAACCAACTTTGTCATAATTAATTCAAACAACTAAACCACTAAAATCGATTCCATCATATCAAGCCACAAAGCTATTCGTTTATTGAAAAACGGATGCCAAGCTTTCTTAGCCCATGTTATGGATTTGAATAAAGACAAGTCAGATTTGGATAATATTTTTGTTGTTAGAGAATTTCCTGATGTATTTCCTGAAGAACTTCCCGGTCTACCCCCAGAACGTGATGTTGAATTCTTTATTGATCTTGAACCGTGTACAAAACCCATTTCTAAAATCCCATATCAAATAACTCCTATTGAACTTCAGGAGTTAAAAGTCCAACTACAGGAGTTATTAGACATCAGTTTCATTCGTCCTAGTACATCTCCTTGGGGTGCTCCTGTTTTATTCGTAAAGAAGAAAGACGGGAGTATGCGACTTTATATTGACTACCGAGAATTAAACCATGTCACCATTAAGAATAGGTATCCGTTACCTCACATTGATGACCTATTTGACCAGTTACAAGGAACACAATTCTTTTCAAAGATCGATCTTCATTTCAGATATCATCATTTGAAGATTAAAAGCGAGGATATTCCAAAGCGCGCTTGTAACTCGAGTGCGGGCATTATGAATTCTTAGTGATGTCTTTTGGATTGACTAATGTTCCTGCTGCTTTCATGGATATGATGAACCGAGTATTCAAGGAATATTTGGATCAGTTCGTTGTTGTCTTTATTGATGACATCCTCATCTATTCCAAAAGCCGTGAAGATCATGAGCACCATTTGAAGCTGATACTTGAAAGGCTTCGTGAAAACAAGTTTTATGCCAAGCTGAAGAAATGGGAGTTCTGGCTTGAGGAGTAGCATTCCTTGGGCACGTGGTGTCAAAACATGGAGTATCTGTTGACCCGGCGAAGATTGAATCAATACAAAGTTGGGATCAACCGAAGTCGGTGACTGAAGTACGTAGCTTTCTAGGCTTAGCTGGTTATTATCGGAGATTCGTGGAAGGATTTTCTCGAATCGCTACTCCATTAACTCAGTTGACTCAGAAAGATACAAAATTCGTATGGAGCGAGGAATGCGAGAAGAGTTTCCAAGAGCTCAAGAGGAGACTCATTTCGGCACCTGTTCTGGAAATACCATCTGGGTCGGATGGATTTGTTATCTACAACGATGTTTTAGGCAAAGGGTTAGGATGTGTTCTCATGCAACATGAGAAAGTCATAGCCTATGCCTCGCGATAACTCAAAGAATATGAGAGGAATTATCCTACTCATGATTTGGAGTTGGCAGCAGTCGTATTTGCATTGAAAATTTGGAGACACTACTTGTATGGGGAGAAAGTGGAGATTTATACGGACCATAAAAGCCTCAAATATTTCTTCACCCTAAAAGAACTCAATATGCGACAAAGACGTTGGCTTGAGCTTTTGAAAGATTACGATCACACTATTCAATATCATCTCGAAAAGCGAATGTAGTAGTCGACGCATTAAGTAGAAGATCATATCGCGATACGAAAGTGCGATATTGTCAACGCAAAGGCCCATTTTGTATGACTTGCAAAGGATGGAGATAGAATTAAAGACTCGAGGACCCACATAATGATGGCGAATATCTGAGTAGAACCGACTTTAATAGTTAAAGTTAAAGTTGCGCCAAGCTACGGACGGACTGGGGGCGATGCATATGATGAAGAAAGTCAAGAAGGTGCTATTCCGGAAGCAAGAATCGATGAAGAAGGAATACTTCGAGTCAACTCTAGACTTTGCGTTCCTAACGATTCTGACTTAAAACATAGAATCATGATGAAGGCATACAACACCCCATTTGCAATCCATCCTGGGAGTACCAAAATGTATCATGATATTCGACACACATTTTGGTGGAACAATATGAAAGAGAGAGATCATGAGTTTATCTCGAGATGTTTAACCTGTCAACGTGTAAAGGCGGAGCATCAAGTGCCAAAGGGTCCATTGCAACCACTTGAGATTCTGAAATGGAAGTGGGAACACATTACCATGGATTTCGTTATAGGTCTTCCCAAAGTTTCTCAAGGCATAGATGCGATTTGGGTTATTGTTGATAGATTAACCAAGTCTGCTCATTTCTTGCCTATACGTGAGACTTATTCCCTTGAACGTCTTGCTCGTATGTACTTAAATGAGATTGTGAGATTGCATGGCATTCCAGTATCCCTAGTTTTGGATCGTGACCCAAGATTCACTTCATGATTTTGGGTTAGCTTGCAGAAAGCTATGGGCACGAATTTATGATTCAGTTCGGCATACCATCCTCAAACAGACGGACAATCAGAGAGGAATATTCAAACTCTTGAAGATCTATTAAGACTCTGTGTTCTAGACTTCAAAGGGAGTTGGGATAAGTACTTGCCATTGGTGGAATTCTCTGAAAGTAGTATGCACACAAGCCAATCATGTTTGATGATAAAGCATATACTTTGTAACAATCTTATTCATTTATTAATAAAAAGTATTAATTTATTAAAGGCTTTTAATTATCTACATGATGCTGTTTTATAATATGTGATAAACCTATAGTTTTAAGCAATGCTTTTAGAATAATGATGATGATCATTCTAATGAGATCTAAATTCTTAGAAAGCTTAAAACTAAAATAGTTCCCAATCATTGGATTACTAAATTGGGGATTAGTGAATCCGGATAGATTGGTACATACGTTGCTTGCTCATTGGATGAGGATGATTGATCTCATGATCATTTGTGTGGAGACACTAAAGCAAGTATGTAGGTGCTTATTAGAGAATAAGTTCATTTGAGCATTGGCTCGCTAAGGAATACCTAATGGAGTTTTACTTGCCTGTCAATAGGAATTCCTGTAGTGATAGTAGTACAAGTGATCCTTGGACTTGAGATCATCATAGTATCTTGTGTATGATGAGTTATTGTAAGACCCGAAATTTTTTAAATAAAAAGGAATTTCCTTTATTTATTATTTTGAAATAGTAAGGGTTGATTTGATTAATGTGGATAGTTAAGGGTTAAATACGCAAATATTTCAAAATAAGCAAGTGGTTATAAAATATTCATTTTTGTCGGGGAATATTCGTTTGGTCGTGGAATATTAAATGATCTTTGGGAATATTCGCATAACTGTGGTATTGACCATGTGTGGGCCCCATAACTGGAAAGCGATTGGATGAGGAAAACGACAAAGTTTGGGTGGTTATAAATACTTGGCGTAGTTATTACCAATTAAGATCATTGGAATACAAATTGGTTAAAATACTGATGTCTGGCGTGGTCGCATAAAGAAGCACGCGGTATTGCACAAAGATTGTTGAATTATTAATCCTTACGTAAGAAGGCACTACTCAATAATTTTCACGATGAATTCTTGTTCAATATTTTATTTTATTGATTCAATAATTTGCTGCGTTGATATTTTATATTATTCTTTGTTCAATAATTGTCACCGCACTGATATTTCCCATTATCGGATCAATAATTCATATTATTTGAATAATATTATTAGATAACATTATTGGCAATGTCTAGAAAATTCGCATCTAAGGAGAGGTTTGGTCACCTAATTCAAGGCGCCAAGAAGAGAGAGATCCTTATCGGAAAGCCCCCTCTTTCACAGGAACTACTGGTTGTCATAATTGTGATTACGTAATATTATTTGTGAATAATTAATTATTGATTCATATGATAAAGAAATATTTATTTTATGTGGATATAAATGATGGATTTATTTATGTGGTTATTAATGAAGGAATTAATCTTTGAGATGTTTTATTTGTATTTTTGTCGGATTGGAGGTATTAAAAGATCAAATCGGTGTTATTATAGCTTTATTGTGTGAGTTATAATATTTAATCCAAATAGTTGGATCGTTGTAATTTTTGGATATGTTATACATACATAAGTTGAGTATATGTCCACAAATTTTGAACCGTTAAAAAGAACGAATGATTTGTTATGAATTTTAAGAGGTGATTGATTCAGAAATTAGGTTTATAAATGATTTTGGTGGAAAATTCTAGAATTGAGTGGGCCCCACTTGTGGTTGGTGAAGAAATGTGCTGAATTTTATTTCAAATGTGGTGGGTGGCAATAGTAGTAGGTAAAGCCATCAGGTTGCAGGTTAAGTCTGCTTCGGCGTGCTAACATTTTCCTATAAATAGAGGGCTAAGTTAGAATTGAAAATCACACGAAACAAAGTTTTCTCTTCTCTCTCTATATTATTGAGCGTATTTTGTGAGTATTTAGATACTTTGAGAGTTCTTTGTTAGATTACAAGTTTCATTCAACATCACTTGAGCCTTTCCTTCCGGAAATCTTGATTCTTTGAGGTAAGGGATATTATTTTTTTTCGTAATGATATTATTTCTTCAATATCATTATCTTTGAAATGTTGATCTGAAGTTTTTATCAAATTTGGAACTTTTTCGTATCGGGGTTACTATTCATGAGTTACTATTCACGAGTTACTATTCATGAGTTACTATTCACGAGTTACTATTCACGAGTACTATTCATGAAGCGTGAAAATGTTTTTTGTGGAATTTCTATCTTTTGGTGTCCTGAGTTACTATTCACGATATCGAAGACTATTCACGATATCTGACCACTATTCACGATATCGGTGACTATTCATCGAAAAATAAAATTTCTTCTTTTCGTCCAAAATATCTATTTTGGATACTAGCTTTGATTGTATCCATGTTTTGATCATTCTTGAATTTTAAGGGTATGAAATAGTATGCGACACTTTAGTTCAAGCCAATCATGTTTGATGATAAAGCATATACTTTGTAATAATCTTATTCATTTATTAATAAAAAGTATTAATTTATTAAAGGCTTTTAATTATCTACATGATGTTGTTTTATAATATGTGATAAACCCATAGTTTTAAGCAATGCTTTTAGAATAATGATGATGATCATTCTAATGAGATCTAAATTCTTAGAAAGCTTAAAACTAAAATAGTTCCCAATCATTGGATTACTAAATTGGGGATTAGTGAATCCGGATAGATTGGTACATACGTTGCTTGCTCATTGGATGAGGATGATTGATCTCATGATCATTTGTGTGGAGACACTAAAGCAAGTATGTAGGTGCTTATTAGAGAATAAGTTCATCGAACGTGGCTCGCTAAGGAATACCTAATGGAGTTTACTTTTTCGTCAATAGGAATTCCTCAGTAGTGATAGTAAGACAAGTGATCCTCGACTTGAGATCATCATAGTATCTTGTGTATGATGAGTTATACTTTGACTTATTCCTTAAGACCCTTAGGGTATATCAAAGCGGTATGCTTGGGTATAATAAGTTGTACATGGAGATAATGTATGATCAATAAAGAATCTACCACTTTATTAAAAGAAGAGAAATGTCCTATGTGATTCGATAAATGACAACCCAAGAGTCCTTGGTTAAGGCGTAATGAAATTAGAAAGGAGTTTCTAATTTGCATTATTTGGAGTTGTGCATTTAAGGATCGAAATACATATAATTAAATAAAATAAGACTTGACAAGAATTCCATGTCTTATATTTAATTGGGACATCAGATGGTGGAAGGATTGAATTGTATCAGAACTATTTACTCAAAGGTTCTTTTATGATTAATGTTGAAATCTATATTATCCGGAAAGTCGTTGATCGCTAGGAGGCTTATCCCTATCAGAATAAATATTATTTATTTAAATAAATTAATTGTTTAATTTATTTATTTAAATAAGATTAGAATTGTTCTAATTGATTTATTCACAACCGGTTTAATATGGAGAACCTAAAGGGTCACACCATAAAAGGAAGAATAATTATTTAAGAAGTTAATGGCATAATTGTAATAATATGTTATGTATATTTAATTTAATCTATGGTGATAGAATAAATTAAATAGCTTAATATTTATTATTTAATATTTTAGAAATATTAAATATAAATTAATAAGAGGAGTCTTATTAATATTATTACAATTATTATTATTATTTTAATTTCTAAAAGAGTTTAGGAATTAATTTAATATAAGTACTCTCATTTATTCCTAATAAGATTAGGAGGAAAATTAATTAAAGGAGTTTAATTAATTATCCCTAATAAGATTAGGGAGCCCATTTAATTAAAAGAGTTTAATTAAAAATAATATTTTATTTTAATAGGTTACTTGATATCTATATAAGAGAGTCTTATATCGATATTAAAACTACGTGATAATTCCAATAGTGGGAGAGTACGCCTTTTTCTATAGAGATAGAAAAACTAGGGTTTAGCCAACCACCCATTTTCTTGAATCTTTATTCTTCCTTGGTGGATCACCTCAGAGGCCAAACACATGGGTGGCTAACGTTGATCAAAGGAAGGAACCAAACCCGGTGGATTCAAGTTGAACGCGAAAAGGATTCGAGGTGAACTTGCACCGAGGAAGCTCGATCTTCAAGGGTATGATTTTTATTTGTTCTTTCTTTTCGCTTAATTAATAATTGTGCATAAAGGGTGATCCGGGTATATGGTTTGTAAAATTTTAAACTCGATTTTTACACGCTTTCGCATTATTTTTGCAATTGATCATTGCGTTTCATGAATATTACAAACCTAATAAAGTGGCATCGTGAGCCAAACCTTTATGCTAATTATTAATTGTTTTAATTTGATATGTATATTGATATGTGTTTAGAACAATTTAATTGGGCATAATTTTATTATATAAAATTTAAAAATAAAAAAAATAAAAAATAAAATGATCGATTTTTTTTTTTCTCTCGATTCACGGATTTAGAGGAGCATGCAATTTATTTTGAGATTTCATGTAAATTTTTTTTTTAAAGTTGCAGGAGATGATTTTTTTTAAAAGGTTTTAATTGGGTTTTGTGAAATAAAGTCAATAATTTGCATAACTAATGTCAAGTGAATCATTTTTTTTTCAAAGGATTATATAGTATATATATAATAACGTGGGCCCAAGAGGAAATCAATATATTATATTAGATATATTATTTTTTTATCGGTATATAGGAGGCTGGTGATTATATTACGGAAATTAGATTTATGTGATATATATATATATATATTAATATATATATATATATATATATATATATATAATAATTTTATAATTAAAATAAAATATTTATTTTAATCTTAAAATAAAAGGTTTATTTTAATTTTAAAATAAAAAGTTTATTTTAATTTTAAAATTATATTTCATGCTAACTAATTAGAGTTGGAATTGGATTCCATGATAACTAATTGGAGTTGAAATTGATTTTAACTTTCCTTAAATAAAGGAGTTTATTTAGATATGAAATAAGATTTCATATTATTATTCAAAAAGGAGTTTATTTGTGAATAGAAAGAGTGTTTCCTTAAATAAAGGAGTTTATTTAGATATGAAATAAGATTTCATATTATTCAAAATAAAAGAGTTTATTTGTGAATAGGAAAGAGAATCCTAATTTCCTTAAATAAAGGAGTTTATTTAGATATGAAATAAGATTTCATATTATTCAAAATAAAGGAGTTTATTTGTGAATAGAAAAGAATTCGCGTTTCCTTTAATAAAAGAGTTTTTTTTTTTTATACATGGAATTGGATTCCATAATTAATTAAAATAAAGGAGTTTATTTTGATTAAAGATTTTGATTAAAATAAAATAATTTATTTTATTCAAAATTGGATAAATTAAAATAAAATAGTTTTATTTTGATTTAAATTTGGATTAAAATAAAGGAGTTTATTTTAATTCAAAATTAGATTTTATACTAACTAAATTTGCCCATTAAATGATATCAATATATATATTAAATGTTTATTATTCATAAGATGAATGTTATTTATCGATGCATATATGATGATGTGTATGATAATAAATGGGATTGATTATGGACTATCGACCAATGTGATTGATTTTATTTTAGTTGGATGCATGAATGTATGGGTTTTATTAAATGGGGTCTCATGCACTCGCCTTCTCTAATTTTTTCTTAATGTAAATTCTATCTCCTCCTATGTACTTCCCTCGATCACGATCAAGGTTTCTATTTATTTTAAATAGTTTTGTAATAGGAATAGTTAGAATTAATTTTGAAAAATTGGAGATCAAGGAGCAAGGAGCGCTTGAAGACCGCTTTGTAATGGAGCCCGGTTTAAATGTAATAGTTATATTTAAATATTATTTTCGCACCCTAGAGTTTGACCTTTTGGTTCACTTGGTGGCTCTAGTGAACCAAACTAGAATAAAAGTCCATAATCAATCCCAGTAGAATATAGTATTCTATATGTGCATGCTTATACTATATATATATATTATATATATATTATGTAAACATGCTTCGCATGTTCATTAATACGACGCGTATATTTATATATATATATGTAATGCGCTTAAACAAGATGAGACAAATTAATAACAAAACCCTCAATTTTTTATATTAAGTCCTAAGCGCTCAAAGATATTTGGAATATCGAACGTCATTTTCTTCTAGCATGATAAAATTAATAGAGTATTAAATATTTAATATGAGTTTGTTGTGTCACCACAAGGCAAGTATTAAGTATTTAAGATGTTAATTTATCACATTTGATGCTTATAAAGAAAATTGAACAATATTGTTTTGTTGTGTCACCACAAGGATGATATTTTTCTTTTTTGAATATATGGAGTGCTAGGTCGGACTTAACTTGGATAATTTTGATTCGGATGTGCCACCACTGATCAAAATAATCTAAGAGGCAAAAGAAAAGGAGTCAGATAGTTGATGTAATTGACAAAAGTTGTCTACCTATTTATTTATATATAGTTTGTTGTGTCACCACAAGGCTATATACATTTGAAATGGGATCCTTATTCTCACTAGCAAATCTTTAATTAGATTTTTATTTAACTATATAAGTGAGGGTAATATAGTTTGAAAGAAAATAGTGGGAGATACCAATTTAAAACAAGACCTAATTTATTTTGGTAATTAATAAAAGAATGTATGTTAAAATGTTGTTAATTACAAATTCATTTACTGTAATTTTACAATGTCTAAAATTACTATCATCATCAAACATATTAGATGCTAAATTAACCGTAATCAATTAAACGGATTGGTTAAGGAATTTGAGAATAGTTCTCATAGTCGAAAAGCTATCTTATGTCCTTAATACGCCTATCCTCAAGAATGGTTGCGCATAATGCCTCCGAGGAAGAGATTGCTACTTTTAGAAAGTGGCAAATGATGACACATTGGCTCAATGCATCATGCTCAGATCCACGAGTAACGAGCTTCAAGACACAAGATGAAACTATGGATGCTCCTACTATATTCCCGCACATCAAGTAGTTGATGGTGAGGAAAGTAGGACCGATAGATATCGATATCTCAAGGAGCTCTTCCGATCTAGAATGGCCAATGGCACTATAAGATGCATAAAAAGTTCTTAACATAATCAATTTGATTGATCAATTAGACAACCGGTTTTGTCATGGATGGAGAGTTGAGCCAAGATTTGATCTTGCACTCATTCCCTTAACTCCTTTCACAATTGTTGTGAATTTTTCATATGAACAAAGTTAGATATCGCCTCGCCGATTTGCTTAACATATTGAAAAATGTTGAGAGTCACTTTCCAACCAAGAAAGACCATGTCTTACCGGTAGGGGCCAAAGGATCTTCCAAAAAGAAGAACGATTCAAAGAAGGTAAATAGAAAGGCATAAACAAAGGATAATAAGAACAAAATCGATATGGATAGCAAAGGAGTTTGCTTCCACCGCAATAAGCCTCGACATCGGAAAGAAATCATGAAGAAGCATCGCAGAGGCTAACCAAAGAAGCTTAGTGAAGTTTTTGTTATAATACGCTTTTTGTTCATGATTGAAATAAATTTTTCTTTAAGTCAAGGTTCTACTTGGGTATTGGATACCGACTTTGGTTATCATAAATATAGATTTATGAAGGACCAAATGTAAGTAGAAAGCTAAACAAATATAAGTAATCCTATGTATGGGAAATGAAGCAAAGGTTGTCATATTAGCCATAGAAACTTATAGTTTTTAGCAATGCCTACGCAAATCTATTAAGTCAATAAGTTGTTATTGTATTCCAGTTCTTGTTAAAATATTATTTCCATTTTATTGTTGGACAATGAAATCTTTGGTATTATAATTAAGAAACAATTGTTGTTCTATTTATAATAATAATGTTTTGTATAGAATCGGAATATTACTTAATGGATTTTGTATACTGACTTACATGAAAATAATTTTGTAAATTGAACAAATTAGTATAAGAAAAGGAGATGATCATTCAAAGAGTTGAATGTGTGTATTTGTTAAAATACAAGTGTGAATTATTGAAAGGTTCAAAGAATTCGTATGAAACAAATTGGCAAAGTATTAAGATTCTTTGATTAGATCAAGGAATAAATACTTGTGCAATAAGTTTTTAGATCATCTCAAATGGTTTTTCTCATAATGGACACCTCCCGATACGTAATAATTGATTGATGTATCCGAAAAGGAAAAATCATACCTTGTTGGACATGGGTGCGGTCCATAATGATTTTACCGACATTCCAAAGATCCTTCAGGATCATGTCCTAGAAATGGTCAGATATCTACAAAAAGGTAACCTCAAAATCAAGCCCCAAGACTCCATAAAAGTTATGGATGTGGGAGGATTCCTAATCTTAAGTATGTTAAGATAAGGGGTTGTCCAACTTATGTGAAAAGGTTTCAAAGGATAAGCTTGGGACAAGATTTGACAAATGTAGATTTGTGGGACATCCTAAAGTAAGTTTAGGGTATATGTTCTATAATCCTACTTAGCAAAAGGTGTTTGTTATGAAACACACGCTTCTAAGATAAAGGTGTTTATCATTCAAGGGGCTAGTGGAGGATAATAGATCTCAAGAGTTCAAGAACCACAAAACACTATAAGTCAAATAAGAGGAACCTCGTAGATGAATTCTATTATACACAAACCGAATCAGAATCGAATAGTACCAAGATACCTAGGAGGTATGGATTCATCATAGATGATGATGATGAGGTACACATCATAGAAGATGATGATCCAGCTTACATATACGATGAGGTAAGAGTTTAGACACTCGAGAAATGGATCAAGCAAGTTTCTCAAATATGGAACATTCGTTTTTTGATGAGGCAATCAAAAGAGTTTGATTTTATCAAAATAAGAATGAACCTAGTAGTATTATATGGGAGCATCGTGACATAGTACTATATGTTGATATACTACGGATAAGGAATGACATACCAATGCTACAATCAAGAAAGATAAAGTTTTCTAAACATTCCTCCATGAATGATTTGGGAAGAGTATCTTAATTGGGGATAAAATCTATATAGATAGATTTAAGAGGATGCTCGACTTAACCCAAGGAACGATATTCATTTGATGCTAAAGTCGTTTAGCATGGCAAACTCCAAGAGATGTCTCATGTCGATGAGCTATGGAGTGTATCTCTCTTAATAGTCCCCATGCACTCTAAAAAAGAGAGGTCGCATGAGTGACAATCATGTATGCAATGAAATGTACGAGACCGATGTCGATCACCATATTATGGAGAAGTTCACTATGAGTCGCTGAAAACATCTTAAAGTGCTTAACCCAAGCACTAAGGATGTGATCATATTCATGGTGGGTCTAAATTAAAACTAGAGGGCTTAATGCACTCAAGTTTTTTCAGATGCACCAAGATGATGTAAAAATCCACTTTAAGGTAAAGCGTTATCTTGAATAAAGGTGCAGTTGAATTCGAAAGGTTCCAAACAAAGAAAGAGTTGTTGGTTTAGTGATAAAGACAAAGTATATAGCTATAAATGAAGTCGCAAGTTGATTGTTTGGATTAAAAGTTCATTACGTAACTAGGAATAGTTCCTAAGTCTCATCTTGGATCTAAACATGTGTTGTGGCACTTTCATTTGATTATTAGAATCATTGAAAGATGGAAATCACTATGTAGATAGTGGACTCTCATGAACAACATTACATATCCATTAACTAAAGCTTATCCAACAAACAGGATAATCATCACTTAGAGAAGAAGAGTATGAGATACCATGGCGATCGGGCTTTAGTGCAAGTGGGAGATTGAAAGTAGTAGTATGCACACAAGCCAATCATGTTTGATGATAAAGCATATACTTTGTAATAATCTTATTCATTTATTAATAAAAAGTATTAATTTATTAAAGGCTTTTAATTATCTACATGATGTCGTTTTTATAATATGTGATAAACCCATAGTTTTAAGCAATGCTTTTAGAATAATGATGATGATCATTCTAATGAGATCTAAATTTTAGAAAGCTTAAAACTAAAATAGTTCCCAATCATTGGATTACTAAATTGGGGATTAGTGAATCCGGATAGATTGGTACATACGCTGCTTGCTTCATCGATGAGGATGATTGATCTCATGATCATTTGTGTGGAGACACTAAAGCAAGTATGTAGGTGCTTATTAGAGAATAAGTTCATCGAACGTGGCTCGCTAAGGAATACCTAATGGAGTTTTACTTGCCTCGTCAATAGGAATTCTCAGAGTGATAGTAAGACAAGTGATCCTTCGACTTGAGATCATCATAGATCTTGTGTATGATGAGTTATACTTTGACTTATTCCTTAAGACCCTTAGGGTATATCAAAGGGTATGCTTGGGTATAATAAGTTATACATGGAGATAATGTATGATCAATAAAGAATCTACCACTTCTTATTAAAAGAAGAGAAATGTCCTATGTGATTCGATAAATGACAACCCAAAGAGTCCTTGGTAAGGCGTAATGAAATTAGAAAGGAGTTTCTAATTTGCATTATTTGGAGTTGTGCATTTAAGGATCGAAATACATATAATTAAATAAAATAAGACTTGACAAGAATTCCATGCCTTATATTTAATCGGGACATCAGATGGTGGAAGGATTGAATTGTACGCAGAACTATTTACTCAAAGGTTTTTTTATGATTAATGTTGAAATCTATATTATCCGGAAAGTCGTTGATCGCTAGGAGGCTTATCCCTATCAGAGAATAAATATTATTTATTTAAATAAATTAATTGTTTAATTTATTTATTTAAATAAGATTAGAATTGTTCTAATTGATTTATTCACAACCGGCTTAATATGGAGAACCTAAAGGGTCACACCATAAAAAGGAAGAATAATTATTTAAGAAGTTAATGGCATAATCGTAATAATATAGTTATGTATATTTAATTTAATCTATGGTGATAGAATAAATTAAATAGCTTAATATTTATTATTTAATATTTTAGAAATATTAAATATAAATTAATAAGAGGAGTCTTATTAATATTATTACAATTATTATTATTATTTTAATTTCTAAAAGAGTTTAGGAATTAATTTAATATAAGTAATTCTCATTTATTCCTAATAAGATTAGAGAGGAAAATTAATTAAAGGAGTTTAATTAATTATCCCTAATAAGATTAGGGAGCCCATTTAATTAAAAAAAGAGTTTAATTAAATAATACCTTATTTTAATAGGTTATTTGATATCTATATAAGAGGAGTCTTATATCGTATATTAAAACTACGTGATAATTCCAATAGTTGGGAGAGTACGCCTTTTTCTATGTAGATAGAAAACTAGGGTTTAGCCAACCACCCATTTTCTTGAATTTTCTTCTTCCTGGTGGATCACCCCAGAGGCCAAACACATGGGTGGCTAACGTTGATCAAAGGAAGGAACCAAACCCGGTGGATTCAAGTTGAACGCTAAAAGGATCGAGGTGAACTTGTACCGAGGAAGCTCGATCTTCAAGGGTATGATTTTTATTCTTTATCTTTTCGCTTAATTAATAATTGTGCATAAAGGGTGATCGGGTATATGGTTTGTAAAATTTTAAACTCGATTTTTACACGCTTCCGCATTATTTTTGCAATTTGATCATGCGTTCATGAATATTACAAACCTAATATAATAACATGGCCCAAGAGGAAATCAATATATTATATTAGATATATTATTTTAGATTAAATAGGAGGCTCAAGTGATTATTATATAATAAATTAGATTTATGTGATTATATATATATATATATATAATATAATATATATATATATATATATAATAATTTTATAATTAAAATAAAATATTTATTTTAATCTTAAAATAAAGGTTTATTTTAATTTTAAAATAAAAGTTTAATTTAATTTTAAAATTATATTTCATGCTAACTAATTAGAGTTGGAATTGGATTCCATGATAACTAATTGAGTTGAAATTGGATTTTAACTTTCCTTAAATAAAGGAGTTTATTTAGATATGAAATAAGATTTCATATTATTCAAAATAAATGAGTTTATTTGTGAATAGGAAAAGAAAATCGTGTTTCCTTAAATAAAGGAGTTTATTTAGATATAAAATAAGATTTCATATTATTCAAAATAAAAGAGTTTATTTGTGTGAATAAAGAGAATCCTAATTTCCTTAAATAAAGGAGTTTATTTAGATATGAAATAAGATTTCATATTATTCAAAATAAAGGAGTTTATTTGTGAATAGAAAAGAATTCGTGTTTCCTTTAATAATTTTTTTTTATACATGGAATTGGATTCCATAATTAATTAAAATAAAGGAGTTTATTTTCATTAAAGATTTTGATTAAAATAAAATAATTTATTTTATTCAAAATTGGATAAATTAAAATAAAATAGTTTTATTTTGATTTAAATTTGGATTAAAATAAAGGAGTTTATTTTAATTCAAAATTAAATTTTATACTAACTAAATTTGCCCATTAAATGATATCAATATATATATTAAATGTTTATTATTCATAAGATGAATGTTATTTATTGATGCATATGATGATGTGTATGATAATAAATGGGTTTGATTATGGACTATTGACAATGTGATTGGATTTTATTTTAGTTGGATGCATGAATGTATGGGTTTTATTAAATGGAGTCTGCGTTTCCTCTTCTTCTAATTTTTTCTTAATGTAAATTCTATCTCCTCCTATGTACTTTCCCTCGATCACGATCAAGGTTTCTATTTATTTTAAATAGTTTTTGTAATAGAATAGTTAGAATTAATTTTGAAGAATTGGAGATCAAGGAGCAATGAGCGCTTAAAGACCCGTTTATAATGGAGCCCAAGTTTAAATGTAATAGTTATATTTAAATATTATTTCGCACCCTTAGGGTTTGAATTTTGGTTCACTGGTGGCTCTAGTGAACCAAACTAGAATAAAAGTCCATAATCAATCCGTAGAATATAGTATTCTATATGTGCATGCTTATACTATATATATTATATATTATGCAAACATGCTTCAGATGTTCATTAATATGACGCGATATTTTATATATATATATAATGCGCGCTTAAACAAGATGAGACAAATTAATAACAAACCCCTCAATTTTTATATTAAGTCCTAAAGCGCTCAAAGATATTTGGAATATCGAACGTCGCTTTCTAGCATGATAAAATTAATAGAGTATTAAATATTTAATATGAGTTTGTTGTGTCACCACAAGGCAAGTATTAAGTATTTAAGATGTTAATTTATCACATTTGATGTTTATAAAGAAAATTGAACAATATTGTTTTGTGTGTCACCACAAGGATGATATTTTTCTTTTTGAATATATGGAGTGCTAGGTCGGACTTAACTTGGATAATTTTGATTCGAATGTGCCACCACTTGATCAAAATAATCTAAGAGGCAAAAGAAAAGGAGTCAGATAGTTGATGTAATTGACAAAAAAGTTGTCTACCTATTTATTTATATATAATTTGTTGTGTCACCACAAGGCTATATACATTTGAAATGGGATCCTTATTCTCACTAGCAAATCTTTAATTAGATTTTGCCGAACTATATAAGTGAGGGTAATATAGTTTGAAGAAAAAGTGGAGATACCAATTTAAAACAAGACCTAAATTATTGTGGTAATTAATAAAAGAATGTATGTTAAAATGTTGTTAATTACAAATTCATTTACGTAATTTTACAATGTCTAAATTACTATCATCGCGAAACATATTAGATGTTATTAATCTGGGATCGAATTAAACGGATTGGTTAAGGAATTTGAGAATAGTTCTCATAGTCGTGAAAAACTATCTTATGTCCTTAATACGCCTATCCTCGCAATGGTTGCGCATAATGCCTCTCGAGGAAGAGATTGTTACTTTTAGAAAGTGGCAAAATGATGCACAATTGATCAATGCATCATGCTCGATCCACGAAAGTAACGAGCCACAAGATGAAACTATGGATGCTCCTACTATATTCCCCGCACATCAAGTAGTTGATGGTGAGGAAAGTAGGACCGATAGATATCGATATCTAAGGAGCTCTTCCGATCTAGAATGGCCAACGGCACTATAAGATGCAGCATAAAAGTTCTTAACATAATCAATTTGATTGATCAATTAGACAACCTGGTTTTGTCATGGATGGAGAGTTGAGCCAAGATTTGATCTTGCACTCATTCCCTAACTCCTTTCACAATTGTTATGAATTTTTCATATGAACGAGTTAGATATCGCCTCACGATTGATTTGCTTAACTTGTTGAAAAATGTTGAGAGTCACTTTCCAACCAAGAAAGACCATGTCTCACCGATAGGGCCAAAGGATCTTCCAAAAGAAGAACGATTCAAAGAAGGTAAATAGAAAGGCATAAACAAAGGATAATAAGAACAAAACCGATATGGATAGCAAAGGAGTTTGCTTCCATTGCAATAAGCCCGACACATTGGAAAGAAACTGCGAAGAAGCATCTTGCAGAGGCTAACCAAAGAAGCTTAATGAAGTTTTGATTATAATCGCTTTTTGTTCATGATTGAAATAAATTTTTCTTTAAGTCAAGGTTCTACTTGGGTATTGGATACCGACTTTGGTTATCATAAATATAGATTTATGAAGGGACCAAATGTAAGTAGAAAGCTAAACAAATATAAGTAATCCCTATGTGGAAATGTAGCAAGGTTGCCATATTAGCCATAGAAACTTATAGTTTAGCAATGCCTATGGGCAAATCTATTAAGTCAATAAGTTGTTATTGTATTCCAGTTCTTGTTAAAAATATTATTTCCATTTTATTGTTGGACAATGAAATCTTTGGTATTTTAATTAAGAACAATTGTTGTTCTATTTATAATAATAATGTTTTGTATAGAACTGGAATATTATTTAATAAATTTTGTATACTTGACTTACATGAAAATAATTTTGCATATCGAACAAATTAGTATAAGAAAAGGAGATGATCTTTCAAAGAGTTGAATGTATGTATTTGTTGAAATACAAGTGTGAATTATTTGAAAGGTTCAAAGAATTCAGAAGTGAAACAAATTGGCAAAGTATTAAGATTCTTTGATTAGATCAAGGAATAAATACTTGTGCAATAAATTTCTAGATCATCTCAAATGGTTTTTCTCATAATGGACAACTCCTGATACACAATAATTGATTGATGTATTTGAATGGAAAAATCGTACCTTGTTGGACATGGTGCGGTCCATAATGATTTTACCGACATTTCAAAGATCCTCCAGGTCATATCCTAGAAATGGTCGCACATCTACAAAATGGTAACCTCAAAATCATTCCCAAGACTCCATAAAAGTTATGGACAGGGAGGATTCCTAATTTTAAGTATGTTAAGATAAGGGGTTGTCCAACTTATGAGAAAAGGTTTCAAAAAGATAAGCTTGGGACAAGATTTGACAAGTGTAGATTTATGGGACATCCTAAAGTAAGTTTAGGTATATGTTCTATAATCCTACTTAGCAAAAGGTGTTTGTTATGAACACACTACCTTCTAAGATAAAGGTGTTTATCATTCAAGGGGTTAGTGGAGGATAATAGATCTTGAAGAGTTCAAGAACCACAAAACACTATAAGTCAAATAAGAGGAACTCAGAGATAGACCTATTGTACCACAAACCGAATCGTAAACGGAATAGTACCAAAGTTACCTAGGAGGTATGGATTCATCATGGATGATGATGATGAGGTACACATCATAGAAGATGATGATCCAGAGTTACATTCGATGAGGTAAGACTTCTAGTGTGTACAAAAGGGTCAGTGGAAGCATCGTGAAATTTCTAGTATTATATGTTGATATACTAATGACGAGGAATAACATACTAATGCTACAATCAGTAAATATAAAGTTGTCTAAACATTCTTCCATGAATGATTTGGGAAGAGTATCTTAATTGGGGATAAAATCTATATAGATAGATTTAAGAGGATGCTCGACTTAACCCAAGGAACGTATATTCATTTGATGCTAAAGTCGTTTAGCATGGCAAACTCCAAGAGATGTCTCATGTCGATGAGCTATGGAGTGTATCTCTTAATAGTCCCCCACGCACTCGAAAAAGAGAGGTCGCATGAGTGACAATCATGTATGCAATGAAATGTACTAGACCGATGTTAATCGGATATATTATGGAGAAGTTCACTATGAGTCGCTGAAAACATCTTAAAGTGCTTAACCTAAGACTAAGGATGTGATCATATTCATGGTGGGTCTAAATTAAAACTAGAGGGGCTTAATGCACTCAAGTTTTTCGTACGCATGCACCAAGATGATGTAAAAATCCACTTTAAGGTAAAGCGTTATCTTGAATAGTGGTGCAAGTTGAATTCGAAAGGTTCCAAACCGCAAAGAGTTCTTTGGTTTAGTGATAAAGACAAAGTATATAGCTATAAATGAAGTCGCAAGTTGATTGTTTGGATTAAAAGTTCATTACGTAACTAGGAATAGTTCCTAAGTCTCATCTTGGATCTAAACATGTGTTGTGGCACTTTCATTTGATTATTAGAATCATTGAAAGATAGAAATCACTATCTGAGATAGTGGACTCTCATGAACAACATTACATATCCATTAACTAAAGCTTATCCAACAAGAGGATAATCGTCACTTAGAGAAGAAGGGTATGAAATACCATGGCGATTGGCTTTTAGTGCAAGTGGGAGATTGAAAGTAGTATGCACACAAGCCAATCATGTTTGATGATAAAGCATATACTTTGTAACAATCTTATTCATTTATTAATAAAAAGTATTAATTTATTAAAGGCTTTTAATTATCTACATGATGTCTTTTTTATAATATGTGATAAACCCATAGTTTTAAGCAATGCTTTTAGAATAATGATGATGATCATTCTAATGAGATCTAAATTTTAGAAAGCTTAAAACTAAAATAGTTCCCAATCATTGGATTACTAAATTGTGGATTAGTGAATCCGGATAGATCGGGTACATACGTCTTTTTCATTGGATGAGGATGATTGATCTCATGATCATTTGTGTGGAGACACTAAAGCAAGTATGTAGGTGCTTATTAGAGAATAAGTTCACTGAACGTAGCTCGCTAAAGAATACCTAATGGAGTTTTACTTGCCTGTCAATAGAAATTCCTGTAGTGATAGTAGTACAAGTGATCCTTGGACTTGAGATCATCATAGTATCTTGTGTATGATGAGTTATACTTTGACTTATTCCTTAAGACCCTTAGGGTATATCAAAGGGTATGTGTAAGACCCCAACTTATTATTAATGAAATTTAATTTTCTCTATTTATTATTTTGAAATTGTAAGGGTTGATGTGATTAATGTGGATAGTTAGGGGTAAAATACGCAAATATTTCAAAATAAGCAAGTGGTTATAAAATATTTATTGTTGTCGGGGAATATTCGTTTGGTCGTGGAATATTCAGATTTGTTTGGGAATATTAAATGACGACGACAGCGGCAAATGTGTGGGCCCCATAACCGAAAGTTTATTGGATGAAGAAAACGCACAAATATAAGTGGTTTAAAAATAAGCAGTAGTAGTTATCAAGATTAATCTTGTTAAAATACTCGGTGGTTAAAACATAGTAGAAGACACCAGATTGCACCAATTATTGATTCTTACGTAAAAAGGCACTACTCAATAATGGTTACAGAATTAATCGCTCAAGATTTTATCGAGTTAATAATTGTTGCGTTGATATTTTATATTGCTATTGTTTCAATAATTGTCATTACACAATATTTTTCATTATCGGCTAATAATTCATATTATCCAATAATATTATTAGATAACATTATTGGCAATATCTAGAAAGTTCTCGTCTAAGGAGAGGTTTGGTCACCTAATTGTGCGCCAAGAAGGAGAAATTTTATTGGAAAACCCCCTTTCCTGAGAACCTGCTCAGTTGTCAATATTGTGATTCTCAGTAATATTATTTGTGAATAATTAATTATTGATTCATATGATGAGAAAAATATTAATTTTATGTGGATATAGATGGAGAAAATTTTTAATGTGACAATTGTTGAAAATTGAAATTTTATCTTTTTCTCGATAAAATAATTCATTTAAATATATTATTATGTTTTAATAATATAATAATGGTGATATTTTTACAACGAATGTGGAATATATGAGTATACGAGGAGGAAGAGTATTTTTGTTTTAATAAATGTTTAAAACATGTTAAACATGTCGGTGGACCCCATTTATTGACTGAAATTTGATTATAAACCGTAAAATGCCCGTTTGTGGATTTTTCACCAATTTTGTTTGGAATTCGGAAAAACTTTCTTCCAGAAAGTTGTAGAGAATTGAATTTCCTATAAAACTTCATGTGATTCGAATTTTCCGATAAAAGGGCTATTTATTGTGAATTATTGAAGTTCAAGCTCAAATAATTGATTTTGGAAGTTTTAATTATTATTTTAAAGAAAACATTTTTTTTAATTAAGTGGGCTAACATGTGATATTAATTGTTGAAATCAGATCTTCAAAGATGGGCTAAGGAAATTTATAATATATATTAATATTTTATTAAATTTTCGCTTTGGTGTTCTAAGCATTTTCCTATAAATAGGGTGCTTAGGTTAGAATTGAAAATCACACCGTAAACCCAAGTTTTCTCTCTATATTATCTAGCGTATTCTTGTGAGTATTTTGAGTATACTTTGAGTATTGTTAGATGGTGCAAGTTCCTTCAAAGACTATACGAGATTCCAAACTAGAAGTACTAATCTTCGAGGTAAGGGATGTTATTTTCTTCTCAAATGATATTATTTCTTCAATATCATTATCTTTGAAATATTGGTTGGAACTTTTATCAAATTTGGAACTTTTTCATGTCGGGGTTACTAATCATGAGTTACTATTCATGAGTTACTATTCATGAGTTACTATTCACGAGTACTATTCATGAAGCGTGAAGATATTTTTGTGGAATTTCTATCTTTTGGTGTCGAGAGTTACTTATTCACGATACAAGACTATTCACGATATCTGACTAGACTATTCACCTAAAAATAAAATTTCTTTTTTGTCCAAAATATCTATTCGGATACTAGCTTTGATTGTATGCATGTTTTGATCATTCTTGAATTTTACACCACTATGATTATTTTTGAGGTATTTTGAACATGGATAAAACAAAGTACTAATCCTTAATCCTTAATCCTTGTCATTTTGTTTCAATGGATTCGCTTTAAAAAATATTTTTATCATCCTCAATCTTAAATGATGATATTATTGAATATCTTTGGCAGAGAGTAAAGATGAATGATTTTGAAGAATATCTTTGGTCAGTAGTGCAAAAGATGAACAGTGTTTAGATGAACATGATTAATCGATGAATATCTTTGGCTCAGAGTAAAAAGATGAATATTTGATTCCGGATGTATATTGATTGATGTTACAGGATAAAAGATAGACGATGAACTTTTAAATTCATACATGAAGTTAGTAGTTTGCATTCTCTACTTAACTCTTCTAATGAATTATTATTTCACGTAATATTGATTTAAAATTTGTTGTCTATTGTATTCTATTAGATTTTTCCTCGTTGAAGACTAACGGTAATTTGTTGTATATTATCTTAGTCATAATATTCTTTATCGGGCTAGTTGAGCTCACCCTTTTTCTTTTTGTTCCATTTTTTCTTCTCGTGGAGGCGAGAATATAGCGAGTACGTAGCCTGGGGTATGGAATGAAGGTTTTAGAAAGAATTGTTTAGTAGTCCTCACCATTTTTGTAAAATAATGTATCAATAAATGTGATGAGGATTTATTTGAGTATAGATATTGTCTAGAAGATAATATTTGTATTCAAACTCACAGCTTTTATTGTTGTAATAATAAAGGTGTAGTTGTTTCGTGCACTCATGTATTGACAACCTCGAATAGGTGATGTATACTATATTTTGGGGCGCCACAAAGATGCTTGGGTATAATAAGTTTTACATGGAGATAATGTATGATCAATAAAGAATCTACCACTTCTATTAAAAGAAGAGAAATGTCCTATGTGATTCGATAAATGACAACCCAAAGAGTCCTTGGCCAAGGCGAATGAAACTAGAAAGGAGTTTCTAATTTGCATTATTTGGTGTTGTGCATTTAAGGATCGAAATACATATAATTAAATAAAATAAGACTTGACAAGAATTCCATGTCTTATATTTAATCGGGGTCATTGTATGATGGAAGGATTGAATTATATTTAACTATTTACCGAAAGGTTCTTTTATGATTAATGTTGAAATCTATATTATCCGAAAAGTCGTTGATCGCTAGGAGGCTTATCCTATCAGAGAATAAATATTATTTATTTAAATAAATTAATTGTTTAATTTATTTATTTAAATAAGATTAGAATTGTTCTAATTGATTTATTCACAACTAGGCTTAATATGGAGAACCTAAAGGGTCACACCATAAAAGGAAGAATAATTATTTAAGAAGTTAATGGCATAATTGTAATAATATGTTATGTATATTTAATTTAATCTATGGTGATAGAATAAATTAAATAGCTTAATATTTATTATTTAATATTTTAGAAATATTAAATATAAATTAATAAGAGGAGTCTTATTAATATTATTACAATTATTATTATTATGTTAATTTCTAAAAGAGTTTAGGAATTAATTTAATATAAGTACTCTCATTTATTCCTAATAAGATTAGGAGGAAAATTAATTAAAGGAGTTTAATTAATTATCCCTAATAAGATTAGGAGCCCATTTAATTAAAAGAGTTTAATTAAATAATACCTTATTTTAATAGGGTTACTTGATATCTATATAAGAGGAATCTTATATCGTATATTAAAACCACGTGATAATTCCAATAGTTGGGAGAGTACGTCTTTTCTATAGAGATAGAAAAACTAGGGTTTAGCCAACCACCCATTTTCTTGAATCTTTATTCTTCCTTAGTGGATCACCTCTAGAGGCCAAACACATGGGTGGCTAACGTTGATCAAAGGAAGGAACCAAACCCGGTGGATTCAAGTTGAACGAAAAGGATTGGAGGTGAACTTGTACCTGAGGAAGCTCGATCTTCAAGGGTATGATTCTTATTTGTTCTTTCTTTTCATTTAATTAATAATTGTGCATAAAGGGTGATCCAGGTTTATGGTTTGTAAAATTTTAAACTCTGATTTTTACACGTTTTCGCATTATTTTTTCAATTTGATTGCGTTCATGAATATTACAAACCTAACAGTGGCATCAGAGCCAAACCTTTATGCTAATTATTAATTGTTTTAATTTAATATGTATGTTGATATGTGTTTAGAACAATTTAATTGGGCATAATTTTATTATATAAAATTTAAAAAAAAAAATTAAATAAATAAATAAATACCGCGGACTGATTTTTTTTTTTTCTCTCTGATTCACGGATTAGCAGGAGCATGCAATTTATTTTGAGATTCATGTAACCCATTTTTTAAAGTTGCAGGAGATGATTTTTTTTAAAAGGTTTTAATTGGGTTTTGTGAAATAAAGTCAATAATTTGTATAAGCTCATGTCCGTGAATCATTTTTTTTTCAAAGGATTATATAGTATATATATAATAACGTGGCCCAAGAGGAAATCAATGTATTATATTAGATATATTATTTTAGATCAGCGGCAGGAGGCTACAGGATTATGTGCACGAAAATTAGATTTATGTGATTATATATATAATATATATTAACGTAATATATATTTATATATATATAATAATTTTATAATTAAAATAAAATATTTATTTTAATCTTAAAATAAAAGGTTTATTTTAATTTTAAAATAAAAATTAATTTAATTTTAAAATTATATTTCATGCTAACTAATTAGAGTTGGAATTGGATTCCATGATAACTAATTTGAGTTGAAATTGGATTTTAACTTTCCTTAAATAAAGGAGTTTATTTAGATATGAAATAAGATTTCATATTATTCAAAATAAAGGAGTTTATTTGTGAATAGGAAAGAAAATCCGTGTTTCCTTAAATAAAGGAGTTTATTTAGATATGAAATAAGATTTCATATTATTCAAAATAATAGAGTTTATTTGTGAATACGAAAAGAATCCTAATTTCCTTAAATAAAGGAGTTTATTTAGATATGAAATAAGATTTCATATTATTCAAAATAAAGGAGTTTATTTGTGAATAGGAAAAGAATTCGTGTTTCCTTTAATAATTTTTTTTTTTTATACATGGAATTGGATTCCATAATTAATTAAAATAAAGGAGTTTATTTTCATTAAAGATTTTGATTAAAATAAAATAATTTATTTTATTCAAAATTGGATAAATTAAAATAAAATAGTTTTATTTTGATTTAAATTTGGATTAAAATAAAGGAGTTTATTTTAATTCAAAATTAAATTTTATACTAACTAAATTTGCCCATTAAATGATATCAATATATATATTAAATGTTTATTATTCATAAGATGAATGTTATTTATTGATGCATATGATGATGTGTATGATAATAAATGGGATTGATTATGGACTATTGATTAAATGTGATTGGATTTTATTTTAGTTGGATGCATGAATTTATGGGTTTTATTAAATGGGGTCTCATGCATTCGTCATCTCTAATTTTTTCTTAATGTAAATTCTATCTCCTCCTATGTACTTCCCTCGATCACGATCAAGGTTTCTATTTATTTTAAATAGTTTTGTAATAGGAATAGTTAGAATTAATTTTGAAGAAATGGAGATCAAGGAGCAATGAGCGCTTAAAGACCCGTTTGTAATGGAGCCCGGGTTTAAATGTAATAGTTATATTTAAATATTATTTCTTGCACCCCTAGGGTTTGACCTTTTGGTTCACTTGGTGGCTCTAGTGAACCAAACTAGAATAAAAGTCCATAATCAATCCGGGTAAAATATAGTATTCTATATGTGCATGCTTATACTATATATATTATATATTATGCAAACATGTTTCGCATGTTCATTAATATGACGCGTATTTTATATATATATGTGCATTCACGCTAAACAAGATGAGACAAATTAATAACAAACCCCTCAATTTTTATATTAAGTCCTAAGCGTTCAAAGATATTTGGAATATCAAACGTCGCCTTCTAGCATGATAAAATTAATAGAGTATTAAATATTTAATATGAGTTTGTTGTGTCACCACAAGGCAAGTATTACGTATTTAAGATGTTAATTTATCACATTTGATGCTTATAAAGAAAATTGAACAATATTGTTTTGTTGTGTCACCACAAGGATGATATTTTCTTTTTGAATATATGGAGTGCTAGGTTGGACTTAGCTTGGATAATTTTGATTCGGATGTGCCACCACTTGATCAAAATAATCTAAGAGGCAAAAGAAAAGGAGTTGATAGTTGATGTAATTGACAAAAGTTGTCTACCTATTTATTTATATATAATTTGTTGTGTCACCACAAGGCTATATACATTTGAAATGGGATCCTTATTCTCACTAGCAAATCTTTAATTAGATTTTGCCGAACTATATAAGTGAGGGTAATATAGTTTGAAGAAAATAGTGGGAGATACCAATTTAAAACAAGACCTAATTTATTTTGGTAATTAATAAAAGAATGTATGTTAAAATGTTGTTAATTACAAATTCATTTACAGAATTTTACAATGTCTAAATTACTATCACTGCGAAACATATTAGATGTTATTTAATTGGACCGAATTAAACGGATTGGTTAAGGAATTTGAGAATAGTTCTCATAGCTGAAAAACTATCTTATGTCCTTAATACGCCTATCCCTGCAATGGTTGCAGACAATGCCTCTGAGGAAGAGATTGCTACTTTTAGAAAGTGGCAAAATGATGCATGATTGGCTCAATGCATCATGCTCAGATCCACGAGTAACGAGCTTCAAATACACAAGATGAAACTATGGATGCTCCTACTATATTCCTGCACATCAAGTAGTTGATGGTGAGGAAAGTAGGATTGATAGATATCAGATATCTAAGGAGCTCTTCCGATCTAGAATGGCCAATGGCACTATAGTACAGACAAAAGTTCTTAACATAATCAATTTGATTGATCAATTAGGACAACTGGTTTTGTCATGGATGGAGAGTTGAGCCAAGATTTGATCTTGCACTCATTCTCGAACTCCTTTCACAATTGTTGCGAATTTTTCATATGAACGAGTTAGATATCAGGCTCGCTGATTTGCTTAACTTGTTGAAAAATGTTGAGAGTCACTTTCCAACCAAGAAAGACCATGTCTTATTGATAGGTGCCAAAGGATCTTCTGAAAAGAAGAACGATTCAGAGAAGGTAAATAGAAAGGCATAAACAAAGGATAATAAGAACAAAACTGATATGGATAGCAAAGGAGTTTGCTTCCATTGCAATAAGCCTGGACACTGGAAAGAAACTACAAGAAGCATCTTGCAGAGGCTAACCAAAGAAGCTTAGTGAAGTTTTGGTTACAATACAGTTTTTGTTCATGATTGAAATAAATTTTTCTTTAAGTCAAGGTTCTACTTGGGTATTAGATACCGACTTTGGTTATCATAAATATAGATTTATGAAGGGACCAAACAGAAGTAGAAAGCTAAGCAAATATAAGTAATCCTATGTGCGGGAAATGTAGCAAGGTTGCCATATTAGCCATTGAAACTTATAGTTTAGCAATGCCTACGGGCAAATCTATTAAGTCAATAAGTTGTTATTGTATTCCAATTCTTGTTAAAAATATTATTTCCATTTTATTGTTGGACAATGAAATCTTTGGTATTATAATTAAGAACAATTGTTGTTCTATTTATAATAATAATGTTTTGTATAGAACTGGAATTTTATTTAATAAATTTTGTATACTTGACTTACATGAAAATAATTTTGCATATCGAACAAATTAGTATAAGAAAAGGAGATGATCATTCAAAGAGTTGAATGTATGTATTTGTTGAAATACAAGTGTGAATTATTTGAATGGTTCAAAGAATTCAGAAGTGAAACAAATTGGCAAAGTATTAAGATTCTTTGATTAGATAAAGGAATAAATACTTGTGCAATAAGTTTTTAGATCATCTCAAATGGTTGTTCTCATAATGGACACCTCCTGATACACAATAATTGATTGATGTATTTGAATGGAAAAATCGTACCTTGTTGGACATGGTGCGGTCCATAATTATTTTATCGACATTTCAGTATCCCTCTAGGGTCATATCCTAGAAATGGCTGCATATCTACAAAATGGTAACCTCAAAATCCGGCCCCAAGAATCCATAAAAGTTATGGACAGGGAGGATTCCTAATTTTAAGTATGTTAAGATAAGGGGTTGTCCAACTTATGTGAAAAGGTTTCAAAAAGATAAGCTTGGGACAAGATTTGACAAGTGTAGATTTATGGGACATCCTAAAGTAAGTTTAGGGTATATGCTCTATAATCCTACTTAGCAAAAGGTGTTTGTTATGAACACACTACCTTCTAAGATAAAGGTGTTTATCATTGAAGGGGCTAGTGGGAGGATAATAGATCTTGAAGAGTTCAAGAACCACAAAACACTATAAGTCAAATAAGAGGAACTTTGTAGATGAACCTATTGTACTCACAAGATAATCAGAATCGAATAGTACCAAAGTTACCTAGAGGTATGGATTCATCATGGATGATGATGATGAGGTACACATCATAGAAGATGATGATCAAGAGTTACATTCGATGAGGTAAGACTTCTAGTGTGTACAAAAGGGTCAGTGGAAGCATCGTGAAATTTCTAGTATTATATGTTGATATACTACGGATGAGGAATAACATACTAATGCTACAATCAGTAAATATAAAGTTGTCTAAACATTCTTCCATGAATGATTTGGGAAGAGTATCTTAATTGGGGATAAAATCTATATAGATAGATTTAAGAGGATGCTCGACTTAACCCAAGGAACGTATATTCATTTGATGCTAAAGTCGTTTAGCATGGCAAACTCCAAGAGATGTCTCATGTCGATGAGCTATGGAGTGTATCTCTTAATATTCCCCACAGACTCTCGAAAAGAGAGGTCGATAAGTGACAATCATGTATGCAATGAAATGTACGAGACCGATGTTGATCGGACATATTATGGAGAAGTTCACTATGAGTCGCTGAAAAACATCTTAAAGTACTTAACCCAAGACTAAGGATGTGATCATATTCATGGTGGGTCTAAATTAAAACTTGAGGGCTTAACAGACTCAAGTTTTTCGATGCACCAAGATGATGAGAAAAATCTACTTTAAGGTAAAGCGTTATCTTGAACAAAGGTGCGTTGAATCGAAAGGTTCCAAACAAAGAAAGAGTTCTTTGGTTTAGTGATAAAGACAAAGTATATAGCTATAAATGAAGTCGCAAGTTGATTGTTTGGATTAAAAGTTCATTACGTAACAGGAATAGTTCCTAAGTCTCATCTTGGATCTAAACATGTGTTGTGGCACTTTCATTTGATTATTAGAATCATTGAAAGATGGAAATCACTATACAGATAGTGGACTCTCATGAACAACATTACATATCCATTAACTAAAGCTTATCCAACAGCAGGATAATCGTCACTTAGAGAAGAAGGGTATGAAATACCATGGCGATTGGCTTTAGTGTAAGTGGGAGATTGAAAGTAGTATGCACACAAGCCAATCATGTTTGATGAAAAAGCATATACTTTACTTGGATGAGGATGATTGATCTCATGATCATTTGTGTGGAGATACTAAAGCAAGTATGTAGGTGCTTATTAGAGAATAAGTTCACTGAACGTGGCTCGCTAAGGAATACCTAATGGAGTTTTACTTGCCTGTCAATAGGAATTCATGTAGTGATAGTAGTACAAGTGATCCTTGGACTTGAGATCATCATAGTATCTTGTGTATGATGAGTTATACTTTGACTTATTCCTTAAGACCCTTAGGGTACATCAAAGGGTATGCTTGGGTATAATAAGTTATACATGGAGATAATGTATGATCAATAAAGAATCTACCACTTTATTAAAAGAAGAGAAATGTCCTATGTGATTCGATAAATGACAACCCAAAGTAGTCCTTGGCTAAGGCGTAATAAAATTAGAAAGGAGTTTCTAATTTGCATTATTTGGTGTTGTGCATTTAAGGATCGAAATACATATAATTAAATAAAATAAGACTTGACAAGTAATTCCATGTCTTATATTTAATTGGGACATTGTATGGTGGAAGGATTGAATCAGACGCAGAACTATTTACTCAAAGGTTCTTTTATGATTAATGTTGAAATCTATATTATCCGGAAAGTCGTTGATCGCTAGGGAGGCTTATCCCTATGTAGAATAAATATTATTTATTTAAATTAATTAATTATTTAATTTATTTATTTAAATAAGATTAGAATTGTTCTAATTGATTTATTCACAATAGGTTTAATATGGAGAACCTAAAGGGTCACACCATAAAAGGAAGAATAATTATTTAAGAAGTTAATGGCATAATTGTAATAATATGTTATGTATATTTAATTTAATCTATGGTGATAGAATAAATTAAATAGCTTAATATTTATTATTTAATATTTAGAAATATTAAATATAAATTAATAAGAGGAGTCTTATTAATATTATTACAATTATTATTATTATTTTAATTTCTAAAAGATTTTAGGAATTAATTTAATATAAGTACTCTCATTTATTCCTATTAAGATTAGGAGAGGAAAATTAATTAAAGGAGTTTAATTAATTATCCCTAATAAGATTAGGGAGCCCATTTAATTAAAAGAGTTTAATTAAATAATACCTTATTTTAATAGGGTTACTTGATATCTATATAAGAGAGTCTTATATCGTATATTAAAACTACGTGATAATTTCAATAGTTGGGAGAGTACGTCTTTTCTATAGAGATAGAAAAACTAGGGTTTAGCCAACCACCCATTTTCTTGAATCTTTATTCTTTCTTGGTGGATCACCTCTAGAGGCCAAACACATGGGTGGCTAACGTTGATCAAAGGAAGGAACCAAACCCGGTGGATTCAAGTTGAACGCGAAAAGGATTGGAGGTGAACTTGTACCTGAGGAAGCTCGATATTCAAGGGTATGATTCTTATTTGTTCTTTCTTTTCGTTTAATTAATAATTGTGCATAAAGGGTGATCCGGGTTTATGGTTTGTAAAATTTTAAACTCTGATTTTTACACGTTTCCGCATTATTTTTGCAATTTGATTGCGTTCATGAATATTACAAACCTAACACGTGATTCTAGGGACAGAATCCTTTTAAGGGGGGAAAGATGTGACGAACGAGATTTTTGTAAATTAATTTTATTATTTATTGAATTAAATAAATATTTTTCGATAATTTAATTATTAGATTTAATAATTATTTGATGCAATTGTGGTAGATTAATTTTATTATATGTGTTACATTTATTAAATTAATGTAGAGAATAATTATTATTCAAATACGTATATATGTGAGCTTATCGAATTAAATGAAATATTTAGTTAAGCATGATGTTATTTAATTAATTTAATTATTAATTAGAGAGTTAATAATTTGACATTATTTATTAATGAGAAAATTTATTATGTGACCATGTGAATTTATGAGAAATTATTATATTTTATTTAAAATAAATAAGATATTGATTTATTTTATGAAGGAGTGTGACATTAATTAAACTATATGATAAAGCTTTATTAAATTAAATGATTTTTAAATCTATTTTGCTAGCCAAACAAGGCCCTATGGAGAGTTGGAGCAGTTACCCATTATTGGGTTAACTGACCACTCAGTGCGTCAGTTCTCTTATTATATCATACGTCTTCTTTATTGTTTTTTTTATTAAGTCTAAGAAATATTCACAGAGAGAGTTTGAGAACTTTGAGAGAGATTGTGAATACTGTGATTAAAGGAGAAGAAGTGTGAGAAATTGGGAATTTTTGTCACCCTGTGTAATCTAAGCAGAGTATTCAAGGGTAATCCCTTCTTCCCAAATTTTAAAGTTACGTCATTTAGTTTTTATAAAAATGGCTTTCATATATTCTGTAAATCTCTGTGAATTGGGAAATGATAATTGTTATAAGAATATGTGTAATAATTCGAGTAGTATAACATGTTTACTAGGTAGACCATATCATTTGTTTCATTAAAATACATGTCGTATCTGTTTTCCAAAATTACAGAGTATGGGTTTTGGCCTTATGGCCCTATAAGTGGTATTTAATGCGTTGATCATATATTATCCCTAAATTTTACACTCGTATATTATTATACATATTGATACGAAGAGACCAAACTTTAAACGAACGGATTCGGTGTTATAACGAATCCGTAGTATTAATTTTCATGTTTTATTTTCAAAACATTCAAAAACATCAAGAACAGTGGAAGTAAATGTGTTGATTTTGCAAATTATGTGGTGTAACTTGTTAAAAATCATGCTAGATGGGTTAAGTAATGATTATATATGTATTGCAATGATTGGGTAAGTCTAAATTCGTGTAAAAATAACTAATTGGAAGTTATGGCCACATTCATGTATAATTTTACTTGTGATTGATTTTTGGCCTAATTTGGCATTGTTATGTTCATGAATCGTAGAACCGTAAATCGTAGTGAAAAACGAGCCAGGTAACCACGCTTACAGTGGCGTTACTAAACTAAATTAACTCACTTTTGAACTGATCAAAAAAAAATTAATAAAAAAATAAAAAAATAAATATTTGATGAAAATTATTATTAAAATATTTATAAAATAAATTAAATATTTTAATTGAGAAATTTATGGAATAAAATAAATATTTGATGAAAATTATTATTAAAATATTTATAAAATAAATTAAATATTTTAATTGAGATATTAATGGAATAAAATAAATATTCGATGAAAATTATTATTAAAATATTTATAAAATAAATTAAATATTTTAATTGAGATATTTATGGAATAAAATAAATATTCGATGAAAATTATTATTAAAATATTTATAAAATAAATTAAATATTTTAATTGAGATATTATGGAATAAAATAAATATTCGATGAAAATTATTATTAAAATATTTATAAAATAAATTAAATATTTTAATTGAGATATTTATTGAATAAAATAAATATTCGATGAAAATATTATTAAAATATTTATAAAATAAAGTAAATATTTTAATTGAGATATTTGTGAATAAAATAAATATTCGATGGAAATTATTATGAAATAATTTATTCGAGTGTAATAATAGTAAGAGAATCAAAATATTCTAATTTAATTAAGTAATTAAATTAGAAGGGTAATGATTTGTTAAATAAAGTGGAGTTTATATTAAATAATTAAGTGAAAATGTAACTAATGAATGTCGTGAATACATATGGTATGTGTGTAGGATTTGTGGTGAACTAAGTAGTAATCGTTTAGCCTACGCATGCACGGGCAAGTTTCCTAACCCTACTTCATCATTATTGTTCAAGTTATTAGTTACCTCGAGTAAATTATCGTTACTATTATTCAAGTTCAATTGTTATATTAAAGATTTATTATCTTTTCAAAGCTTGATTCAGTTATACAATAATTGTTTTATTGTATACTTCTTGAGATTATTTTTCAAATCGAATATCATTATTGTTGAACCTTATTAAACTAGTGAACTTTATTGATTCAACTAGTCCTTAGTTGATGAACGTTCTAAATTTCAGAACCCTTATTGAATTATCCAAACCAAACTTCCTTTGGTGCGGACTCGAATGTCAAACTGACACGAACAACCCTGCAAAGGGATTTACTTATGCGTTAGCGTTAAGATATTGTGCACAGTATATGGTACTAAGGGTTGATCCTCCTAAGTACGAGAAGAAAGGTCCATAGTCTTCTGACTGTTAAAGGTTTCAAGTATAACCCTTGATAACCTAGGACATAGTTCAAGGTCTTATGACCCTCATAATTCTTTTGATTCTTGTTATTCATTCTTTATTAAAAAGTTGAGCTTTCATTCTAATGTTTTTGATTTACTCGCATGTTATTATACTGTTATTTCATTATTATACTTGTGGGCAATAATGCTCACTCTTGCTTAATAATAACATTGCAGTTAAGAACGAAAAAACCGATGAACCTTCCACTAGTAAAGGCAAGGGAAAAGTTAGCAAGTGATGAAGACTTGTTATTTTTATTAGATGATGTATTTATGTTTAAGACTTGAGTTAATGATGTTATTTAAGACTTATTTGTTTATGATTCCGCACAGATGTTTAAGGTTAGTTTAACCTGGGATTGTATTATTATTATTTGGTTGTTGTAACACTTAAGGGGAAGATTTTTATTCTATCTATTGCATGGTTTGCATTTATTATGGGTAGATATATAGATGATATTTGTACACAGAACACTAGATCCCGTGGAATCGAAGTACCAAGATTTGGGGGTGTCACATTTGCTCACTCTTGCATATTATATACTTCCTGCAGCTAAGGTTGAGAAGGTCAATGAACCTACTACTAGCAAGAGAAAGGGAAAAATGTACAAGTGACGAAGGCTTGTAATTTGAATTTATTGTTATAAACTTTTAAATGATGATGTAATAATTTAATTTCCGCATTTGAATGATTGTAATTAAAGGTTAGATAACATGGGAGATTTTTATTTAAGGTTAATCCTGTATGGACAAGTTTTTATTATTCAATTTTATTATGATTGGGTAGTTAGAAATGAATGTTTTTATTAAGTGAACACCAAATTTGGAGGAAATGAAGTAACAGGATTTGGGGGTGTCACAACTAGTGTAACGCCCCAAAATCCGGTCTATCTTCACACCCGGATTCCGTACGTCACGAGTACATCATTCATTCTGAATACATCATTATATACTGAAATATAACAACATACACTCTCAAATCCCAGGTTCTAAAACCTTATAACCTTTCTCATTACAAATAATGATAACTATATTATTCTTTACATCTTTCACGAGTGACTTTCATCCGCCACAAAGGATTCATAACTGCTCATTAAACTAGTCTATAGTTTAATTATATCATTCTATATTACAAGTCCTCACTTGCTCTGCACGCACATTCACATACTGAATGGCACTTTGTCTGGATACCGATCAACTTGATCTTTACAGGATCCTTAAGTTCTTTCTAACATCTTTCACTGAAAATGTTTTTTATTTAAAGCAAGTGTGAGCATTCAATTGCCCAGCAATTCATAACAGCTGAACAAACAACTTTAAGAATTTAAACATTCTTTTCAGACTTCAATAACCGAACAAGGTTATGAAGCAGCTTGAATAATAGGAATAGTCTTGATTCCTATCATCTTAAAACACTAGTCACATTCACTTTGAAATACTTTCATTCTCTACTCTCTTTCATGCACATTCTGTCTGGCTAGAATCAATAGCACAAACTTAACAATAACGGTTCATGTCTAAACAGAATATTCTTTTTTTAAACAGTTATAGAACAATTCATCTCATAGAAACACTGAAGTGTTCACATTGTGGCACAAGGCCTCATACGTTCTACCACCGTGCACAAATATCGCACATTCAAGATATGTATGTAACTTCTCAAGTTCAACATCTTAGAAGTTTATGAAACTAGCATTCATTTAAAATATGAATGAAGTTAGAAACTTCATTTACACGACATACTATACTATACACGCCGAATCGCTTTCATTCCAATCCCTATAACACATAAGGAAATAAAAATACACCAATTAGTCATATACTTGATTTTACGCATTGATTTACTTAACTTTACTTCTTAAGGTTCGCATTCTTGCAATATAATTTTACGTGACTAACTTTCATTATTACCGGTTTACGGGCTTCATGACATACTTGAGATGTTTTACTCAAAACGTTCATCATCTTTGATGATTCACATTCTTATCTTCTTTATATACTTCTCTAGGACTCGGCACACATCGCTTCTCTGCTAGTAGTCCATATGGTACTCTGAGTGGTTTTCCACAAACAACCAACAAACAAGTTCCTGTCTCATCTACACTGCCATCACAGTGAGTTAGATCGGTTGCCGATTTCGTATAAACCTCCGCTCTCTAAAGGAATTGTTTAGCCCAGCTCCCATATGTCAACCATCAAAGGTTACGATTGTACCATAACCTAAATTTATCTTAACTTATACAAACTATTAAATAATAATGTTCGTTAAGTCAATTTCTTATTCCTTATGGCTTTCTGCCAAGTAATTGCCATACCTCAGGATTCATTCTTATCCGATTCACATTCGGCATTCATTAATCTCATTACCGTTCGATACGGCTTTCTTGATACCATTCGTATCTTACTTACTACATCCATCAACGTCTAAGTTATACAACCAGGGTATACTTAGCACGTTCGTCAAACGGGAATACGATTCACGAGGATCTTTTACGTATTCAACGTTCACGTTGCTCGTCTCTTAATCTCTCATTCAACCTTTACTTAAGGTTTCACTTACATTCATCGTTATCCATCCAATGAACCCCATGTTCATTATTCTTTCTTAATGTCAAAGTCATACGGTCCATTGTATGCTAAGACCGATCATTCTTCGCAACAACGTTGCATTCACAGCGTCTATACACTTTACATTTATCTCTCATTATCACGACATAACATTGGAATGTTATTCATTACCTTCGTCACTCAACGTCTAAGGAATCGCAATCACAGTAATCCCTCACGTTCGTTCATCGAGACTACGGTCCCCGAATATCGGTTCTGTAACCCACACCTACATTCTTTGTCATTTAATCTCGTTTAATCTTTTCATTCAACTTTTATTTAAGGTTTAAAACACTTAATTAAGTGTTACATTATGTGAACTACATGTCCATACTTCTTTCTTGCACATCCCCCAATACTTGAGAAATAAAAATCTCATTTCGGCATTGCTCAAGACCGATGCTGCGCGCCAGGTTCTTCCTTTCCTCTCTCACTCACTACACAGCGACCTACTTTCTCTCTCTCTCTTCCCGTGTCAAGGCCATGCGGCATGAGTCCTTACTTTAGTGGTGCGCATGGCAGTACCACACTCCAAAAGATTTTTTCAGATCAGCATACATATGCTGCGGTGCCATTAAATTATACTACGGTTCATGCCTGCATGAACTCAGCAGTAGTGTGCTTGACACACATCACACGCAATCGCTACGCGGCCTCCAAGGCACAACTCGTATCGCAATACTTTGAGCATGAAACCTAGAAAAGTTTTCTAAGTCTTTTATAAGCTTGAGACGTTGATTTTGAAATCTCATAACTTCTTCGTTATAACTCAGAACGAGGTCGTTCTAAAGCTATTTTCTTCCTTACCTTACGTACTTCGATTACCCTCGGATAGAACTTTGTTCTGAATCCGTTAACATGCCATTAAATTGGCTTAATCTTCATTCTTCGTTCATTTTAACGTTTTTAACGTTCTTTGTTCGTTTGTCCGTAATTCGGTCATCCGAACTCGGAATTCATTCATTCCTGAGTCGACGACTCACGTTTTATACGTTCTCTTACATTCTTATGAAACCCTACATGTTTGGGTTCATTTACTAACTTTCAAATTTTCGTTCTTCTTTTACAAAATTTTCGCCAGAACTTCGTTATTGCTTATTTTTAATCCGTTCTTCATGAACGTTTCAACCGTTCCTAACCAAGAAATAAACAACAAACTTATACGCGATGGTTTTAAACTTGTCCATCAACAACAATTATACTACGATGGTTTTAAATTTGTCCATCAACAACGTTCTTTGTGTTCTTCGCATCTTCTTCGCGTTCTTCGTTCGTTCTTCATTTTAATCGATATTTTGGATTACGATTCTACTTTTTCTTGGAATTTGATGTTATAGAACATCATTCCTTACTTAATTCACCTACTCATTCATAATATTCATTCGGATCGCTCAAAATCCTCACTTAATCTTATATTTGCTTAAGAAATTTATAAACTAAATTTCTTATTTTTATTTCTTCATTTTCTTACGATTTCAACCATATGAAATCATTACTAATCTCTTTTACTTCTTATTCTCATTAAGCTATGTTTTTGACATAGAAAACTTAAAGAAAATATTAGAAGAAACTAGTGTTCGGATTACCATTCTTCTTTATTTCTATTCCGTTATACAAAGCTGGCGATTTGCTAGCTTTTCTATTTCACGATCACTTTTGATACGAGCATTCATGCTCACGCTCTTCCTCTTCCTCTCCCAACCGAGCTCTCTCCATCTCTCTCAAGTGGAGGATTTTGAAAATCTAAAAAAATATGAAAATCTTGCTTTCTATTTATAGAAAAAAGTTAGGGCAAAATAGTCATTTCGCCCCTAAAATCACTATTCCCATTCTCACCTCTAACAACTTAGCCACCAAGTTACTTGGCCACCCCCTTACTTGGTGGCCAAGTGGTCGTACCATTATGCCCACATGGTCACCCCATGGGTTGCCCCAATGGTTCTTACCCATCCGTTTACCCATCGGTTCGATCCGTGGTTTCTTTTCTTGGTTTGTGCCTTAACCCTAATTCTTATTGGCCCTAAATTGGGCTTAATTTCACAAATCATTGGGCTTGACATAATCCAAGTCCAATTGGATTCTACAAAATCCATGAACATAAAGTCCATTAAGACTAATCGTATTTTACGCATTCCATTCTCGTATTTTCGTATTCTCTTCGTATTTAAATCGTACGATGTTCGTATTATACATTGTATTATTCTTCGTTCTATACTCGTATAATAACTCGTATCATACTCGTATTTGCTTACGCATAATAACCCTAGTTATTATACATACTCATTACATTCACGGAACTCACTTTTCCTAACCCTTAGGTTTTGAATCCGCAGGCGAAAACTTCATTTTTGGAATAACTGAAATATTATTGAATATTCCATCACGTCTCAACATTTTACGTAATCAATAACTTCTCGGAATTTCAAAAATAAATCTTCAAGCAGAAACGGATGAATATTGCCTATTTCGTCTTTTTCCCCGAAAATATTTTGTTCCCGAAAAACTTTTATTTTCGTCTTGAAAATTCTTACTCTTTAAATCTAGCTCGTAGCCAGAATCCTCCCGATTAATAATCCTTCTAGGTTATAAAACGATTAACAAACACATAGCACATAATATTATTAATAAAAAAATTCCTTTTATTAATAACTAATTCTTCAAACCTAAATTTTGGATAATCCAAAATTCTGGGTGGTTACATTCTTCCCTCCATATAAAAATTCCGTTCTCGGAATTTCTTAAAACCAACCCTTACCCGGGTCATCACATTCTTCCCTTCTTCACAGAATTTTGTCATCGAAATTTTTAGCTTTCTCTTCTTCTCAACTTCTCTTCAAATAAGTTATTATCTTTCAAACATTCCCTACCCTTCATAACTTAACAAGAATCATGAAGTGAAAGGAATAACGAGGAATATAAAGATTCCTTTAAAACATTTCCTACTTTTGCTGAGGGGTCAAATTGACCATGAACTCTTACTAGGTTTACCAGCATGACGTCGTAACCTTTCTTCCCACGGCCAGTTTACAATCACAAAGAAGGTAAGCTACCTCTTCCATACTTAGGTGATCAACCCATCGTATAACCCCATTTCGGAGTATGTTCACCTCTGACTTACTCATTAGAATCCGTACCAAAGCAATTTGGTTCGGCATAGCTCTTCAAAGAAAGCTCAATTTTCTTTTAATCATGACATACCATTCGTCTTAGCCAAATCAAGTAGCTTAGACCATACCAATAAATTGACATCAACTTGAAACATTCGCTCTAGTCAACTCGCTTCGACATCGACTAATTCTTTAAATTCTTTTGCAATACATCAAAACGTTTCATGACGTCATGATCATGATACCGCACTTTTCACAAGACGTTGAGGACTTTGTCACGCTTTATGACTTCATCATTAAACATCATACCATAAAAGTTATTGATCTTAAGATCAAATCCAGCACCAGGTTTAATTGCATTAATAACTCCATCATTTTACCATCTTTGCATCAAATGCACTGATGATATAGAATTCATTTTGATATTTCAAATCAATTTCGCTTCTGTTTAAACAATTAGCATAGACACACTAAGAATAGTTCTTTTAAAATCCATTGGTTCCAAAAGTCGAACCAATTCTTTCATTTTCAAAATGCGCACATTAGCACAATTTCAAGAAATTTTGAAATCTAGCATAACTAGATGTCTTGGAATATCTTATTCTCCATCTTTCTTCATTGTCTTACTTGCGATAATACTTAATCTTCTCTAGCACCTTTAAAGCTAAGTCTATTGAAAATACTTACTTTCAGTCTAAACATTCCTATACCTTAGTATAGTTCATCAACTTACCACACTTTATGTGTTTAGGAACTTTCAACAACCATATGTGTTTAAGAACTTATCTTCGCAATATGTAATCTAAGAACAAATCAAGGACTATCCATATGCTTAGGGTTCAGAAACATAACATATAACTATGAGTCACAAACTTTTCATAAGTATGAGTTTCAAGAACCCGCACCTATCTTATCATTTTCTACTTATCAAGTATATACATGAGAAAAGATTCACCTTTCTCGTCATATACATCTTGATAACACACAACCAATTTCAATGATTATCACCGATAATAAATCGAGTGGTTGTTACACCAAGCACAAACCTCTCGCCCATACAAAGATTCATACAACTCAACCATCACATGAGTCCTCAATTGAAATCTTACAACTTCTAACTTCTCTTTACTTAATACTTAATTTTCTTTAATTCAGTATACTATCCTTTACAACTCAATTTGAGTTCTTCTTCCCGCATTTACTTTGTAGTACCATTTATTCATAAAGCATTAGCTATAAATCATTCATCGCTTAATAACAACTCATCATTATTACGATTTACTATGATCACGTGGTGATCTTCTTATCCTTCTCTTTACGATTATAGTCTTAAGTACTCATACCTAAGGTTTATAACCTATCACTCGATACCAAACTCAGAACGCCTCAAAATCCGGTCTATCTTCACACCGGATTCCAGACGTCATTTAGTACATCATTCTTTCGCATACATCATTATATATGAAATATAACAACATACACTCTCAAATCCTGTGTTCTAAAACCTTATAACTTTTTCTCATTACAAATAATGATAATTACATTATTCTTTACATCTTTCACGAGTGACTTTTTTATCCGCCACAAAGGATTCATAATCATTCATTAAACTAGTCTATAGTTTAATTATATCATTCTATATTACAAGTCTTCACTTGATCTTCTCACGCGCATTCACATTCGAATGGCACTTTCATCCGGATACCGATCAACTTGATCTTTACAGGATCCTTAAGTTCTTTCTAACATCTTTCACTGAAAATGTTTTTCATTTAAAGCAAGTGTGAGCATTCAATTGCCCAAAGAAGTCATAACAAATTTGAACAAACAACTTCAAGAATTTAAACATTCTTTTCAGACTTCAATAACCGAACAAGGTTATGAAGCAGCTTGAATAATAGGAATAGTCTTGATTCCTATCATCTTAAAACACTAGTCACATTCACTTTGAAATACTTTCATTCTCTACTCTCTTTCATGCACATTCTGTCTGGCTAGAATCAATAGCACAAACTTAACAATAACGGTTCATGTATAAATGTAATATTCTTTTTATTGAATAGTTCAAACATAGAACAATTCATCTCATAGTAAACACCAAGTGTTCACATCAGGCACAAGGCCTCATATACGTTCTACCACCTTGCACAAATATCGCACATTCATTCACACATGTATGTAACTTCTCAAGTTCAACATCTAAGAAGTTTAAGAAACTAGCATTCATTTAAAATATGAATGAAGTTAGAAACTTGCCTTACGACATGCCATACTTTACCGAATCGCTTCATTCCAATCCCTATAACACATAAGGAAATAACAAATACACCAATTAGTCATATACTTGACTTAGGCATTGGTTTACTTAACTTTATTTCTTAAGGTTCGCGTTCTTGCAATATAATCTTACGCCATTAACTTTCCTTACCGGTTTACGGCTTCATGACATACGGAGATGTCTTACTCAAAATGTTCATCATCTTTGATGATTCACATTCTTATCTTCTTTGTATACTTCTCTAGGACTCAGCACACATCGCTTCTCTGCTAGTAGTCCATATGGTACTCTCGAGTGGTTTCCACAAACAACCAATAAACAAGTTCCGCCTCATCTACACCGCCATCATCATAGTGAGTTAGATCGGTTTTGGGTTTCATATACCTTCGCTCTCTGAAGGAATTGTTTAGCCCAGCTCCCATATGTCAACCATCAAAGGTTACGATTGTACCATAACCTAAATTTATCTTAACTTATATGAACTATTAAATAATAATGTTCTTTAAGTCAATTTCTTATTCCTTATGGCTTTCTGGCAAGTAATTGCCATACCTTAGGATTCATTCTTATCCAATTCACATTCGGCTTTCATTAATCTCATTACCGTTCGATACGGCTTTCTTGATACCATTCGTATCTTACTTACTACATTCATCAACGTCTAAGTCATACAACCAGGGTATACTTAGCACGTTCGTCAAACGCGAATACGATTCACGAGGATCATTTACGTATTCAACTTTCACGTTGCTCGTGTCTTAATCTCTCATTCAACCTTTACTCAAGGTTTCACTTACATTCATAGTTATCCATCCCATGAACCCCATGTTCATTATTCTTTCTTAATGTCAAAGTCATATGGTCCGTTGTATGCTAAGACCGATCGTTCTTCGCAACAACGTTGCGTTCACAACGTCTATACGCTTTACATTTATCTATCATTACCACGACATAACATCGGAATGTTATTCATTACCTTCGCCACTCAACGTCTAAGGAATCACAATCACAGTAATCCCTCACGTTCGTTCATCGTGACAACGGTCCCCGGATATCAGTTCCGTAACCCACACCTACATTCTTTGTCTTTTAATCTCATTTAATCTTTTCATTCAACCTTTGTTAAAGGTTTAAAACACTTGATTAAGTGTTACATTATGTGAACTACGTGTTCATACTTCTTTCTTGCACATCCCCCAATACTTGAGAAATAAAAATCTCATTTCTTGGCATTGCTCTCAGACCTTGGCACTACGCGCTGCGTTCTTCCTTTCTCTCCTCTCGTCATGCAAGGGCGACCTACTCTCTCTCTCTCTCTTCTTCTTGAATGGTGTCATGCGGCACAGTCCTTTTCAAGGGGGTCATGCACCACCACCTGTAAGATTTTCAGATCAGATCATATACGATTCGTACACAACAAATAATACTACTAGTTCATGCTGCACATGGCAAACTCTTCAAGTGTTTCGGACACTATTACACGCTGCGGCGTTGGCCTCCAAGGCACAACTCGCGCTGCGGCGCCAAGCATGAAACCTAGAAATTTTTTTTAAGCCTTTTATAAGCTTGAGACGCTAATTTTGAAATCTCATAACTTCTTCGTTATAACTCGGAACGAGGTCGTTCCAAAGCCATTTTCTTCCTTACCTTACGGACTTCTATTACCCTCGGACATAACTTTGCTCTGAATCTGTTAACATGCTATTCAATTGGCTTAATCTTCATTCTTCGTTCATTTTAACGTTTTTAACGTTCTTGAGTCCACGACACACGTTTTATACGTTCTCTTAAACCCTACACGTTCGGGTTCATTTACTAACTTTCAAATTTTCGTTCATCTTTTACAAAATTTTCGCCATAACTTCGTTATAGCTTAGTTTTAATTTGTTCTTCATGAACGTTTCTACCATTCCTAACCAAGCAATAAGCAACTAAGTTATACGCGATGGTTTTAAACTTGTCCATCAACAACAATTATACTACGATGGTTTTAAATTTGTCCATCAACAACGTTCTCCGTGTTCTTCGCGTTCTTCGTTCGTTCTTCATTTTAATCGATATTTTGGATTACGATTCTACTTTTTCTTGGAATTTGATGTTATAGAACATCATTCCTTACTTAATTCACCTACTCGTTCATAATATTCATTCTGGATCGCTTCAAAATCCTCACTTAATCTTATATTTGCTTAAGAAATTTATAAACTAAATTTCTTATTTTATTTTTTAATTTTCTCACGATTTCAACCATATGAAATCATTACTAATCTCTTTTACTTGTTATTCTCATTAAGTTATGTTTTTGAACATAGAAAACTTAAAGAAAATATTAGAAAAAACTAGTGTTTGATTACTGCTCTTCTTTATTTTCTTCCGCTATACAAAAAAAGCTACGATTCGCTAGCTTTTCTATTTCACGATCACTTTTGATCCGAGCATTCATGCTCACGCTCTTCCTCTTCTTCTCCCAACTGAGCTCTCTCTATCTCTCTCAAGTGGAGGATTTTCAAAATCTCAAAAAAATGAAAATCTAGCTTTCTATTTATAGATTTTCAAAGCTAGGGGCAAAATAGTCATTTCGCCCCTAAAATCACTATTCCCACCTCCTTAACAACTTAGCCACCAAGTTACTTGGCCACCACCCTTACTTGGTGGCCAAGTGGCCGGCCCACATGCCCATGGGTCACCCCATGGGTTGCCCCAATGGTTCTTACCCATCCGTTTACCCATCGGTTCGATCCGCGATTTCTTTTCTTGGTTTGGGCCATAACCCTAATTCTTATTGGGCCTAACTTGGGCTTGATTTCACAAATCATCGGGCTTGACATAATCCAAGTCCAATTGGATTCTACAAAGTCCATGAACACAAAGTCCATTAAGACTAATCGTATTCTACGCATTCCATTTTCGTATTCTCTTCGTATTTAAACCGTACGATGTTCGTATTATACGTCAGACTATTCTTCTTTCTATACTCAGATAATAACTCAGATCATACTCAGATTTGCTCACGCATAATAACCCTAGTTATTATATCGCACTCATTACATTCTCGAACTCACTTTTCCTAACCCTTAGGTTTTGAGTCCCAGTGAAAAAACTTCGTTTTGCCATAATCGAAATATTATTGAATATTCCATCACGCCTCAACATTTTACGTAATCAATAACTTTCGAATTTCAAAATAAATCTCCGAAAGAGCGTAAACGGATGAATAGTGCCTATTTCGTCTTTTTCCCTGAAAATATTTTGTTCCTGGAAAACTTTTATTTTCGTCTTGAAAATTCTTACTCGTTAAATCTAGCTCGTAGCTAGAATCCTCCCGATTATTAATCATTCTAGGTTATAAAACAATTAACAAACACATAGCACAGAATAGTTTTAATAAAAAAAATTCTTTTATTAATAACTAATTCTTCAAACCTAAATTCTGGATAATCCAAAATTCCGAGTTGTTACAACTAGCATTACCTAAAAGGCTAAAAATATCAACTCATCACACAAAAAGAATATGTACAATAATTACTTGTAAACAAAACACCTATGTAGGAAATCAAAAGTAAGTAACAATTATGCAATTTAAAAAAAATAATAAATGGACTTACTTTAGAGTAGCTTCAACACTTTCTACAGTAACTTTATCATTAGTGGCATCACGATTTAACAAACCTAGGTCAAAATACTTTATATCTAAATCCAAATGCGAAAACATAACTGAGATCAACATTCAATCCAAGCAAAAACAGATCAATACAATCATATAAAATCCGATGAAAATACTTAACAAAAACGAAAATAAGTGGAAGTTCAAACCTTCTCTGTAATCATTGTCTATATGATCCTCGTCATCTCATCGCCTATAATAAAAAAAGCAGCACATGATGAAGTCATAAAACATAAATATACGTGTATACATATGTTAGTTGTCACCGAACGTAATAAAATGAAATTATGTATAATAGTTATAATTTTGTTGACATATATAATATACTTTTGATATGAATTATTTCCAAGTGGGTGAGAGTATTCCCTGATTTCATTTTAAAGCAAATTTAGTATGGTTCTCAATTGTTAATAGTGAAATACCTCAACTCCATCAATAAAGCAAATTTCATTTTAAATCGTGCATTTGTATATTTCATCTTAGAAGCATCGACTATTAAAAGTCAGAATGTCTATTATTCCTCGTGTTTACACTAATATAATAATGTTGCCTTCCAACTTCATTGACTGAATTTGTGATGAACCAAATCACAAGTAATATATGGTCGTTGTTTGCTTCAACATTAGTACTACTTCATACAAATAAAGTTCAACCAAATAACTTAGGATTAATGATATTGAAATTTGCAGCTACCTCTAATGCTCTATATATTTTAATAGCCTTTTGCACTTGGAAGTTAACACAACAAAACTTAAGTTAAGCTAAAATTGCAAGAAAAAAAAACCCAAGGAAGAAGCTATTAATGTTAGACCTCATATGCAGAGGCTATTAATGTTAAACCTCATATCCAAGTAAAGTTTTAGATTTTTGAATCTAGAAATATTGGATACAGTACCGTGCAGATTAATAGCTATACGACAGACTAAATGCAGAAGCAGATTCAAAGTATCAAGATAGTAGCACGCCAAGCAACAAAAATATCATGATCCCAAAAGTGTGCCAATATCACTCAAGCTGGGTAAGAGATCTTATTAAATGTGAACAAATCGGTACAATATCCCTCAAACAGGGTATGAGATCTTATTCTAAACCAAATGTATTTGTGGAGATTGTTGAATGTCGCATGAACTGATGAGCATAGAAAAGTACATGTTGGTAAAGAAAAAACCAAGTGCAAGTCAGCAGCAGAAATGTCGGCAAGAAGTTCCTTTACCAACGAATGCCATTCATATCCCACTTAGCTTACCTTCCAGTTATACTATATACAAACAGGAGTACATTGATTTTCATTTTCTATCCCCTTATCATGTCATAAAATCGTCAGTACGTAGCAAGTCAATCCACAAATATTCAGCCCCTAAATCAACTGAACTTCATGTTTATAACATGGCCTCCTAATATCCTCAAGATTTGCTTAATTTTAGATTTTTAAGCATAAATTCTCATTTGAGGCAAAATTTCAAACATCTTGTGTGTGTGGCTTAAATTTCTAGATTTCTTATATATGGTTTTAGCCAGAATTTTCAATCTTTTCACTCCGATGACCTGCATAATACTTTGTTCACAGTAATTTACAACCCAAGCACAACAATTTCAATAATTACAATACATTATTACTCTAATTTTCGTATACTTAAATAAGTAGAAGTTATTATCTCTTGTTTTAATCTTCTCTTTAATAATAAGTACTAAATATTTGTCAAAAACTTCACCCATCAAAAACTACACCCGCGCTACAGCCCACCCCGCCCAAATGTGACTCCGCCCCTGCGTATTGTGAAGCTGTGACCATAACCAAATATGAGACCATTTATATTATGGAGAATATTAGGCAAAACGTCCACTTAATTGCAATTACAATTATAAGAAATCAGAAATTTAAGACTCAAAAGAAAGCGCCAAACACAGCTTTCTTTAATATATCCCACACGGTCCATATAGTTTATAAATAATTTTAGTATGTCATTTAGGAAAAGGCAAAAAGTTAAGAGAACATACACCATCAAAATGAATTGCAGTTTGTCACCCACAAAGATGGACAATATATACTTGTATCAATTTGACAAATATACAACAGGACAAAGAAGAAAACCCATATATTTGCATCATAATAAAATCATAAAAGGTTCAATCCTAAAATCATAATAAAATCATAAAACCCAATATTAACAGAGCACTATCTAAAATACTCGTATTGAAAACAAAGACTTCGCTTACATTATTAAAGTGGCATAAGAGAATTTAGAGATCCTACTTGAACACCTTCCAGAAATGGGAGTTTGTTTACTTACAACTTCCCCCAGCAAAACCTGGCAGGATAGTAGTCTTTCAAGTATACCTCTCTCGCATATGACCCGTGCAGTGGGAGGTATAGGAACCCGATCTGCAATAACATCAGAAGAGAATTTGTTAAGGAAGAAAGAATCGGCAAAATAAGTAGCATTGATAGGTTGGGTATGAGATTTAGGGTTGAGTATAAGAGATTTGGGGCTGAAATTAGGGCTGGGTATTGGGTATAAGAGATTTAAGAGAGTTTTGAGGAATAGAGTTGTTTGGGGGAATGAGAGAGAGCCTTGTGTATGGTAGAAGAGAGAGAGATACAAGATTTGAAATTTGAATAAGTGAGAGAGAGAGAGAGAGAGCTGCTGATGTGTACTCGGATGGGACATTTGTCTATTTTCTCTCTCTGCTCTACTTTATATTATAGATGTAAGATCTTAGCATTAATTACTTTCCAATACAAGGCTTTAGGGCATGTGCATTTTATATATACATAATTATATATATGGAATTTAACAAACATATTAAATTTTGTTAAAATAATGTATTAGGTAGAGTCGCTAAGATCATCGGATAACAGTTTAATAGTAATTGGTTTACCTCGTGTTTCATGAATCAAGGAATCTAATTCTGGTTAATCAAATAAGGTAACTTAATGTAAATAGTTGGTTAAATAAATACCATGAATCATGCTTCATATAAATGCTTAATTTAATGAAAGTTATTAGATTGTCTCTAAACCACTTGCTTGATAAATTGATATGAAAATAATTTTAGACGTATTGGTTTCAAAGACAACATAAAATGGTAAGTTGATTACATGATATTAATCAGGTATTTGAAATATATCAAATCTACTTATGATAAGATGGGATATAAAATAGGAATCATAAAAGATATGGTATCACGTGATGTGCACTCAATCAGGCAAAATCTCCTCACTAATCACTGATATATTACTATATCTCATACTGATCATGACAGTGTCTTACGTTTGTATCTAACTGGAAGGAGTCTTGATCATTGGCACAATATGTGACACCCCCAAATCCTGGTACTTCATTTCCTCAAGATTTGGTGCTCACTTAATCAAAACATTCATTTATAACTACCCAATTATAATAAAATTGAATAATAAAAACCTGCCCATACAGGATTAAACTCAAATAAAAATCTCCCCATGTTGTCTAACCTTTAACAACAATCCTTCAAATGCGGAAATTAAATAAACTTCATTACAATCTTTAAACTAAAGTCTAATAATAATATTATCAAATCTATTACAAGTCTTCAGTACTTGTTCATCTTTCCTTTTCCTATATTGGTGCTAGGTACGTCACCAGTTTCAACTTTAGCTGTAAGAAATTTTACAGGCAAGAGTGAGCAAACAAGGCCCACTTGAAATAACAATAAATAAATCTTTAAACTTTTACATCAATTGCCAATACTAGGCTCAATATAACTAAACAATAAATTCTATTAACTTTTTGAAAATTATAACATTTACTGATGGTCTAATGACCACGAATCATGTCCATAGTTATAAGTAATCTTTCAACTTTAACTTTAACAGTCATAAGACTATAAGGACTCCACGTACTTAGGGGGATCAACCCTTCGTACAATGTATTGTGCACAACCATTTCAACGCTAATCTTAAACCTCTATTAAAAGAGTTGTTCATCTCAGTATTTAGAATACAAGTCCGCACCAAAGTAAGTTTGGTTTGGATAAGCTTTCAAGGAAATTTGGTATTTAACGAACATCAACTAAGGAGTAGTTGAATAAGACCAATAACACTATACTACAGAATAATAGTGATTGAATCAATCATAGTAACTAAAGTCATGCATTAGGAATAATCTAATAGCATACAATTTGGATAAATATAGCATACCTTGCTTGAACAATACTAAGCCAAGGTTAATTAGGATTGAATACTAAACATGCATGGCAATTCAGTTATGCATGTTAATCAATAATTGAAATACAAGAATAACTTGTTCAACATCAAACCAAAGTTTAGACCATTTACATCATTATAAGATAATCGAATTGAAAACAATAATTATCTCAATAAGACAAAGGATTAGAAAACTTGCATGGTCATGAGTAACTAGATACAATGACTTACTCAATCATAGGAAATCTAGCTCTACGAAAGTGTAGAAGTAGAAACTTACAACAACTGTAATTGAATTTGAAAATAGTAATGTACCAAATGAAATTAAACTCGCACAATGAAGTTTTGAGTTAGAAAAACTTGCCTTGCTCGTAGACTAAACCGAATCAATTTGAATCACAATATCCTATATACATATGTCATTGTGACATAGTTAGTCATTATCACATAACTAATACATTCATCACATAGGTTTGATTATTTAATCACATAATCAACTTATAACACAAGTTAATCCTTAATAACATAATTATTCATAGTATAGAAATACTAAAATCTATATTTTCTGATCCTACTATCATCACAAAATGTTTTCTTAAAATTTCGTGTACAAAAGTACCTTTGTCGAGACCGATTCTGCTACCTCATGACGCCATAGTTTACATCATGGAAGTTATTGCTTGCATGATGATAATATATGCCTTAAGTGATTATACTATGAAGCGTATTTACTGCCATAAGCGATGAATCTTTGTCTTGGCGCCATGAAGGTACTCTTGGTGGTACAGCCACAATGAAACTCTGATTTCATTGGCGACTTCAACAATAGTACCAGAAAAAGCCAAATTGGCCTAAAAGCTCTAATCTAATAGACTGATTATCATGTAATTTACATATAGACTTCATATAAACATATTGTGAAGACTTCTAACATGTTTATACTCATAAAATAACACAAACATCAAATATACAACACCTAATTTCAATGTTCTTGGCAAAAACTCCATTTTTTTATACTTTCAATGAAAATCAACACTGTGATTTTGTTTTTCAACCAAAACAATAAATTCAAAACATCATGATTATGATTTTACATATTCGATCAATTCTAACAATCAATTTATCAATTTAACAACAAATAAAACCTTAATTTCTACTTTAAACTAAGCCATATTCATATATATATATATATATATATATATATATATATATATATATATATTTTGATATGAACTCACTGTGATATATTTCTTCACAATTTACATACATGTATAAAGTAATTGATTATAATCATACATAATCTCAACAAAACAGTTTTACAACAACAATCATCATCTAAAGCTATATACACAAGAATTCATCATCCATAATTATTTACACAGAACTCTTTGGAGAAGAAAACTAAACTTAAAAAATAAAATACAAGGATTAATATCATACCTTTGATTAAGATGATGATACTCTAGAGTTTGCAAGAAAATGGTTATGATTACAATCTTATTTTCCCCAATTCTTTTCTCAATTTTCTCTAATTTCTCTCAAATTTTCTCTCTGTATTTTTCTTCTTCTTCTTTTTCTTCAACTGAGCCTTCTTCTCTTCCTAACTCTAACTACGTAATAAAAATATAACGTATATGATATAATATCTATTAATGATATAATATAAATATAGATATAAGTATATCAGTTATATTTTGTTTGAAAATCAAAAGCCATAAGGCTTATTTGGCTAAGCTAATAAAATAACCCTTTAATCCTTACACCTTGTTTGGTAAACTGAATTAAAACAAATGGATTAATCCTTATACATTGTTTGATAAAACACTATTAGATTAAAGATTTATTATGCAATAAGACATGTTTGGCAAAACTAAATTAAACTCTCTTAATTTATTTTAATAACTCCTTTATAGCAAGGTTATTTGTCACACTTCTATTTAATTAAATAATCAATTTAATCAATTCAAATATTAATCTATTAAATTACTTTAATACATAAATCATTATCACAAAACTATAATTTTTTATAATTATAATTTTATTTAACCAACTAATATTTTAAATTACAATTTTCCATTTAAAATATTATAATTTATTTAAATGACTATAAGCTCTCTAGCTTACTTATTAAATTACATTGGTATATAATCTCATAACAATTAATTTACTTAGCTCCTTAATTATAAATAATTAACTAAATCACATCAACTCAAATTGACAATTATTTATTCAATAATAAAAATATCCATTAAATATTTATATAATCAATAAATATTTAATATTACACTTTAAAATTCTGGAATGTTACACAATATCTGGATGTTACTCTAAAATTATGTGACTTCACCTTGTTCCAAACGGTCATATTATGAATTGGCAATAAGCAGCGATAACTTATCATAGTTGGCTATAAAAGAATTGAACCGAACGATAAGAAGAACTAAGAAATACATACTGACATTACTAAGAATACAAACTACGAAATTGTGTTTCTTCTGATTACTGTTGATTGCTCTAGAAGAAGTTACGTCTAAGGTGATCTTGTAGAAAATATTCTGGTAATACTTTTCTTGCATATCATTACATACTAGAGCATTGCATTGGTAAGTGATATATTTCTTGATCATTAGACCTCTATTAATTGTGTATTTTACATTTTTTTCATGAAAATCAATATTCTCTAAATTGTGATCTGGTTTGGGTTATTGTATTGTTACAATCAAGTTTGAAGAAATCATAGGTGCTTGAGGGTGCATAAGTGCACAAGGAGCAAAGGTGCTCAAGTGGTTGGAACTTGTATTGTAATTGGAAAAGTTGAATAAAAGTGAGTCTCCAATACTAGTTGGTATTGGACGTGGATTAGGATACTATTATAGAGGGTAGTAGTTGAACCACGTAAAAATTTCGGTGTTTTTGTGATTGCATTTTGTGTGATATTAATCTGCTAACTATCCAGCAGCCTGCATTCTATATCCATTAATATTACCAAACTAATTGAGCAAATTGTTTTATAATAATCACATTCTAAAAAAGGTTAAGTCTCAGAATTATACATTTTGGGAAGTGATACATTAGTTCAACATCTTATCTTAACATTTCAATTTACAATGAAATAGAATCCAACTTGCTGCATTGAATATCCAAAGGATTTTTAGTTAATCAAAAGTTGGACATAGTTTGTTCCTACACTTATTCAACCCCCCATTCTAAGTGTGCCTACTTAAATTTCACAATTTGACTTTAAAGTGTTAAACACTTATTCATCATAGGATCCTATCAACAACATGCTTATTAACACATGAATACTACACTGCAAATATATTACAAATTAGAGTAACAACATAGGCTTTTATGAAACCATAGAACAACTACAGAAATCTGATCCTACAATAGGGTGGCGCGGTCGCGCTGGATTTGAACTAAGGAGTGGCGTGGCTGTAACGCCCCAGAAAAATTGGATTTTATGAGAACTAAATTTTTATTTGATTGTGTGGATTAAATGAATTTAATTGATTATTTATGATAGTAAGCTAATTGAAGGTCGTTCTATGACCTAGATATATCGGAACGTCGTAGTATTATTGCTACGTGGTAGAATTAAAGTGTTTGAATTTCCAAGACAAAAATAAAAGCTTTCCGAGAATTTTTCCGAAAAACATTATTCACGTATTTCTACTCGGGAATTATTTTTGATCCTCCGAGAAATACGTAACGATAGAATATCGAGGTAAGATAGAATATCCGATAATATTTCAGTTATGACAAACGCAGTTTTTCACCTACGGACTTAAAACCTAATAGTCAAGGAAAGAGATTTCTGAGAAGGAACTTAAATGTGTATAATGAATTAAAGCAATGATCGTATAATACCTATGTATTGTAAGAGGTAATGAATACGAGTAGGATACGATGTATTATACGAGTAGGTATGAATAATGGTATGTCGTATATGAATAGGTATACGAGGTGGAATACGAGATTAATACGTAAATTATATGTGACACCCCCAAATCCTTGTACTTCATTTCCTCAAGATTTGGTGTTCACTTAATCAAACATTCATTACTAACTACCCATCATAATAAAATTGAATAATAGAAACCTGCCCATATAGGATTATACATAGATAAAAATCTCTCAGGTTATCTAACCTTTAATTACAATCATTTAAATGTGGAATTTGAAATTTATTACATCACATTATATTTAAAAGTCTATTATCATAATGATAAAAATAAAATTACAAGTCTTCATCACTTGTACATTTTCCCTTTCCTTTGCTAGTTGTAGGTTCATTTACCGTGTCAACCTTAGCTGTAATAAGTAAATAAATATGCAAGAGTGATCAAACAAAGCTCACTTGAAATAAGAATGAATAACTTTGCAACATTACATCATTTTCCAAAAATAGGCTCAATAGAACTGAATGATAGGTTCTATTACATTCTGAAACATACTACTGAGGGTCTAATGACCACGAATCATGTCCACAGTTATAAGTAATCTTTCAACTTTAACTTTAACATTCATAAGACTATAAGGACTCCACGTAATTAGGGGGGGTCAGCCCTTCGTACAATGTATTGTGCATAACCATTTCAACGCTAAGCATAAACCTCTAATAAAATAGTTGTTCATCTCAGTATTTAGAATACAAGTTCGCACCAAAGTAGGTTTGGTTTGGATACATTACAAGGTAATTTAGAATTCAACGGTCATCAACTAAGGATTAGTTGAATACAAAAGAACTAACTGTATGCTATGGAATAATCATAACTGAATCGATATTTGTAAATTAATATCAGGCTTTAGGAATAATCTAATAGCATAAACATTGAATAATCATAACATAATTTGCTTGAACAATATTAAGTCAAGGTTATTGAAAATTGGATGCTAAGCATGCATAGTGAATAGTAATTTGAACGATAAAGTTGTTCAACACTAGAATATTAAAATATAGCCACTCGCATGCTAAATAACAAGTTACGTATTAAAGAAACTTGCTCAATATTAAAATATAAGATTTAGAATACTTGCATCCTCATGAACAATAGATACAAGAACTTTCTCAATAATAAACAATTTAGCTCTACGAAAGTGTAGAGGTAGCAACTTGCGAAATTGTAATTGAATTTAAAAGAAATAACGTACTTAACGAAATTAAACTTGCACAATGAAGTTTTAGGGTTAGAGAACTTACCTTGAGCACAAGCTAAACCTTACAAATCGAATCTCAATACCCTATATATATGTCATCATGACATAATTAGTCCCTACCAACAATTTATATATATAAACAAGTATATACAACATGTAGGTTTGATTTTCAATTTACATAATTGAATTACGTAAATACTAATACTAGTTAATCCCTTGATAACATGCTCATTCTTAGTTTAGTACTACTGAAATCATAATTTAACAGTCCTATTGTTAACACATATCATTTATTTTCAGACTTTGTGTTACTAAATAAAAGCATTAGAATTATTTCGCTTAACTTCATGCTGCGGCATTGAATCAAGGCGTCCATGACGCGATAAACATGCCAACGGTTGGCGATGCGGCATATAGCGTACAAGCGAAGACGAAACGAAACATTATCTTTGAGCGCCGCTAAGACACCAAACTCCAAACTTTTGACAAATTTCGTAAGAACAACATGAACAAAAAGCCAAATTGGCCTACAAGCTCCAATCTAACAAACTAATTACATGTAATACATACAGAGACTTCATGTAAACATATTGTAAAGACTCTTAACATGATTCTACCCATAAAATAACATAAACATCAAATTTACAACACCCAATTTCACTGTTTTTGATAAAAACTCCATTTTTGACATTTTTAATAAAAATCATCACTGTAACTTTGTTTTTTCAATCAAAACAGTCAATTCAACATATCATGTTTATGTTTATTCATCCTCTTACAAATTCAATAGTCAAATTATAATTTAAACAACCAATAAATCCTTAATTTTACTTTAAACTAAGCCATATTCATATATATATATATATATATATACATATATATTAATATGAACTCCTTTGTAATATATTTTCTTTCACAAAATACATACAAACATGAAGTAATTTATCTATACTCATATAATTTATGAAAATAACCTTTTAACAAACAATTATCAACAATTCATCTTTTACAAATATTTTACAGAGATGTTTTTGGAAGAAGAAGAAGACAACAAATTTTTTAAGGAAAAAGGTTTGGATGATACCTTGTATGCTAGATGATGAAGATTTTCCTTCATTTGATCAACAATACCTCTTTCCTCAAATTCCTTTATCAAAACCTTCTAGGATTCTCTCAATTTTTCTTCTTCTCTTCGTTTTTCTTCTTCTGAGTTTTTCTTTTCCTAGCTTTATCTTAAGTAGTAAAATATAAAGTATATAGTAATAATATATATTAATTATATAATATTAATATAGAGATAACTGATATCAATTATCTAAGTTTTAAAATTGAAAAGCCATAAGGCTTGGTTGGCTAGGCTAATAAAATTACCCTTTAAACCTTACACCTTGTTTGGTAAACCTAAATAAACAAATGGATTAATCCTTATATCTTGTTTGATAAAATACTATTAGATTAAAGACTTAATATGCATTAAGGCTTGTTTGGCCAAAACTAAATTAGACTCCTTTAATTTATTTTAATAACTCCTTTATAGCAAGGCTCTTTGTCACACTTCTATTTAATTAAATAATCAATTTAAATACTAATCTATTAAATTACTTTAACACATAAATCACTACCACATAATTATAATTTTATTTAACCAACTAACACCTTATTTTAATTACAAATTCCAATTAAAATATTATAATTCATTTAATCATTATAAGTTCTCTAACTTAATTATTTAAATTAAATTAGTATATAATCTCATAACAATTAATTTTCTTAACTCCTTAATTATTTACTTGACAAATAATTAACTAGATCAAATCAAATCAAATTGAACAACTATTTATTCAATAATAAACATATCCATTAAATACTTATATTATTCAATAAATATTTAATATTATAATTTAAAATTCTGAAATGTTACATTATACGTTAGCTTTAAGCCAAATGTACTGGACTTGTAGGATTGTGTAGGAAATAGTAAAGTCCAATTGGAATTAAAGGTTAATGTCCTAATGAATTAATGACCAAGCCCGTGTGTTTGTTAAATGCAAGCCCAAAAGTAGAAGTTAAGTTAGTAAAGCTAATTAAATGTAAAGCCCAAAGTAAGTATCCAATGGGTAAGCATGAACCATGGGGCAACCAATGGGTGATCCAAAGTGATGAGCATGTAAAGTAAACTTAATGGCTAAGCAAGTGTGGTAACCAAGTAGACTTAATGGCCAAGTGTTGTGGGGAGCAATTTAACTTAGTGTTTAAGCTAAGAATAGTAAGGAGGTGGAGTGGTTTTATGACTATTATACCCTAACCTAGCAAGTCCTATAAATAACAAGCTTAGGATTTCAATTGTTGGTTGTTTCATTTCATCCAAACATTTTAAGAGATTATTTGCTTGAGAGAAAAAGCTAGAAAGTTATACTTTTCTATTCAAGAAGCAAGAAGAAGAGGAACAAAGTTTAATCAAGTAATCTTCAAGGGTAAGAACCTAAACCATGAATCTCTTTCTCTTTATTTGTTAGAGAAGTGAGTAGTGGTAGGATTTGTATGCTAAGAAGTAGTAGGAATGATTAATTAATGAACTTAAGCCGTATAAGTCATGAATAAGCTATTCGTAATCATATAAGTTATGAACTAAGGAAGATCTTGTAAGAACTTGTCATATGTTAATAATTATGAAGTTAGTATGATAAGAAGAAGTAAGGATTGTGGTTAAAAGATTGAAGCCATAAGAAATCATGAGAAATGAAATTATAAGTAGTTTATACTTTTATAAGTTTTAAACATATGAAGAACAAGTAATAACTTATCATGTAAATAAGTTAATGTAATATGTATGTTAAGATGTTAGTATGTTGGATTAAATCCATTTGAAACAATAAACAAATCATAAGAAATGAAGTTTTGTCAGAATTCACACGATTGGATGATAATCGTTGAATTCCTGAAATTCTCGGAATGGGAGTCAGATTTTGTGTTCGAACTCAGAAAATTTTGTTTTTGATGGAGACAAGTCTTATTTGGCATTATAGAGTTGCGGACTCAAAAATGACCGGATTCCGACTTAGAACGAAGAAACGAGCATTGAACGTTCACGAACGTTTATCATTTTCGTTAAAAATGAACTAATAAGTGAATTTTTAGTTAAAGAAGTCAAATAGATAAAATTATTAAATGAACATGTAGAGTATGTGATTTGTGAACCGTAGGCTCTGTAATGGGTTGAAATTATTGAGTCGTGATTCTGGGGATATAATCCTTTTAATGGGGGAAAGATGTGACGAACGAGATTTTTGTAATTTAATTCTTAATATTTATTGAATTAAATAAATATTTTCGATGATTTAATTATTTGATTAAATAATTAAAAGATGCAATTGTGATAGATTAATTTAATTATATGTGTTATATTTATTAAATTAATGTAGAGAATTTTATTATTCAAAGTATGTAATTATGGGAGTTTATTAAATTAAAAGAAATATTTAATAAGCTTAATGTTTTTAATTTAATAATTAATTAGAGATTTAATAAATTGACATTATTAATTAATGAGAAAATTTAATTATTTGACTATGTGAATTAATGAGAAATTATTATATTTTATTTAAATTAAATTAAATAAGATATTCGAATTATTGTGTAAGGGTGTGACATGATTTAAACTATAGTATAAGAGATTTATTAAATTAAATGACTTTGAATCAATTAAAGCTTGCCAAACGAGGCCCTAGTAGAGGTTAGAAGCAGTTAACCATTTTTGGGTTAACTGACCACTCAGCGCGTCAGTTCTAATATTATATACGTATTCTTATTTTATAAGTCTAGCAAAGAGAAAGAGTTTGAGATATTCACACAGAGAATTTAAAAATTTTGAGAGTCAAAGAGAAGGTTTGTGAGAGATTGTAAGTTTTGATTAACCTTGTGTAATCCAAACAGAGTAATCAAGGGTAATCTCTTCTTCCCAAATTATAAATTTACGTTGTTTAAGTTTTTATAAAAATGGCTTTCAAGTTTTCTGTAAAGTCACTGTAAGTTGGAAAGAGTAAGGATTATGTGCATGTATGTGTTAAGATGTATTATATCGTATTTAATTATATATAATATAGATTCCCATATCATCAGTTTTGTAATATTAACGTATGTTATGGCTTCAAAATTTACAGAGTATGGGATATGGCCATATGGCCCTTATATGTGATTTTAATATGCCAAACATAAATTGTTTTGTAAAATTTACACTTATATATGATTATGCATGTAAAAACGAAATAAACAAAACTTGAATGGTTGGATTTGGTGGTATAATGAATCCGTAGTATTAAATTTTGTGTTTTTGTTCAAAAACCTTCAAGAACACCAAAAACAGTGAAATTTACATATTTTAATTCTGTAATTATGTGTTTTAATGGGTTAAAATCAATCTATAAATGTTGGGAAATGATTATGTATGAATTCTAGCATGTGGGTATATTAAATTGGTGAAATTAATTATCATGTAGTGTTTATTTCGCTGAACTCTGTGTTCTTCGCGAACTAAGAATCAAAATTTGAGCTTGGCGCAACTTGGCTTTCAACTCGTAATCGAAGTCCCGCATAGCAGCCGCCAAGTATCCTAACAGAAGCGCCAAGATATAATACAATGTGTACGCCGCATCGCCACTTAGCAGAATGACCCAGAAATGAGTTTTTAAAATGTTTAAGTCTAGCAATGTGTTATTAACCTAATTTAATGAACATAAAAATATGTTAGAAGAATAGTGAGATGTTAAAACAGATTCTTAACATGTTAATAATATGATTGCATGTGGATTGAATTATTGAATGCATAATTAGCTTATTGTTCATGATATGTAAATTATGTGACAATGAATGTAGTAATTTGACTAAGTATGGTCATAATTAAAGTTGAACAAAGAGAATGAAATTATTATGACTAGTTATATTATAATTAACTATAGTTGTGAATGGAAATGATATGTGGGATTAAATTCAAGGAACGTGTTTAATTAACGTATAATCTACACACGAGGCAAGTTTCTTAACCCTACTCGTTATCATTATTCGAGTTATTCTCATTATTATTAATCAAGTTCAATGGTTATATTAAATATTAATTATCTTTTCAAAGTATGATTCTGTTATACAATAATTGCCCTATTGTATACCTCTTGAGATTATTATTCGATTTAATTACCATTTATTGTTGAACCTTGTTAGACTAGTGAACCCTAATTTGATTCAACTAGTCCATAGTTGATGAACATTCTAAATTTTAGAACCTTTATTGATTTATCCAAACCAAAATTCCTTTGGTGCGGACTCTAATGTCAAACTGAGTTGAACAACCTTGTATATGGATTACTTATACGTTAGCTTTAAGATATTGAGCACAGTATGGTACTAAGGGCTGATCCCCCTAAGTACGAGTAGAAAGGTCCATAGTCTTATGACTGTTAAAGGTTTCAAGTACAACCCTTGATAACCTAGGACATAGTTCAAGGTCTTATGACCCTCAGAAATCTTTTGAATTCTTGTTATTCATTCTTGATTCAAAAGTTGAGCTTTTATTTCAGAAGTCTTTGATTCACTCGCATGTTATTATATATTATTATTTCATTTTATACTTGTGGGCAATCATGCTCACTCTTGCATAATAATAACATTGCAGTTAAGAACGAAAGGTACGATGAGCCTTCTACTAGCAAAGGCAAAGGCAAAGCTAATAACTGATGAAGACTTATTATTTAATTTTTAGAATGTTATTGTAAAGACTTGATGTTGTTTAAGACTTATTTGTTAATGTTTCCGCACAGATGCTTAAGGTTACTTTGACTTGGGATTGTATTTATTATTCGGATGTTTTAACCCCATAAGGGTAGGATTTTATTTCTATCTATTGCATGGTTTGCATTTATTATGGGTAGACAAGATAGATGATATTTGTACAGTAAACACCAAATCCCGTGGAATCGAAGTACCCGGATTTGGGGGTGTCACAGGTTGGTATCAAAGCTGTAGGTTACGAACCTTAGGTGGGGGAACAACCTTAGGTAGTAGCCTTATAGGAAGAACATAGTGATGGAAAACTCTTATCGAGTTCTAGGAAATGATTTTTTTGTAATTCATTGAAGATAATAAAAGACTTTATGTGCTTATGTGTTTAATATTGTGCAAACTAGTATGACTTAGTAACTAAAATTTGAAATTTTGTTGTCAGGATGTCGGATGTTGGAGGAACTAGTCGAGCTGGGGATGATGAATCCCAAGTACCTACGATACCGACGGAGGAGGAGCCCCGAGACATTCATGTCGTTAGGAAACAGTTGGTACAGAGAGAGTCGTCTCCATTGATCATCGTTGTTGGTCAGGAGCATGAACCTGAGACTGATCCTGAGGAGGATCCCGAGGAGGAAGATGAAGAGGAAGAAGAGGAGTTTCCACCGCACTCCATTGATGCTGACATGTATGACGCATTATACGTCAGTAACGTAGAGTTACGAGACAATGTCCAGTGTGAGACCTCAGATTTTATCAATAAAGATTTAAATTTTGTCGAAATAATTTTTTAATATTATGGTGTGAATTTGAGATAATATTATAGTTGTGGGTAGTATTTATAAATTTTGCAAAGTATGCAAGTGGTTATATTATATTCGATTGGTCGGGGAATATTCGGTTTAGCAGGGAATATTCGTACAACGGCTCAATCATTGGTGGACCCTATAATGTAATTATTGTCGGATTGAGAAAACGACAAAAATATTTTATTGAAATAATTGGCGGAAGTTTTACCGTGGATCTTGTTGAACTACTCGGTAGTAAAAAAATGCGAATGTCGTGTGGTTGCATAGTAGCAATACGGTATTGATTATTGATGCTTATGTGAGAAGTCTCTCGGTTTGATTCCATTATTGTCGATTAATAATATGAATTATTATAGCGATAATGACGTTTTGTTTTATTCGTATTATTAACGTAATAAAAGCGAAACATCTTTTATATAAAATAAAATAATTTATTAAAGTTATTCTATAAATAGAATATATTTTATTTTATTATGCATAGTGTTGCATAGTGTTTTGCATAGTGTTGCATAGTATTTGCATAGTAAAATGTTTTTATATAAATAGAATATATGATATTTTATTTAAAAGATTTTGCTTTAAATATGGACCGTCGTGATTAAAGTAAATCAATCAGGAATAGTTCATGGATTAATTACTATGCATTCTATTTTCCTATAAATAGAAGCTCATTCCTTCATTATTTTCTTACGAATTCACTGAAACTCTAGAGAGAGAAATTATAGAGAGAAGCTATAGAGAGAAAATCTATAGAGAGAAAGAAGAAAAGTATTCTGCTACTTCACTTTTCTAATATTCAGTTCTTCTAAGGTAAGGGATATTATTTGTTGTACCCGTAAGAGGTGTTATTCTTTCTTATTCATAAAGAGAACTTCTTTTATTTCATTCATTATTATTCTGTTGGAATAACCTGTAAAAGTGGCATACCCTATACATAACCTGTATATGCGGCATACCCTATATTTGGTGAAATCCTTATATTATTCCATTCTTATTTATTCTGTTGGAATAACTTTGATACTGTGGAATCCCCTATACTTGGTGATCTTCTTCATTATTCTATTCTTTATTATACATTTGGAATATCTTGTGCGTGTGTTTTACAATTGGGACACAGTTCCATTGTTTATTTTTTCGCATTTATTATTACATTTGGAATATCACATGCGTGTGTTTTCCAGGACTGGTTCCATTGTTTATTATTATTCAAGATTTATTATTTCTGTTGGATCATCACGCTTCGGTGTGAATTTCACGACCTAGTTCCGTTATTATTATTACATTGGAATAATATGTACATCACAAGTACCGCATGCATGGTGATTTCTTTTGTTATTCCATTCTTTATTATACCCAGTTGGTTAAAACTTTGACTTCTATACTCCATGAAATTAGTAGAATATCCTTGATATTTGCGTTTCATTCAATATCTTTTCATTGAAATATTTTTCTGATCATTCTTGAATTTTACTCTACAAAACAGTATCATGTTGACAATTTGGACGTTAATAATTCCTGGATTAAATAATTCTTGAACTTGTTTTATTGAATTATTATGTAATTGTCATCATCCTCATGTTATATTATGTTATCTTTGGCTTACGTGCATAGATGAACTTAGTATGATTATGACCAGGGATCATTCGGTATAATCATGGCTTGATATAAATGATGTGACAAAAGTCCTCAGTGGCCTGTAATGCAGTGATGAATAGTTTTTGGAATGATTATGACTAGGGGTGATTCGGTATAGTCATGACCATTGACAATTTGATGAAAATCCTTGACCGTGGTACAGGGATGATTAGATATTGTGGTTTATTCATTAAACTGAGTCTTAGTGATAAAAATTGATGAAAACCTTTTAAAACCTAAAAGATAGTAGACTTTGTTTTCTACTTGACTCTTTTAATGGATTGCATATTCCGCTGCAGTTAAACTGGTTGTCTATTGTATTTTATCAGTTTAACATTGTTGAAGACTATTGATAATTTATTCTCGCATTATCTTAGTCATAATATTTCTTCTTTGGGCTAGTTGAGCTCACCCTTTCTTTTCCTTTGTTCTCTTGAGTGAAATGAGAATATATAATTTGGGACGAGTCTGGGGAAAAGAGCGATGGTCCAGAAGATAGCATTAGTAGTCCTCACTATTACATTAAATAGTGTGACAATAAATGTAATGAGGACTCCTTGAGTATGGATATTATCTAAATGACACTATTCTATTAGAACTCTCGGTTTATGTATTGTCATATATGTTACACGCACGGATGTATAATTAAGTTTGTATTTGAATTTATGTACCATGTAAGTGGCGACCCAAGATGGGTGACGTATACCTAATAATTTTGGGGCGTCACGGTTGGTATCGAGCTTAGGGATATGATCCTGGCTAAGATGTGAGATAAGAACTAGGAGGGAGAGGCGGAAATTCTTTTCGCTAGTATGACCTACCTAAGTTTATTTGGTATTTAATTGGTCGGTCGGTGTATAGGGATAATATGTGATATGTTAATTAACCCTTGTTTTGTGACGGTGTTTGAGAATGACATCCGAAAATCTTTGAGATAATCAATGAAGCACATGAGAGAGTGTTGATTCAATTTCAAACAAAAGGTAACGACCAACAATACGATAATAATCATATCTTCGGTGGCAATTCGCTATCGAACAATGATAACCATCGTGGGGGAAATTATCATGCTAAGAATGGTAACCACTTCGGTGGTAATCATGGAAAAGATAATAGAAGTGGAAATTGCAAGAAGAGAAGGTCATTTAGCTCAATTTTGTTGTGCACCAAAGTCAAGTCTAGCTGGGACGGTGGCACCAAAGGTGGATATGGACAAAACAAAGTCGTTGGTTTTAGGAAGTGCATTTTCACGACTTCTCAAAAAGCGAGTAAACCGAAACGAAGATAGCACAAAGTTAGTTAATTATAAATTGCGAAGTCTATACCTTATAAGATACCGGTTCTACCAATTATTTTATCTCTCTTGCTTGCGTTCAACGTTTAAATTTGACTCCGGAGAAGTTAGACTTTGACTTATTGGTCGAAACTTCGTTAGTAGGAGCCTTCGTTACCGCTAATATTTTTAAATCTTGTTTGATTCAAATAAACACTTTCACGTTACCTGACGATTTTAGGAATCAATTGGTTAACTAATCATCATGCTTTTCGTAAGGTTGTTAGCTTTTATATTCATAACCAACCTGTTGTGCGAATTCAAGTAACCAAACCATTAAAGTCAATCATTGTCATATCAAGCCATAAGTAAAGAGCCCCGAACCTTTCGTTGTTGACTTCCTTGTGTGGAATGCAAAGCGGACTTTCAGAGGCGACATCGTGAATGAAGATGGCAAGTTTATAGGTATCATTGTGAGGTGCTATCTAGGTTAAGGGATAGAAGTCACAGTTGGTATCAATGTGACGTACTATCCAAGTCTTAGATGAGAGTCACAGTTTTGAATGATATTTCTATCATTAATAAATTTCTTGACGTATTCTTGATGACTTTCTAGCCTACCCTAGAGCGTGAAATCGAATTTTGTATTGACCCAAAGATACAAAAACCCATTTCTTAAACCCTCAAATATTTCTTCAACTAAAAGGATCTATTTACGTGGATTATGATGAAAGTCATAATAAAAGCATTGGACTAATAAAAATCATGGGTATACGTGGTATTAGTAAGTGTTATAATGAGTTATGTTGGTTATTATGAGAAAACATGAGAGTTTCTTAGAAATCACAAAGAGTTGAAAATCAAATTTTGGTGAAAAACGTAACATGAAATTCAATTGACCATATCTCCTATTATATTTTGAATTTTTGAGTGTGGTCAAGTCCTAGAGTTAGATCTATGAGTTACCTAACTAATCCAAGTGGAATTACTGGAAAAGGTGTTGTAGATTTTTATGTGGACTGATTTTAGCAAAGGAGTGCAAAGCTGCAAAAACCAAAAAGTTCTTTGCCATGATTTTAGAGAGGGCTGTTTCAGCCACTTAAATTATGAGAAAAATTCTGGCCTTTTGGGACATGAAAGTATATGGTATAAAGTACCTCCTGTCCAAAAATGAGCTCATTCGACTTAAAATGAGCAAGTTATGACTATTTCAATATTTAGGTTTTTCAATCTAAAACGCTATAACCGGAGTTCTATAACTCCGATGACCATGAAATTTAAACTGGAAGCTCACGTTAACATGTGTAAGGTCTTGCCAAGATTTGGGAATTTTTGGAGTTAAACTTGAGATAGCTAATTTCTTAAGGAATTAATTGGAAATTGATTTTTGAAAAATAGTAAATGAATTTTAAAATTTGAGAAAAATATATTTTCATTATGGGACTATATTATGCTAAATTCCAGAAAAGAAATATTTTTGGGACTGATTTGGTATTTTTCATGAAAATAGTTTAATTACTGAACATATGAGTTAAATATGTTATGTGAAGTAACAAAGATGAAAATAGGATTTTATGGCTAGAGAATCCTATATAGAGTATATGCATATTTTTTGAGGATTTGATAATTGGTGATGATATCTTATGAGTATGGCATTTTTGAATGATTAAATGCATTATATGGTAAAGCGTAAACAATTGAGATAAATTGTTTATAAATTTAAGAAGTGATTAAAATATTGTTATAGTATTAATGATATTAGATTATGAGATTATTAAGTGATTGATAACATGGGGATATTCTTGAATCCTGGATAAATTATATTATAAATGTTTAATATTTATCCTTTATCTCATTTGATTGATTCTTTATATCATTATCCTCATGTTTATATTATGTTGAAAGTCATCTCATGTTCTGTAGTGCATAGATGGACTTGGTATGATTATGACCAGGGATTGTTCGGTATAATCATAACCGTAATTGAAAACACGAGTATCTTTGGCACGTAGTGCATGGATAATTTGTGGTCGTGATACTAATGAATACACGATTATCTTTGGCCATAGTGCATGGATAATTTGTGGTCGTGATACTAATGAATACACGATTATCTTTGGCCGTAGTGCATGGATAATTTGTGGTCATGATACTAATGAATACACGATTATCTTTGGCCGTAGTGCATGGATAATTTGTGGTTGTGATACTAATGAATACATGATTATCTTTGGCCGTAGTGCATGGATAATTTGTGGTCGTGATACTAATGAATACACGATTATCTTTGGCCGTAGTGCATGGATAATTTGTGGTCGTGATACTAACGAATACACGATTACCTTTGGCCGTAGTGCATGGATAATTTGTGGTCGTGATACTAATGAATACACGATTATCTTTGGCCGTAGTGCATGGATAATTTGTTGTTGTGATACTAATGAATACACGATTATCTTTGGCCGTAGTGCATGGATAATTTGTGGTCGTGATACTAATGAATACACGATTATCTTTGGCTGTAGTGCATGGATTATTTGTGGTCGTGATACTAATGAATACACGATTATCTTTTGCCGTAGTGCATGAATAATTTGTGGTCATGATACTAATGAATACACGATTATCTTTGGCACGTAGTGCATGGATAATTCGTGGTCGTGATAATAAAGAATATCCTTGGCTTGTAGTGCAGGGATGATTCGATGATATGGATTAATTATTGAGCTGAGTCTCAGCAATGAAATATTAATTCATGGATGTGGTAAAAGTCATCTTTGGCCGTAGTGCATTAATAGACTTGGTATGATTATGACCATGGATTATTCGGTATAATCATGACCGTAATTGAAAACACGAATATCCTTGGCCAGTAGTGCATGGATAATTCGTGGTCGTGATACTATTAAGCTGCGTCTTAGCATTATTGGTTTACTGATTGTATATCTTTGGCTGTAAGTGCAAAGATGAATTGTTAATGAATATCTTTGGCCCGATTATGAAGATGAATTTAATATTTTTAACGATAAAGGTATTCAAGGTATCCTCACTTCTTTATCATATCGTCAGTCGTACCCTAATTTCGAGGGCTTAAATTCCATAAGGAGGGAGATTGTGAGACCCCAGATTTTATCAATAAAGATTTAAATTTTGTCGAAATAATTTTTTTAATATTATGGTGTGAATTTGAGATAATATTATAGTTATGGGTAGTATTTATAAATTTTGCAAAGTATGCAAGTGGTTATATTATATTCGATTGGTCGGGGAATATTCGGTTTAGCGGGGAATATTTGTACAACTACTCAATCATTGGTGGACCCCTATAATGTAATTATTGTCGGATTGAGAAAACGACAAAAATATTTTATTGAAATAACGGCGGAAGTTTTACCGTGGATACTGTTGAACTACTCGGTAGTAAAAGTACAGTAATACGTGTGGTTGCATAGTAGCACACGGTATTGATTATTGATGCTTATGTGAGAAGCCACTCAGTTTAATTCCATTATTGTCTATTAATAATATGAATTATTATAGCGATAATGACGTTTTGTTTTATTCAGTATTATTAACGTAATAAAAGCGAAACATCTTTTATATAAAATGAATACTTTATTAAAGTTATTCTATAAATAGAATATATTATATTTTATTACGCATAGTGTTGCATAGTGTTTTGCATAGTGTTTTGCATAGTGTTTGCATAGTAAAATGTTTTTATATAAATAGAATATATGATATTTTATTTAAAAGATTTTGCTTTAAATATGGACCGTCAGATTAAAGTAAATCAATCAGGACCGTTCATGGATTAATTACTATGCATTCTATTTTCCTATAAATAGAAGCTCATTCCTTCATTATTTTCTTACGAATTCACTTTGAAACTCAGAGAGAAATTATAGAGAGAAGCTATAGAGAGAAAATCTATAGAGAGAAAGAAGAAAATACTCGCTACTTCACTTTTCCAATATTCGGTTCTTCTAAGGTAAGGGATATTATTTGTTGTACCCGTAAAGGGTGTTATTATAAGACCCCAACTTATTATTAATGAAATTTAATTTTCTATTTATTATTTTGAAATAGTAAGGGTTGATGTGATTAATGTGGATAGTTAGGGGTAAAATACATAAATATTTCAAAATAAGCAAGTGGTTATAAAATATTCATTGTTGTTGTCGGGAATATTCGTTTGGTTGTGGAATATTCGCATTGTCTTGGGAATATTAAATGCATTGGTAGCGACCATGTGTGGGCCCCATACTTGAAAGCGATTGGATGAAAAACGACAAATATAAGTTGGTTAAAAATAACAAGTAGTTATTACTGCTATTATCTTGTTAAAATACTAAATTGGTTAAAACACAATAGCACACCGGTATTGCACCAATTATTGATTCTTACGAAGAAGGCACTACTCAATAATGGTTACGATAATTCTTTATTCAAAGATTTTATTGAGTTAATAATTCTTTGCGTTGATATTTTATATTCTTTGTTGTTTCAATAATTGTCATTACACAATATTTTTCATTATCGAAGCAATAATTCATATTATCTGAATAATATTATTAGATAATATTATTGGCAATGTCTAGAAAGTTACATCTAAGGAGTGGTTTGGTCACCTAATTACTTGGCGCATGAAGAGGAGAAATTCTTATTGGAAAGTCCCTCTTTCCTGGGAACTGCCTGGTTGTAAAATATTGTGATTCTGTAATATTATTTGTGAATAATTAAATATTGATTCATATGATGAGGAAAATATTAATTTTATGTGGATATAGATGGAGAAAATTTTTAATGTGACAATTGTTGAAAATTGAAATTTTATCTTTTTCTGATAAAATAATTCATTTAAATATATTATTATATTTTAATAATATAATAATGGTGATATTTTTACAACGAATGTGGGATATATGAGTATACGAGGAGGAAGAGTATTTTTGTTGCAATAAATGTTTAAAACATGTTAATCATGTCGGTGGACCCCATTTATTGACTGAAATTTGATTATAGCCTGTAAAATTGTCCGTTTGTGGATTTCGGTCAATTTCTGTTTGGAATTCGGAAAAACTTTCTTCTGCAAAGTTGTAGAGAATTAAATTTCCTATAAAAAATCGCGAGATTCGAATTTTTTGATAAAAGGGTTATTTATTGTGAATTATTGAAGTTCCGAAGCTCCGAAATAATTGATTTTTGGAAGTTTTAATTATTATTTTAAAGAAAAACGTTTTTTTGCATTTAAGTGGGCTAACATGTGATATTAATTGCTGAAATCAGATCTTCAAAGATGGGCTAAGGAAATTTATAATATATATTAATATTTTATTAAATTTTCTGCTTTGGTGTTCTAATCATTTTCCTATAAATAGGGTGCTTAGGTTAGAATTGAAAATCACACTAGAAACTGAAGTTTTCTATCTCTATATTATCGAGCGTATTCTTATGAGTATTTTGAGTATACTTTGAGTATTGTTAGGAGTTGCAAGTTCCTGTGAGACTATACCCTTGTATTCAACTAGAAGTACTAATCTTTCGAGGTAAGGGGTGTTATTTTCTTCTCAAATGATATTATTTCTTCAATATCATTATCTTTGAAATATTGGTTGGAACTTTTATCAAATTTGGAACTTTTTCATGTGGGGTTACTATTCATGAGTTACTATTCACGAGTTACTATTCACGAGTACTATTCATGAAGCGTGAAGATGTTTTTTGTGGAATTTCTATCTTTTAGTGTCGGAGTTACTATTCACGATATCTGGCACCATTCACGATATCAAGACTATTCAATAGAAAAATAAAATTTCTTCTTTTTGTCCAAAATATCTATTCGGATACTAGTTTTGATTGTATCCATGTTTTGATCATTCTTGAATTTTACACCACTATGATTTTTTTGAGGTATTTTTGAACATGGATAAAATAAAGTACGAATCCTTAATCCTTAATCCTTGTCATTTTGTTTCCTTTGGATTCGTTTCTTTAAAAAATATTTTTCATCATCCTCGGTCTTAAATGATGATATTATGGAATATCTTTTGGCCTGTAGTGCAAAGATGAATGATTTGAAGAATATCTTTGGCCCGTAGTGCAAAGATGAACATGCGTTTAGATGAACATGACTTAAGTGATGAATATCTTTGGCTGTAGTGCAAAGATGAATATTTGATTCAGATATATATTGGTTGATGTTACAGGGGATAAAAGATAGAGCGATGAACTTTTAAATTCATACATAGAAGATAGTAGTTTGCATTCTCTACTTAACTCTTCTAATGAATTATTATTTCATTGCGAATATTGATTTAAAATTTGTTGTCTATTGTATTCTATTAGATTTTTCCCTGTTGAAGACTAATGGTAATTTGTTGTATATTATCTTAGTCATAATATTATTTCTTGGGCTAGTTGAGCTCACCCTTTTCCTTTTTGTTCCATTTTTTCTTCTCGGGAGGCGAGAATATAGCGAGTGCAGTCGGGGTATGGAATGAAGGTTTTAGAAAGGATTGTTTAGTAGTCCTCACCATTTTTGTAAAATAATGTATCAATAAATGTGATGAGGATTTAATTGAGTATAGATATTGTCAGAAGATAATATTTGTATTCAAACTCACGCTTTTCTTGTTGTAATAATAAAGTTGTAGTTGTTTACATGCCATGTATTGACAACTGTAGAATAGGTGATGTATACCTATTTTGGGGGCGTCCAGTTGGTATCGAGCTTAGCGATATGATCTCTGGCGAAAATCGGGGAATAGAACTAGGGGGAGAGGCGAGTAAATCCTTCGCTAGTGTGTCCTACCTAAGCTTATTTTTTAGTTGGTCGATATATAGGGATATTATGTGATATATTGATTTCCTTAATTAACCCTTGTTTTATGGCGGATTTGAGAGAATGTCGATTGAGAATATTAACAATGGAAATGAGACTGTGGAGACGCCTTTGTACTCACCAACGAGGAGAATGTGCAGCAAGTGGCAATGTTCCTCCTGTGAACAACACCCTGAGCGAGATGATGAGCGAGGGGATGTTTAGAAGCTTTTTGCGATTCATGCAAAATCGACGAAGGAGACTCGTGTTCAAAATATGAGGAGGAAATGATAGCAATTCACGGGTTGTCACACAATGCAAGCGATTCAAAGAGTTGGGACCACCAGAATTTAAGGGAAAGCCAGATCCGATCATGGCGAAACATGGGTCAAACAAATTACCAAGATATTCGATGTCTTGGGATGCACGGAGGAACAGAAGGTTCCATTCGCCACCTTTATGTTCCGTGGCGAGGCGGACTACTGGTGGAGATGCATGAAGCGTACCATCCACCCAGTACTTTTCAAAGCATGTCTTGGGAAATGTTTGAAACTATTTAATGACAAATACTTTCACGAAAGTGTTCGTTATATGAAGGAAGTGGAGTTCATCAGATTAGAGCAAAACAACGTGGCGGTGTCTCGATGACGAGGCAAAGTTTGCGAGTTATCTGGTTTGCACCTCATTTGGTGGAGAATGAGGAGCGTATGGCGCAGATGTTTCTTAGAGGTTTGAAACACGACATACGTCGGGTTTCTCATTTCTCATAAACTTTTTCTCTATTCAGATGTTGTAAATGGGGCTCAATTATTAGGCGAGATACTTGAGTACGGTCATTTGAGGACCACAACCGAGGATCGTGATCGGAGATAGCGATCAGCAGAATAATGATAACCCGGCGGAGAAAAAAGCAGACGGACAAAATGGTAACCACTACGGTGGTAATCATGGCCATGAAAATGAGAAGAAGCGAGTCGGGAGGAGATTTTAAAAGAGGAGATTTAACAACGATTATATGAAGGCAGCAGTCTTGCGTGACAAGAATCGGGTTCTAAGGAGGAGAAACGACCACCGGTCGTATGCTATAAATGCGGAAAGAGGGACATATCGGTCCAAGCTGTCCATAACAGATTCAAGGTATGCTATAATTATGGAAAGGAAGGACATATCGCTCGAGATTATGCGGTAGCGAAACCTAGTTCAATGAGGGGACGGTGACTCGAAAAAGATCATCCGAGAAAAGTCAAAGTCAACGATTAGGGAAGAGCGTTTGTTGTGGTGGTCAAAATGCGAGGAACCCAAACGAGGTGATCACGGGTAAGCCATTTATAAATTCTTGCGAAGTTTATACCTTACTTTATCTACCCTTGCTACCCATTCATTTATCTCTCTCTGCATGTGCTCAACGTTTAAACTTGAGTCAGGAGAAATTAGACTTTGACCTATCTGTGGAAACTCCGTTAGGAGAAACTTTCATCACATCCATCGTTTATAAATCTTGTTTGATTCAAGTTAGCACCATCACCTTTTGTTGACCTTATCTCTTTAAAGATACTTGCTTTTGATGTGATTTTAGGGATTGATTGGTTAACTACTCATCATGCCAAAATTAATTGTTTTTCGTAAGGTTGTTAGTTTTCATATTCTAACCAAACTGTTTATGCAATTCAAGCAACTAAACCATTAAAATCAATCATTGTCATATCTAATCATAAAGCTATTCGTTTATTGAAAAGCGGATGTCAAGCTTTCTTAGCCCATGTTATGGATTTGAATAAAGACACGTCAAATTTGAATAATATTCTGTTGTTATTGACTTTTCTGACGTATTTCTCGAAGAACTTCCCGGTCTACCCCGAGCGTGAAGTTGAATTCTTTATTGATCTTGAACACGGTTCAAAGCCCATTTCTAAAACCCATATCGAATGGCTCTATTGAACTTTGGGGAGTTAAAGGTCCAACTCTGAGGAATTGTTGGACATCGGTTTCATCTCGTCCTAGTACATCTCCTTGGGGTGCTCTGTTTTATTTGTAAAGAAGAAAGAGCGGGAGTATGCGACTTTGTATTGACTATCGGGGAATTGAACCATGTCACCATCAAGAATAGGTATCCTCTACCTCGTATTGATGACTTGTTTGACCGATTGCAAGGGGAACAATTCTTTTCAAAAATCGATCTTCGTTACGGATATCATCATTTGAAGAATAGAGGCGAGGATATTCAAAGAGCGCCTTGAGAACTTCGGTATGGGCATTATGAATTCTTAGTCATGTCTTTCGGACTAACTAATGCTCCTATGGCTTTCATTGATATGATGAACCGAGTATTCAAGGAATATTTGGATCGATTCGTTGTTGTCTTTATTGATGACATCCTTATATATTCCAAAAGTCGTGAAGATCATGAGCACCATTTGAAATTTGGTACTCAAAGGCTTCGTGAAAACAAACTATATGCCAAATTGAAGAAATGCGAGTTACGGCTTGAGGAAGTAGCATTCCTTGGGCACGATGGTGTCGAAACATGGAGTATCTGTTGATCCGTGAAGATTGAAGCAATACAAAGTTGGGAGCAACCGAAGTCGATTGATCAAGTACGTAGCTTTTGGGCTTATTTGGTTATTATCGGAGATTCGTGGAAGGTTTTCTCGAATCGCTACTCCATTAACTTCGCTAACTCGGAAGGATACAAAATTCGTTTGGAGTGAAGAATGCGAGAAGAGTTTCCAAGAGCTTAAGAGGAGACTTATTTAAGACTGTTCTAACAATACCATCTGGTTCGGATGGATATGTTATCTGATGATGCTTCGTGCAAAGGGTTAGGATGTGTTCTCATGCTGGCGTGGGAAAGTCATAGCCTATGCCTCGCGACAACTTAAAGAGTATGAGAGGAATTATCCTACTCATGATCTAGAGTTAGCGGCGATGTCGTTTTCGCTTAAAAATATGGAGGCACTATCTATATGGGAGAAAGTGGAGATATATTCGGACCATAAAAGCCTTAAATATTTCTTCACTCAAAAAAGAACTCAACACGCGGCGTGACGTTGGCTCGAGCTATTGAAAGACTACGACCACACTATTCAATACCATCTTGGAAAGGCGAACGTGGTAGTGACGCGTTGAGTAGAAGATCATATGCGGAACGAAAAGTGCGATGATGTCAAGTATACGATAGAGCCAACTTTAATAGAAAAAGTTAAGGTTGCTCAAGCCACCAGGCCGGGGAGATGATGCGTATGAAGAAGAAAGTACAAGAAGGAGCTATTAGGGCGAGAATTGATGAAGAAGGAATACTTGAGTCCACTCTAGACTTTGTGTTCCTAACGACTACGATTTGAAGTACAAGATTATGATGGAGGCACACAATACACCATTTGCAATCCATCCGGAAGTACTAAAATGTATCGTGATCTTTGACAAACATTTTGGTGGAACAATATGAAGAGAGAGATTGTAAAGTTTATCTCAATGTGTTTAACTTGTCGGCGTGGAAAGGCGGAGCATCCGGTACCTAAGGGTCCGTTGCAACCACTTGAGATTCGAAATGGAAGTGGGAACACATTACCATGGATTTCATTACGGGTCTTCCTACGGTTTTCAAGGCATCAATGCTATTTGGGTTATTGTTAATAGATTAACCAAGTCTCGCTCATTTCTTGCCGATACGGAGACTTATTCCTTGAACGTCTTGCTAGTATGTACGTGAATGAGATTGTGAGGTTGCATGGCATGCCAGTATCCATAGTTTCGGATCGTGACCCAAGATTCACTTCAAGATTTTGGGTTAGCTTGCAAAAAGCTATGGGCACGGATTTGCGATTTAGTTCGGCATACCATCCCCAAAGCAGACGGACAATCGAGAGGACTATTCAAACTCTTGAAGATCTATTAAGACTCGTGTCCTAGACTTCAAGGCGGTTGGGATAAGTATTTACCATTGGTGGAATTCTCCTACAACAACAGTTATCGAGCAAGTATAGGTGTGGCTCCATTGAAGCATTATATGGACGAAAATGTCGTTCTCAATATGTTGGGATGAGGTGGGTGAAGCAACATTGTTGGGACCCGAGTTAGTACATATGACTACCGAAAAGATTCAAATGATTCGACAACGTATACAAACGGCACAAGATCGACAAAAGAGTTATGCGGATCTTCATCGAAAGGACGTGGAATTTAGTGTAGGGGATCATGTATTGTTGCGAGTTGCTCCATGGAAGGGAGTTACAAGATTTGGGAAGAGAGGAAAGCTCAATCCACGATTTATTGGTCCATTTCAAATTCTTGACCGAGTAGGAAATGTAGCCTATAGACTTGCGTTACCTCCAAGTATGTCTCGTGTTCATAATGTGTTTCACATATCTGTACTTCGTAAATATGTGAAAGACCCGAACCACGTTATAGAGTTAGAAGCAGGACGAAAAGAAGAAGACTTAACGTATGAGGAGGTACTGTCAAGATCTTGGATAGGAAGGAGCATGTCCCTACGCAAGAAAGGTCATACCACAAGTTAAAGTTTTGTGGAGGAATCATCTTGTAGAGGAAATGACACAGGAATTGGAAGCGGAAATGAAAGCGAGGTATCCTCACCTTTTGAAACACACGGTATGTACGTCAATTTCGAGGACGAAATTTCATAAGGAGGGGAGGTTGTAAGACCCCAACTTATTATTAATGAAATTTAATTTTCACTATTTATTATTTTGAAATAGTAAGGGTTGATGTGATTAATGTGGATAGTTAGGGGTAAAATACGCAAATATTTCAAAATAAGCAAGTGGTTATAAAATATTCATTGTTGTGGGGAATATTCGTTTGGTCGTGGAATATTAAATGCGGTTGGGAATATTAAACGACGCTGCAGCAAAGTGACCATGTGTGGGCCCCATAATAAAAGCGATTGGATGAAGAAAGCGACAAATATAAGTTGGTTAAAAAATAAACAGTAGTTAGTTATTCAAGAATTATCTTGTTAAAATACCGGTGGTTAAAACACAAGAAGTATTAGCGGTATTGCACCAATTATTGATTCTTACGAAGAAGGCACTACTCAATAATGGTTACGATAATTCTTATTCGATATTTTATTGAGTTAATAATTCTTTGCGTTGATATTTTATATTCTTTGTTTTTTCAATAATTGTCATTACACAATATTTTTCATTATCGAAGCAATAATTCATATTATCTGAATAATATTATTAGATAACATTATTGGCAATGTCTAGAAAGTTACATACAGGAGAGGTTTGGTCACCTAATTGCGCTTGAAGAAGGAGAAATTCTTATTGGAAAGCCCCATTTTCAGGAAGCGCACGGTTGTCAATATTGTGATTACGTAATATTATTTGTGAATAATTAATTATTGATTCATATGATGAGGAAAATATTAATTTTATGTGGATATAGATGGAGAAAATTTTTAATGTGACAATTGTTGAAAATTGAAATTTTATCTTTTTACGATAAAATAATTCATTTAAATATATTATTATATTTTAATAATATAATAATGGTGATATTTTTACAACGAATGTGGGATATATGAGTATCCGAGGAGGAAGAGTATTTTTGTTGCAATAAATGTTTAAAACATGTTAAACATGTCGGTGGACCCCATTTATTGACTGAAATTTGATTATAGCTTGAAAAATTGTCCGTTTGTAGATTTCGGTTAATTTTGTTTGGAATCGAGAAAAAACTTTCTTACGCAAAGTTGTAGAGAATTGAATTTCCTATAAAAACTCTCGAGATTCAAATTTTACGATAAAAGGGTTATTTATTGTGAATTATTGAAGTTCAAGCTCAAATAATTGATTTTGGAAGTTTTAATTATTATTTTAAAGAAAAACGTTTTTTGCATTTAAGTGGGCTAACATGTGATATTAATTCTTTGAAATCAGATCTTCAAAGATGGGCTAAGGAAATTTATAATATATATTAATATTTTATTAAATTTTACGCTTTGGTGTTCTAAGCATTTTCCTATAAATAGGTGCTTAGGTTAGAATTGAAAATCACACTAAAGCTGAAGTTTTCTCTCTATATTATCGAAGCGTATTCTTATGAGTATTTTGAGTATACTTTGAGTATTGTTAGGCAGTGCGTAAGTTCCCTAAGACTATATACTTAGTATTCCAATTTAGAAGTACTAATCTTCGAGGTAAGGGATGTTATTTTCTTCCCAAATGATATTATTTCTTCAATATCATTATCTTTGAAATATTAGTTGGAACTTTTTATCAAATTTTGAACTTTTTTCATATCGGTTACTATTCATGAGTTCTTATTCACGAGTTACTATTCACGAGTACTATTCATGAAGCGTGAAGATATTTTTTGTGGAATTTCTATCTTTTGGTGTGAGTTACTATTCACGATACTAAGACTATTCACGATATCTGAGACTATTCATTTAAAAATAAAATTTTTTTTTTTTGTCCAAAATATCTATTCGGATACTAGTTTTGATTGTATCCATGTTTTGATCATTCTTGAATTTTACACCATTATGATTATTTTGAGGTATTTTTGAACATGGATAAAATAAAGTACGAATCCTTAATCCTTAATCCTTGTCATTTTATTTCCTTTGGATTCGTTTCTTTAAAAAATATTTTCATCATCCTCGGTCTTAAATGATGATATTATGGGATATCTTTGGCTGTAGTGCAAAGATGAATGATTTCTGAAGAATATCTTTGGTCAGTAGTGCAAAGATGAACATGTGTTTAGATGAACATGACCAATCGATGAATATCTTTGGCTCAGTAGTGCAAAGATGAATATTTGATTCGGATATATATTGGTTGATGTTACAGGATAAAAGATAGATGATGAACTTTTAAATTCATACATAGAAGATAGTAGTTTGCATTCTCTACTTAACTCTTCTAATGAATTATTATTTCATTGCGAATATTGATTTAAAATTTGTTGTCTATTGTATTCTATTAGATTTTTCCTGTTAAAGACTAACGGTAATTTGTTGTATATTATCTTAGTCATAATATTCTTTTCTTGGGCTAGTTGAGCTTACCCTTTTCCTTTTTGTTCCATTTTTCTTCTCTCGGGAGGCGAGAATATAGCGAGTACGCAGCCTGGGGTATGGAATGAAGGTTTTAGAAAGGATTGTTTAGTAGTCCTCACCATTTTGTAAAATAATGTATCAATAAATGTGATGAGGATTTATTTGAGTATAGATATTATCTAGAAGATAATATTTGTATTCAAACTTCGCTTTTCTTGTTGTAATAATAAAGTTATAGTTGTTTACGTACCATGTATTGACAACTCGAGAATAGGTGATGTATACCTATTTTGGGGCGCCATGCTTATTCTTTCTTATTCATAAAGAGAACTTCGTTATTCCATTCATTATTATTACATTGGAATAACTTTGTAAAAGTGGCATACCCTATACATAACCAGATCACGTGGCATACCCTATACTTGGTGAAATCCTTATATTATTCCATTCTTATTTATTCTGTTGGAATAACTTTGTATACTGTGAATCCCTTATACTTGGTGATCTTCTTTCGTTATTCCATTCTTTATTATTACATTAGAATATCCATGCATGTGTTTTACAGGACCGGTTCCATTGTTTATTATTCCGCATTTATTATTACGTTGGAATATCACATGCGTGTGTTTTACACCGTACACAGTTCCATTGTTTATTATTATTCGCATTTATTATTCTCGTTGGATCATCACCGCTTGTGTGAATTTCACGACTGGTTCCGTTATTATTATTACATTTGAATAACTTTTCTCATGCTAAGTACCGCATGCATGGTGATTTCTTTTGTTATTCCATTCTTTATTATACCCAGTTGGTTAAAACTTTGACTTCTATACTCCATGAAATTAGTAGAATATCCTTGATATTTGCGTTTCATTTAGTATCTTTTCATGGAAATATTTTTCTGATCATTCTTGAATTTTACTCTACAAAACAGTATCATGTTGACAATTTGGACGTTAATAATTCCTGGATTAAATAATTCTTGAACTTGTTTTATTGAATTATTATATCATTGTCATCATCCTCATGTTATATTATGTTATCTTTGGCTTACGTGCATAGATGAACATAGTATGATTATGACCAGGGATCATTCGGTATAATCATGGCTTGATATAAATGATGTGACAAAAGTCCTCAATTGGCACATGTAATGCGTTGATGGATAGTTTTTGGTATGATTATGACTGGGGGTGATTCTTAAGTATAGTCATGACCATTGATAATTTGATGAAAATCCTTGGACCGTGGGTATTGTGGATGATTAGATATTGTGGTTTATTCATTAAACCGAGTCTTAGTGATAAAAATTGATGAAAACCTTTTAAAACCTAAAAGATAGTAGACTTTATTTTCTACTTGACTCTTTTAATGGATCAGATATTCATTGTGATTAAACCGGTTGTCTATTGTATTTTATCGGTTTAACATTGTTGAAGACTATTGATAATTTATTCTCGCATTATCTTAGTCATAATATTTCTTCCGGGCTAGTTGAGCTCACCCTTTCTTTTCACCGTTCTCTTCGTGAAATGAGAATATATTTGGGACGAAGCGGGGAAAAGAGTGATGGTCCCGAAGATAGCATTAGTAGTCCTCACTATTCATTAAATAGTGTGACAATAAATGTAATGAGGACTCCTTGAGTATGGATATTGTCTAAATGACAATATTCCTATTAGAACTCTCGATTTATGTATTGTCGTATGTTATACCTACGGATGTATAATTAAGTTTGTATTTGAATTTATGTACCATGTAAGTGGCGACCCAAGATGGGTGACGTATACCTAATTTTGGGGGCGTCACATCCAGGATCTGACTGAGCGGGCGATTATTCAGCAGATTACTCTCGAGCAGAAGAAGAGGGAAATTGAGACTCTTCACTCACGACTAGGAAATGTAGAATGGAATTTGGTCCATGAGAAGGGTCAAACCGAGGATAAGACCGAGGAGATAGAGAAATTGAAGAATGAACTGAAGGAAAGCTCAGAAAGGCTGATCATAGCGGAGGAGGGCTTGGTAAGAGCGTCACGTCGTGCTGATCTTACGGAAGATGATGGTCGTGTAAAGAAGGCTAAGCTTGGGGAGACGTATTCTACACTTAATAAGGCAATGGATGAGGCCCAGGATTGAGTTTTGAGGTACCCAATCCAGTTCGAAGGGCTACCATCGTACATGATGGACCGCAGGACAATGTCTCGCATCATGGAAGAGGAGAGTAGCAAGGCTATTCATCACCTTAACCAGCAGTGATATGATTTGTTTAATTATGTGAAAAACTTATTTGGTATTTAGATGTAAATTCTGATGTAGTTATGATCAAAAGAATATTTTAATATTTAAATCTTGTGGATTCTTTATCTCAGGATAGTTGATGTAAATAACAGTGATGTTATCGTTTGATGTTAAAACTTTTGATTTAATTAAATATATCAAGTTGTTTGAGATAATGTGTTAAATAATTATGTTAAATTGTTGAGTAATGCCTTAACTATTTAGAGAAATAAACAAAGATCAAATAAGCATATATTTTAACAGAAATATGCCGCCAAGAAGAAGACAACAACGTCAACCAGCTCAAGAAGGATCTACTAATAACAACAATAACGCCAATGCTAATAATGTTCAGCAATTGCTTAATTTACTAGCTGGAGCAATGAATAATCAACCTCAAGCTCCACCAAATACTACGTTTAAGGATTTCAAGGCGGTGGGATCGCCAGAGTTTAAAGGTTCCATGAACCCGATTGAGGCTCAAACGTGGGTTATGGAAATGGAAAAGGTTTTCGATGTTGCTAGAGTTAGAGAAGACCAAAAGACTACTTTCGCAACGTTTATGCTGAAGTCAGAAGCCAGTTACTGGTGGCAAGCAAACAAGGTTCGTGGAGGTGAAGGCGTGATTACTTGGGAAAGATTCAAAGAGATGTTTTTCAAAATGTATTTCCCGACCAGCTCGCAGAACCAAATAAAGGTTCAGTTTCTAGAGTTGAAGCATGGAAATATGACTGTACCAGATTATGCAGCAAGATTCAACGAGTTGGCAAGGTTTGCCCCGTATCAAGTACACACAGATTAGAGAAAAGCAAGAAGATTTGAACAAGGACTGAAGCTTTAACGCCCGAACTCCAGTCTATCTTCATACCCGGATTATGTACGTCACGAGTACATCATTCATTCTGCATACATCATTATATACTGAAATATAACAACATACACTCTCAAATCCTAGGTTCTCAAAACCTTAGAACCTCTTTCATTACAAATAATGATAATTACATTATTCCTTTCATTTTACAAGAGTGACTTTTATCCGCCACCAAGGATACATACAGTTCATTAAACTAGTCTATAGTTTAATTTTCATCTTCTGCCACCAAGGAATGATGTTATAGAACATCATTCCTTACTTAATTCACCTACTCGTTCATAATATTCATTCGGATTGCTCAAAATCCTCACGAATCATATATTTGCTTAAGAAATTTATAAACTAAATTTCTTATTTCTTATTTCTTATTTTCTCATGATTTCAACCATATGAAATCATTACTAATCTCTTTTACTTCTTATTCTCATTAAGTTATGTTTTTGAACATAAAAACTTAATGAAAATTTAAAAGAATTAGGGTTCGGATTAACGTTTTTCTTTAATCTCTTTCCGTCGGACAAAGCGTGCATTCAAGCTAGCTTTCCTCATTCTCTTTCTCTTCCTTTCTCATCCGAACTCTCTCTCTTTCTCTCTCAAAGTGTGGGATTTTCAAAATCCCATTTAAATGAGATTAAGGCTCATATTTATAAATTTTCAAGGCTAGGGGTATTTTAGTCATTTCGACCCCCAACCTCCTTACTATTCATAACTTAGCCACCAAGTTTACTTGGTGGCCAAGTGGCCGCCCCACCTCCTTTGGCCAGCTTCACTTGGAAGCTTCGTGCTTTCGTAATTCAGAATTCGTCCGACAGTTTGAAAACTGCGATTCTCGAAATCCAAATATTATTGGATATTTCGTCTTTCTTTTACCGATTAACTTTTACTTATTCTTCGAATATTTGAAAAACTGAAAAAAACTTTTTGGCGTCAAGCGTTTTCCTTCACGTTTTCCCCTAATGTAGCTAAACGAGTGAAAAGTACACAACGGTACTTTTCGTCGTTTTTATTTCGTCCGATTTCTGCACGTTTTTCGAGAAAAGTTTTTATCGGCTTACTTAACTTTTCACGATATATTATCGTCAAATCTTTCAACGGAATGTCATTTCGACATACCGAACTCTCGAAAAGGCTTAGGTTATTCAAACCCTAACCCATAGGTTTCGTCGAGTGAATAGTGTTTATTTCGTCTTTTTCCCCGAAAATATTTTGTTCCCGAAAAATTTTTATTTTCGTCTTGAAAATTCTTACTCGTTCAATCTAGCTCTTAGCTAGAATCCTCCCGATTAATAATCATTCTAGGTTATAAAATGATTAATAAACACATAGCACAAAATAATATTAATAAAAATTTATTTTATTAATAACTAATTCTTTAAACCTAAGTTCTGGATAATCCAAAATTCTGGGTTGTTATATTCTTACTTCCTTATAAAAATTTCGTCCTCGAAATTTCTTAAAACCAAACCCTTACCCGGGTTCTCACATTCTCCCCTTCTTTAAAGAATTTCGTCCTCAAAATTTTTAGCTTACCCTTCTTCTCAACTTCTCTTCAAAGAAGTTCTTATTTTTCAAACATTCCCTACCCTTCATAACTTATCAAGAATCATGAAGCGAAAGGAATAACTAGGAATATAGGGATTCCTTTAAAACATTTCATTCTTTTGCTGAGTGGTCAAATCGACCATGAACTCTTACTAGGTTAAACAGCCTCTGTCGTAAACCTTTCTTACACGGTAAGTTTACAATAACAAAGAAGGTAAACTACCTCTTCCATACATAGGTGATCAACCTATCGTATAACCCCATTTCAGGGTATGTTCACCTCAGACTTAGATTCCGCACCAAAACAATTTGGTTCGGCATAGCTATTCAAAGAAAGCTCGATTTTCTTTTAATCATAACATACCATTTGTCTTAGCCAAATCAAATAGCCTCGACCATATCAATAAATTGGATATCAACTTGAAATGTTCGTCTAGTCAACTCACTTGACATCAACTACTTCTTTAAATTCTTTTGTAATTCATCAAAACGATTCATGACGTCATGATACCGTACTCTTCCCAATACGTTGAGGACTTCGACAGTTTATGACTTCGTCATTATACATCATACCATAGCAGGTTGTTGATCCTCTGATCAAATTCCATACCAGGTTTAATTGCATTAATAACTCCATCCTTTTACCATCCTTGCATCAAATGCAATGTTATATAAAATTCATTTTGATATTTTAAATCAACTTCTGTCTAGCCGAAACAATTAGCATAGACATACCAAGAATAGTTCTTTAAAAATCCATTGTTTCCAAGAGTCGAACCAATTCTTTTATGTTCAAAATGCGCACATTAGCACGATTTCAAGAAATTTCGAATTCTAGCATAACTAGATGACTTGGAATATCTTATTCTCGATCTTCCGTCATTGTCTTTCTGCGACAATCTTAATCTTCTCTAGCACCTTCAATGCTAAGTCTACTGAAGATACTTCGTTTTCAGTCTAAACATTCTTATACCTTAGTACAGTCCATCAACTTACCGCACATTATGAGTCCAGAAACTTTCCACAATTATATGAGTTTAAGAACATCCAGACAGACCATAGGCGTCCATTCGCTGAAACATTCAAAATCATACCATATTATTATGAGTCACGAACATACCATAAGTATGAGTTTCAAGACTCGCACCTACCTTATCGTTCTCTATCTATCAAGTATATACATGAGAAAAGATTCACCTTCTCGTCATATACATCTCAATAACACGACCAATTCTAATGATTATCACTGTAATAACTGAGTAGTTGTTACACCAAGCACAAACCTCTGCCCATACAAAGATTCATACAACTCAGCCATCACATGAGTCCTCAATTGAAATCTTACAACTTTTACATTTCTCTTTACTTAATACAAATTTTCTTTAATTCGTATGCTAACCTTTACAACTCAATCTGAGTTCTTCTTCACCGTACTACTTCGTAGCACCATTCATTCATAGCATCAGCTATAAATCATTCATCGTTTAATGTACTTCATACACATTACAATTTACTATGATCACGTGGTGATCTTCTTCCTTAATCGTTTAACTCAACGATTTTCTTATCCTTCTCTCTACGATTATAGTCTTAGGTACTCATAACTAAGAGTTATAACCTATAGCTTTGATACCAACCTGTAACGCCCAGAAATCCGGTCTATCTTCACACCCGGATTACGTACATCATGAGTACATCATTCATTCTGCATATATCATTATATACTGGAATATAACAACATACACTCTCAAATCCCAGGTTCTCGGAACCTTAGAACCTCTTTCATTACAAATAATGATAATTACATTATTCCTTTCATCTTACAAGAGTGACTTTTATCCGCCACCAAGGATACATACAGTTCATTAAACTAGTCTATAGTTTAATTTTCATCTTTCTACATTACAAGTCTTCACTTGATCTTCGCGCTCATTCACATTCTAAATGGCACTTCATCTGGATACCGTTAGCTTGATCTATACGGGATCCTTAAGTTCTTCTAACATCGTTCACTGAAAATGTTTTTCATTTAAAGTAAGTGTGAGCATTCAATTGCTCAGCAAGTCATAACAGTTGAACAAACAACTTCAAGAATTTAAACATTCCTTTCAGACTTCAATAACCAAACAAAGGTTATGAAGCAGCTTGAATAATAGGAATAGTCTTGATTCCTATCATCTTAAAACATTAGTTACATGCACTTTGAAATACTTTCATTCTCTACTCTCTTTCATGCACATTCTGTCTGGCTAGAATCATTAGCACAGACTTAACAATAACGATTCATGTATAAATAGAACATTCTTTTATTGAACAGTTCAAACATAGAATAATTTATCTCATAGAAACACCGAAGTGTTCACATTGTGGCACAAGGCCTCATACGTTCTACCACCTTGCACAAAATATCGCACATTCGCACATAGACAGAACTTCTCAAGTTCAACATCTGAGAAGTTTAAGAAACTAGCATTCATTTAAAATATGAATGGATTTAGGAAACTTGTCTTTACGCATATGACTACTGACTTACATTTGAATCGCTTCATTCCAATCCCTATAACACATAAGGAAATAACAAATACACCAATTAGTCATATACTTGACTTACGCATTGGTTTACTTAACTTTACTTCTTAAGGTTCGCGTTCTTGCAATATAATTTTACACAACTAACTTTCATTACCGGTTTACGGTTTCATGACATACGGAGATGTCTTACTCAAAACGTTCATCATCTTTGATGATTCACATTCTCATCTTCTTCTTATACTTCTCTATGACTTAGCACACATCGCTTCTCTGCTAGTAGTCCATATGGTACTCTGAGTGGTTTCCCACAAACAACCAACAAACAAGTTCCCGTCTCATCTACACTGCCATCACAGTGAGTTAGATCGGTTGCCAGTTTCATATATACCTTCGCTCTCTGAAGGAATTGTTTAGCCCAGCTCCCATATGTCAACCATCAAAGGTTACGATTGTACCACAACCTAAACTTATCTTAACTTATATGAACTATTAAACTATAGTGTTTGTTAAGTCAATTTCTTATTCCTTATGGCTTTCTGGCAACTAAATGCCATACCTCAGGATTCATTCTTTATCGTCTAAGTCATACAATCTTTTGTATACTCGAAACGATCATCCAATGTCAATACTATGAGAATATAGCGTTAAACATTTCATATTAACTTATTCATACCTTACAACGCCTAGTTCATTCAACTTGGAACGTTGTCCAAGTTATACTTATTAACTCGGCTTCCTAACATTATACGTTATTATCTTTAACTTAGTTTCTTCACCGTTCACTGCTAAAACTTAGTCTTCATTACATTACGGTTAAACCATACACAGAGTGTCGGTTCTGCCCGTTTAACACTTGCATACACTCAACCCTTACGCTGGTTAAAGTGTTCAATGCTTACTTCATTCTAACATTCTATATCCGACTCACACTCGGACTTTCTTTAATCTCATTACCATTTGTTACGGCTTTCCTTGATAATTCATATCTTACTTACTACCTTCGTCAACGTCTAAGTTATACAACTAGGGTATACTTAGAACGTTCATCAAACGTGAATACGATTCATGAGGATCATTTACATATTCAACGTTCACGTTGCTCGTCTCTTAATCTCTCATTCAATCTTTACTCAAGGTTTTAATTGCTTTCGATCGTTATCCATCCCATGAACCCCATGTTCATTATTCTTTCTTAATGTCAAAACCATACGGTTCGCTGTATGCTAAGACCGATCGTTCATCACAACAACGTTGCGTTCACAGCGTCTAAACGCTTTACATTCATCTCTCAATTCCATGACATAACATCAAAATGTTATACATTAACATCGTCAACCAACGTCTAAGGAATCACAACCATAGCAATCCCTCACGTTCGTTTATCGCGACTATGGTCCCCGGACATCGGTTCCGTAACCTGCATCTACATTCTTTGTCTTTTATTCTCGTTTAATCTTTTCGTTCACCCTTTATTAAAGGTTTAAAACACTTGATTAAGTGTTACATTAGTTGAACATTATGTTCATATTTCTTTTTTGCACATCCTCCAAAGAATCGAGAACTAAAAATCTCATTTCTGGCATTACTCTGCATCAAGGCTTACGGCCTTGCGTTCTTCCTTCCTCTCGTCGCTGCATGGCCGACCTATATCTCTCCTCTTCTCGGACTAGTATTGCACATGAAGTCCTTATTTAGTAGCGTATTGCCATGGCCACACCCGTAAGATTTTTAGATCGTACACATGGCGGCGTGCGCCATAAATTATACTACGGTTCTTGCCATGCAAGAATAACTCTCTAAAGGTGTCGGACGGACATTTATTATGCGCTCTGGCGTCGGCCTCTAAGGCACAAATCGCTGCTATGGCTTGCGAGCATGAAACCTAGAAAATTTTTCTAAGTCTTTTACAAGCTTGAGACGCTAATTTCGAAATCTCATAACTTCTTCGTTATAACTCGGAACGAGGTCGTTCCAAAGCCATTTTCTTCCTTATCTTACGTACTTCGATTACCTTCAGATGGAACTTTGTTCTGATTCCATTAACATGCCATTCAATTGTCTTAATCTTCATTCTTCGTTCATTTTAACGTTTTTAATGTTCTTTGTTTGTTCGTCCGTAATTCGGTCATCCGAACTCGGAATTCATTTGTTCCTGAGTCCACGACTCACATTTTATACGTTATCTTACATTCTTATAAAACCCTACACGTTCGGGTTCATTTATTAACTTTCAAATTTTCGTTCTTCTTTTATAACATTTTCGCCATAACTTCGTTATAGCTCCATTTTAATCCGTTCTTCATGAACATTTCTAACGTTCCTAACCAAGCAATAAGCAACTAACTTATACGCGATGGTTTTAAACTTGTCCATTAACAACAATTACACTACGATGGTTTTAAATTTTTCCATCAACAACGTTCTTCGTGTTCTTCGCGTTCTTCGTTCGTTCTTCATTTTAATCGATATTTTGGATTACGATTCTACTTTTTCTTGGAATTTGATGTTATAGAACATCATTCCTTACTTAATTCACCTACTCGTTCATAATATTCATTCGGATCGCTCAAAATCTTCACGAATCATACACTTGCTTAAGAAATTAATAAACTAAATTTCTTATTTCTTATTTCTTATTTTCTCATGATTTCAACCATATGAAATCATTACTAATCTCTTTTACTTCTTATTCTCATTAAGTTATGTTTTTGAACATAAAAACTTAAAGAAAATTTAGAAGAATTAGGGTTCGGATTACCATTTTTCTTTAATCTCCTTCCGTCGGACAAAGCGTGCATTCAAGCTAGCTTTCCTCATTCTCTTTCTCTTCCTTTCTCATCCGAACTCTCTCTCTTTCTCTCTCAAAGTGTAGGATTTTCAAAATCCCATTCAAATGAGATTAAGCCTCCTATTTATAGATTTTCAAGGCTAGGGGTATTTTAGTCATTTTGGCCCCCAACCTCCTTACTATTCATAACTTAGCCACGAAGTTTACTTGGTGGCCAAGTGGCTGCCCCACCTCCTTTGGCTAGCTTCCCTTGGAAGCTTCGTGCTTCCGTAAATCGAAATTCATCCGACAGTTTGAAAACTGCGATTCTCGAAATCCAAATATTTTTGGATATTTCGTCTTTCTTTTACCGATTAACTTTTACGTATTCTTCGGAACTTTGAAAACCTGAAAAAACACTTTTTGGTGTCAAGCGTTTTCCTTCACGTTTTCCCCTAACGTAGCTAAACAAGTGAAAAGTACACAGCGGTACTTTCTGTCATTTTTATTTCGTCCGATTTATGTATGTTTTTCGAGAAAAACTTTTATCGACTTAACTTTTCACGATATATTATCGTCAAATCTTTCGATGGAATGTCATTTCGACATACCGAACTCTCAGAAAGGCTTAGGTTATTCAAACCCTAACTCATAGGTTTCTTCAGTTTAGCCCCAGCGCTGGGCTTGACGCTCAGACACTACCTTATAGCGCCCCGGCGCTGTTACAAGTTCTGACATTTTCTGCTCCGATGTCCTTTGGGAAAATGGTCATTACTTCTTCGTCCGAACTCCGATTTTGATGATTCAAGATGTTTCGGAAAGAGGAAAAGTAGATCTACAACTTTCATTCTTTGAGTGTTTCGAAATAAGGTTTACAGAAATACTCAAATTGGCTCTGAAGTGACTGCTGTGTAAATAGCAAGCTGAAAACGCGAATCTAGCCACCCCGAACGTCGATCCATGTAACTTTTGTCCCAATTCCTACAAAACAACATAAAACATGCTTGAATAGACATAAACACTTCAAAACTAATCTAACAGACTTGAGAACAACAATAAATTAAGCCTGAATGTGTCTAATTCATGTGTATAAAACTCACTCATCAAATACCCCCAAACTTAAACCTTTGCTTGTCCTCAAGCAAAAACACAAAAGAACTAAAAATAAACAAAATAACTCAACTACATGAATGCATATGCATAATCTACTTCCTAATATACCTACGAACCGAATAATAAATCAGTAGACAGGCAGGAATACCCAAAACTTAAACCTTTGCTTGTCCTCAAGCAAAAACACCAAAGAACTAAAAATAAACAAAATAACTCAACTACATGAATGCAAATGCATGATCTACTTCCTAATATACCTCACTTAATTCAAGAATAAATCAAAGATGATATATAGCAAACAGCCTCAAAGATACCATTGGTACTTAAACAATATATCCAATCAATTCAAAATCCATAACTCTAACCAATTAGTCAACCCAAACCTGTCATCACCCATGTTGTGTGTGTGTGCTTGTTAACCATTCTAACCAACCACAGTTCAAGATAATCACATAACAAACTTCTTATAAGGAAAATTTCAGTTCCAATTCAATTACTTTTGTGAACATGAAAACTCCAGTTAAAACTAAGCAATTACCAAATCTAAGGGTAAATACAAGATTTATTTATACTTTTATTCAACCACGAGGGCATTTTTGCTCTTTCTCGTGTTTTTTTTTTCATGGTTGTGCAATGTCTCATTCCATTAGGCTAACAATGCCACCCCTTAGTGAGCTTTCAACTAACGACTCCCAGACCATATAAGACCTTAGGGTGCTAGGTGTTAAAACACCCCTTCGGGCGTACTTGCTCAAGTAAGAAAGGCCCCGAAACAAAACTAACCACTGTTTTTCTCTTCTTCTTCTTTTTTTCATCATCTCTTTTCTTTTCTTTTTTCTTTTTTCCGGATTTTTTATTTTTTTTCCTCTTCATCAATTTTTTTTAGTATATATATCCCATAGATTCCTCCAAACTCAAGCTTTTACGACATTCCAACCTTTACCCCCAGTTCACTAATTTCCTTAAATTTTAACAAAGCTTTTCCCTCAGAAACAAATTATGAAACCCTTGAACCAAGTGGATTAAAACAGTTAAACTTTAAGTGCTAACCGGTTACATAAGTTTCAGACAGGCTCAGATTATCATCATGATTAAAATTAGAACTTATCATCAATTATCAACACTGTTCAAGTTAACATGCAAAACCAATCTTATCATAGGTCGAGCTAAGACCACACCAACCTATCATACAGATTCATGCAAAAATAAAAAAAATGCAATTATACTACATGAACACATATATGAAGATGCAAAAAAAAAATACCATGTATTATATGCAACCTAAAAAAAACATAATGCTAACACAAAAAAAAAAAAACTACTATGCAGATAACTAACTATATGCAGTACGACACTAAAGTACCCCCAAACTTAAACTAGACATTGTCCTCAATGGCTACAATAGAAAAAATTAAAGCAGAGGACTTCCCTGAAAATATAGCAATCTTCCTCCTTGTCCGCTAAGTTTGGAGAATAAAGGCTAAACACATAGAACAAATTGGGCACCACACTTGAATTTGACTTGAATAACTCAGAAACCATGATAGAAGTAATTTTATTAAATCCTAAATAAATGCAAATTCAAAACTACTAATATTAAACTTAATAAAAACTAAAAATAAAAATTGAACTTGGGTTGCCTCCCAATAAGCGCTTGTTTTATAGTCTTAGCCTGACTTCTTAAATTCTCTATCCAATTCCCTCATTTAAAATTGAGGAACCCTCCATCCATCAGAAGCAATGTCTCTTTTGGGAGGTTCCCATTAGCAAAAACCCTTGAATTGAAGTCACCTAGCATGCTCTTTGTAGATAGGATCCCCATTAAGAACGACAAATCACTAGGTGTTTCCTCCATTATGTCGATGATCAGATTAGGGCATTGAAGCTTAATAAACATAATGGAATCTTCCTTTATCTTCTCCTTTTCATCCCACCATGACTCCATAACTGTACTAGCTCTTACATCACCAAGAGCTTTGCCGACGACATGACTTCCAATTGGGCATGGTTTTGCAAAACTGCACGGATTCTTGAACTTTGGTGGAGGAGGCACATGGAATACTAATGAAATTGGCTCATCTTCATTGGTATTCAAAGTTAGATCTTTGCCGATCTCTTTTTCTTGGTCCCCAAGTCTTTCCTCTCTTTCAACATCTATATCATTTGGCACATCCGGTTGCAGATTTGGTTCGGGCTCACCATCGCCCTCGTAATTCATGTCATAGAGCCAATCAGATTGAGGGCGATTGTTCAACGACGTGTGCTATTCGCCTAATTGATTTTCCAGATTCTTGATCGATGCATTTCGACTTTGTATACTCGGCTCCATTTGATTAAGTTTCTTTTCATGTTCCTCGTGTTTCTTTTCAGAAGCTTTAATAACTTTTTCCAAGGCTTCCTCCCAATTTGAATGTTCTTCCTGTTGTAGTGGAGATGGACACGAGAAATCCGGTGGGTATGTTGGACTTGGAGCATAAAATTAATCTTGATTGATACTCCATGAAAAATCCGGGTGATACCCCCAATCCCGATGATAGTTGTTGGGATAGACATAATTATTGGGGTAATCACCACCATACTGTACCGGCTCGAAACTGATGGCGCATTGATGACTCACATAATTTCCAGCACAATAATCACAAGTAACCGCCACACTTTGATGACGTTGAGCTTCAAAAGCTTCAAACATCCTTGAAAGTGTCTCCATCTGTGCTGATAATGTAGAAAGTTTCTCGAGTGTGTCAATCTCCGCTCCCCTTGGTTGACTCATGTTCGTGTATGGCCATTGATACGCAAAGTCATCCATGGTACCTAAAAAGAGAGAAATATAGGAAGAGAATGAAAATAAAAATAAAATAAAATGTTTAAATTAAGATTAATTTGATTGAAATTAATATTGGTAAATAGTTATTAAATTAATTCCCTAACAATCCGGCAAAAACTTGTTGATCGATTTCTTAATCAATGAATAAATGCAAGTATACACTAGATCAACAAGTAATAAAGTGAAAGTAGAGTATCGTTCCCACGAGGAATTATTTAATAAAAATTACCAATTACTAACTCTTAACGAAATCAATTTTATTTAAACAATAGCAAATTGTGAATTTTCTAATTAAGAAAACTAAATTAACTAATTAAAACTAGGTTACTTTATAAATGAATTCAAACAAATAAAGGCTAAGACTCCAATATCCCCAATTATGAACTATAAACTAATTATCCAATTATCCCAATTATTATGTCTACTGAATTGTTAACAGGAATTCTAAAATGCCAAAAGCCCTTTCTCAAGTGATCATTTGCCTTCTATTTAACCCAGATTAATTTTGTTATATCTCTACGCAAAATAATTGAATTAAACTTGTTACAATCCCTATTCCTTATGTGTTACATGCGACAAATAGATATTCTCATTCTATTCACAAACCTACTTATTCACTGAGCAAATAACTAAGTCACATGTCACCATGCCCAGTTCTAACCCTAGAATTCCTTTCTCAATTCCTTCTAGAGTAACACAGTAATTACTGATCAGATAATTAATCAATAAGCTCAAAGCAAGATGAACAATTCACTTCAACATAAATAATTGGAATAAATCAAATAATCAATTCATAATCATAAAAGGTTCCATTGGAATCTTAATAAAAAGAATTAGTTCATAATTAATGAATTAAAACCAAGAATACACAATTTAATAGACATTAAAAGATAAAAGTAAGAGAATAGAAGAAAATATAATCTATTGTCGGTAGCCTTGAGACTCCTCTTTCGCTCCTGCTTTGAATCTTCAATGGTCTCCAAGTTGCTTCAATCCCCAAGACTAATAAGAACTAGGGTTATTTTCTAATCTAATGGAGTGTATCTCTAATCTAATCTATGTAATCTCCTTTTATTTTATGTCTTACATCATGTATTTATAGGTTACAAGTCCAATTTTTAGTTTAGGAACAAACCCAATCTAATTTGGAGTCAAAAAGGTGTCAAAATTCCCCCAAAATGCGCCCAGTCGCATCTAACCTCTTCCCAATACTTCAAAGATTGGGCTTGATTTGATCGACATCGCTTTATAAGCTTTTTGCCGCTATGAAATGAACTAAGAATAAGCATACAGCGCTATTACAAGTTCTGACATTTTCTACTCCAACGTTCTTTGGGAAAATAGCCATAACTTCTTCGTCTGAACTCCGATTTCGATGATTCAAGAAGTTCCAGAAAGTGGAAAAGTAGATCTACAACTTTCTTTCTTTGAGATTTTTGAAATAAGGTCTATAGAAATACTCAAATTGGCTCTCAAGTGATCTTTGTGTAAATGGTGTCGAAAACGCTAATCTAGCCACCTTAACGCCGATCCATGTAACTTTTGTCCCAATTCCTACAAAACAACATAAAACATTCTTGAATACACATAAACACTTAAAAACTAATCTAAAAGACTTGAGAACAACAATAAATTAAGCCCTAATGTATCCAATTCATGTGTATAAAACTAACTCATCAATAAATAATCATGAAAAACACACATGTTAGTATGTGGATAACCAAGTTTGACCTCATATCATAGCATTATCATAGGTCACCATCTAATCTTATTTAATCAAGACTTTAAGTGTTAAATTCATAATTTTTCTTACGTTTGATCGTTGAACACATACTATATGATCCATTGGTCTCAACAACTCATGTTTGCATTAGATTAGTCATGTAGTTTATGTCATGAAATTTTACACCGTTTAGACTTGTCATATTCCCCTTTTATCATGCACATGTCTAGTTAGGCATCCATGGTAATTACATTTATATGCATGACACACTTAATCATGATGTCTCACATACACAAGTTAAACCACATAAGCATGCTCATAAATCTTAACTCAAAGCGTATATAGAGTTTATCAAGTTTATTTTTAAAACTAAAAGTTTCCATTAGTAAAACTTATTCAAGCATGTAAGGTAAGTTCACATATTCAATAACATGCTTCCATAACCACATAATATGTCACATAGGTATCTTTTGAAGTTCAAAACTTAGTTTATGCATAGTTCATGTACACATAGCTAATATAATCTTTTACTTGCACTTTTTCTTTTAATTCATGCTTGACTACATCATACCCTCACGAACAAGGTAACTAACATATTGGTCACATTTTAATGTATATCATAACTTGATACATTGGCACATAAAGTTAGGACATGTTTTTGAAAAAGGTTTATCAAAACTAGTTTTCAACTCTTTAAGTCCTCTTTGAATAATCAAACTAAAATCAACTAATATGGCTTAGTATATGCATAGAAATCTTAGTTCACATGTGCAGGTTATTTATATGCATGAACAAATTAACATAGCATACTCAGACCAAGACAGAATCACAAAAATCAGTACACAAGACTGGCAGCCAGCGTGGTCGTGCGGTTATGTACTATAGAAGTGGCGCGGCCGCGCCACTTCGATCAGAACGAAGAATAAGGACTCTGCTTCGGCAGAGTTCCAACATAACCAACATTAAACCTGAGTTTATAACCATTATACAACTCTTAAACATACAAACAAACCTGGATGACACAATCACATGTTATTCTACATCAATTAACATAGATTTCATACAATTGCAAAATTTTGATAAACACAAGCTCAAGAACACAACATTAGATTTTATACCTCTTGAAGCTTGAATTTGATTCCTCACTACTCAGATTATACCTTCCTCAATGTTCATTAACTCACACTCTCAGTTCACACTTTAAAAAAAATCAATAAATAGAGAATAAGAAGGATTTGGATGCCATTTATAGAGAAATGACTGCCCAGTCCATGGCTTTGTTCCTTGGTTTGATTCAATGGAGATTGGGAAGAAATGTTGGGTATAGAAGGGTTGGCCAACTGCCAATTCTTAACCATCATCATAGCCATCTCTAGCTTCATCATTTTCTCTTAGCCTTTTTCGTTATGCTGAGTTTCACGTAATAGTAGGGGATAGGCCATTGGCCTAATATGCAACTAGCAACTTAGACTTTTAATTTGGGACAAGGTTTAATTCTCAATAACTGTGTTTATAATGCTTAGTTTCTTCTCTTAAATTCCCAAGATGTAATTTTAATGTGTTAATGCTACTACATAATGGAAAGTTAGGGATTATTTATGCATTCACATCATATAATCCATGTACATTTTATCACACTGATATACTTTATCCATATGTTATCATATTACATTGTCTTCTTTATTAAAATAATAGTTTACAATATGTTTATGATATTTTAATGCATACCCACACATATATTGTGACATAAGCATTTTATGATGTATTCATAACATATGGTCTCAATAAATATAAATCTCCTTATATGGTTTCTATATATAATATAGCCACATTGCACTTTACACTTTATATTATGCATATAAGTAGCTACTATACACATACATTTAAATATCACATGCTTGCATATAGCAATTAATGAATTATTTATCTTACCAATTAATTAATAATATTTTTAACTAATCCTTCCTTATTAATCAATGGCATTATTAATCTTTATACCAATTAAGAATCTTGTTATATTTATAAACAAGTTGCTCATTGCTATTATATCTCTTACACTAATAATAGTCACATACAATTAATAACCATTAATATTTATCCAATATTCTTTCATAACAAATAACAATTAATATAGATTAATTGTTTCGCTTAACAATTCTTTTGTTAATTAATATAATCATTAATATTTTTCATCACCGTACCACACAAGGCTTTCAATGAGTTCACCGCAAATTCCATATATTCTCAATTATTCAATTATTTAATATAATTGAGTTAACTCATCTTGTAACACAAAATCATTTTTATTCAAATAAATATTCATTTCCATTAATACATTCATTTAATAAGACGTAGAAATTCTCGGGTATTACATTATCTCACGATATGGAGTGTCAGTATCTATTGTGTGACACCCCCAAATCACGGTACTTCATTACCTCAAGATTTGGTGTTCACTTAATCAAAACATTCACATCTAACTACCCAATTATAATAAAAATAGAATAATAAAACTTCTCTTAAGGGATTACATTAATAAAATGTGGTCATTCAAATGCGGAAATTAAATACTTCATTACAATCATTAAAATAAAGTCTGACAAAATATCAACATATTACAAGTCTTCAATACTTGTTCATCTTTCCCTTTCCCTTACTGGTGCTAGGTAAATCGACCTTCTCATCCTTAGCTGTAATAGTTATATTTGCAAGAGTGAGCAAACAAAGCTCACTAGAAATAACACTGAATAAAATCTTTACAATAACTGCCAAATAGTAGGCTCAATAGAATTGAACAATATGTTCTATTAACATTCTGAAATATACAACTGAGGGTCTAATGACCACGAACCATGTCCATAGTTATAAGTAATCTTTCAACTTAAACTTTAACAGTCATAAGACTATAGGGACTACACGTACTTAGGGGGATCAGCCCTTCGTACAATGTATTGTGCACAAACATTTCAACGCAAAGCGTAAACCCCTAATAATAGGGTTGTTCATCTCAGTATTTTGATTACAAATCCGCACCAAAGTAATTTTGGTTTGGATACATTTCAAGGTAATTTGGAATTCAACAAACATCAACTAAGGATTAGTTGAATAAAAGGGTAATCACATTATGCTATGGAATCAATCATAAATGAATTAACATTGTTTATTAAGGTAATGCTTTAGGAATAATCTAAGAGCATAAATATTGAATAACAATAACATACCTTGCTTGAACAATATTAAGCTAAGGTTATTTATAATTGAATACTAAGCATGCATAACAAATAGCAATTCAAACTATAAAATTATTCAACATTAGTATATCATAATATATAAACCTGCATGCTAATTAACAAGTTAAATACAAGAATACCTTGTTCAATGTCAACATAAGGTTTAGAAAACTTGCATAATGTAATTCAAATTAGAAACAATAATTTGCTCAGCAGAATAATAGATTTAGAGAACTTGCACAACGAAGTTTTAGGGTTAGAAGAACTTGCCTTGCGTATAAGCTATACCGAATTAACTTGAATCACAATACCCTATATATATATATATATATATATATATGTCATCATGACATAATTAGTCACTACCACATTATATATATAACTAAGTACATTCATCATGTAAGTTTTGATTTTGAACCACATAATCAAATTTCATTAGTAATAAAACTAGTTAATCGTTAATAACATGTTCATTCTTATACTGAAATCATAACTTAACAGTCCTATTATTAACACATAACACTTTTTCAGACTTTGTGTAAATAAATCACACTGTCTAACCATTACCGCTAACTTCACTGCGACGCTTACGATTTACATTGTGGTAAGCATTACAACGCTGAAATGGCATCATGGCGCATGAGACACAGGCCAATGGTTGGCGCTGCAGCGTGGTGTTGGCATTGCGGCACAAAACATACACCATTGGCACTGCTGCGTGCCGAACTCCGGACTTCTACGATCGAATTTCGGCAACAATATGAACAAAAGCCAATTTGGCCTACAAACTACTTTTTAACAACCTAATTAACATGTAAACATAATTTAAAGACTTTTAACACGATTTTACTCATATAACAACATAAACATCGAATTTAAAATAACTAATTTCACTGTTTTTGATAAAAGTTCACTTTTTGACATTTTCAGTGAAAACCATCAGTGCAACTTTGTTTTTCAACCAAAACAATTAATTCCAAATAACTTGTTTTATGTTTATTCATCCTTTTTCAAATTCAATAGTAAATTTATAATTTAAACAACCACTAAAACCTTAATTTTTACTTTTAAACTAAGCCATATCCATACATATTCATATAAACTCACTGTAATAAGGTTTCTTCACAAATTACATATACAATATGACTTAATTCATATATAAACTTATGAACACAACTTATAACAAATAATTATCACATAAAGCTATATACAACAATCAATTCAACCTCTACAAAGATTTTTATAGAGATATTTTGGAAGAGAATACCACTAAAGCTTTTGAAAAATAAAAGAGTTTAGATGATACCTTGTATGCTAGAAGATGAAACTTTTCTTCCTTTGATCAACAAAACTTCTTTTTCCCAATTCCTTTCTCAAAACCTCTCTAGGATTCTCTCAAGTTTTCTCTCAATTTCTTCTTTTCTTCTTCTCTTCGTTTTCTTCTTCTGAGTCTTTCTTCTCCTAACTCTATCTTACGTACTAACATATAATGTATGGTAATAATATATATTAATTATATAATATAAATATAGATATAACTGATATCAGTTATCTAAGTTTTTAAAAATCAAAAGCCATAAGGCTCGTTTGGCTAACATAATTAAAATTAATCAATTAATCCTTATACCTTATTTGGTAAAACACATTAAAAATAAAGACTTAATATGCATTAAGCCTTGTTTGGAAAAACTAAATTAAACTCCTTTAATTTATTTTAATAACTCCTTTATAGTAAGGTTATTTGTCACACTTCTATTTAATTGAATTTTATACTCAATTTAATTAAGTCTAATAACAATTTATTAAATTACTTTAACACATAAATCAATACAACAAAATTATAATTTTCTTTATAACTATAATTTTATTTAATCAACTAACACATCATTTTAATTACAAATTCACATTAAAATATAATAATTCATTTAATCATTCTAATTTAATTATTAAATTAAATTAATATATTATCTCATAACAATTAATTTTCTTAACTCAATTATTTATTTAACAAATAATTAACCAATCAAATCAATCAGATTAAATATATATTTAATACATTCATCAAATATTTATATAATTTAAAAAATATTTAAAATTACAATTTAAAATTCTGGATTGTTACATCATTCATTCCTTATAAGGATTCTGACCCCATAATCACCATTCAAATAAATCATTCGTTATAGTCTTCCCTACTTACAAAGATTCTGTCCCCAAAATCGAAGACACGGATTAAACAAATAACTCAGGGTAATCTTTCATCATTTTATCTTCGAGTTCCCACGTCGCTTCTTCAGCATTGTGGTTCCTCAATATCACCTTCACATAAGGTATAACTTAATTCCTAGGCACATGTTTTTTCCTATCAACTATCTGAATAGGAATCTCTTCATATGACAAGTTTTTATCAAACTGTAATGGTTCGTACTCGATCACGTGCTTGTAATCGGGTTTATACGGTCGAAACAACGAAATGTGAAAAATATTGTGAACGTTTTCCAACTTTGGAGGTAGAGCTACCTCGTAACCAACTTCTCCAACTCTTCGCATCACCTCGAAGGGTCCAATAAACCTCGAGCTTAACTTTCTCTTTTTACCAAAATGAAATTTCCCCTTCCAAGGAGAAACTTTTAGGAATACGTAATTTCCTACGTCGAATGCACGATCTTACATATGTTGATCAGCATAATTTTTTTGTCTGTCTTGGGCTGCTACCAATCTTGTTCTGACGAGTTTGACAACCTCAGCAGTTTGTTGTACCAGTTCTGGTCCAAACAGTTAGCGTTCACCGACTTCATCCCAGCATAGCGGAGTTCTGCATTTTCTGTCGTATAATGCCTCGTAAGGCGGCATGCCGATGCTCGCGTGGTAATTGTTGTTGTAGGCAAATTCCACCAACGGTAAATGTTCTTCTCAGTTCCCTTTGAAATTCATGATGCATGCTCTCAGCATATCTTCTAATGTTTGGATTATTCGTTCGCTTTGGCCATCTGTTTGTGGATGATAAGCCGTACTCATTCGTAACTATGTTCCAATACATTCGTGTAGTCTCTTCCAGAAGTTTGATGTAAATTACGGATCTCTATCTAACACAATTGACACTGGCACTCCATGTCTCAAAACGACCTCTTTAACGTACAATCTTGTCAACTGATAAAGATTGAACCTAATCTTAATTGGCAAAAAGTGTGCTGATTTTGTCACTCTGTCCACTATCACCCAAATTGCATCGCATCCTCTCTGAGTAGTTGGAAGACCCACCACAAAATCCATTGTGATGTGTTCCCACTTTCATCCTGGTATTTCCAACGGTTGAAGTAATCCTCTTGGTCTTTGATGCTCGGCCTTGACTCTTTGGCATGTCAAGCATTTCGCGACACATTCTGCAACTTCTCTTTTCATGTTTAGCCACCAAAAATGTCATCGTAAATCCTGATACATCTTCGTATTTCCTGGATGAATAGAATATTTTGTGTCCTGTGCTTCGGTCAAGATTTCTTCTCTAATATCTGGTACTGCTGGAACCCAGATTCTTCCCTCGAACTGTAGTAGTCCTTCAGTATCGATCTTGTATTTCACCTCTTTTCCTTTGTTCACACCTTCCTTTATTTTTCAACATTATTCATCCTGTAGTTGAGCATTCTTCACTTTGTCCACTAATGTTGGACCAGCTTCTATCTGGAATAATCGTTCATCGAATTCTCCTGGAAATTTTATTTCCAACTCTAACTTTGCCATTGCTGATATAAGCTCCTCCTGAGTGGTTATCAGCATCAACTTTTCCCGACCTTTCCTGCTTAAAGCATCTGCAACCACATTCTCTTTGCCCGGATGATAAAAGATCTCACAATTATAATCTTTTATCAATTCCATCCATCTTCTTTGACGCATGTTCAGATCCTTCTGAGTGAAAATATACTTTAGACTCTTATGGTCTGTGTAGATTTCATATTTCTCTCCATAGAGATAGTGTCTCCATATCTTCAGAGCAAATACTACTACAACCATTTCTAAATCATGAGTGGATATCCTTTCTCATAATCCTTGATTGTCTTGATGCATAGGCAATAACTTTTTTTATTCGCATAAGAACACAACCCAACCCTTTATGTGAGGCATCACTATTGTCGACGTCGGGATTTTTAGTTGTCCCTTTCCGTTACTTATTCTTTGGTATTCTCATTTTAGGTGAGATTTATTTGAAAAAACAAGTGAAAAATGTTCGACATGTATAATGTTGACGATGGACTGTTAAGAGTCGCCAGTTGGTTTTTTAAATGGTTGTACTAACACAACCGAAAAAAAGTTTGCACATTGAGCCAGTGATGTGACACTGCTAAATCGGTCGGTGAAACCGAGATTCATTTGGGTCTGGGGACTTTATTATGCGGAGGGAAGGTGTTAGGCACCCCCCGACATCTAGGTTACTACGGTGACCGCCTCTTTTCAAGAAACTATTATCTGAATGTGTGTGTGTGTGTGAGGTCAATGTGCTGTTTATTTGGAAGCGGTGCAAGGCCTCGTTTGCACTATATATACTGTGGTTTGAATTTGTGTAAAATTCAATTTTAGCAAGATATGGCGGTGATGTTTTATAAAAGAGGGTTTTTCAAACCCTTGTGCTCAATTGTAATTGAGACATTTTACACTTCCATTTTATTAAGTGTTTGGCTTGATAGATTTTATTTTTTTCGAGGTGCGAAACATCTATAAGAAAATAATATACAAAATAATGTCGATTTCCTCGTGGGTATGAAAACCATCTGAGGAATTTCAGACACCGTAAAATAATTTACATGCTGCTTACAGCTGAAAATGTCCATCACGGGAACCGAATTTTGACCCAATAGGCTGAATCTGTGATCACATAATTCCTAGGCTCACATGATACCGCAATTTGTTTGGAAGCAGTAAGAAGGTATATATATAAAAGTTGAAAATATATATATACAAACATTATCAACCACCACGAAGCACCTCCATGGGGGATCAGAAAATGTAAATAAAGCTGTAAAAGCTATCAACGCCACGGAGGAAACTCCAGGCGGGTCGAAACGTAAATAAAGCTGTAAAAGCGATCAACCACCACGAAGTAAACTCCATGTGGGATGGAAATATATATATATATATATATATATATATATATATATATATTATAAACACACCGGATGTAAAATTCAAGCACATCGAATGAGTTCGACAACAAGTCATATATAAGTATATATATATATATAAGCGAGTAAACGCTCCAGATGTAAAATCCAGGTTCATCGAACAAAGTTCGACACACAGTTAATATATATATATATATAAGCAAATAAACGCTCGCATCAAGTTCAGGCTCAATCGAGGCATAACTCGATAATGTTAGTCCATATATATATATATATATATATATATATATATATATAAATATATATATGTATATACAAACTAAAAAAAAAACCACGCACCAAAGTCCGGTCAAATACATGCAACATGACTCTCAACGTGAAAAAGGGTGTGTGCAAAGATGAAGAGAAAGGCTTCAAAGGGTGTAAGAAGGCTTACATTGGACTGCCAAAGAAGCCTTCTATATCTTTAAAGAAGATGAAACTTGGCTCCCACCGGTACAAAAGTAGCTATATGTGAGCTCACAAGTGTATAAAATGAGAAAGCACTCAGTATATTGTAAATACGGAGCAAATTTGACAGGGCTTCCTCGCCTCTCTTTTTCTTTAAATGGCCACCCCAAGCCCTCTATTTATAGATGGGTGAGACACAGGTGTACCTGCGGGCAGCCCCAGGTGTACCTGAGGCTGCCCGGGTTGCCCCGGGTTTCTCGGGTTGCGTCGTCTCGCATGATATGTGTACGTAAACCTTTGCAATATCCCCTTTCGAACTTTTAGAATCTCAATCCGGGCATCCGGCTGAGGTATATAGGACCTATTTCGGACCGTCATTGATAAGAGTTGAACAATGGAATGGGTTTAGAGGTTGTACGAAATCATAAAGATGGGACGGTGCCCTTTGGTCTTCAAGCTTCAAATTTTATCCGTTACCTTGCACAATAGTCACTCGGGATTGGTTTTCCATGATTCTTGTGGGACATTGTTGTGTAGAAATGTAAGTATGAGATGTTGAGATGACGTGATGTGGCCTTGAGTTGGCGAGATGACAACTTTTTCCCCTCATCGGAGTTATCGCCGGTTTGGGCTGGTAAAGTAGACATTGCTCAGGGTTATCTTTGAGATTGGACTGCTATAAGTGTTGAAGGTCCTTAGTATCATCTCTGAGGTGTGCCTGTCCTCCCGATATTATCTCTGGGTCTGGTCTTGAGTGCCTCGATGTGAGTGCCGAGGTTGAAGCTGATTGCATGCATTTGAAAAAAGCATTTTTGGGGTCATCACCGGAATTGCATTCCTTGGGGATATCACCAAGGTTGGTAGCTGCTATTCCCAGTGTTGGGACTGAGACTGGATACTTCGGGGTTATCTCTGAGATTAATCGGTCTTCTCCGATGGAGTTTCTGGTATTGGAACTGATGCCTCAGGGTTATATCCGAGGTTGGGCTGGCATTCCTGCGGTAATCCGTTAGAGGTTGAGGATCGAACATCCGGTAGTATCTGGACTGGATGTGAACTGTCTTCCAGGGTTATCTCTGAAAGATGAATCTGCATTCTTGAAATGTTAGTGACAGGTGTACAGAAAATTTTGAGTGTCTACTACTATACACCACAAAGTTTCCTGTATTATCTGGTAATGACAACACAGGTGCAATACTTAACTTCTTCTTCAAATCTTGAAAACTTTCTTCACACTTCTCCGTCCACACAAATTTTAAAACCTTCCTTGTCAAATTTGTTAACGGAGTGACTATCTTGGAAAAATCTTGAATAAATAAATGCTGTAATAGCCTGGCCCATCCCAATATACTCCTCACCTCAAAGTTGTCCTTAGTTGTTCCCAATTGATTTCAGCTTCCACTTTTGATGGATCCACTGAAATCCAATCTTTGTCAATTACATGCCCAAGGAATTGTACACGATCTAGTCAAAATTCACACTTAGAGAATTTCGCGTACAAATTTTCCATTCTTAGTGTCTCTAATGTCAAACGTAAATGTTCCACGTGCTCTTCTTGAGTTTTGGAATACACCAGAATGTCAACGATAAATATCACAACAAATTTGTCTATGGATGGTTTAAACACCTTGTTCATCAAATCCATGAATGCAGCAGGGGCATTGGTTAAATCAAAAGACATCACCAGAAACTCGTATTATCCATACCGAGTTCTGAATGTCGTTCGAGGTAAATCCTCCTTCCTTACCTTCAATTGGTGATACCCACTTCTCAAATTTAGTTTCGAGAAGTATTTAGCACCCTTTAACTGATCAAACAAGTCATCTATTGTTGGCAACGAATATTAATTCTTAATAGTGACTTTGTTTAATTCCCTAAAATCAATGCAAAGACGCATTGACCCATCCTTCTTCTTTACGAATAACACTGGTGCACCCCACGGTGATACACTTGGTTGAATATACTTCTTGTCTAGAAGCTCTTGCAATTGCACCATCAGTTCCTTCATCTCTATCGGAGCCATTCTGTACGGGGCCTTCGATATCAGGCGATTCTGGCGCTAAGTTGATCACAAACTCAATCTCTATCGGAAGTCCCGACAAATCCTCTGAAACACATCTTCAAACTCCTCACCTTTGGTATCTCTTCTAGTTTCACACCCTTTTTTTGAGTATCGACTATGTAAGCTAAATAGCCCATACAACCTTTACTCAACAATTTCTTGGCCTAAATAATCGTCAGACATTTCATTTGTCTAGGCGATTTGCTACCATAGAAAACTACCTTTGACAGAGTCATAAGGTTTACACATTTCTTTTGGCAATCAATTACCGCTCCATATTTGAACAGCCAATCCATTCCTAAAATTACATCAAACTCTCCAAGTCTAATCGAAATTAAATCTACCATCATGATATTCCCCTTAATGGTCACCCTACAGTTCTTGTATACGAACCTAGCAGGAATTACTTCCTTATTCGCGATTTCTATGTTCAAAGGGAAATTTAGTTCTTCTCTAGGCAATTCTAATCTCTTAGCAAATTCATCATATATAAACGAGCAAGTAGCACCCGAATCAAATAATACATAAGCATCAACATCATTAATTGGGATAATACCTGACACCACATCTTTTGATTGCACAACATCTTGCATAGTCATGTTGATGGTTCTGGCTGTGGGTTTTTTAATGTAGTTGGTCCAGCAATGGCCCATGTTCCTCCACTACTACCTCCATTGATTCATGTTGTCTCTCCAGCCTTCTTCTTAGGGCATTCACGAGCAAAGTTATCCTTGGACCCACACGTGAAGTAAACCTTCTTCTTAAGTTTAGTGCAGTTTTGGGTGATGTGACCCTCTTGGCCACAATTGAAGCATACACGTTTCCCAATCAAACACACACCCTTGTGAAACTTCTCGCATGTAACACATGTTTCAAACTTCTTATTTTGCTGGTTACTCTGCTGGTTTCCAGTACCCACATTTTTGTTCCATTTCCTCTACAAATTATTGTTGCCATTTTCACTACCTCGACTACCATTCTTAACCTCCACTTTATTCTTCTTCTTTTTATGTTCTTGATTGAACTTTGTCACTGCCTCGCCTCCACCTTCAGCGAGTATTGCCTTCTCCATCACTGCTGCGAATGTCTTTAGCTAGAACCGGGAGACCCTACTGTACAACCAGGGCTTCAGTCCATGTTAAAACCTCATAGCCTTGCGTTTGTCCGTGCTGACTTGATATGGAGAACACCTCGCCAACTCATTGAATTTCGCGGCCTACTCAGGTACCGTTATCGTTCCCTGTTTCAGTTCTAAAAATTGAACCTCTAGCTGACTCTTCGAACTCTCTGGAAAATAGGTCTCGAAGAATATCTCCTTAAACCTATCCCAGGTCATTAATCCTTGTCATTCTCGTGTTTTATTGGCCTGCCACCAATAACTAGCCTCTGCTTTCAACATGAATATTGCAAAAGCAGTCTTCTGATCATCCCTTACCCTAGCGACATCAAACACCTTTTCTATCTCCATAATCGAGGTCTGTGCCTCGACTGGATTCATGGACCCACGGAATTCAGGTGGTCCAACCTCCTTGAGATCCTTAAATGTTGTACCTTGGTTCTGTGGATGATTCTGCAACACTCATGTCACTAACTTCACTAGTTGTGGAATGGGGTTAGCATCAACATTGTCGTTATTGGTTCCTTCAGTGGTTCTCTGTCGTGGTGTGGGAGCTGTCGTTTACACTCCTAAACTAACCTCACTTTCACTTCACAATTTATAATAATTAGCACAGTAATAAGTAAGGATCGATCCCACATAGAGTAAAGTTGTTTTATAATTATTCTACTATTTCAACAGAAAATAAAGATGGGGGGTTTTTGAAAATTATTTTTAAACTAAGAGAATAAGAATTAAAGATGAAGTTAACCAAATATATAAAAACTTCAGTTCTGCAGTTCAGTTTCACCAAGTACAACAATCAATTAATCAAGTAATTATTATTTTTCCTTCAATGAAATTATTAGCCCTAGATAACAATAAGCTCGCTTATCAGAAATTCTCCTTGGATTATCACCTTATGTAAACAAGCTCTTCTTCGCGATTCTAACTAGCATACAACCTAGAACAAGCTCTCTAGATTTAATATGATAGAAGCATTAAGAAATAGAGAATTAGGCTAATCCAAGCAACAAACACATAAGCTCGATTTGTTTAACTTGTTTTCTGATGATCTTAGCAATACACAAAAGCTTGTCCACAATTATTATTACCAAGTAGCTGCTTGTGATGAAGAAAGATATCAATTACACGTAATACCAATCTTAATCTAGCATATGATAATGATCAAACTAACACAATTGACCATATGAGATTACACGTAATACCAGTTCTGGTCCAAACAGTTAGCGTTCACCGACTTCATCCCAGCATAGCGGAGTTCTGCATTTTCTGTCGTATAATGCCTCGTAAGGCGGCATGCCGATGCTCGCGTGGTAATTGTTGTTGTAGGCAAATTCCACCAACGGTAAATGTTCTTCTCAGTTCCCTTTGAAATTCATGATGCATGCTCTCAGCATATCTTCTAATGTTTGGATTATTCGTTCGCTTTGGCCATCTGTTTGTGGATGATAAGCCGTACTCATTCGTAACTATGTTCCAATACATTCGTGTAGTCTCTTCCAGAAGTTTGATGTAAATTACGGATCTCTATCTAACACAATTGACACTGGCACTCCATGTCTCAAAACGACCTCTTTAACGTATAATCTTGTCGGTGATAAAGATTGAACCTAATCTTAATTGGCAAAAGTGTGTTGATTTTGTCACTCTGTCCACTATCACCCAAATTGCATCGCATCCTCTCTGAGTAGTTGGAAGACCCACCACAAAATCCATTGTGATGTGTTCCCACTTTCATCCTGGTATTTCCAACGGTTGAAGTAATCCTCTTGGTCTTTGATGCTCGGCTACCGACTCTTTGGCATGTCAAGCATTTCAGCGACACATTCTGCAACTTCTCTTTTCATGTTTAGCCACCAAAAATGTCATCGTAAATCCTGATACATCTTCGTATTTCCTGGATGAATAGAATATTTTGTGTCCTGTGCTTCGGTCAAGATTTCTTCTCTAATATCCGAATCCGCTTTGGAACCCAGATTCTTCCCTCGAACTCGTAGTAGTCCTTGAAGTCGATCTTGTATTTCACCTCTTTTCCTTTGTTCACACCTTCCTTTATTTTTCAACATTATTCATCCTGTAGTTGAGCATTCTTCACTTTGTCCACTAATGTTGGACCAGCTTCTATCTGGAATAATCGTTCATCGAATTCTCCTGGAAATTTTATTTCCAACTCTAACTTTGCCATTGCTGATATAAGCTCCTCCTGAGTGGTTATCAGCATCAACTTTTCCCGACCTTTCCTGCTTAAAGCATCTGCAACCACATTCTCTTTGCCCGGATGATAAAAGATCTCACAATTATAATCTTTTATCAATTCCATCCATCTTCTTTGACGCATGTTCAGATCCTTCTGAGTGAAAATATACTTTAGACTCTTATGGTCTGTGTAGATTTCATATTTCTCTCCATAGAGATAGTGTCTCCATATCTTCAGAGCAAATACTACTACAACCATTTCTAAATCATGAGTCGGATATCCTTTCTCATAATCCTTCAGTTGTCTTGATGCATAGGCAATAACTTTTTCGTTCTGCATAAGAACACAACCCAACCCTTTATGTGAGGCATCACTATTGTCGACGTCGGGATTTTTAGTTGTCCCTTTCCGTTACTTATTCTTTGGTATTCTCATTTTAGGTGAGATTTATTTGAAAAAACAAGTGAAAAATGTTCGACATGTATAATGTTGACGATGGACTGTTAAGAGTCGCCAGTTGGTTTTTTAAATGGTTGTACTAACACAACCGAAAAAAAGTTTGCACATTGAGCCAGTGATGTGACACTGCTAAATCGGTCGGTGAAACCGAGATTCATTTGGGTCTGGGGACTTTATTATGCGGAGGGAAGGTGTTAGGCACCCCCCGACATCTAGGTTACTACGGTGACCGCCTCTTTTCAAGAAACTATTATCTGAATGTGTGTGTGTGTGTGAGGTCAATGTGCTGTTTATTTGGAAGCGGTGCAAGGCCTCGTTTGCACCTATATACACAGGGTTTGAATTTGTGTAAAAATTCAATTTTAGCAAGATATGGCGGTGATGTTTTATAAAAGAGGGTTTTTCAAACCCTTGTGCTCAATTGTAATTGAGACATTTTACACTTCCATTTTATTAAGTGTTTGGCTTGATAGATTTTATTTTTTTCGAGGTGCGAAACATCTATAAGAAAATAATATACAAAATAATGTCGATTTCCTCGTGGGTATGAAAACCATCTGAGGAATTTCAGACACCGTAAAATAATTTACATCTTCGCCATACAGTGAAAATGTCCATCACGGAACAAAATTTTTGACCAATAAAGTGAATCTGTGATCACATAATTCCTAGGCTCACATGATACCATAATTTGTTTGGAAGCGATGAAGGTATATATATAAAAGTTGAAAATATATATATACAAACATTATCAACCACCACGAAGCACCTCCATGGGGGATCAGAAAATGTAAATAAAGCTGTAAAAGCTATCAACGCCACGGAGGAAACTCCAGGCGGGTCGAAACGTAAATAAAGCTGTAAAAGCGATCAACCACCACGAAGTAAACTCCAGGTGGGATGGAAATATATATATATATATATATATATATATATATATATATAAGCGATAAACACACCAGATGTAAAATCCAAGCACATCGAACAGAGTTCGACAACAAGTCATATATAAGTATATATATATATATAAGCGAGTAAACGCTCCAGATGTAAAATCCAGGTTCATCGAACAAAGTTCGACACACAGTTAATATATATATATATATATAAGCAAATAAACGCTCTAGACCGAAGTCTAGGCTCAATCGAGGCATAACTCGATAATGTTAGTCCATATATATATATATATATATATATATATATATAAATATATATATGTATATACAAACTAAAAAAAAAACCACGCACCAAAGTCCGGTCAAATACATGCAACATGACTCTCAACGTGAAAAAGGGTGTGTGCAAAGATGAAGAGAAAGGCTTCAAAGGGTGTAAGAAGGCTTACATTGGACTGCCAAAGAAGCCTTCTATATCTTTAAAGAAGATGAAACTTGGCTCCCCCACCGGCATAAAAGTAGCTATATGTGAGCTCACAAGTGTATAAAATGAGAAAGCACTCAGTATATTGTAAATACGGAGCAAATTTGACAGGGCTTCCTCGCCTCTCTTTTTCTTTAAATGGCCACCCCAAGCCCTCTATTTATAGATGGGTGAGACACAGGTGTACCTGCGGGCAGCCCCAGGTGTACCTGAGGCTGCCCGGGTTGCCCCGGGTTTCTCGGGTTGCGTCGTCTCGCAGTATGTGTACGTAGGCACTGCAATGTCTGCTCGAACTTTTAGAATCTCAATCCGGGCATCCGGCTGAGGTATATAGGACCTATTTCGGACCGTCATTGATAAGAGTTGAACAATGGAATGGGTTTAGAGGTTGTACGAAATCATAAAGATGGGACGGTGCCCTTTGGTCTTCAAGCTTCAAATTTTATCCGTTACCTTGCACAATAGTCACTCGGGATTGGTTTTCCATGATTCTTGTGGGACATTGTTGTGTAGAAATGTAAGTATGAGATGTTGAGATGACGTGATGTGGCCTTGAGTTGGCGAGATGACAACTTTTTCCCCTCATCGGAGTTATCGCCGGTTTGGGCTGGTAAAGTAGACATTGCTCAGGGTTATCTTTGAGATTGGACTGCTATAAGTGTTGAAGGTCCTTAGTATCATCTCTGAGGTGTGCCTGTCCTCCCGATATTATCTCTGGGTCTGGTCTTGAGTGCCTCGATGTGAGTGCCGAGGTTGAAGCTGATTGCATGCATTTGAAAAAAGTATTTTTGGGGTCATCACCGGAATTGCATTCCTTGGGGATATCACCAAGGTTGGTAGCTGCTATTCCCAGTGTTGGGACTGAGACTGGATACTTCGGGGTTATCTCTGAGATTAATCGGTCTTCTCCGATGGAGTTTCTGGTATTGGAACTGATGCCTCAGGGTTATATCCGAGGTTGGAACTGTTACTCCCGGTGTGCGTTCCGAGGTTGAGACTGAACATCCGGTAGTATCTGGACTGGATGTGAACTGTCTTCCAGGGTTATCTCTGAAAGATGAATCTGCATTCTTGAAATGTTAGTGACAGGTGTACAGAAAATTTTGAGTGTCTACTACTATACACCACAAAGTTTCTGTATTATACGGTAATAATGACTGGGTGCAATACTTAACTTCTTCTTCAAATCTTGAAAACTTTCTTCACACTTCTCCGTCCACACAAATTTTAAAACCTTCCTTGTCAAATTTGTTAACGGAGTGACTATCTTGGAAAAATCTTGAATAAATCGTCTGTAATAACCGGCCAGTCCCAATATACTCCTCACCTCCAAAGTTGTCCTTAGTTGTTCCCAATTGATTTCAGCTTCCACTTTTGATGGATCCACTGAAATCCAATCTTTGTCAATTACATGCCCAAGGAATTGTACACGATCTAGTCAAAATTCACACTTAGAGAATTTCGCGTACAAATTTTCCATTCTTAGTGTCTCTAATGTCAAACGTAAATGTTCCACGTGCTCTTCTTGAGTTTTGGAATACACCAGAATGTCAACGATAAATATCACAACAAATTTGTCTATGGATGGTTTAAACACCTTGTTCATCAAATCCATGAATGCAGCAGGGGCATTGGTTAAATCAAAAGACATCACCAGAAACTCGTATTATCCATACCGAGTTCTGAATGTCGTTCGAGGTAAATCCTCCTTCCTTACCTTCAATTGGTGATACCCACTTCTCAAATTTAGTTTCGAGAAGTATTTAGCACCCTTTAACTGATCAAACAAGTCATCTATTGTTGGCAACGAATATTAATTCTTAATAGTGACTTTGTTTAATTCCCTAAAATCAATGCAAAGACGCATTGACCCATCCTTCTTCTTTACGAATAACACTGGTGCACCCCACGGTGATACACTTGGTTGAATATACTTCTTGTCTAGAAGCTCTTGCAATTGCACCATCAGTTCCTTCATCTCTATCGGAGCCATTCTGTACGGGGCCTTCGATATCGGGGCAGTTTCTGGCGCTAAGTTGATCACAAACTCAATCTCTCTATCAGGCGGAAGTCCTGACAAATCCTCTGGAAACACATCTTCAAACTCCCTCACCACTGGTATCTCTTCTAGTTTCACACCCTTTTTTTGAGTATCGACTATGTAAGCTAAATAGCCCATACAACCTTTACTCAACAATTTCTTGGCCTAAATAATCGTCAGACATTTCATTTGTCTAGGCGATTTGCTACCATAGAAAACTACCTTTGACAGAGTCATAAGGTTTACACATTTCTTTTGGCAATCAATTACCGCTCCATATTTGAACAGCCAATCCATTCCTAAAATTACATCAAACTCTCCAAGTCTAATCGAAATTAAATCTACCATCATGATATTCCCCTTAATGGTCACCCTACAGTTCTTGTATACGAACCTAGCAGGAATTACTTCCTTATTCGCGATTTCTATGTTCAAAGGGAAATTTAGTTCTTCTCTAGGCAATTCTAATCTCTTAGCAAATTCATCATATATAAACGAGCAAGTAGCACCCGAATCAAATAATACATAAGCATCAACATCATTAATTGGGATAATACCTGACACCACATCTTTTGATTGCACAACATCTTGCATAGTCATGTTGATGGTTACGGGGCGTGGGTTTTTAATGTAGTTGGTCCAGCAATGGCCCATGTTCCTCCACTACTACCTCCATTGATTCATGTTGTCTCTCCAGCCTTCTTCTTAGGGCATTCACGAGCAAAGTTATCCTTGGACCCACACGTGAAGTAAACCTTCTTCTTAAGTTTAGTGCAGTTTTGGGTGATGTGACCCTCTTGGCCACAATTGAAGCATACACGTTTCCCAATCAAACACACACCCTTGTGAAACTTCTCGCATGTAACACATGTTTCAAACTTCTTATTTTGCTGGTTACTCTGCTGGTTTCCAGTACCCACATTTTTGTTCCATTTCCTCTACAAATTATTGTTGCCATTTTCACTACCTCGACTACCATTCTTAACCTCCACTTTATTCTTCTTCTTTTTATGTTCTTGATTGAACTTTGTCATCGCTTCGCCCTCCACCTCCACCCAGTAGTATTGCCTTCTCCATCATCCTTTGCGAATGTCTTTAGCTAGAACCAGGAGACCCTCATTTGACAACCGGGGCTTGATCCATGTTAAAACCTCATAGCCTTGCGTTTTGTCCGTCTTGACTTGATATGGAGAACACCTCGCCAACTCATTGAATTTAGCGGCCTACTCAGGTACCGTTATCGTTCCCTGTTTCAGTTCTAAAAATTGAACCTCTAGCTGACTCTTCGAACTCTCTGGAAAATAGGTCTCGAAGAATATCTCCTTAAACCTATCCCAGGTCATTAATCCTTGTCATTCTCGTGTTTTATTGGCACGCCACCAATAACTAGCCTCTCTGCTTTCAACATGAATATTGCAAAAGCGGTCTTACGATCATCCCTTACCTAGCGACATCAAACACCTTTTCTATCTCCATAATCGAGTGCGTGCCTCATTTGGATTCATGGACCCACGGAATTGGTGTGGTCCAACCTCCTTGAGATCCTTAAATGTTGTACCTTGGTTACGTGGATGATTCTGCAACACTCATGTCACTAACTTCACTAGTTGTGGAATGGGGTTAGCATCAACATTGTCGTTATTGGTTCCCGGTGGTTCTCTTAGGTGTGTGGGAGCTGTCGTTTACACTCCTAAATTAACCTCACTTTCACTTCACAATTTATAATAATTAGCACAGTAATAAGTAAGGATCGATCCCACATAGAGTAAAGTTGTTTTATAATTATTCTACTATTTCAACAGAAAATAAAGATGGGGGGTTTTTGAAAATTATTTTTAAACTAAGAGAATAAGAATTAATGATGAAGTTAACCAAATATATAAAAACTTCAGTTCTGCAGTTCAGTTTCACCAAGTACAACAATCAATTAATCAAGTAATTATTATTTTTCCTTCAATGAAATTATTAGCCCTAGATAACAATAAGCTCTGCTATCCGAAATTCTCCTTGGATTATCACTGTATGAAACAAGCTCTTCACCAGATTCTAACTAGCATACAACCTAGAACAAGCTCTCTAGATTTAATATGATAGAAGCATTAAGAAATAGAGAATTAGGCTAATCCAAGCAACAAACACATAAGCTCGATTTGTTTAACTTGTTTTCTGATGATCTTAGCAATACACAAAAGCTTGTCCACAATTATTATTACCAAGTAGCTACTTGTGATGAAGAAAGATATCAATTACACGTAATACCAATCTTAATCTAGCATATGATAATGATCAAACTAACTCAATTGGCCATATTAAATTAATTAGATCAATTAGCATGCAATCAATGAAAACAGATTATCAGAAGAAATTTCACACAAGAAGAAATAAATAATAATACTCAATTAATCAATTACTTGTAACAAGGATTCACCTCCCTTTAGAACTGAATAAAAAGAACTAGCCTGACATGCCCTTGAGCCTTCACTCCAATAGAGGATAGTTGAATATTGAATGAATAAAATCTTGATTCTCATCCTCTATTTATAGTGCTAGACAAAGTCCTAAATCCTATAGGAAGTAGAAATCCAAATCTAAAGAGAATTACAAATTATACTAATTTCCATAAAGAAATAGAATTCAATTTGGAAATAAATCTTATTCTAAAAGAAATCCTAATTACAATAGAATTATAAAATCAATCTTCTAGAATCCAAAATTGATTTGAAATTGGAATTAAATTCCAAAGTTTCGTGATCAAAATCCTTGTTGCGCTCGATTTCTTCAATTTCCGTGTAAAACCAAGTTGATTCCGTGTGGACTTTGGAGATGAGTGTAATTCAGTTGATAACAATTGCATAGGAATTAGGATGGCTAAATAAAATTCGTGGCTTACATTATATGTCATATAAATTCATTTAATATCATTTATGCTGCCCACGTGACATGAGTTCAAGAATTTCAAGTCTGATCTTCTTGGTTGCCTGTTATACTGGAACATTAATTGGGCTAGGATCTCATGTTGCCCATATTGTTAGTTTGGAGTCCGTGCATTACATTGCTTCTTCCATTAATCAAATTGTGAGAAAATTAACCATGGCCCACATCATATTTGTAATATATTCACTTGATTGCTAGGAATTCTTTCTCCAGTTTAATATTTCGTGGCCCACGTGAATATTAGCTCCTTTAATCCAATAATACTCAATTTGTCTTCAAATTATTTCCAAATTCACAGAGCCCATCAATTGTACCAAAAATAAAAATATACAAAATAATGAGTATATTTAGGCACAAAATAAATATAAAAGATTAAGTATTAAGGAATAAAAATATAACAAATTCCATACTAATCAAATTCCCCCACACTTATCTTTTTACACGTCCTCGTGTAAACCAAAAATTTGATTTCCAGAAAAATTCTATTCAACCATAGTGTCAAAAGATTTCAAGATACAAATCATGACTATCAACACTAAATTTGCAGAAATCTAATTAACGCTTTATCAATCAACTCACAATTACCAACCTTACCATTTCACCAATGAATTTCATTAAATTAAACTGTAGCCACATAAGTAACTTTCCCAAAATCATCATACTTACTCAACTTAGTTACCATGAAGCAAAAACTGTGCACACTGACTCACAACCAAGAACAACTTTTTCTTGCTTTTTAATTTTTTTCATAGAACCTTCTTTTAGCTTATGAGATGAATGTATTTTCATGCTTTTTTTTTCAGTATTTTTTTCTCTTGACATGTGGAATGTCTCCTTTTCTTAGGCTTTTCAGAGTTACCCATTAGCGAACTTTCCACCAACGACTCCCAAACCAGATGATCTTAGGGCGCTAGGTGTAGAGACACCCTTACAGGCTTACTTATTCAAGTAACAAAGGCCACAAAAGTCGACTAGTCAAGTTGCTTTTATCAATCGCACTTTTCAGCGTGAATACCGATGCTTCCCGAGGCTTAGATACCCAGATATTTCGCACAATGGACATTGAAGCAGATTTTCAATTTTTTTTTCCTTTTTTTTTCTTTTTTTTTTTCCTTTTTTTTCATTCATCATTTTTTTCACATGGTTCTGCAACAACATAAACAAGTTAAACAGTTCTAAGTCATGAAATCAGTGCACATAGACAACTCCACAAATAACTTAGCCAAATAAACATGCTTCTCATATTTAAGTACTCATGTATCACAAATTCAATTCAAATCAATTACTATGGATTGTGGATTAGTTGTCATCATTCATTAACAAATTAAGCATCAACAGATTCTGAATTTTAGCATCAATTTTCAATCTTTGACTTTAATCTTTGAACACATAGGCAAATAGAATCATGGAACCCAAGTTTTCAGTTTTTTTTTTATCATTTTTATTCAACTTTCCATCAAAATTGGATTATTATTCCTACATAAAATAAAACCTAAATCTCCCCCCCCCCCCCACACTCAAACCTTACATTGTCCCCAATGTAAGAAAATCATGCAAAGAAGAAAATACTACTAGCAAACATGCAATAAAAAAAACTAAAAAAATAAAATAAAAAAAAATAAAAAATAAAGGGATAGAAAAATCAAATCTGAGATCTTGGGTTGCCTCCCAAGTAGCTGCCCGTGTTTAACGTCTTTGGCTCGACGTCATGCCTCTCTTCTCAACTTTCATAGATCGGATCGTCTAGCTCCACCATCTCAATATTTTCCACCTGATGCCCCTCATAGAAAGGCTTTAATCTATGTTCATTCACCTTAAAGATCTTGTTTGTGCTCGGGCTTTGAATCTCAACTGCACCATGAGGAAACACATTAGTGATAACAAAAGGACCAACCCATCTAGATCTTAATTTACCTGGAAATAACTTAAGCCGAGAATGATATAGCAAAACTTTTTGTCCCACAGTAAAGGTTTTCCGCACAATCTGCTTATCATGAAAAGCTTTGGTCTTTTCCTTGTAAATCTTTGAACTTTCATAGGCTTCATTCCTCAATTCTTCTAACTCTTGTAACTGCAATTTCCTGTGTACTCCAGCTGCCTCCAAACTCATATTACCTTTGTTTGATTGCCCAAAAAGCCCTATGCTCCAATTCAAGCGGGGTAAGTGGCATGGTTTTCCAAACACTGATCTGTATGGTGACATCCCGATAGGTGTTTTTGTCAGCAGATTTCTATAGGCCCAAAGTGCATCATCTAATCTCAGACTCCAATCCTTTCTGCTCGGGTTGACTACCTTCTCCAAAATGGATTTTATCTCTCGGTTAGACACCTCAGCTTGACCATTACTCTGTGGATGGTAGGATGTAGAAACCTTGTGCAGAACATTGTATTTCTTGAACAAAGCCGCTAACACCCTATTGCAAAAGTGGGTTCCGCGATCACTAATGATGGCTCGTGGTGTTCCAAACCTGACAAATATGTTAGTCCTAACAAAATCTGCAACAACTTTAGAATCGTAGTCCTAGTGGCTTTAGCTTCCACCCATTTTGAGACATAATCAACAGCCAAAAGAATATATAAATTCCCAAAGGATGAAGGAAAAGGTCCCATAAAATCTTTACCCCAAACATCAAAAATTTCAACAACTAATATAGGGGTTTGGGGCATTTGATTTCGTTGAGAAATATTCCCCGTCCTTTGGCAATTAACACATGTTTTACAAAGCAGATAGGAATCTTTAAAAGCGATGGCCAATAAAACCACTTTCCAAAACTTTATTAGCGAGTTCTTTTTGGACCAAAATGTCCTCCACAAGCATAAGAATGACAAAAGGAAAGAATAGATTGAAATTCTTTATTAGCACACATCGTCTTACTATCGGTCGACAAAATTTCCATAAGTATGGATCATCCCAAACATAGTGTCTAGCATCACTTTTCAACTTTTCCTTACGGGATTTAGAAAATTCTTTAGGAAAATATGCACTTACCAAATAATTCACTATATTTGCATACCGGGGAATCTCGGTATGGATGGAAAGTGGCGCTCATCAGGGAAAAAATCATGTATAACAGTAGCTCCTCTTCGTCTCTCAATAACCTACTCAAGTGATCTGCTACTAAGTTGTCCGCACCTTTCTTATCCTTGATCTCTAAGTCGAATTCTTGTAGTAGCAGAATCCATCGAATAATCCTTGGTTTAGAATCTTTCTTGGTGAGCAAATACCTGAGAGCAACATGGTCAGAATAAACTATAACTTTAGTACCAAGCAAATATGATCGAAATTTATCTAAAGCAAAAACCACAGATAAAAGTTCTTTTTCAGTTGTGGAATAGTTTATCTGAGCCTCATTCAAAGTCCTAGAAGCATAGTAGATGGCATGAACGGCTTTGTCAATCCTTTGTCCCAAAACAGCCCCCACTGCATAGTTGCTTGCGTCACACATGATCTCAAATGGCAACTTCCAATTTGGCGGTTGAATAGCGGAGAGGCGAAGTTAATAATTTCTTTAAAGTGTCAAAAACCTCCTTGCATTCATCATTAATTGGAAGTCCACATCTTTTGCAAAGAACTTACATAAAGGGTAATGCCATCTTGAGAAGTCCTTGATAAATCTTCGATAAAATCTGCGTGACCGAGAAAAAGCGAATCTCCACTTGTTGACGACGGGGTAAGGCAAAGCAGATATAACATCTATCTTAGCTTTATCAACTTCAAGACCTTTAGATGACACAACATGACCAAGTACTATTCCCTGTTCTACCATGAAATGACATTTTTCCCAATTTAAAACAAGATTAGTTTCCATGCATCTATCTAGAACACGATTTAAATTATCTAAGCATGCATCCAAAGAATCACCATGAATTGTGAAATCATCCATAAAAACCTCGATGCATTCTTCTAAAAGATCTGAAAAAATGCTTACCATGCATCGTTGAAAAGTACCTGGGGCATTACACAGTCCAAAAGACATCCGTCGATAGGCAAAAGTACTAAAGGGACATGTAAATGTGGTCTTCTCTTGGTCCTCGGGTGCAATCACAATTTGGTTATATCCTGAAAAACCATCTAGAAAACAATAATAAGTGTGCCCGGCTAATCTCTCCAACATTTGATCAATAAAAGGAAGAAGAAAGTGATCTTTTCTTGTTACATCATTCAATTTTCTATAATCTATACACACTCTCCACCCTGTTTGCATTCGTGTGGGCACCAACTCATTATCATCATTCTTGACAACGGTGATTCTGGATTTCTTTGGGACTACCTGCACTGGACTCACCCATTGACTATCGGAGATGGGATAGATGATACCGGCATCAAGCAGTTTGAGCACTTCTTTTTTCACCACCTCCATCATTGCTGGATTCAATCTCCTTTGCGCATCTCTTGTAGGTTTAGCTCCATCCTCTAACAATATTCGATGCATGCACATGGCAGGACTAATACCCTTGATATCCGCTATTGTCCATCCAAAAACTGTAACATGGTCATTTAGGACTCTTAGCAATTTTTCTTCCTGCACCTTGGTTAGATTACTAGCAATAATTACTGGCAAAGTGTCATTAGTACCCAAATATGCATATTTCAAATGAGCAGGTAATTGTTTCAATTCTAGAGTTGGGGCTTGTATAACAGAAGGTAATAACTTTTGATGAGAAACAAGAAATTGAATAGAATATACCGTTGATTTTTTTGAGAATTTTGGCAATGAATGTAATGCAGCTACATTCTCTTTCAATTCCTGGGTTTGCACAATCTCTTCTTCCTTGTCCATGTCCAAACTGTTGGTGATTTCAATTTCTAAATTGTCCCTATGTAATTGTTCAAAAGCTCTATGCACCAAGGTGTCTCTCACATCGATAGCAAAAACATGTCCTACATCACTAGGGCACCTCATGGCATCATAGATGGTAAACTGAATTTTCTCTCCATCAAACTCCATAGTCAAGGTTCCATTATGCACATCAATCATGGTTTTTGCTGTTTTCAGGAAGGGTCTTCCTAACAAAATGTGGGAGGGGTTTGGTGATGTATCATCTTCAATATCCACAATGTAAAAATCTGCAGGAAAGATTAGTTCGTTCACCTGCACTAGGACATCTTCAATTACCCCTTGGGGGTAGGTGTTAGTACGATCTGCCAATTGGATAATCACATCGGTATTTTTCAAAGGGCCTAGATTTAAGGAAGCATAAACAGATAAAGGCATAACATTAATTGAAGCTCCCAAATCTAGCATGGCTTTTTCAAATCTGGTGTTTCCTATTTTGCATGGGATTGTGAACATTCCTGGATCTTTACATTTAGGAGGCATTTTTCTTTGAAGAACAGCAGATACATTTTCTCTAACTGTGACTCTTTCATCATTTTGCAATTTTCTTTTATTAGTGCATAATTCTTTTAAAAATTTAGCATACCGTGGTACTTGTTTAATTGCATCAAGAAGAGGGATGTTCACTTCTACTTTTCTAAAAGTTTCCAAAATTTCTTATTCTTTTTCATCGTTATTTGAAGTTTTAGAATTTACGGAAGGAAAGGGAAGAGGAATGTTTTTAAGGCGATTAGGAGGTTTAGGTTGTACCTTGGATTTTTGTTCCTCCTTATTTTGCTTCCTTCTCGAACTCTACGAGGGGTCGGTGGTGTATCCAGTTGTGTTCCATTCATAAAGTTATGGCACTTGCATTCTCCCTTGGGTTGACTCTTGTTTGAGATGGTAATTTTCCCGAGCCTCTAGATTCCAATATCCCCCTGATTTGTAGCGGTTGTCTACTTGGTTCCTTAAATCTTGAGCAGAAGTTTTTGTCTCTTCTTTGGGCTAACGTATACGATTCATGAACTATTGTGTACATCCCATGAATGCTTTGAACATATCCTCAATGATGTTCCGGTAGGTGCGAGGGGATTGCTTGCTTGAGTGATATTGAGGTTGAAATTTGGTTGAAAGCCCCTGCTTTGCTAGGTGGAAATGTAGGTGGTGCCGCTTGCTTTGCTCCCATAACTTTCGATTTGGATGATCCCTCCATCACAGGTTATATGTGTTTGAGTACGGATCATACTTTTTACGAGGTGGTGGTGATAATTTCCCATTGCATTAGCTTGTTGCCTGACCTCCTCGTCATCTTGTAATGTTGGGCATTCATCAATATTGTGATTTGGTTGTAGACATATTCCACAAACCTTTGCAATTGGCGGTTGACACAGTAGCTAATTGTCTAACCATAGCAGATTAATTGAAATTTGTTGACCATAATCACAATGCTTACTTACCTCGCTTACCCTTCTTAGTGCATGATTTGTTCTAGTGCCATATTGTTGCGAGTTTGCTGCCATGTTTGCAATTAAATTCCTTGCCGCCTCTGGGGTCTTGTCAAATAGTGCTCCTCCGCTAGCTGCATCGATCATGCTTCTATCCATCGGTACCAACCCTTCGTAGAAATATTGGATCAGGTGTTGTTCATCTATTTGATGCGGTGGACAGCTGGAACAAAGCTTTTTGAATCTTTCCCAATACTCGTATAGTGTCTCCCCACTGAATTGTCTAATCCCACAGATCTCTTTCCTTATGTTGGCTACTCTTGAAATTTGGAAAGTATCTCTCCAAGAATAAGCTGCTTTATGTCATTCCAAGATTGTATTGAACACGAGGGTAGGTAAATCTGACCAATCCTTTTTCCAAGTCTCGCTAAGGAGAATGGGAATGCTCTCGACTTGATTTGCTCTTGGTGATTCCGTGTGGTTTCATAGTGGAGCACACCACATGAAATTCCTTTAGATGTTTGTAAGGGTCCTCACCCTGTAAGACCACGAAAAGTAGGCGATAAATGGATTAGTCGATTTAAGTTCAAATCGACATCTAAATTAGGATATTGATGCACGAGAGGTTGTTGATTTAAATTAGGAGTTGCTGACTCCACGAGAATTCTATTATTGTTTGGAATCGCCATCTCTTCTTCTTTGTTGGATTAGTTGGATAATAATTCCAAAGCTAAGTTGAGATTTGTGTGATGATCTGAAGCCTAAATCTATATTTGCGAGAAGATTTGTTGAACTTTAAGTTTTTCCTTCTTTAGCCTCCTTACGGTTTTCTCAATCTACGGATCAAAATCTAATATAGTAGCTTTGAGAAGATCGAGTCATAAAACAAGAACAAAACAAATAATAGAATAAAAACAAAACGCCAAATTACTCCCCGGGAACGGCGCCAAAATTTGGGAGCTGTCGTTTACACTCCTAAATTAACCTCACTTTCACTTCACAATTTATAATAATTAGCACAGTAATAAGTAAGGATCGATCCCACAGAGAGTAAAGTTGTTTTATAATTATTCTACTATTTCAACAGAAAATAAAGATGGGGGTTTTTGAAAATTATTTTTAAACTAAGAGAATAAGAATTAATGATGAAGTTAACTAAATATATAAAAACTTCAGTTCTGCAGTTTAGTTTCACCAAGTACAACAATCAATTAATCAAGTAATTATTATTTTTCCTTCAATGAAATTATTAGCCATAGATAACAATAAGCTCTTCTATTCGAAATTCTCCTTAGATTATCACTGTATGAAACAAGCTCTTCACCAGATTCTAACTAGCTTACAACCTAGAACAAGCTCTCTAGATTTAATATGATAGAAGCATTAAGAAATAGAGAATTAGGCTAATCCAAGCAACAAACACATAAGCTCGATTTGTTTAACTTGTTTTCTGATGATCTTAGCAATACACAAAAGCTTGTCCACAATTATTATTACCAAGTAGCTACTTGTGATGAATAAAGATATCAATTACACGTAATACCAATCTTAATCTAGCATATGATAATGATCAAACTAACTCAATTGGCCATATTAAATTAATTAGATCAATTAGCATGCAATCAATGAAAACAGATTATCAGAAGAAATTTCACACAAGAAGAAATAAATAATAATACTAAATTAATCAATTACTTGTAACAAGGATTCACCTCCCTTTAGAACTGAATGAAAAGAACTAGCCTGACATGCTCTTGAGCCTTCACTCCAATAGAGGATAGTTGAATATTGAATGAATAAAATCTTAACTCTCATCCTCTATTTATAGTGCTAGACAAAGTCCTAAATCCTATAGGAAGTAGAAATCCAAATCCTAAGAGAATTACAAATTATACTAATTTCCATAAAGAAATAGAATTCAATTTGAAATAAATCTTATTCTAAAAGAAATCCTAATTACAATAGATTTAAAAATCAATCTTCTAGAATCCAAAATTCAGATTTGAAATTGGAATTAAATTCCAAAGTTTGTCGTGATCAAAATCCTTGTTGCGCTCGATTTCTTCAATTTCCGTGTAAAACCAAGTTGATTCGTGTGGACTTTGGAGATGAGTGTAATTCAGTTGATAACAATTGCATAGGAATTAGGATGGTGAATAAAATCAAGTGGCCCACATGATATATCATATAAATTCATTTAATATCATTTATCTTGCCCGTGTGACATAAGTTCAAGAATTGCAAGTCTCGATCTGCTTGGTTGCTTGTTATCTTTGGAACATTAATTGGGCTAGGATCTCATGTTGCCCATATTGTTAGTTTGGAGTCCGTGCATTACATTGCTTCTTCCATTAATCAAATTGTGAGAAAATTAACCATGGCCCACATCATATTTGTGATATATTCACTTGATTGCTAGGAATTCTTTCTCAAGTTGAATATTTCATGGCCCACGTGAATATTAGCTCCTTTAATCCAATAATACTCAATTTGTCTTCAAATTATTTCCAAATTCACAGAGCCCATCAATTGTACCTAAAATAAAAATATACAAAATAATGAGTATATTTAGGCACAAAATAAATATAGAAGATTAAGTATTAAGGAATAAAAATATAACATATTCCATACTCATCATGGTGGTTGACGTCTTTGAGGCATTTTCTGTTAAAATATATACTCATTAGATTAGAACTCAACTTCTTTAAGTATCTTCTAGTTAACTTGCCTCCAAAAAGAAATAATCATATAACAAATAACACTTTGAATGAAATAATAACTTTTATTTATTCATAATCTCTTTGAAAATATAAAACGATAGCATCACTTCTATTTATAATACTTTCTTGAACTACAAAAGTTACAGGAAAACATCATCATCATATCCCATAGGTTACATAACACTTGGGATTTACATTATTTATCATTTTATTAATCGTCTACATTCCCTATCATGCCCTACTAAGATACTATATAGCCTTTCGACGCTCTTCTTCAATAACTTAGAACATTGTTCGGTGATCTAACACGTACGATGGCAGAGTCTCAAACTTAATCGGATAACCCATGACCCGATCTTGAGCTCGATTAATTATGACGTTGAATACTTTACCCATCTCCCCCATCTTCATCCTCTTTGCTTGTGTGTCTCTTACTGCTATCCTGGTTCATTGATAAGGTACCTCGTATGCGTCTTCAGCTCTTTCCCTCTTAGTATCTTCTTCCTTCAGCTTGTTCTTCAGTTCTGCGATCACCTCGATCAGTTGTTCATTCACTCCTTCAGTGTGTACCAGCTTCTCTTCGACATTAGTCAGACGTTCATCACGATCCTAGATCTCGTCGTCCTTCTATGCCATCGAAGTTTGTTTTTTAGCTACTATCTCCTGCAACTCCTCGACTGTATTCTGAAGTTCCATATTGCGGTCGTAAACTTCATCGTACATATGAGCAGGTATCGAGGTTAGTGGAATTTCTTCCTCCTCGTTCTCTTCATCCTCGTTCTCTTGTGGCAGCTCAACGGGATCCTCCTCATCCGTTTCCACGTCATTATCCTCATCTTCGACCATTATGACCAACGGGGCTGACTCCCATGGAAGTAGTTTTTCCCAAACAACCTGAATGTCATGAGGCTCCTCCTTTATAGGCATCTGAGGTTCTTCCTCCCTAGCCTGACTGGATTCTCCGACATTAGTCATCTTGACAACAAAATTTTAAGTTTTAATTATTAATCATTACTACTCGATACTCACGAGCACATAAGTTATAAACACATAAGCACATATGTGTTTTATTACTTCTTCCTTAAAACTCGATCAGAGTTTATCACCACTATCTTTTCAAAGGTTACTTCCTAAGGCTTTTTCCCACCTAAGGTTCATAGCCTAAGGCTTTGATACTAACTTGTGACATCCCCAAATCCCAGTACTTCACTACCTTAAGATTTGGTGTTCACTTAATCAAAACATTCACATCTAACTACCCAATTATAATAAAAATTGAATAATAAACCTTCCATTAAGGGATTACATTAATAAAATCTCTCAGGTTATCTAAACTTTAAATACAGTCATTCAAATGCGAAAAGTAAATACTTCATTACAATCATTAAAATAAAGACTGATAAAATATCAACATATTACAAGTCTTCAATACTTGTTCATCTTTCCCTCTCCCTTACTGGTGCTAGGTACATCGACATTCTCATCCTTAGCTGTAATAGTAATATAAGCATGAGTGAGCAAACAAAGCTCACTAGAAATAACACTTAATAAAATCTTTACAACAACTGCCAAATAGTATGCAATAGAACTGAACAATATGTTCAATTAACATTCTGAAATATACAACTGAGGGTCTAATGACCACGAACCATGTCTATAGTTATAAGTAATCTTTCAACTTAAACTTTAACAGTCATAAGACTATAGGGACTCCACGTACTTAGGGGGGTCAGCCCTTTGTACAATATATTGTGCATAAACATTTCAACGCTAAGCGTAAACCCCTAATAATAGGGTTGTTCATCTCAGTAATTAGATTACAAGTCCGCACCAAAGTAAGTTTGGTTTGGATACATTTCAAGGTAATTTAGAATTCAACGAACATCAACTAAGGATTAGTTGAATAAAAGGGTAATCACATTATGCTATGGAATCAATCATAAATGAATTAACATTGTTTATTAAGGTAATGCTTTAGGAATAATCTAAGAGCATAAATATTGAATAACAATAACATACCTTGCTTGAACAATATTAAGCCAAGGTTATTTATAATTGAATACTAAGCATGCATAATAAATAGCAATTTGAACGATAAAATTGTTCAACATTAGTATATCAGAATATATAAACATGCATGCTAATTAACAAGTTAAATACAAGAATTACTTGCTCAATGTCAACATAAGGTTTAGAAAACTTGCGTAATGTAATTCGAATTGGAAATAATAATTTTCTCAACGGAACAATAGATTTAGAGAACTTGCACAATGAAGTTTTAGGGTTAGAAGAACTTGCCTTGCGTATAAGCTATACCAAATTAACTTGAATCACAATACCCTATATATATATATATATATATATATATATATATATGTCATCATGACATAATTAGTCATTACCACATTATATATATAACTAAGTACATTCATCATGTAAGTTTTGATTTTGAACAACATAATCAAATTTCATTAGTAATAAAACTAGTTAATCGTTAATAACATGTTCATTCTTAGTATAGAAATACTAAAATCATAACTTAACAGTCCTACTATTAACACATAACACTTTTTTAGACTTTGTGTAAATAAATCACATTGTTCGACCATTTCGCTAACTCGTATTGCCATGCATGCCCCAGAAGCTTATCTTTCTTGGTAAACTGACCCCAAAATTCATACAATTCAATTCTCAACTTTGGTTGTTAATAACACATCTACCTTCTGATTTTACATCATTATTCGATGTTAAACATTATAAAATATGGAATAATTTAAACTTTTATGTCTTCTTACTATAATTCCCTGAATCAAAACCTTTATCATCTACATGTCTTTGAATCAATCTTATTTTATGATTCGCTTTATGTAAGACCCCAAATTATTAATAAATGAAATTTATTTTCCTCTATTTATTATTTTTGAAATAGTAAGGGTTGATTTGATTAATGTGGATAGTTATGGGTAAAATACGCAAATATTTCGAATAAGCAAGTGGTTATAAAATATTCATTATCGTCGGGGAATATTCGTTTTTGGTCGTGGAATATTAAATGCTTGTCGGGGAATATTAAATGCGATGGCTTGATATTTTGTGGGCCCATAACGAAAGCGATTGGATGAAGAAAGCGACAAATATAAGTTGTTTATAAATAGCAGGCGTAGTTATTACCAATTATCTTGTTGGAATACCCGTTGGTTAGAACACACTAATGTCTGGCGTTGTTGAACAAGTAGCTTTACGGTCAGTATTGCACCAATTATTGATTCTTACGTAAGAAGGCACTACTCAATAATTGTTTACGAGTAATTAATGTTCGATATTTTATTTTATTGATTCAATAATTCTTTGCATTGATATTTTATATTCTTGTTGTTTCAATAAATTGTCATTACACGGTATTTTCCATTATCGAAGCAATAATTCATATTATCGAATAATATTATTAGATAACATTATTGGCAATGTCTAGAAAGTTCATCTAAGGAGAGGTTTGGTCACCTAATTGCGCGCCAAGATGAGGAGAGATCCTTATTGGAAAGCCCCCCTCTTTCCAGGAGCGGCACGGTTGCAAGATCTTGTGATTCTGTAATATTATTTGTGAATAATTAATTATTGATTTATATGATGAGGAAAATATTGATTTTATGTGGATATAGATGGAGAAAATTTTTAAAATGACAATTGTTGAAAATTAATATTTTATCTTTTACGATAAAATAATTCATTTAAATATATTATTTTAATAATATATTAAGCGGTGATATTTTTACAACGAATGTGGGATATATGAGTATCTGAGGAGGAAGAATATTTTTGTTGCAATAAATGATTAACACATGTTTTGTGTGTCGGTGGACCCCATTTCTTATTTGAAATTTGATTATAGCACGTAAAATAAATGCATTTGTGGATTTGGTCAATTTACATTTGGAATTTGGAAAAACTTTCTTACGGAAAGTTGTAGAGGATTAGATTTCTTATAAAAACTCATGAGATTCGAATTTTTACGATAAAAGAGCTATTTATTATGGGTTATTGAAGTTCCAAAGCTCCGAAATAATTGATTTTTGGAAGTTTTAATTATGTTTTTAAAAAAAAACGTTTTTCAAATGTTGGTGGCCATCTTTAACATGTGCTTGGTGGTTGAAATCAGATTTCAAAGTGTGCGTAGGAATATATATATAATATATTATTATTATATTCAATTTTCTGCTTTGGTGTTCTAAGCATTTTCCTATAAATAGGGTGCTTATGTTAGAATTGAAAATCACACCAGAAACTGAAGTTTTCTATCTCTATATTCTCGAGCGTATTCTTGTGAGTATTTTGAGTATACTTTGAGTATTGCTATACGGTGCAAGTTCAAGTCATAGCCTATATCCGGTGTTTGAACTAGAAGTACTGTCTTTCGAGGTAATGGATGTTATTTTCTTCTCAAATGATATTATTTCTTCAATATCATTATCTTTGAAATATTAGTTGGAACTTTTTATCAAATTTGGAACTTTTTCATGTATGGGGTTACTATTCATGAGTTACTATTCACGAGTTACTATTCATGAGTTACTATTCACGAGTTATTATTCACAGTACTATTCATGAAGCGTGAAGATGTTTTTTGGGAAATTTCTATCTTTTGGTGTTTGGAGTTACTATTCACGTATCGACACTATTCACGATATCTGACACTATTCATAGAAAAATAAAATTTCTTCTTTTTGTCCAAAATATCTATTCGGATACTAGCTTTGATTGTATCCATGTTTTGATCATTCTTGAATTTTACTCCACTCGATTACTTATGAAGTATTTTTGAACTTGGATTGTTTAAAATATGAATCCTTAATAATTGTTCTTTTGTTTCAATTGGATTCATTTCCTTTAAAATATTTTCATCATCCTCGGTCCTAAATGATGATATTCTTGAATATCTTTGGCTTTTGTAGTAAAAGATGAATGATTTCTTGATGAATATCTTTGGCCGTAGTGCAAAGATGAGCAGTGTTGAGATGAACACGACCGGTCGATTAATATCTTTTGGCGTAGTGAAAAAGATGAGCAGTGTTTAGATGAACATGATTAATGATGAATATCTTTGGCTGTAGTGCAAAGATGAATATTTGATTCAGATATATATTGATTGATGTTACAGGAAAAAAATATCGACGATGAACTTTTTAATTTTTAGATAGAAGATAGTAGTTTGCATTCTCTACTTAACCCTTCTAATGAATTATTATTTCCGCTGCGAATATTGATTTAAAGTTTGTTGTCTATTGTATTCTATTAGATTTTTCCCTGTTGAAGACTAACGATAATTTGTTGTATATTATCTTAGTCATAATATTCTTTACTGGGCTAGTTGAGCTCACCCTTTTCCTTGTTGTTCCATTTTTCTTCTCAGGAGGCGATAATGTAGCGAAGTACTAGCGGGGTATGGAATTGAAGGTTCTAGAGAGAGTTGTTTAGTAGTCCTCACCATTTTGTAAAATAATGTATCAATAATTATGATGGGGATTTATTTGCGTGTGGATATTGTCTAGATGGCAATATCTCGTATTTAAACTCACGGTTTATATGTAGTAATAATAAAGTTGTAGTTATTTCTGTACCATGTATTTGGCGACTCAGAATGGGTTGGATGGAATGGACCTATTTTGGGGGCGTCACAGTTGGTATCAGAGCTTAGGGATATGATCTCTGGCGGAGATCGGGGAATAGAACTAGAGGGGAGGCGAGTAAATCCTTCGCTAGTGTGTCCTACCTAAGCTTATTTGTTGGTTGGTCATAATATAGGGGTATTATGTGATTTGTTAATTTATTTAATTAACCCTTGTTTTATGATAGTTTTTAAGAATGGCTGCTGAGAACGTTAACAATGGAGTGAATGAGATCGTGGAGACACCTCTAATCGCCAACCAGGATAATGTGATGTCAGGCGAAGAAGGAATTAGAGATATCCATGTGTTGAGTGAAGAATTGATAGTTGCACCCGAGATAGTCGCAGAGGTAACAACTGAGAGTGAGGAAGAAGAGGAAGAAGAGGTACCTGAAGAGAGTTTATTAGAGGTATTTTATGATCAAAATGTAGAATTGCAAAATCGTATTCATGAGTTAGAAGAAGCAGTTTGAAGAATTGCAGCGGCAAATGGGAGCAAAAGGATGCAACGATTCAAGCTTATGTTACCCGATATGTGATGCTTGAGCGAAGCACTCTTTGGCGAGTATAAGATGATAAAGTCGAACTGAAATTTGAAAGAAGAAATAAGCTGAACGAGTGAGAATGAGTGATGCATGGGTAAAAAGCATACGACAGCGTTGATATTATGGAAAGAGATGTCAATCTAAAAGAGAAGATTTAACGATGGACGGAAAGGCGTCGGCGACATCAAAGACCAATGAACAAATTCTAAGGGAAGAGAACGATCGCCGTTAGATGCTACTGATGCGAGAGGAGGACATTTAAGGTCAAACTGTTCAAAGCCTTCCAAGGTATGTTTTAGTTATGGAAAAGATGGTCGATAGCTAAATTTTGTCCTATAAGCGAAATCAAGTCCGGTTGGGACGTTGGCACGAGGCGGATCTGAGAAAAGTCAAAGTCAACGATTCTTTGGAAGAAGCGTTTTTTCGTGACTTCTCAAAAAGCGAGTAACCCGAACGAAGTTAGAGCGGGTTAGTTAATTATAAATTCTTGCGAAGTTTATACCTTACTAGATCTGGGTTCTACCCATTCTTTTATCTCTCTTGCTTGCGCTCAACGTTTGAACTTGACTACGGAGAAATTAGACTTTGACCTATTTATGGAGACTCCGTTGGGAGAAACTTTCATTACATCCGTTGTTTAGAAATCTTGCTTGATTCAGGTTGGCACTATCACATTACCTGTTGACCTTATTCCTATAAAGATACTTGCTTTTGATGTGATTTTAGGGATTGATTGGTTAACTACTCATCATGCCAAATTGATTGCTTTTGTAAGGTTGTTAGTTTTCATATTCCTAAGCAACTTTGTTATTCAATTCAAGCAATCAAACCATTGTAGTCAAACATTTTCATATCAAGCCATGAAGTCATTCGTTTATTACGAATGTCAAGTTTTCTTAGTCCATGTTATGGATTTGAATAAAGACACGTCGATTTGAATAATATTCTGTTGTTATTGATTTTTCCGACGTATTTCTGAAGAATTTCTTGGCTTACTCCCAAAGGCGATATTAAATTCATATCGACTTTGAACCCGGTGACAAAACTCATTTCTAAAATCTCATATCGAATGGCTCTATTGAACTTGGGGAGTTAAAAATTCAACTATAGAATTTGGTACTGAGCCTTTATCCGGTGACTTCCTTTGTGGAATGCACCTAAGCGGACTCTCCGTAGGGGACGTCATATTTAAATGCGATAGTAAAGCGATAGGTGTCATTGTGACGTTTATCCAAGGTTGGGATATAAGTCACGATTGAGAACAACCTAAGTCGGTAATCGAAATACGTAGCTTTCTAGGCTTAGTTGGTTATTATCGGAGATTCGTTGAAGGATATTCTCGAATCGCTATTCCATTAACTTAAATTGACTCATAGAGATACAAAATTCGAATGGAGCAAGGAATGTGGGAAGAACTTTGAAGAACTCAAGATGAGACTCATTTCAAAGACATGTTACGACCATGCCATCACGGAAAAGCGAACGTGGTAGGCGGCGTGTTGAGTAGAAGATCGTATACAAGCACGAGTACGATATTGTCAAAGACTCATTTCGTATAATTTACAAATAATAGAGATGGAGATGAAAACTCTAGTTACCAGCGTGATGATATCTGAGTATAATCGACTTTAATCGATAAAGTTAAAGTTGTTCAAGCTACACAATGCCGGGTGATGAATTTGAAGAAGGAGGTGCAAGAAGTTGTTATTTCAAAAGCGAGAATCGGTGAGGTGAGGAAAGCTCAAACCTTCGATTTATTAATCCATTTGAAATTCTCGATCGAATAGGAACCGTGGCCTATAGACTCGTTTTACCGCCAAGTATGATGGCGTGTTCATAACGTTTTTCACGTATCGATGTTACGTAAATATGTGGACGACCGAACCACGTCATTGAGTTAGAATCGGACGAGATAGTAGAAGTCTTAACGTCACGAGGAGGTACTGTCAAGATCTTGGATAGGAAAGAACATGTCCTATGTCTGAGGTTATACCACGAGTTAAAGTTTTGTGGAGAAACTATGCTATTGAGGAAATGACACGGGAGTTGGAAAGCGGAAATGAAAGCGAGGTATTCTCATCTTTTGAAACACACCCAGTGCGTCACGTCAATTTCGAGGACGAAATTTCATAAGGAGGGAGGTTGTAAGACCCCAAATTATTAATAAATGAAATTTATTTTCCTCTATTTATTATTTTTGAAATAGTAAGGGTTGATTTGATTAATGTGGATAGTTATCGGTAAAATCATAAATATTTGAATAAGCAAGTGGTTATAAAATATTCATTATAAATTGGGGAATATTCGTTTGGTCGTGGAATATTCGTCTTTGTCGGGGAATATTAAATGCATTGGCGGCCTTGATCTTTTGTGGGCCCATAACTTGAAAGCGATTGGATGAAGAAAACAACAAATATAAGTTGTTTATAAATACTTGGCGTAGTTATTCAAGAATTATCTTGTTGGAATATTCGATTGGTTAAAACACACTAATCACGCGTTGTTGAACAAGAAGCATTTGCAGTATTGCACCAATTATTGATTCTTACGTAAGAAGGCACTACTCAATAATTATTACGATAATTAATTATTCAAATATTTTATTTTATTGATTCAATAATTGCTACATTGATATTTTATATTCGTTGTTGTTTCAATAAATTGTCATTTACGGTATTTTCCATTATCGAAGCAATAATTCATATTATCTGAATAATATTATTAGATAACATTATTGCCAATGTCTAGAAAGTTACATCTAAGGAGAGGTTTGGTCACCTAATTGCTTGGCAGGCGAAGAAGGAGAGATCCTTATTGGAAAGCCCCTCTTTCTGTAGAGCGGCACGGTTGCCCGATTTGTGATTACGTAATATTATTTGTGAATAATTAATTATTGATTTATATGATGAGGAAAATATTGATTTTATGTGGATATAGATGGAGAAAATTTTTAAAATGACAATTGTTGAAAATTAATATTTTATCTTTTTACGATAAAATAATTCATTTAAATATATTATTTTAATAATATATTAACTTGGTGATATTTTTACAACGAATGTGGGATATATGAGTATACCGGGAGGAAGAATATTTTTGTTTGCAATAAATGATTAAACACATGTTTGTGTGTGGTGGACCCCATTTCTTGTTGAAATTTGATTATACTTTTGTAAAATCGTCTGTTTGTGGATTTCGGTCAATTTTTGTTTGGAATTTGGAAAAACTTTCTTCTGGAAAGTTGTAGAGGATTGAATTTCCTATAAAAACTCGCGAGATTCGAATTTTTCTGATAAAAGAGCTATTTATTATGAGTTATTGAAGTTTCAAAGCTCCGAAATAATTGATTTTTGGAAGTTTTAATTATGTTTTTTAAGAAAAACGTTTTTCAAATGTTGGTGGCCATCTTTAACATGTGCTTGGTGGTTGAAATCAGATTTCAAAGTGTGCGTAGGAATATATATATAATATATTATTATTATATTCAATTTTCTGCTTTGGTGTTCTAAGCATTTTCCTATAAATAGGGTGCTTAGGTTAGAATTGAAAATCACACCGTAAAGCTGAAGTTTTCTCTCTATATTATCGGCGTATTCTTGTGAGTATTTGGAGTATACTTTGAGTATTGCTATACGGTGCAAGTTCAAGTCATAGCTTTATATCAGGTGTTTATTTAGAAATCATTGTCTTTTCGAGGTAATGGATGTTATTTTCTTCTCAAATGATATTATTTCTTCAATATCATTATCTTTGAAATATTGGTTGAAACTTTTTATCAAATTTGGAACTTTTCATATGGGGTTACTATTCATGAGTTACTATTCACGAGTTACTATTTATGAGTTACTATTCACGAGTTACTTATTCACGAGTACTATTTATGAAGCGTGAAGATGTTTTTTGGGAAATTTCTATCTTTTGGTGTCTGAGTTACTATTCACGTATATGACACTATTCACGTATCTGGTGATTATTCATAGAAAAATAAAATTTCTTCTTTTTGTCCAAAATATCTATTCGGATACTAGCTTTGATTGTATCCATGTTTTGATCATTCTTGAATTTTACTCCACTCGATTACTTATGAAGTATTTTTGAACTTGGATTGTTTAAAATATGAATCCTTAATAATTGTTCTTTTGTTTCTTTGGATTCATTTCCTTTAAAATATTTTTCATCATCCTCGGTCCTAAATGATGATATTCTTGAATATCTTTGGCTTTTGTAGTGCAAAGATGAATGATTTCTTGATGAATATCTTTGGCCCGTAGTGCAAAGATGAGCAGTGTTGAGATGAACATGACCGATCGATTAATATCTTTGGCCGTAGTGCAAAAGATGAGCAGTGTTTAGATGAACATGACCAATTGATGAATATCTTTGGCCTCTATAGTGCAAAGATGAATATTTGATTCGAGATATATATTGATTGATGTTACAGAAAAAATATCGACGATGAACTTTTAAATTCATAGATAGAAGATAGTAGTTTGCATTCTCTACTTAACCCTTCTAATGAATTATTATTTCCGCTGCGAATATTGATTTAAAGTTTGTTGTCTATTGTATTCTATTAGATTTTTCCCTGTTGAAGACTAACGATAATTTGTTGTATATTATCTTAGTCATAATATTCTTTACTGGGCTAGTTGAGCTCACCCTTTTCCTTGTTGTTCCATTTTTTCTTCTCGGGGAGGCGAGAATGTAGCGAGTACTAGTCGGGGTATGGAATGAAGGTTCTAGAGAGAGTTGTTTAGTAGTCCTCACCATTTTTGTAAAATAATGTATCAATAATTATGATGGGGATTTATTTGCGTGTGGATATTGTCTAGATGGCAATATCTGTATTTAAACTCACAGTTTATATGTTGTAATAATAAAGTTGTAGTTATTTTTGTACCATGTATTTGGCGACTCAGAATGGGTTGGATGGAATGGACCTATTTTGGGGGCGTCACACTTTATCACTGTTATTATATAAAATTTTACATTTCAATCTGATAACCTTAAATATCAGATAACTCTAACTTTAGCTTTACAACTCAACATAAAACTATACATCATAAAACTTTTAGTATATCTCATTAATCTTAATCATCGTATAAAGAAATAACAACTTTAGTTAAAATATTAATCTCCGTATATTATTTCTGATCCACGTCATTCAAGTAGCACATAGTGTTACCTTCAATCCTTAACTTATAAAAATGGTTATTTGCAAGGTTGAGCTCGACAGCCCAGCAAAATCTAACAGTTTTCATGCATCACGTAGCACATAATAACATGCTCAACATATATCTCTTAAACATTGGACTACAGATAACAAGTATAAAGATTGAGTTCATTACTCAATCAGCATGCTTTACTCAATCAACATAGTCATAAGTTGACTTTAACATTTCATACATTCAACATACATATAACACATCATGCACTTTGCAATAAAGATTTAAAATAGCTAATCACCAAGTTCACATAGCAAATAGGAACTGAAAGACTTGCCTTTACCGGCGTTTTACCAACACGCTAATACTTCGCGTCGTTGCACAACCTACACTGTACATGAGATTGATAATAAATAAAATCAATAATTAATCTCATGGTCAAATTTATTCTAAGACCTTACTTTATCTTATTATCCTTTATAATGTCTTTATAGACATCTAACTATTTTATATGCAACTCGGTTTTATTTTCATTTTCATCACCACACATGCTAGACTATCGCACTTGTAGTTTAATGTGCGTATATCACACCATTTTATTATACCACTTTGGTTTCAAAAATGCATATTCAACACATTGTTTACATGTTTAATTTTCTTTCAAAAATCAAAAATCGCCCTTTTCGATTTCTTTCCATTATTATTCTTGTATTATCATCTTTTCATACTCAGATATCCAATATTAGCCATTAATTAGACACTTTGTATACCAAAGTTTAGAAACACTATTACTCTTAGGCATTTTATCGAGCACGTTATGTGTACACATTAACTTATCTCAACTCTTGATCTTAAATGATTAATTATGCATAGAATATGATAACACATATATATACTCATTACATATGTCAAAACATATTTTTAATCATCAAAATATACCATCACCCAAAATTTTAATTCAAACAGAATTATAAAACTCATCTTCACAATTTCTTTAACAAAATGTTGTTTTCGTTAATAACGTAACTCCTTTGTTACATGTCCATTCTTGTTCCTTCTTATACAGAATTAACCCTTACTTAGTGTACTACAACCTCATCTAGGCCTTAAAGTCAAACCCTTATCCATCTAAACCAGATTCTGCAATTCATCATCTAGTCTAGAAAATTTCATTTTCTGGACATGCTTACTAAACAATTTAATTCGGACATGATCTGGTCCATAAAATTGCTCAATCTCAAGTTTCTGGCTAGTAAACTTCCATATCTATAACTTTTTAGTTTAAAGATTCTTCATATTCAAAACAAACGAATTTATATGAATTGTTCAAAGTCAGAAACCGTAACAGTTTTGATTTTCTTGGCAGATTATTTTCCATGCGGACCAGCCTTACTAAAATAGACATTGCAAGAAATATGCAACGTGTTTTCATGTGATTCCACTTTCAGAATATAGTTTACTTCCATATCTTCGATTTGATATATGGCTTACTTTCTATCTCATTATACCCAAAGAGGTATGAATTTCACAAGATCTGTCCATAATTACTTAAAACCTACGAATTGTGTTCTTCAAATTTTCTTTCCATTTCATTTTCTTTCTTGAATCCTCTTGGTTGATTCTTGATAATCTAAGATTAAACCAATACAAACAAGATTAAGCATGATCTACTACCCTAGAATATAAATATACCCAAAAAAATCAAAGATTAAATAAGAGTTTAGAAGTTACCTTCTTCTAGCTTTCTTCTTCTTCTTCTTCTTCTTCTTCTTCTTCTTCTAGCTCATCTCAATTCCTCTATTTCTCTTTATCTCTCTCAATTTCTCTATTTCTCTCTTCCACCAAGACTCTTGCTATAAAAAAAACTCTAGGATTTCTTCTTGTGTAACTCCTCATTTGGGTAATAGTTATTGTAATAATTCATATAATTGTAACCCCCACTAATAACATAAGGCTTATGTTACAAAACTCTTACATTCATGACCAATATCACATTAATCCATCTTAGTAGCATAACCTCACTTTTCCATCATTAGTTAAGCAATCCAATGGTTAGGCTATTCATTATATACTATTATTACTTTACTATGACATATAACATATTTCTAATGTCACACTTCAATAATTTAAAATTATTTTATTAGTAAAATCAATTAAACTTTAATAATAAAATGCACATCAATTATAAAATTATCTATCAAATTATAACGCTTAATTAAATTAAGCCAAAACAACCAACATCAAATATTTATTATTCAATACATAAATTAACTAAAATATTTATCTAACTCAAATAAATATTTTAATTAATTATAAAAATCACATTCGTTACATTTTTCCCTCCTTATTAGGATTTCGTCCTCGGAATCACCGAAATCTCCCTTACCTAGTTTTCATCTCGTCTCTTTTAGAAATCTATTGTAGAACAACTTCAACACATTACCTTAACATAGGTTCTATATTTTCTGTTCCTCTCAACAATTCTTGAATTTTTTTATTTCATAACATTCACTTAAACTCAATTATATTTTAGTATTATATATTCTTTAACCTATTCATTTCATTTTCTAAGGATCGTTATCATAAACACTCAGGATATTATAGCGGCTTGAAAACACAAGCCAATCGGTTGTCCTTTTCAATAATAGTCTTTGGTATGCTGCATTAACTGAAACATACATTGTTGTTGGTATATACTTGCTGCTAAACTCAGAACTTTGACAATCACCTCGGCAGCAAAGCATGACATGAATAAAAGTCAATTTGGCCAATAATCTACTTTCTAACAACCTAATTAACATGTAATACTTACAGAGACTTCATATAAACATAATTTAAAGTCTCTTAACATGATTTTACCCACATAACAACATAAACATCAAATTTAAAACAACTAATTTTAATATTTTTGATAAAACTTCACTTTTTGACATTTTCAGTGAAAACCATCAGTGAAACTTTGTTTTTCAACCAAAATAATTAATTCCAAATAACTTCTTTTATGTTTATTCATCCTTTTTCAAATTCAATAGTAAATTTATAATTTAAAGAACTACTAAAACCTTAATTTTACTTTTAAACTAAGCCATATCCATACATATTCATATAAACTCACTACAATAAGGTTTCTTCACAAATTACATATACAATGTGAGACCCCAGATTTTATGAATAAAGATTTAATTTTCTCGAAATATTTTTTTAATATTATGGTGTGGATTTGAGATAATGTTATAGTTGTGGGTAGTATTTATAAATTTTGCAAAGTTTTGCAAGTTGTCATATTATATTCTATTGGTCGGGGAATATTTATTTTATCAGGGAATATTCGTGCAATGGCACAATCATTGGTGGTCCCCGCAACAGAATTATGGTCGGATTGAGACAACGACAAAAATATTTTATGAAAATAACGGCGAAAGTTTTACCGTTAATACTGTTGAACTACTCGGTAGTAAAAGTACGATGTCTGGCGTGGTTACATAGTAGCACAGTATTAATTATTGATTCTTACGTGATAAGTCACTCGGTTTTGTTCGTATTATTAATGTAATAATCTGGAAAATCTTTTATATAAAGCAGAATACTTTTATAAAGTTATTCTATAAATAGAATATATTATATTTTATTATGCATAGTGTTGCATAGTGTCTGCATAGTATTTTGCATAGTAAAATCTTTTTATATAAAATAGAATACTTTTATAAAGTTATTTGTTTTATTATACAATAATTAGAATATATTATATTTTATTATGCATAGTGTTTGCATAGTGCCTACATAGTGTTTGCATAGTAAAATCTTTTATAAAGTTATTTATTACGTTGGAATAACCGGTCTATGCAAAGTACTTCATATATGGTGAAATTCTTATAATATTCCATTCTTTATTATTCTGTTGGAATATCCTGTCTGTGCATTTTACGCAGGACCTGGTTCCGTTATTTATTATTCTATTGGAATATCACAGCCGCATGTAATTTTGCTCGACTGGTTTACATTATTATTATTACTGTTGGAATAAATGCATCATCTCTAAATACCGCATGCATGGTGATTTCTTTTGTTATTCCATTCTTTATTATACTCAGTTTGCTAAAGTTTTGACTTCTATACTCCATGAAATTAGTGGAATATCCTTGATATTTGCGCTTCATCCAGTATCTTTTCATGGAAATATTCTTCTGAGCATTCTTGAATTTTACTCTACAAAGCAGTATCATGTTGACAATTTGGACGTTATCAGCTCCTAGATAAATTAATTCTTGAACTTATTTTATTGAATTCTTATATCATTGTCATCATACTCATGTTTTTTTTTAAAGTCATATGTGGCCTGTAGTGCATAGATGGACTTGGTATGATTATGACCAGGGATTATTCGGTATAATCATAACCGTAATGTTTCAAATGATGTGGAAAAAGTCCTCATTGGCCCGTAGTGCATTGATAAATAGTTTTTGGTATGATTATGGCTATAGATTCTCTTTGGCCGTAGTGCAAAGATGAATTATTTTATGGCATGATCAGGACCGTTGATGAAAACATCATTATCTTTAGCCGTAGTGCATGGATAATTTGTGGTCGTGATACTAAAGAATATCCTTGGCCTGTAGTGCAGGGATGATTTGATGATGTAGATTATTTATTAAGTTGAGTCTCAGCGATAAAAGTCATGAAAAACCTTTTAAATCATAGAAGATAGTAGATTTTATTCTCTACTTGACTCTTCTAATGGATTGCTTGTTCCGCTGCAGTTAAACTTGATAGTTATTATATTTTATCAGTTTAACACTGTTGAAGGCTAACGATAAATTATTCTGCATTATCTTAGTCATAATAATTCTTACTGGGCTTGTTGAGCTCACCCTTTCTTTCACTGTTCTCTTCGGGAAATTAGAACGTAGCTGGGACTAGTCGGGGAACAGAGTGATGGTCCTAGATGGTGCATTAGTAGTCCTCACTATTCTGTGAATAGTGTGATAATAATTGTAATGAGGACTCCTTTTGAGTTTGTATACTCTCTAGGGCAATATTTGTAACGCCCCCAAAATAGGTATACATCACCCATTTTGAGTCGCCAAATACATTGTACAGAAACAAATACAACTTCATTAAACTGTGAATTTAAATACAAATAGAGAGTATAAAAACTCAAAAGGAGTCCTCATTACAATTATTGATACACTATTTTAAAAATAGTGAGGACTGCTAAAATAACTTTCTAGAACCATAAATCCGTACCCCGACTAGTTCCTGCTATGTTCTCACCTCCTGAGAAGAAAAATGAAACAAAAGGGTGAGCTCAACTAGCCCAGTAAAGAATAGTATGACTAAGATAATATACAACAAATTATCATTAGTCTTTGACAGGGAATAATCTGATAAAATATAATAGACAACAAGTTTTAGATCAACAACTACAGCAGAAAACAGCAATCCATTAGAAGAGTCAAGTAGGGAAAGAATTCTACTATCTTCTAATATTTAAAAGTCCATCATCAATATTTTATCCCTGTAACATCAATCAATATACATCTTGAATCAAATATTCATCTTTGCACTATAGGCCAAAGATATCCATTTGTATCACCAGTTGGTCATGTTCATCTCAACACATGTTCATCTTAGCACTACGGGCCAAAGATATTCATTAGGTAATCATTCATCTTTGCACTACAGGCCAAAGATATTCATTTGTATCATCATTTAGGACTGAGGATGATGAAAAATATTTTAACGAAAACGAATCCTGTGAGATAACAGATCAAATATAAAGGATTCGTATTACAGTCCAAGTTCAATAATATTCCGAAATAACCAATTTTGAAGCAGAATTCAAAAATAATGATCAAAACATGGATACAATCAAAGATAGTAACCATAATAGACAACTTGGACAAAAAGAAGAAAATTTCATTTTTTTAGTGAATAGTGCCGTATTGGTGAATAGTGTCATATACGTGAATAGTGCCGTATACGTGAATAGTAACCACCATACAAAAAGTTCTAAATTTGATAAAAAGTTCATACCAATATTTCGGCATAATGATATTGAAGAAAATATCATTTAAGAAGAAGATAATATCCCTTACCTCAAAATATTAGTACTTCTGATCGGAATATCCAGATTATCGATTGAAGGAAACTTGCACTGATTAACAGAAACTCACAAAGTATCTAAATACTCACAAAATACACTCAATAATCAAGAGAGAGAAAGAGAGAAAACTTGTTTCTGGTGTGATTTTCAAGTCTAACGTATACTTCTATTTATAGGAAAATGTTAGCACGCTGAAGCAGACTTAACCTGCAACCTGATGGCTTTACCTGCTACTATTCCCACCCACCATATTTAAATAAAAATCTCAACACATTTCTTCAGCAACCAAGAGTGGGGCCCACCAATTCTAGAATTTTCCACCAAAATGATTTATAACCTAATTTCCGAATCAGCCACCTCTTAAAATTCATAACAAATCATACGCTCATTTTTAATGGTTCAAAATTTGTGGACATATACTCAACTTATATATGTATAACATATCCAAAAATTACAACGATCCAATGGTTGGATTAAAAATTATAACTCCCGTAATATATCTCAAAAAAACACTCGTTTAATTTTTAATATCTCCAATCCGACAAAATACTAATAAAACACCTCAACATTAATTCCTTCATTTATAACCACATAAATAAATCCATCATTTATATCCACATAAAATAAATATTTCCTTATCATATGAATCAATGATTAATTATTCACAAATAATATTACAGAATCACATTTATGACAACTAGGCTGTTCCTAGGAAAGAGGGGGCTTTCCAATAAGGATTTCTCCTTACTGGCGCGCAATTAGGTGACCAAACCTCTCCTTGACAGAACTTTCTAGACATTTCCAATAATGTTATCTAATAATATAATTCTAAATAATCTGAATTACTGATCTGATAAAGGAGATACTGTGCAGTGACGATAATTGAAACAACAATAATATAAAATATCAATGCAACAATTATTGAATCAATAAAATAAAATATTGAACAGTAACTACTGTGACAATTATTGAGTAGTGTCTTCTTACGTAAGGATCAATAATTCAACAATACTGTGCAATACCGTATGCTACTGTGCAACAACGCGTATTACTTTACTTTAACCACCGGGTATTCCAACAGTGTTAACGGTAACAACTACGCCGTTATTCAATTTTGTCGTTTTCTTCATTCGACCGTTATCCGTTATGGGGCCCACAATTGGTCTGGCCGTCGTACGAATATTCCCCAACAGAAAGAATATTCCACCGACAAAATGAATATTTTATAACCACTTGCTTATTTTGCAAAATTTTCACATTTCACCCATAACCAAAGTTATTATATCAAATTAATACCTTATTATTCACAATAATAAATAAAGGAAATTTGATTTTATTCATTAAAAAGTTGGGGTCTTACAATATTTGTATTCAAACGCACAGTTTATGTTTTGTCGTATTGTACACGACAGTTGTATTATTAAGTTGCATTTCAATTCTGTACCATGTATCTGGCGACTCAAGATTGGTGATGTATACATAATTTTGGGGACGTCACATACAATATGACTTAATTCATCTATAAACTTATGAACACAACTTATAACAAACAATTATCACATTAAGTTATATACAACAATCAATTCAACCTCTACAAAGATTTTTAAAGAAAAATTTTGGAAGAGAAGACCACTAAAGCTTTTGAAAAATAAAAGAGTTTAGATGATACCTTGTATGCTAGAAGTTGAAAATTTTCTTCCTTTGATCAACAAAACTTCTTTTCCCAAATTCCTTTCTCAAAACCTTTCTAGGATTCTCTCAAGTTTTCTCTCAATTTCTTCTTTTCTTCTTCTCTTCTTTTTCTTCTTCTAAGTCTTTCATCTCCTAACTCTATCTTAGGTACTAACATATAATGTATGGTAATAATATATATTAATTATATAATATAAATATAGATATAACTGATATCAGTTATCTAAGTTTTTGAAAATCAAAAGCTATAAGGTTTGTTTATTTTAAAATATTTATTGAATTATATAAATATTTAATAGATGTGTTTATTGTTGAGTAAATATTTGTTTAAATTTGATTTGATATGATTTGGTTAATTATTTGTTAAATAAATAATTAATGAGTTAAGGAAATTAATTATTGTGAGCTAATATTCTAATTTAATTTAATAATTAAATTATGAAGTTGATAAGGATTAAATGGATTATTATAATGTTTTAAATTTAATTCGGTAATAAAAGTGTGATAAATAACTATGCTATAATTGGGTTATTAAAAAAATTTAAAGGAGTTTAATTTAGTTTTGCCAAGCAAGGCTTAAGGATATTAAGTCTTTAATTTTAAAGAACTTTTGTGACGACCCCAAAATAGGTCCATTCCATCCAACCCATTCTGAGTCGCCAAATACATGGTACAGAAACAACTACAACTTTATTATCACAACAATAAAACTGTGAGTTTAAATACAAATATTATCTTCTAGACAATATTTATACTCAAATAAATCCTCATCACATTTATTGATACATTATTTTACAATAATGGTGAGGACTACTAAACAACTCTCTCTAGAACCTTCATTCCATACCCGACTAGTACTCGCTACATTCTCGCCTCCACGAGAAGAAAAATGGAACAACAAGGAAAAGGGTGAGCTCAACTAGCCCGGTAAAGAATGTTATGACTAAGATAATATACAACAAATTATCGTTAGTCTCCAACAGGAAAAATCGATAGAATACAATAGACAACAAGTTTCAAATCAATATTATGAATGGAAATAATAATTCATAGAAGAGTTACGTGAGAGAATGAAATCTACTATAATCTATGAATTTAACGGTCCATCATCAATATTTTATCCTGTAACATCAATCAATATTCATCTCAAATCAAATATTCATCTTTACTCTGAGCCAAAGATATTCATCGATCGATCGTGTTCATCTCAACACTGTTCATCTTTGCACTAAAGGCCAAAGATATTCATCAGTCGGTCATGTTCATCTCAACACCTGTTCATCTTTGCACTAAAGGCCAAAGATATTCATCGAAATTATTCATCTTTGCACTCTACGGGCCAAGATATTCTTCAGAAATCATTCATCTTTGCACTGGCCAAAGATATTCAATAATATCATCATTTAAAGGCGAGGATGATGAAAAATATTTTTAAAGAACGAATCCAGTGAAACAAAATGACAAGGATTAAGGATTAAGGATTCGTACTTTGTTTTATCCATGTCCAACAATACCTCAAAAATAATCATAGTGAAGTAAAATTCAAGAATGATCAAAACATGGATACAATCAAAGCTAGTATCCGAATAGATATTTTAGGCGAAAAGAAAAATTTTTATTTTTGATTGAATAGTCTTGCCGTATTCGTGAATAGTGCAGTATATCGTGAATAGTCTTGCCGTATATCGTGAATAGTAACTCAAACACCAAAAGATAGAAATTCCACAAAAACATCTTCACGCTTCATGAATAGTACTCGTGAATAGTAACTCGTGAATAGTAACTCATGAATAGTAACTCGTGAATAGTAACTCATGAATAGTAACCTTGAGCATGAAAAAGTTCCAAATTTGATAAAAAGTTCCAACCAATATTTCAAAGATAATGATATTGAAGAAATAATATCATTTGAGAAGAAAATAACATCCCTTACCTCAAAGAATCAAGTACTTCTAGTTGAAAAAACAGGATATAGTCTTTGAAGGAACTTGCACCGTCTAACAATACTCAAAGTATACTCAAAATACTCACAAGAATACGCTCGATAATATAGAGAGAGAAAGAGAAAACTTTATTTACGGTGTGATTTTCAATTCTAACTTAAAGCCCTCTATTTATAGGAAAATGTTAGTTGGCCAGAAGGCGGACTTGACACGCTACACGATGGCTTTACTCGCTACTATTGCCACCCACCACATTTGAAATAAAATTCAGCACATTTTTCACCAACCACAAGTGGGGCCCACTCAATTCTAGAATTTTCCACCAAAATCAATTATAAACCTAATTTAGAATCGGTCACCTCTTAAAATTCATAACAAATCATTTCGTGAATTTTAACGGTTCAAAATTTGTGGACATATACTCAACTTATGTATGTATAACATACCCAAAAATTACCACAATCCAACGGTCGGATTAAAAATTATAACCCCATAATATATCTCAAAACCCTTGATTTGATTTTTAATACCTCCAATCCGATAAAATCTTGATAAAACACCTCAACATTAATTCCTTCATTAATAACCACATAAATAAATCCATCATTTATATTCATATAAAATAAATATTTCCTTATCATATGAATCAATAATTAATTATTCACAAATAATATTACGAATCACATTTATGACAACCAGTGTTCCTCAGAAGAGGGGCTTTCAATAAGGATCTCTCTCCTTCTTGGGCGCGCAATTAGGTGACCAAACCTCTCCTTATGAACTTTCTAGACATTGCCAATAATGTTATCTAATAATATTATTCAAATAATATGAATTATTGATCGATAATGGGAAATCTTGTGCGATGACAATTATTGAACAACAATAATATAAAATATCAATATGACAATTATTGAATCAATAAAATAAAATATTGAACAGTAACTACTGTGAAAATTATTGAGTAGTGCCATCTTACGTAAGGATCAATAATTCAACAATACTATGCAATACCGTGTGCTACTGTGCAACCACGCGTATTACTGTATTTTAACTACCGGGTATTCCAACAGTCTTAACGGTAACAACTACGCCGTTATTTATAACCACCCAAACTTTGTCGTTTTCCTCATCCAATCGCTTTCCGTTATGGGGCCCACACATGGCTGCGCCGTCGTACGAATATTCCCCGACAGTACGAATATTCCACGACCAAAACAATGAATATTTTATAACCACTTGCTTATTTTGAAATATTTGCGTATTTAACCCTTAACTATCCACATTAATCAAATCAACCCTTACTATTTCAAGATAATAAATAAAGGAAATTCCTTTTTATTTAAAAAAATTTCGGGGTCTTACAACCTCCCCTCCTTATGAAATTTCGTCCTCGAAATTGGACGACGTACACAGTGTTTGAAAAGATGAGGATACCTCGCTTTCATTTCCGTTTCAAATTCTGGTCATTTCCTCTATAGCATGATTCCTCCACAAAACTTTAACTTGTGGTATGACCTTTGCGCGTAGGACATGCTCCTTCCTATCCAAAATCTTGACAGGTACCTCCTCATACGTTAAGTCTTCGGCTATCTCGTCCGGTTCTAACTCAATGACGTAGTTCGGGTCGTAACATCGATACGTGAAAAACGTTATGAACACGCGTCATACTTGACGGTAAAACGAGTCTATAGGCCACAGTTCCTATTCGATCGAGAATTTCAACTGGATTAATAAATCGAAGGTTTGAGCTTTCCTCACCTCAGCGATTCTCGCTTTTAAAATAACAACTTCTTGCACCTCCTTCTTCAAATTCATCAGCTCCGGTGTGTAGCTTGAACAGCTTTAACTTTATCGATTAAAGTCGATTATACTCGTATATCATCACGTAGGTACCTAGAGTTTTCATCTCCATCTCTATTATTTGTATATTATACGAAATTAGTTTTTGACAATATCGTACTCGTACTTGTATACGATCTTCTACTCAACACGTCAGCTACCACGTTCGCTTTTCCAGGATGGCATGGTCAGAACATGTACTGAAATGAGTCTCCTCTTGAGTTCTTCGAAGCTCTTCCCACATTCCTTGCTCCATTCGAATTTTGTATCTCTATGAGTCAGCTACGTTAATGGAATAGCGATTCGAGAATATCCTTCAACGAATCTCCGATAATAACCAACTAAGCCTAGAAAGCTACGTATTTCGATTACCGACTTAGGTTGTTCTCAACTGTGACTCATATCCCAACCTTGGATAGCACGTTACAATGACACCTATCAATTTACTATCGCACGAATATGGTGTCCCCTACAGAGAGTCTGGCTTCGGTGAATTCCACAAAGGAAGTCACAAGATAAAGGCTCATGTACCAAATTCTATAGTTGAATTTTTAACTCCTGAAGTTCAATAGGAGCCATTCGATATGAGATTTTAGAAATGAGTTTTGTACCGAGTTCAAAGTCGATACAAAATTTAATATCGATCTTTTGGGAGTAAGCCAAGAAATTCTTTGAAATACGTCGGGAAAAATCAATAACAACAAGAATATTATTCAAATCGGCGTGTCTTTATTCAAATCCATAACATGGACTTAGAAAACTTGACATCCGTAATAAGCGAATGACTTCATGGCTTGATATGAAAATGTTTGACTACAATGGTTTGATTGCTTGAATTGAATAATAAGGTTGCTTAGGAATATGAAAACTAACAACCTTACAAAAGCAATCAATTTGGCATGATGAGTAGTTAACCTTAAAATCACATCAAAAGCAAATATCTCTATAGAAATAAGGTTAACAGGTAATGTGATAGTGCCAACTTGAATCAAACAAGATTTTTTAAACAACGGATGTAATGAAAGTTTCTCCTAACGGAGTCTCCATAAATAGGTCAAAGTCTAATTTCTCCGTAGTCAAGTTCAAGCGTTGAGCGCAAGCAAGAGAGATAAAAGAATGGGTAGAACCGGTATCTAGTAAGGTATAAACTTCGCAAGAATTTATAATTAACTAACCCGTGCTAACTTCGTTCGGGTTCCTCGTATTTTGACCGGTCACGACAAACGCTCTTCCGAGAATTGTTGACTTTGACTTTTTTTCGGGACATCCTTTTGAGTCACCATTCATTGGATCGGGTTTCGATATCGTACAATCTCGAAAGCGATATGTCCTTCTTTTCCACAATTATAACATATCTTGAAGCTGTTGTGGGCGGTTTGGTGATATGTCCCTCTTTTTCGCATTTGTAGCATATGATGGGTGGTCGCGTTCTCCTCCTTAAAACTAGTTTACACAAGCGTGATAGCGTCTTCACATGGTCGTTGTTGAATCTCCTCTTTTAAAATCTCCTCCCAACTCGCTTCTTCTATTTTCATGGCCACGATTACCACCGGAGTGGTTACCGCCTTTGTCCGTATTCTTCTTTCTCCACCTTTGGTTATCGTTATTCGATGGATCGCTATCTTTGGTATGATCCTGGTTATGGTCCCTCGGTTGAACGTACTCGTTATCTCGCTCTAACAATTGAGCCTCATTTTAACATCTGAATAGAGAGAAAATTTATGAGAAATGAGATCTTGGACGTATCCGGGTTTCAAACCTCTCGTAAACATCCGCGTCATCGTTCCTCATTCTCCACCAAATGAGGTGCAAACACGGATAACTCCGCAAACTTCGCCTCGTCTTTGGGACACCGTCATGTTATTCGCTCCAATCTAATAAACTCCACTTCCTTCATATAGCGAATACTTTCGTGGAAGTACTTGTCATTGAATGCTTTTCAAACGTCTCCCATGATACATCCGAGTGCGAAAATTGAATGGGTACGCTTCCGTGATTCCCACCGATGTCTGCCCTCGCCACGGAACATAAAAGTAGCGAATGGAACTTTACGTTCCTTCGTGCATCCCAAGACATCGAATATCTTGGTAATTTGCTTGACCCATGTTTCCGCCATGATCGGATCCGCTTTCCCAGCACTGCGGTGGTCCCAACTCTTTGAAGCGCTTGCATTTGTGACCACCGTGAATTGCTATCATCTCCTCCTCGTATTTTGAACACGAGTCTCCCTAAATGCGATTTTGTATGAAGCGCAAAAAGCTTTTAAACATCCCTCGTTCATCATACGCTTTCGGTGGTGTTATTCACGGGAGGTACATTGCCGACTGTTGCACGTTCTCCTCGTTGTTAAGTCTGCATCTCCACGGTCTCATTTACACCACTATTAATATTCTCGATCGACATTCTCAAATCATCGTCATAAAACAAGGGTTAATTAAGGAAATCAATCACATAATATCCCTATATCTTGACCAACTAACAAATAAGCTTAGGTAGGACACACTAGCAAAGGATTTATTCGTCTCTCCCCTCCTAGTTCTATTCCCGATCTCGCGGAGAGATCATATCCCTAAGCTCGATACCAACTGTGGCGACCCCAAAATAGGTCCATTCCATCCAACCCATTACGATTCGCCAAATACATGGTGCGAAACAACTACAACTTTATTATCACAACAATAAAAGCTGTGGAGTTTAAATACAAATATTATCTTCTAGAAAATATTTATACTCAAATAAATCCTCATCACATTTATTGATACATTATTTTACAATAATGGTGAGGACTACTAAACAACTCTCTCTAGAACCTTCATTCCATACCCCGAGCTAGTACTCGCTACATTCTCGCCTCCCGAGAAGAAAAATGGAACAACAAGGAAAGGGTGAGCTCAACTAGCCCGATAAAGAATGTTATGACTAAGATAATATAAAACAAATTATCGTTAGTCTCCAACGAGGAAAAAATCGATAGAATACAATAGACAACAAGTTTCAAATCAATATTCGCAGCAGCGGAAATAATAATTCATAGAAGAGTTACGTAGAGAATGAAATCTACTATAATCTATGAATTTAACAGTCCATCATCAATATTTTATCCCTGTAACATCAATCAATATTCATCTCAAATCAAATATTCATCTTTGCACTACAGGCCAAAGATATTCATCAGTCGGTCATGTTCATCTCAACACCTGTTCATCTTTGCACTAAAGGCCAAAGATATTCATCAGTCGGTCATGTTCATCTCAACACCTGTTCATCTTTGCACTAAAGGCCAAAGATATTCATCAGAAATTATTCATCTTTGCACTACAGGCCAAAGATATTCTTCAGAAATCATTCATCTTTGCACTACAGGCCAAAGATATTCAATAATATCATCATTTAAGACTGAGGATGATGAAAAATATTTTTAAAGAACGAATCCAGTGAAACAAAATGACAAGGATTAAGGATTAAGGATTCGTACTTTGTTTTATCCATGTCCAACAATACCTCAAAAATAATCATAGTGAAGTAAAATTCAAGAATGATCAAAACATGGATACAATCAAAGCTAGTATCCAGAATAGATATTTTAGACGAAAAGAAAAATTTTATTTTTTTTTTTGGTGAATAGTCTTGTATTCGTGAATAGTGTCAGATATCGTGAATAGTGCCGTATACGTGAATAGTAACTCCGACACCAAAAGATAGAAATTCCACAAAAAACATCTTCACGCTTCATGAATAGTACTCGTGAATAGTAACTCGTGAATAGTAACTCATGAATAGTAACTCGTGAATAGTAACTCATGAATAGTAACCCCGACATGAAAAAGTTCCAAATTTGATAAAAAGTTCCAACCAATATTTCAGCATAATGATATTGAAGAAATAATATCATTTGAGAAGAAAATAACATCCCTTACCTCAAAGAATCAGTACTTCTAGTTGAAACACCGGATATAGTGCTGAAGGGAACTTGCACCGTCTAACAATACTCAAAGTATACTCAAAATACTCACAAGAATACGCTCGATAATATAGAGAGAGAAAGAGAAAACTTTGTTTCTGGTGTGATTTTCAATTCTAACTTAGCCCTCTATTTATAGGAAAATGTTAGCCCGCCAAGCGAGACTTGACTACACCGATGGCTTTACTCGCTACTATTGCCACCCACCACATTTGAAATAAAATTCAGCACATTTTTCACCAACCACAAGTGGGGCCCACTCAATTCTAGAATTTTCCACCAAAATCAATTATAAACCTAATTTCCGAATGGTCACCTCTTAAAATTCATAACAACTCATTCGTGAATTTTAACGGTTCAAAATTTGTGGACATATACTCAACTTATGTATGTATAACATACCCAAAATTACCACAATCCAGCGGTCGGATTAAAAATTATAACCCCATAATATATCTCAAAACCCACGATTTGATTTTAATACCTCCAATCCAGATAAAAATCTTGATAAAACACCTCAACATTAATTCCTTCATTAATAACCACATAAATAAATCCATCATTTATATTCATATAAAATAAATATTTCCTTATCATATGAATCAATAATTAATTATTCACAAATAATATTACGTAATCACATTTATGACAACCAGTCGTTCCCGGAAAGAGGGGCTTTCAATAAGGATCTCTCCTTCTTGGCGCGCGCAATTAGGTGACCAAACCTCTCCTTAGATGAGAACTTTCTAGACATTGCCAATAATGTTATCTAATAATATTATTCAAATAATATGAATTATTGATCCGATAATGGGAAATCTTGTGCGTTGACAATTATTGAACAACAATAATATAAAATATCAACGCAAGCAATTATTGAATCAATAAAATAAAATATTGAATAAAGTAACTCTTGTGAAAATTATTGAGTAGTGCCATCTTACGTAAGGATCAATAATTCAACAATACTATGCAATACTGGTGTGCTCTTGTGCAACCACAGCAGTACATCGTATTTTAACTAAGGGTATTCCAATGGTCTTAGCGGTAACAACTACTGTTATTTATAACCACCCAAACTTTGTCGTTTTCCTCATCCAATCACTTTCCGTTATGGGGCCCACACATGGCTGCGCCGTCGTACGAATATTCCCCGACAGTACGAATATTCCACGACCAAAACAATGAATATTTTATAACCACTTGCTTATTTTGAAATATTTGCGTATTTAACCCTTAACTATCCACATTAATCAAATCAACCCTTACTATTTCAAGATAATAAATAAAGGAAATTCCTTTTTATTTAAAAAAATTTCGGGGTCTTACAACTTTTGCCAAACAAAGCCTTATTGCTTTTGGATTTTGAATTTCGAAATTTTAAATAATATAAATAAAATAATAAATAAAATATATTTATAACCTATATGTTATATTTTTGTAACTGATATTATTTAGTATTCGTATTATGGCCATATAAGTGTTTTATTTATTTTACGCATACTTGGTTATGAGTTTAGTTTTGTTTACGCATTCTAGTTATTTGCTAAGCCTAAGAGGAAAGTTAAAGAGGAAAGAAAAAAAATAGAGAGAGTTTGAGAGAGTCTGAGAGAGAATCAAGAGAGAATTTCTGAGACTTTCAAACAATTATCTGTGGTGAGCAAGGATTAGCATAAGGTATGTTATATAAGCTTAATATTATATGATATGTACATATATCTTTTACGACATAGTTCCTAAAGTCTCTGTGTTCTTGACTATAGTATAAAGTTTTTACAAAGTTGTCTGTAATCCAAGTTTCTTTATGATTGGTAATAAATTATGTGTATATTGTGATTGTGATATTATAACTATATATATATATATATATATATATATATATATATATATATATGATTGTGGTTGATTTGTATGCTAATTTATGTTCAAAAAGAAAGAAAAAAGTTTTACAGTAAAAATATATGCATGATCATGACTGGTATGTGCATCAAAATTAATATTTGATTGTGAACTAATTAATAGATAATTGAACCTTGAATATGTTAATATGTTTAGAAACGAAGAGAACGTAGTTCGAATGAGTTTATTTGATGTATAATTATGGTTACAGTGTTAATCTTGTCAAACAATGTCAAAAAAAAAGTTTTGGTTTAAAACATAGCATTCAAGGATTTAATTTTACTGAAATTGTTGTTAGTTGTTTTGAAATCAGTATATATATGATGAGTTTCTTAACTCTAATTATATTGTGCAAGCTCCTAAGCCTTACCTCTTGATATTGAACAAGTTTTTATAATCTTAAAACCATTATTTAGCATGCAAGTTCTAAATTCTGATACACTAACGTTGAACAAATTTTATCGTTAAGCTTACTATTTATTATGCATGTTCAATACTCAATTCTAAATAAGATTTTAACCTTAGCTTAATATTGTTCAAGCAAGGTATGTTATGTTATTCAATACTTATGCTATTAGATTATTCCTAAAGCATGACCTTAATATACAACGTCGATTCATTTATGATTTATTCCATAGCATAATGTTATTACATTTTTATTCAACTAATCCTTAGTTGATGTCCGTTGAATTCCAAATTACCTTCAAATGTATCCAAACAAAACTTACATTGGGGCGGACTTGTATTCTAAATGCTGGGATTAACAACCCTATTACATGGGATAATTTACGCATAGCGTTGAAATGTTTGTGTACAATACATTGTACGAAGGGCTGATCCCCCTAAGTACGAGGAGTCCCTATAGTCTTATGACTGTTAAAGTTTAAGTTGAAAGATTACTCATAACTATGAACATAGTTTGTGGTCTTATGACCATCAAATATATACTTTGGATTTTGATTATCATTGATAGAGCATATTTTTCAGTTCTATTGAGCCTATTATTTTGTAGTTGTTGTAAAGTTTTATTCATTGTCATTTCAAGTGAGCATTGTTTGTTCACTCTTGCTTATATACTATTACAGCTAAAGTTGAGAAGGTTGATGTACCTAACACCAGTAAAGGGAAAGGAAAGATGAACAAGTACTGAAGACTTGTAAACATGTTAACTTTTAATATTGTCAGACTTTGTTTTTAGTTATTATGATGAAGTTATTTAGTTTTCTGCACTTGATAATTGTATTTAAAGGTTAGATGACCTGGGATATTTTACTGGAAATTATTGATGTAATCCTTTAATGGAAAGGTTTATTGTTCAATTTTATTATATTTGGGTAGTTAGAAATGAATGTTTTTATCAAGTGAACACCAAATCTTGTGGGAATGAAGTACCCGAATTTGGGGGTGTCACATCGTAACAACCTGAGCAGCTTTATCTCGCGAACAATTCTAGCAGCATTAGAGAGATGTTCAAAAATATCATGTATTTTCTTTATTGCTACTTTCTCACCGGTATGGGTATCAATGGCTGAGCAAACAACACCTTAGTTTCCCTTCCCGATAACCTCCTAAATTTTGTATCGGCTGACATCACCATATTTTGAGAAAAAATCCATCTCCGTGGAACCCTGCAACATATGAGCACCAAGTCAAGTTATTTATTGATTATGAATATGAACATAACCATTCTCCAGTGAATACCACATGAAAGTAATATCTTCCCCTTATCCTTATCAGTTATCTCCATATATTGTGAAGCTAATACATCTTAAAAAACTTTTTCCATACTACAGTCAATAGGATCCATGCCATTGAAACAAAAGGCAAATTTTATCATGCCATTGAAATTGGATCCTTTTATAGCCATGCACACATGATAAGGTCAAATTAAAAATAATATGGATGACAATAAAGAACAAAGAATTTTCTGAAGGATAAACGATATACAAATTATATAAAACTTATAAAATATAATTTTTTTAAAACTTAGATTTTAAATGGAAAATAAGTTCATATTGAAAATAAAAATAATGAGTACATGGCAAAAACATATATTTAAGGGGTTGAAAACTACTTCACAGAACCAAATCCTATTCTACTAAAGAAGTAAACAAAATAATCCATACTGATGGCACTAAAGATGATTAAGAGTTAAAGAGAACAAATAACTCATAATGCTTATGCACTTTATATATATACAACATAAAAAAAACAAGTAAAGCTATTAATTTTTGGGTTCACCAATTTCCCAGGATAACAAATCTCAGAGCAGCAAAGAAAAGGCCAAATTTCTTATGAGTTGTCCCTAAAAACATAACCATTTCTTTTTTACATTCAAAAGTTGAATATAGATTGTATATTTTGTAGTCAAATGTTAAATGTGCGGCTGAATATATAGCTTTTAGTATCTTTTAATTTTAAAAATTGCAAATTTAGGTAGTATATTAAGAAATGCATATTTAGAAGCAAAACTAACAAGTCACTGCCCAAATTTGATTATGAACATAAAAACATAAATTAGAAGGGACCAATATGATTGCGAAGCTTTAGTGTATCAACAACAAAATCATTAGCCCTAGTAGATATTTGCATCGGGCAAGTCAGCCCTTGATAAGATCGATACTGATTATGTTCAAAACCACATAAATAAATACACTTAAATTAGTTTAATGGTTAATAGCACTCTTAACAAACATAATTATTTAAGTAAAAACTGTTTATCTTATGAGTATTGTCTATTATACAGAAAATATATCAAATCAAAATTTAAATTTTTGGTCGCATAGACTGATAGTGGAAGATAAAATCAATGTATCAGTTAACTACATAACATATGGGTGGTATAAAATTACCGCAAACTCATTGACACCACGTAATTTTGCGGCTAACTCCTTTACATCTTTGACTTCTTCCATAAGCTTGTATGGAGTACACTCTACCTGAGGCAGTTTTATAGACTCGATATCACTGATATTTTTTTCAACAAAATCCATGGCAGAAAACTTCTCTTGTATATGCATTAATCAGGAAATATAAGAAAGACAATAATATTTCTTAAATATTGCCAGAATATGGAACTAAATTAATTTAATGGCCAATAAAATAAACGTGGAAGTAAGAATAATAACAATTACAAACCAAGTCATTTTAAGGGAATTAAAAATCTTACACCAGAATGATTTTATAAATAACAAGTGTCAGCTTTGAAATACGTAACTAGGATCACTTATTTTTTTAAAACAAATATAAAAAGTAAAAAGGTAATTTGGATCATATCTTTAAAATTCATGTTTCATCATATAGCATGGCAAATACTAATAATTGAGTTAAAGATCCAAAGAAAAATGGGGGAAAGAATAAGTTGAAACACCAAGAACAAAAAACAATTCCAAATGTTAATCTAAGAAGCAAACATAACTACCATCATACATAAATAGATCCAAGATCCTACAACAATTATCCCAAATTACCTAATGAGCTCAACAGTTCCATATCATACGAACTTCAAAGCACAAAAATTTCATTGCACAACACAATATACAGAGTTCAACTACATGGTAGACTAAAGAATGTTGTAAGAAAAAAAGGTTAAAGACCCATGGCAACTCACTCATCCACTACTTTTCGAGCTTCAAGACCCATGCACTTCAAGGGATATATAGGGGTGATTCACAGCTCTGGTCAAATATTTAGCATGTTTAAGCATAGTACGTTCAAATATGAAAACACATTGAAGAAGATCAAACATTACTATCAATAAGAAGCAAAAAAATGAATGGATGTTTGAGAAGATACTAGTAACAGCAAATTAGGTAAAATTAGGGGAAAATAGCCTGTTTATTTAATCCATAAGCCAATATAAACACACATAAATTATATAGATATCAAAGAAACCAAACTTGAGATACAGATTTTGGGCTTATCAAGATATCTTTTCAAATAAAATTTCTAATTTGAAGTTGAAGGAGTAAAGTGAAATGCAGGTGATTGAAGGCCATTCATCCAATATCAGACTAACTTCTTAGACAATTCGTTGCATTTCTCCATAGTGGATGGCTCCTGGATGAACTGCTTATTCTGTTCCAATAACTGCTTATAGTATGATGTTCCATGCTTGGCTATAAACTATAAGGCTTTACATGCCTTGGACTGCAATTGAACCAACTTTGACGCCATCAACTCCCCAACCAAAATCTAACATAAACATAAAACAAATTAACAAAACATCTAAACAGTTAACCAGACCAACAACTTAACAACAAATATATCATAATTTTTACATTACACAAACATTCCAACTACAAAGTAAGATAACAGAGATGGCAATGAGTTCAAAAATAGTGAATCATGTTTCTCTTGATACTACTAAATACACTATAAGGAGAGAAAACATTTAGGCTTCTATTAATTCCAAATCTAACCTCCTAGATTATAATAATTTCATTGCATAAGCCCAAAATTAAAATTCAGATACCCATTAACATGTATATATCAAGATAGATAACGAATAGAATTTGAATTCCATAGAGCTGATAGGATAAATTGGAAACCAGAAAGATTCAATTTTACAAGAAGGCCAAAGAGAAGATAAAATAGATCAGAAAATGGAAATGAAATGAAACGAAATGAATTCAAAGATATACATTTTGCCTCTTTTAAGAATAAAGGTGTTAGTCGATGAATGGTTGAATGTAGAGTCAGTCGATTTGAGCCCTTTGCTTCTCTCGCCGCTGGCTGTTGGATCAAAGCAATTATGTTTGGGTATAAACATATTGTTTGTTCTTTTCTAGGTAGATAAATGTGAAACCCCCAAATTCAGGTACATCATTTCCACAAGATTTGGTGTTCATTTTCCATTCATTCATATCTACTACCCAAATATAATGAAATTAAATCATAAATCCTCCCTTTAGAAGTGTTGCATCATTAATCAAAAAGTCTCCCCAGGTTGTCTAACCTTGAACATCAATCAAGTGCGGAAAGAAAATAATTAAATAACATCATTAAATATAAAGTCAATCATCGTGACAATAAATGAAATTACAAGTCTTCATCACTTGTACATTTTTCCCATTTCTTTGATAGTCATAGGTTCATCAAACTTTTCAACTTTAGCGGCAATGAGTGTATATATATGCAAGAGTGAGCAAAACAAATTTTCAGTAGATATAACAATGAATTAATAAGAGAATAATAACTGCCAATGAATAGGCTCATAAAAACGGAATAATACTCTATCAATGATAACCAAAAATTGAAATCAAAATATGAAATATATCTGATTGTCATAAAACCACAAACTATGTCCACGGTTACAAGTAATCTTTCAACTTTAACCTAAACAGTTATAAAACTCACTTCTAGATAAATTTGTTATTTTAATACAAGTCTTACAATACCATGAACATTTTAGAAATCTCCAGTAATGATAACACAGGTGCTACACTGAGCTTCTTCTTTAATTCGGTAAAACTCTCCTCACATTTTTTCGTTCAAACAAATTTTATAGCTTTTCTCGTCAAATTTATCAATGGAGTGGTAATCTTGGAAAAATCTTGAATAAACCATCTATAATAACTTGCCAATCCTAAGAAACATCTTACTTCTGATAGAGTTCTTGGTTGTTCCCAATTTATCACAGCTTCGACTTTTGATGGATCCACTGAAATTCCATCTTTGTCAATTCCATGCCCAAGAAATTGTACACGTTCCATCCAAAATTCACATTTAGAGAATTTCGCGTACACCTTTTGTTTTCTTAGCGTCTCCAGCGTCAAACGTAAATGTTCCATACGTTCTTCTTGAGATTTGGAGTACACCAAAATATCATCAATGTATACCACCACAAATTTATCTAAAAATGGTTTAAACACCCCGTTCATCAAATGCATGAACGCTACAGGGGGTTTGTTAAACCAAAAGACATCACCAAAAATTTGTAATGTCCATACCGAGTTCGGAATGACGTCTTCGGTACATCCTCCTTTCTTACTTTCAATTGGTGATACCCACTTCCCAAATCTATTTTGGAGAAGTATTTGGCACCCTTCAATTGATCAAACAAGTCATTTATTCTTAGTAACGGATATTTATTCTTAATAGTGACTTTGTTTAATTCTCTATAATCAATGCAAAGACGCATTGACCTATCCTTCTTCTTCACGAATAACATCGGTGCTCCCCACGGTGATACGTTTGGTTGAATATATTTCTTGTCTAGCAATTCTTGTAGTTGTACCATCAGTTCCTTCATCTCTACCGGAGCAATTCTGTACGGGGCCTTCGATATTGGAGCAATTCTTGGCGCTAAGTCGATCACGAACTCAATTTCTCTGTAAGGCGAAAGTCCTAGCAAATCTTCCGGAAACATGTCTACAAAATCCTTAACCACTTGTATCTCCTCCAGTTTCACACCCTTCTCCTTTTGAGTATCGACTATGTAAGCTAAGTATCCTACACAGCCTTGACTCAATAACTTCCTGGCCTGCATAATCATCAGACATCTCATTTGTCTAGGTGATTTGCTACCATAGAAAACTACCTTTGACGGAGTCATAAGGTTTACACATTTCTTTTAGTAGTCAATTATCGCTCCAAATTTGAATAGCCAATCCATTCCCAAAATTACATCAAACTCTCCAATTTTATCATGATTAAATCTACTATCATAACATTCCCATTTATATTCACCCTACAATTTTGAATACGAATTTAACAGGAATTACCTCCCTATTCGCAATTTCTATTTGTAAAGGGGAATTCAGCTCTTCGCTAGGTAATTCTAACTTCTTAGCAAATTCTTCATATATAAACGAGCAAGTAGCACCAGAATCAAATAATACATATGCATTTATATGATTAATTGGGATAATACCCGACACATCATCTTTTAATTGCACTACATCTTGCACTGTCATGTTGAAGGTTCTAGCCGTGGGCTTATTTGATGATGTTGGTCCCGCAATAATCAGTATACCTCCACCACCACTTCCCTTGCTTCCAGTTGTCTCTATAGCTTTCTTCTTAGGGCAATCGCGAGCAAAATGATCATTTGACCTGCTTGTGTAACAAACATTCTTTTTGGGTTGATTGCAATTAGGGACAATTTGACCCTCCTTTCCATAGTTAAAGCACACACGCTTCCCCCTTAAGCACATACCTGTGTGAAACCTCCCGTATATAGCACATGCGTCAAACTTCTTCTTCTGCTGGTTACCCTGTTGGTTTCCAGCTCCCACAGTTGCATTCCACTCCCTCTTCAGATTATTGTTACCATTTCCACTACTACCACCACCATTATTAACTTCGCATTCATTCTTCTTCTTTCTCTGCTCTTGATTGTACTTTGTTATCGCCTCGCCTCCACCTTCAGCGAGAATTGCCTTCTCCAACACTGTTGTAAATGTCTTCAGCTGAAATATGGAGACTCTACTATACAACCTGGGTTTCAGTCCCTGTTCAAACCTCTTAGCCTTGCGCTTATCTGTGTTAACTTGATATAGCGCAAACCTTGCCAATTCGTTAAATTTTGCGGTATACTCCTATACCGACATTGATCCCTGCTTCAGTTCTTGAAATTGCACCTCCAACTGATTCTTCGAACTCTCTGGGAAATAAGTTCCAAAAAATATCTCCTTAAACCTATCTCAAGTCATTACCCCTTGACCTCCTCGAGTTTTATTGGCTTGCCACCAATAACTAGCCTATGCTTTCAACATAAATTTGCCAAAGCAGTCTTCTGATTCTCACCTACTCTAGCAACATCAAAAACTTTCTCTATCTCCATGATCCTTGTTTGTGCCTCTACTGGATTCATGAACCCATAGAATTCTGGTGGTCCAACCGTCTTGAAGTCCTTAAAAGTTGTAGCTTGATTCTGCGGTTGATTCTGCAATGCTCCCTTAATTGGATTCATGGACCCGCATAATTCTAGTGGTCCAACTGGCTTGAAGTCCTTAAAGTTGTAGATTCATTCTGCAAGTAATGTCCTTTCGGGTCTTTGAACTTGGTTAGCCTAATCATTGTTGTTAGTGGTAGATCCCTCAGAGGTCCTCAGTCGTGTTTGACATCTTGGAGGCATCTTCTGTTAAAATATACTCATTAGATTGTTACTCAATTCGTTTAAATATTTTCTACTTAAGTTGCACCCCATAAAAGAAATCGTCACATAACACATTACACTTTGAATAAAATAAAATAATAACTTTTATTCATTCATAATCTTTTTTGGAAACATAAGAACAATAGCATCGCTGCTATTTACATTACTTTCCTGAACTACTAAAGTTTTCGGATAATTTCATCATCATCATATCCCATTGATTACATATCTTCAAGGATTTACATATTATTTATCATATTAATAATCTCATATCAGGTACATTCCCTACGATGTCCTACTAAGATGTTGCGTAGCCTTACGACGCTCTTCCTCCATATTCCAGAACATTGTTCGGCAATCTAATATGAATTATGGCATTGTCTCAAACTGAATCGGATAACCCATGACCCGATCTTGAGCTCGATTAGTCATGGTGTTGAACAAGTTATTCATCTCCTCCATCTTAATCCTCTTTGCTTGTGCGTCTCTCTCTGCTATCATGGCTCGTTGATGAGATTCCTCGTACTCGTCTTCGGCTCTTGCCCTCTTAGTAGATTCTTCTTTCAACTTGTTCCTCAGCTCTGCAATCTCCTCTGTCATTCGTTCATTCTCTCCTTTAGTGTGGATCAGCATCTCTTCAACATTATTCAGACGTTCCTCTCGATCTTGGATCTCGTCGTCCTTCTGTGCCATCGAATCTGTTGTTCAGCTACTATCTCTTCCAACTCGTCGACGGTATCCTGAAGTTCCATATTGTGGTCGTATACTTCATCGTACATACGAGCAGCGATCGAGTTCAGTGGAATCTCTTCCTCCCCGTCCTCGTCAACCTCATTCGACTATGGCAGCTCAACGGGGTCTTCCTCGTCCGTCTCTTTCTCATCATCCTAATCAGGTAAACCCTCCTGCTAAACCATTGTGACCAACAGAGATGATTCTCGTGGTAGTACTTGTTCCCAAATCACCTGAATATCTCGAGGGTCCTCCTCTATAGGCATCTGGGGTCCTTCCTCCCTAGCCTGACTGGATTCTCCTACATTAGCCATCCTGACAACAAAATATTTAAGTTTTAATTACTAATCATTACTACTCGATACTCACGAGCACATAAATTGTAATCACACAAGCACATAAGTGTTTTATTACTTTTTCCTCAAAACTCGATAAGAGTTTATCACCATTATCTTTTCAAAGGTTACTTCCTAAGGATTTTCCCCACCTAAGGTTCATAACCTAAATCTTTGATACCAACTTATGACACCCCCAAATTCAGGTACTTCATTTCCACAAGAGTTGGTGTTCACTTTCCATTCATTCATATATACTACCCAAATATAATGAAATTAAATCATAAATCCTCCCTTTAGAAGGGTTACATCATAAATCAAAAAGTCTCCCCAGGTTGTCTAACCTTGAACATCAATCAAGTGTGGAAATAAAATAATTACATAACATCATTAAATATAAAGTCTATCATCGTGACAATAAATGAAATTACAAGTGTTCATCACTTGCACATTTTTTCCTTTCCTTATCTAGTCATAGGTTCATCAAACTTCTCAACTTTAGCTGCAATAAGTGTAAATATATGCAAGAGTGAGGAAAACAAATGCTCACTACATATAACAATGAATCAATAAGAGAATAATAACTGCCAATGAATAGGCCCATCAAAACTGAATAATAATCTATCAATGATAACCAAAAATTGAAATCAAAATATGAAATATATCTGAGGGTCATAAGACCATGAACTATGTCCACGGTTACAAGTAATCTTTTAACTTTAACCTAAACAGCTATACTGTAGGGATTTCACATACTTAGGAGGATCAGCCCTTTGTACCATGTATTGTGCACAACCACCTAAACACATCGCGTATCCCCTATAATAGGTTTGTTCTTCTCAGTTTTAGATTACAAGTGCACACCAAAGAAAGTTTGGTTTGGATAAGCTTCAAGGGTAATTTAGAGTTTCACAATCATCAACTAAAGGATTAGTTGAATCAAAAAGACTTAACAACACTATGAATGATCAACAATAGTTTAAGGTAAAACGTTAAGAATAATAGGCATGCGTAGAAATAATCAACCTTTCTTGAACAATATTAAGCTAAGGCTATGATCTCATTAAATAAGATATAGAATTATTAAACATGTATTAACTAATAGCAAGCTGAAAGTAAAACTTGCTCAACATGATAATAACTTGTGCAGAGTAATTGAAATAAGATAATTCAACATTAGGAATTGGAATTCAAGAATTTCATTCCCGATACAAGAATGAAATTAAAGAAACTTGTCTAATAATAAACAAGTTGGAATAAATCAATAACTATTGGAATTCTGAACTTGTCCGAAATAAAGATAAAGATATAGCTTGCTCAAATAAAATTTAAGAACAAAGCTTGCTCAATGTAAAGAGATAATGTTTAGAAACTTATCTCGTGCATAAGCTATAAATTACAACTCACGTTTACCTACATATAGTATTATAATCACAGAATATGTTAGATATACTAAAATCCACTTCAAAAATAGAACTCACTTCTAGCTAAATTTGTTATTTTAATACAAGTCTTACGGTACCATGAACATTTCAAAAATCTCATGTTTTACCTTCACAACACATATTTACTATTTACTATGCACACTAAGGCATAACATATCGCGTTCATAACTTACTAATCCTTTTTACAACTTTGAAATTATTAATGACATGATACGATTCTGATTTAACATCCTCATTAAATGTTTGTTATCTTAACCCATCATTAACTAGGTAACATTAAGAGTTCAAAGTCTGCAGAAATAGTAGACTTCACTGGGTCTGACTGTCTAATGGCGCGGTCGCGCCATAATTATCATAAAGTTATGCGTGCCCGCTCGACACTAGTATTAGTTTTGCAGAACGCGAGTTTCGCCTCTGTTCTAAGCCAGCTAACACGAATTTCATCCACAACACAGTAAAATTAACATATACAATTGGTATAAAACTAACACAAACATGATTCCTAACATTTTCATCAACTTGGAGTAATTAAACAACAGCTTCAACTAATTTAATTCCTTAATTTTCATGATTTCGTACAAAAACTCTATTTTTGACATCCTTCACAAAAATTACCATCGTGATCACAATTCTACACCAAATTACTTCGTTCAAATTACGTTCCTTTCGTTTCTTAATGGACTAGCATAATCAAGACTCAATTTACAGATTAACATACAAATTAACCACTAACTTTGGTACTTTCATAAGCCATGTGTAAAACTTTTTACTGTAAAAAGTTTTCTTCCTTTTTAAGCATAACAAATTCTTGTCTACATACAACTTTAACATCATAATTATATATAATCACCATAAACAGGTTGTATAACAACAATTACAGACAAATTGACTCCACAGAACATGGAAATTTTATGTAGTAAATATATATATATATATATATATATATATTATGCTTAAATAAAATACCTTCAATTTGCTTGAACAATCTTTGCTAAACACCAAGAATTGCTTGAAACCCTCAAGAATTCACTCTCAACTCGCTCTCAATTCTCTGTAATCTTCTTCTCTCTTTCTCAGTATAGCCAACTCTTAGTTAAGCGTAAACATTAGAATTGATATAACCATAATACGTCTACTTAATACAATATCAGTTACAAAAATATAATGTATATGTTATAAATATATTTTATTTATTATTTGATTTATTTTATTTATTATAATAAAATTCAAAAACCCAAAAATCCAAAAGACATAGGGCTTTGTTTGGCAAAATTCTTTAAAAATTAAAGACTTAATATCGTTAAGTCTTGTTTGGCAAAAACTTAATTAAACTCCTTTAATTTTATTTTAATAAAGCATTTATAGCATAGTTTATTTTCACACTTTTATTACCAAATTAAATTAAAATATTATAATAATCCATTTAATCCCTATCAACTCTCTAATTTAATTATTAAATTCAATTAGAACATTATCTCATAATAGTTAATTTTATTCACTCATAAATTATTTATTTCATAAATGAATAAACAAATCAAATCAAAACAAATATTTATTTAACAATAAACACATCAATTAAATAGTTATATAATTCAATAAATATTTAAAATTACAATTTAAAAACTGGATTGTTACAATAAACTCGTGGATTTAGGTTTGCGATGAAGATGGAGAATTGGGGGCTAGGTATAAGAGATTTAAGGATGGGTATGAGAGAGAATTATTCTTCTAATTGGGATTTAGGTTTGCGATGAAAATGGAAATTTATGGTCTAGGTATTAGAGATTTTGGGAGAGTGAAAATAATGGGAGATTTTGGCAAATAATTTCATTTAGAAGGGAGCTTGAAGCTTCCATTACCTACGACCAAATAAAAGGCCTAAGCCTATTTTTTCCCTTTATTGCATCGGCCAAGAGGTGATCTTCGTAATAGAGTTGTTTTTTCTCTCTATACCGACGGTTCCGAACTGATTATTGCTATAGATACCCTATTGCTACTGTTCTGAACTGACCGTCGCTAAAGCTCGTCGCTATAGGTAAAATTTCTTGTAGTGTATACATTCAATTGAAATACCTCAAAAGACTGAATATGTCTCCTATATATTCCAAAACAATATTACCATTCTCGGGTTTTTATAACCATTACATGTGTTATTGTCATAATATCAAATAATTACAACATTCATCCTATATTATTACAAAGGCAACTTATTGATTTGCATTGGCCTTTCCTTTATCTTTACTAGATGCTTCGGTCCGTTCGGTCTTAGCTGCATTCATATGGTTCAAGTAAGAGTGAGCATAACTAGCTCAGCAAGTATGGCAATTTCATTTAAACAATAAGTTTGAATTATGTGAATCGTATATCTTCTATAACTGAATAAATAGTTATGAAGTACTATAGATAAACAAAAATTTTGGTTCAAGACATTGAGCATTTCATTATTTCTTTGAAAAGGACAACCCAGGACCAAGTCAATAAGTCTGACATATCTTACGAGCACGTCTAGGTGATCAACATATAGTACTCTATGTTGTACAACACTACTTCATTAAACGTATCTATGTTCAAGTTTTGGCAACCTCACGTGCTTGTCGTTTGACAACAAAACATTTGTTTATTCATACTCAGTCTTTCTTTGAAATCAATACCAAAACAGTTTGGCAAAAGATAGCAACATTGAAAATATATTGATAGATTATAAAGAAATCCACAAAACACATTAAGTCTAGCCGAATGAATTGGCTTCGACTTCATTATACATCAATTCATACCTAAGATACATGAATTACAAACTTGTCCAAAAGAACATAGACAAGGGTTATAACACTTGCCTTCGGCGTCTTCTATAGTTAATATACTTTTCCTTTGAGTCTTTAAGGATTCTACGATACATGATCACATAACATACCACATTAGGTCTTAATCAATCATGTATGGTCACTAATTTATCTTACCCTTCTTCTCAGTCTAATTATTCCTTAGATTGGTTAATATCTGTTACGGTTTACCGTATTACTTTGTGTTTACGTTCAAGTAATCTTCTTCAACCTTTAGTTGTAATCCTTACGGTTATATTCATCCTTAAGGATGTTATTTCAAGTTAATTAAAGTTATACTTTACTTCCAATTAACTTTTATATGCCTTACATGCATTTTTATTTCTCAATATCCCCTCTGTGACAGCCCAAGAATTTGGATATTTATAAAATCTTAAAATATTGAATTAAGATTAAATAATAAACCTAGACAGAAAATAAGTGAATGGATTTGAGATTCTCGATAAGGAATTTTGTGAATTTAAAATTTCTGTGGTGATTTATTCAAGATTAAGGGTATACGTGAATATGTTCTATGTATATGGTATTATATGTGCACAGTATGTGGTTAAGGGTCAAGGGTTGACTAGATAAGCTATATCGGTGTCAAACCCTAATATTATATTAAGAACGTCAACGTTCAGTTAGAAAATTCTTACAATTTATAAAAAACCCTAAAGCCGGTTCATGCCTAACCCATTCTCTCTCTAGAATTTTGAGATTTAGAGTGAGAGTGAGAGTGTGAGAGAGAGAGAAGTTAAGCCATGATCAGTTCATCACTTCCCAATATTAGATCAAAGATCAGAAGTTCAAGGATCAAAGCTTTAAAGGTATAAAACCCTAAGCCTTGCTAGATCCTTAAAATTTTATGTGTTTCTGTGATTTGTTGTTTAGAAGTTTGTTATAAGATGTCATTTAGTGATCTGGGTTGTTAGATCCCAGATCCATAACATCAAAGTGCTCGAAAATCAAGTTTTTAGAAATCTAGAAAGTTGAAAAGTTTGATCTGACAAGTAAATGTCAGGGCCTCTAGATTCTTTTGTGTTAAATGTTTATGGTGTTTTATGTTACGGATCTTTTCTATGCCATGGGGTTTTTGTTCTGAAACTTGAATCATGGTAAGATCATTTCTAGAACTCAAGTTATGAGTGGTCAAAGTGAATTGACCGATCAGAAATTCTGAGTTTCTGGGCAACCTAGAAACCCAGAATTTCTGACATCCACTTTTGACAGTTTAGATCTTGTTGTGTGTTAGTAGTTAGGCCATGTTGTTGGTGGATCTTTATAGCCTGTCATGCAGACTACATATAAAAGCCATTAGATTACTCAGATCATGATCAGTGTCGAAATTAATCAAGGTCAAAGTACGTTGACCGATTCGCCTTATGAAGGTTTCTGGGAAACCCAGAACCTTCAAGAGCCGAACTTTTTAGCGTGGTTTGACCATATTAGGTCTCTAATATGTTTTGATAAAATGCTATAATAGTGTTTTATAATTGTTGCCTGATATATGAACTACAAAATGGAACCTTTATATCACACAAAATAGACCCAGGATGTACGATATAAGGATTTGAAAGTGGGTACCTCGACTGTTCTTCAATTCTGAAAAACCCAGAAATTGAAGAACATGTCTGACAGCGAATTGTCGAGCTTAGATCTCACTCATATGTTGTGTGATGACCATGACAATTGATTTAAGTTGTAGTATTACATGGATACTACAATCGTGAAACTTTAGCGGCCCATAAATCTTAATAACAAAGAATCTAGAACCTGTCAAACAAGGAACCTTAGTCACTAACATGAGTTTCTGGGTTTGGCCAAGAACAGCTCAAGAACACCATTAGCGACGGATTTGTCGTTTAAAGCCCCTATAGAGACAGTTAATTTCGGAAATTAATTATTTTAATGAATAACTAGAGAAAATTAGTTTTTAATTATTAAAATTACATAATAAAATTCTAAAATTTATTTTAAAGCCTGAAAATTAGTTTTTAATCATTCTAAATATATTTCATAAATATTTAATATTTTTGGAATAATAATGGTATTTAATTTATTTAATTATAATATTAAATAAATTATTTAAAATTATTTTATACATGAAAAAATATATTATGGTATAAGAAAATATTTGAAGTTATTTTTAATGACTTTTGATATTTTGTGATGAATTTCATTAATAAATTAATATTAATGATAATTTATTTATTTAATAAATATATTAAATAAATTATGGTAAAATAGAAATAATGATTTAAAAACCATATAAAAATGATTTAAGTGTTAGAAAAATATTGTAAGTTATAAAATATAACTTTTTATATTTTGTCATGAAAATATTAATATTTTAGTATTAAAAGAAATTATCGGTTAATGAATTTAAAGGTTTAAAATTTATATAAATATGATTTTAAGGTATTAAAAATACTTTGATATATTATAAATAAATCATAATATTTTGACATGTATTTCATTAATATTTAATAAATATTAATGATAATAGAATTAAGTTGTATTTAATTCATATAAATACGATATTAATGATTGAAAATTCATGATAAATGATAATAATTATCTGAAAATTATTACGAGTTTATGAAAATTATTTTGGCTGATAACAAAAATATCTAAGGTAATTGTTAAGTGATTAGACAGAGTTTAATTGAACTTAAACTCGACGATTATCCGACTAGGATGTCGGGATGTCAGAATTGTATCGGATTCAATTCAAACTGAAATATTTTAACTTGATGCTAGGTAGACTGACAGAGTTATGTGTTATGTGTTTAGGTTATTCTATGTTTATATATATATATAATATTATACCGTGATGATATTATTCTAATTTGTATATCGATATTATTAATATTAGGTCTTTAGACAAAACTAAATAGAATGTGTAACTGTAAACATCGGAACATGCAAGTTTTCATTAACTCAACTTTGAGTTGTTTATTCAAATAAACTTGTGGTTAATCATTGCTGATTGCAATGTCTAAGAATTATTAAATCGCACAATGTGCATACAGCATGTATTCATCAGGTATGAAAGGCTGATCACCTTCATTACCATTCGGTCCAGATATATATGTTCATTTTCAATGTTCGTTCAGCTATGTAAAATTTGTTCATGCTAGTTCGCAATTATATTGTAGAACTGTAGCAAGCTTTTGTTCAATTCCTTTAATCATGATATACCCTTAATTTATTGAATTTAAACTTGATGGGCAAACTTCTTGCTCACCCTTGCTATATCATGATAAACATTGCAGATAAGGCGAATACGTTCGGATACAGGAAAGGATAAAGCCAAGTTCAGCTTGGGGTTATATGTGCAGATAAATTGTAATAGTATAATATGATAATAATGGTATATGTTAGATAGTTTATGAATTGTGTATAAGTTAAGGTTACTCGACCTTGGGGAAATAGTGTGTAAAGTTTATTGTATAAACAATTTATGTTTATATCTTCCGCAATAGTGATAGAATGATTGTACCGGATCTGGGGTGATTTGGGACCCGAATTCGGGGCTCTCACAGTTGGTATCAAAGTTGTAGGTTATAAACCTTAGGTAGGGTTACCTGTGACTAATAACTGCAGTGATTTGGATAAGTAATAACTCAAATAGAGTTAGTATGTCGGTAGGTTTCAAAGATGAATCTCGGCAAGTTATAAAGATACAAAGTTCCCTAACTCTGATAATAAAAGTGAACAATAGTGATGAATAGATCGAGTCTAAAAGATTAAAAGTTTAGATATTGGAGATCGTAAAACAAAATGATCAAGACATAGAAATGAATCGTAATATATACGATGAGATCTCCCCGTGATCTTATAAGGTGATAGCAGGGAAAAGAATTAAGCGAATGATTGACAAGTTTACGACAAAAATATTGTGTGTCAGTTGTACTATGAAATGGTACAAATTCAGGAAAGGATTATGAATACGGATTAAATGAAATTCGTATTAAGAAGGGAGTTAGTATTAAGTGGGGATTTCAATTGAGGACTCTTGTTAGCAGCTAAGTTGTATGATTCTTCGTATGGGAGGGAAATTAAACTTGGTGTAACAACCACTTAGTTTCTTACACTGATAATTATTGAAAAGTCTGTGTCGCGCTGTTTGTTATATACGTGTTGAGAAGGTGATTCTTTTCTCATGTGTATAACAGATATAAAGGTTATAGGTAGAGAATATCATGTTAAGTACGAGTTCTTAAAACTCATACTTATGGTAAGTTCGTGACTCATAATTATATGAAATGTTTATGAACCCCTCAGCGAATGGACGCTAAAGGTCTGACTAGGACAAGTTCTTAAACTCATATGATTGTGGAAAGTTCCTGAACTAATTAGTGTGGTTTGATGAACTGGGAATAGTTACGTGTGAGTGGAGTATTGAATAATATGAATAGATAGACTATTTAAGCAAATGATTATTAGTGGAGACATAGGTTTTCCAAATCTCCTAGCTATGCTAGACTTCGAAAATTTTGACATCAAGCTAAATACATTCTATGTGCTTTTGAAAATGAATTTTTATTCTCAATTCTAGGTGACCATTGTGTATGAGTTGACTTCGAGCCACCGACACATCGTTACCTGTTGAGATAATAAAATTGATTTGTAATGATTTTTGAACGGTTTAAAGTATAGTTTATATATGCTGCTTGTTTTGGCTAGACGATAATGATTTAAAATATCAAAATATACTCTTATTTATCACTTATGTACCATGTAACCTGGTGCAGAGATGATAAAAAGTTGATGGAGTTGTAATACTTGAATACTTAGTGTTGAATTTGATCTAAAATCGTTATTCCACTATTGTATGATATGTTATGACAAAGTCACTCAATGACGGCATCCTCAAACTTGCTGTTAATACAGTTCGGCATAATGACGTTTTTCAAACTAATTTTTAAATTTCTAATTTGCCAACGGGGTTTGGCTTTACCTAAATATTTCGATTGAATTCAATTATTGATATGAGTCTATGCTATTTGATTCGGCTAGACCAACGTTTATGAAATTCTAAGCGTTCTTTGAAAATTTTCCCGAACCAAATTGTTTTGATGCGGAATTCGATAAAAACTGAGGTAGGAAACTTTTTGTGTGCCTAAGGCGGATAGAATAGAAGGAACAGGGAATTTTTTTTTCAACCTATAGTACTTGGCCAATACTGGCCAGAACGGGCTAGTTACCCACTATGTTCGTAAGACTAGTGTGTTTTATGGATGAATTTTCATAAAATATTTGCGAAAATGACAGACAATAGTCTATATAACTCCTCAACAATATTTCAAAAAATTTCCCCTTGTGAGGAATATTTTGGGTAACATGTGATGCTGTGTATGAAAGGTAAATTTCGGGGACGAAATTTTTAGAAGAAGGGGTGAATGTGACAACCCAAGAATTTGGATATTTATAAAATCTTAAAATATTGAATTAAAATTAAATAATAAACCTAGACAAAAAATAAGTGAATGGATTTGAGATTTTTGGTTAGCAATTTTGTGAATTTAAAATTTCTGTGGTGAATTATTCAGGATTAAGGATATACGTGAATATGTTCTGTGTATATGGTATTATATGTGTACAGTATATGGTTAGGGGTCAAGGGTTGACAAGATAAGCTATATCAGTGGCAAACCCTAATATTATATTAAGAATGTCAACGTTCAGTTAGAAAATTCTTACGATTTATAAGAAACCCTAAAACCTATTATGGAAACCCTAATTTCAGTTCCGGGAATTTGAAACCCTAATTCAGAAGTTGAAAACCCTAATTTGGGAATTTAAATGCTATGTATAAGGCATTTGAGTATTAATTACAAATCTAATTAGGGATAACCCTAATGATTAATTAGAATTCTAATAATTAGAAACCCTAATTATTAGAAACCTTAATTTGTACATTTGAAACCCTAATTGGTAATTAGGTAATTTTAATTTTTATTAAGGAAATATTAATCCTAATTAGCAAGCTTGAGTTATGATTGAGAAATTTTAATATAATTAGAAAATCCTAATTATAATTTATAAATATTAATTTTCTAATTTGAAAATCGAAATTTGGAAATCTTAGAAATTACATTTCAAAAATCTAAGGGTTAAACCCTAAAAACCCTAAGGGTTAGGGCAAATGTCAAGTTAGCCATTAAAATTAAATCTGAAATGACCAAAATACCATTTTCTTACTTTTTAAGTAAAAGATCACACTAAATCATTGTGACTCATCCCATTTGATATTGCCATGTGATAAAATCTCCCAATATCAGATTTGCAGTGCCACCTTGCACATATAGATGCACGAATATAAAAATCAAAAACTTAAGTAAGTAAAAATCTTACTTTATCTCTCATTCATGCCCAACCCATTCTCTCTCTAGGATTTCGAGATTTAGAGTGAGAGAGAGAGAGAAGTAAAGCCATGATCAGTTCATAACTTTCCAATATCAGATCAAAGATCAGAAGTTCAAGGATCAAAGCTTTAAAGCTATAAAACCCTAAGCCTTGCTAGATCCTTAAAATTTTATGTGTTTATGTGATTTGTTATTTAGAAGTGTGTTATAAGATGTCATTTAGTGAACTGGGTTGTTAGATCCCAGATCCATAACATCAAAGTGCTCAAAAATTAAGTTTTTAGAAATCTAGAAAAGTTGAAAAGTTTGATCTGACAAGCAAATGTCAGGGCCTCTAGATTCTTTTGTGTTAAATGTTTATGGTGTTTTATGTTACAGATCTGTTCTATGCCATGGGGTCTTTGTTCTGAAACTTCAATCATGGTCAGATCATGTCTAGAACTAAAGTTATGAGTTGTCAAAGTGAGTTGACCGATCAGAAAATCTATGTTTCTGGGCAACCCAGAAACCTAGAATTTTTGACAACCACTTTTGACGGTTTAGATCTTGCTGTGTGTTAGTAGTTAGGTCATGTTTTTGACGCCCCCAAAATAGGTATACATCACCCATCTTGAGTCGCCAAATACATGGTACAAAATTTAAATACAACTTAATTATACAACAGTCGTGTAAAATATGACAAAACATAATCTAAGAGTTTTAATAAGAATATTGTCATTTAGACAATATCCACACTCAATGGAGTCCTCATTACATTTATTGTCACACTATTTTAGAGAATAGGAGGACTACTAAAACAACCATCTAGGCAAGTCAATCCGTTCCTCAGGACTCGTCCCGGCTATATTCTCATTTTCAAGAAGAGGCGTGTGTAAGAAATGGTGTGCTCAACTAGCCCAGTAAGAAATATTATGACTAAGATAATTCATAATAATTTATCGTTAGCCTTCAACAGTGTTAAACTGATAAAATATAACAAACATCAAGTTTAACTGCAGCGGAAAAAGCAATGCATTAGAAGAGTCGAGTAGAGAATAAAATCTACTATCTTCTATGATTTAAAAGGTTTTTCATCACTTTTATCGTTGAGACTCAGCTTAATAAATAAACCACAACATCCCTGCACTACGGCCAAGGATATTCATTAGTATCTCGACCACAATTTATCCATGCACTACGGGCCAAGGATATTCGTGTATTCATCAATGTCATGATCATGCCAAAAAATGTACATCAATGCACTACGGCCCATGAGGACTTTTACCACATCATTGGTAACATTACGGTCATGATTATACCGAATAATCCCTGGTCATAATCATACCAAGTCCATCTATGCACTACGGGCCACAGATGACTTTCAACATATTATAAACATGAGGATGATGACAATGATATAAGAATTCAATAAAACAAGTTCAAGGATAAATTTTTAAAGATTTATAATTTAATTTATTCAGAAAACAATAAAGTCCAAATTGTCAACATGATACTGTTTTATGGAGTAAAATTCAAGAATGCTCAGAAGAATATTTCCATGAAAGATACTGGATGAAGCGCAAATATCCAGGATATTCTACTAATTTCATGGAGTATAGAAGCCAAAACTTTAACCAACTAGGTATAATAGAATATATGAAACTGCAAATGAATTTTTGCCCGCCGTGAGGTAATCCATATAGATAGATCATTTCCGCAATTTAATAAGGAATGAATACAAAGGATCATTCACCATGCATGCGGTAGTCCACATAGACAGGTTATTCCAACAGAATAATAAAGAATGGAATAACAGAATAATTCACCATGAATGTGATAGACCGCAAAGACAGGTTATTCCAACAGAATAATAAAGATTGGAATAACAAATGAATTCACCAGGCATGCGATAGACCACACAGACAGGTTATTCCATCAAAAAAATTAAAGAATGGAATAACAAAAGAATTCACCAGGCATGCGATAGACCGCACAGACAGGTTATTCCAACAGAATAATAAAAAAGGGAATAACAACCCTTACGAGTATTGAAAGAAAATAACTCTCTTCATGAATACGAAAGAAATAATACCCCTTGACTTAAAAGAAACTGGATACTGGAATAGTGAGGTAATAGACTTCTTTTTTTATTTCTCTCTATAATTTCTCTCTATAATAATTATTCTTGTGAGACTTGGTGAATTGGTGAGAATGAAAGAAGAATGAGCTTCTATTAATAGGAAAATATAGCTTCGATAATTTCACGTTTTGGGGCTCGAAATATTAAAGTATAATACCTTCCTCTTTTTCTTTATTTTTAATTTAGTCCTGCAAGTATTATCAATCTTGCACCACCTCCCCTAATAGTACATGAATGTGAATCAATAGTACACACATGTGAACAAATAGTTATAAGCATGTGAAATAATAGCAATTAATTGCTCATTTATCCGATTAATTACCCGATTGGTCAATATAACCTCTAGATATCAATTATTATCGAAATAAATGTCGATTTCCACTAACACTAATAATCCCAACACAATTGAACTATCAATTTCATCTTTAATCAACACGAACTTATTCATCATTAATATTATAACTCGCGATATTTAACAACCAGGTCGTTCCCAGGAAAGAGGGGCTTTTCGATAAGGATTTCTCCTTATTGGCGTGCAATTAGGTGACCAAACCTCTCCTTGACAGAACTTCTAGACATTGTCAATATTACAAATAATAATATGAATAACTTTGTCATCTCAATTATTGATTTAATAATAATAAATATTATGCAGATGATATTGTGACAATAATTTAATCATTAATATGAGAGATATGATGTAGCAATTACTGTAGCAATAATTGAGTATAACTGAGTGACTTCTCACATAAGCATCAATAATCAATACCGTGTGCTACTATGCAACCACGCGTATTACTGTACTTTTACCACCGAGTAGTTCAACAGTTTAACGGTTAAACTTTCCCGTTGTTTTTATAAAAAGATAATTCTATCATTTTCTAACTACGACAATACTTCCGTTGTGGGGTCCACCAATGATTGTGCCGTCGTACGAATATTCCGTATTAAAACGAATATTCCCCGACCAATCGAATATTATATAACCACTTACTTACTTTGCAAAATTTGTAAATCATACCCACAACTATAACATTGTATCAAATCCACACCATAATATTAAAAAATATATTTTGAGAAAAATTAATCTTTATTCATAAAAGTTGGGGTCTTACAATGTTGTTGGTGGATCTTTGTAGCCTGTCATGCAGACTACATATGAAAGCCATTAGATTAGTCAGATCATGATTAGTGTCGAAATTAATCAAGGTCAAAGTATGTTGACCGATTCGCCTTATGAAGGTTTCTAGGAAATCCAAAACCTCAAGAGCCGAACTTTCTAGCGTGGTTTGACCGTATTAGATCTCTCATATGTTTTGATAAAATGCTATAATAGTGTTTGATAATTGTTGCCTGATATATTTACTACAAAATGGAACCTTTATATCACACAAAATAGAACCAGGATGTACGGTATAAGGATTTGAAAGTGGGTACCTCGACTGTTCTTCACTTCTAGAAAACTCAGAAATTGAAGAACATGTCTGACATCGAATTGTCGAGCTTAGATCTCTCTTATATGTTGTGTGATGACCATGACAATTGATTTAAGTTGTAGTATTACCTGGATACTACAATCATGAAACTTTAGCGGCCCAAAAATCTTAATAACAAAGAATCTAGAACCAGTCAAACAAGGAACCTTAGTCACTGACATGAGTTTCTGGGTTTGGCCAAGAACAGCTCAAGAACACCATTAGCGACAGAATTGTCGCTTATAGCGCCTGTAGTGACCGTTAATTTTGGAAAAATTAATTATGTTAATAAATAATTAGAGAAAAATAGTTTTTAATTATTAAAATTACATAATAAATTTCTAAAAATTATTTTAAAGCCTGAAAATTAGTTTTTAATTATACTGAATATATTTTATAAATATTTAATATATTTGGAATAATAATGGTATTTAATTATAATATTAATAAATTATTTATAAATGATTTTAATACATAAAAATCATGAAAAATTATATTATGGTATAAGAAAATATTTTAAGCTATTTTTAATGACTTTTGATATTTTGTGATGAGTTTCATTAATAAATTAATATTAATGTTAATTAATTTATTTACTAAATATATTAAATAAATTATAAAAATAGAATTAATGATTTAAAAATCATATAAAAAGATTTAAGTGTTAGAAAAATATTTTAAGTTATAAAATATAACTTTTGATATTTTGTCATGAAAATATTAATATTTTAGTATTAAAAGCAATTATTGGATAATGAATTTAAATGTTTAAAATTATATAAATATAATTTTAAGGTATTAAAAATACTTTGATATATTATAAATAAATCATAATATTATGGCATGTATTTCATTAATATTTAATATTTAATAAATATTAATGATAATATAATTAAGTAGTATTCAATTCATATAAATACGATATTAATGATTGAAAATTCATGATAAATGATAATAATTATCGAAAATTATTACGAGTTTATGAAAATTATTTTGGTGATAAAAAAATTATCTAAGGTAATTGTTAAATGATTAGATAGAGTTTAATTGAACTTAAACTCGACGATTATCCGGCTGATAGATGTATATGTTATGTGTTTTGGTTATTCTGTGTTTTATATATATATATATATATATATATATATACATATATATATATATATATATAATATTATACCATGATGATATTATTCTAATTTGTATATCGATATTATTAATATTAGGTCTTTAGACAAAGCTAAATAGAATGCATAACTGTAAACATCGGAACATGCAAGTTTTCTTTAACTCAACTTTGAGTAGTTTATTCAAATATACTAGTGGTTAATCATTGTTGATTGTCATATCTAAGAATTATTAAATCGCACACTGTGCATACTGCATGTATTCATCAGGTATGAAAGGCTGATCACCTTCATTACCATTCGGTGCAGCTATATATATATATGTGTGTTCATGTTCAATGATCGTTCAGCTATATAAAATTTGTTCATGCTAGTTCGCAATTATATTGTAGAACTGCATCCAGCTTTTGTTCAATTCTTTCAATCATGATATACCCTTAATTTATTGAATTTAAACTTGTTGGGCAAACTTATTGCTCACTCATGCTATATCATGATAAACATTGCAGATAAAACGAATGCGTTCAGATACAGGAAAGGATAAAGCCAAGTTCTGCTTGGGGTTATATGTGCAGATAAATTGTAATAGTATAGTATGATAATAAGGTTATATGTTAGATAGTTTATGAATTGTGTATAAATTAAGGTTACTCGACCCTAAGGAAATAGTATGTAAAGTTTATTGTATAAATAATTTATGTTTATATCTTTCGCAATAGTGATAGAATGATTGTAGCACCCCCAAATACGGGTATCTTCCAACCCGACAGATGGTGCTATACTGTACAACATTCATACATTCATTCAATTGAAAAGTCTCAAAGAATGAACATATCTTCTATATATTCAAAGTAATATTTACATTTCCCAGGTTCTATACCCATTACAAAGGTTCTTCACCATAATATCAGTTACATTACAACAATAGACCTATACTATTACAAGACAGCTTAGAAATCTGCTTTAGCTTTTCCCTTATCCTTTTTCGATCCTTCGGGACGTTCAGTCTCAGCTGCATTCATATGGTTCAAGCAAGAGTGAGCATAACTAGCTCAACAAGTATAACAATTTAATAACAACATGCTTGACACATACAAATCATATATCTTCAATAACTGAACAATAGTTATGAAGTACTATTGATAATTCAAAATAACACTTCGTCTTTTCTTTCAAAATGCTTTACCATAATAATAATATTCAGTAAAACATTCACTACGGTCAAAGACCTCGAGTATTCATTCTTTATTGGAAAAGGACAACCCAGAAGCAAGTCCGTAAGCCCGATATTACTTACGAGCACTTCTAGGTGATCAATCTATTGTACTCTATGTTGATCAACACTACATCCATTAAATGTATGCACGTTTAAGCATTTGGCAACCTCACGTGCCTGTTGTTTTACCGATAAAACATGTGTTTAACATTTCAGTTCTCTTTTGAAAACTATATCAAGTAGTTGACAAAAGATAGCAACATTTGATAATACATGAATAGATTATCAATACATTAAGTTTAGCCAAAGGAATTGGCTTTAACTTCACATACTTCAATTCATCCGAAAGAATACATGAACTTCAAAACCTTGTTCAGATTGAACCGAGACAAGAGTTAGAATACTTGCCTTTAGCGTCTGCTACGGTATATTAACTTTATGTTCAAGTCGTTCAAGTCTCTACAATACATGATCACATAATTCCTTACATTAGGTCACATATAATCAAGTATGTATATGACTATATCATACCCTTTCATTTTGATCTAATTATGTATTAGATTCAGTTACTATTCGTTCCGGTTTATCATTATCCTTGCATTTATATTCGACTAGGTTATCTCAAACTTTATTCAACATCCTTAAGGTTTAACAAAGTATAAACAATGTTACATTACATTCCTTAAGTTGTGTTTACTTTTAAATCATTTAACTTTCTTTTCTTTGTACTTAAAAACATTCATTACTATTCTACTTTTTCGAGAGGTAGCCATTGCATATTTCATATTTATATTTTACATCTCATCATTTGCACATGAGCTTATTATATATCATTGTCCGGACTTGGCGCTACGGCGCAAGTCCTTACTTATCGGTCGTGGCCATGCGGCTTCACTCTCTAGAAGATTTTTGTACTGTACATGGCGCTGCGGCGCCACATATTGTACTATAATTACGTATTGCGACGAACTCTTTTGAAGAGGCTCAAACATTGTTCGCGCCTACTACATGAAGTCATTTTGTTTAGGGTTGAGCCGCAATGGCCAACTTTGTGCACCAGAAAATAATTTCAGTTTGTGAATTTTGTGAACTTCTCGGACACATAACTTCTTCGTTATAAGTCCGAATTGGCTCGTTCATAAGCCTACGGTTCACAAATTACGTAACCTACATGTTCATTCAAGAATTTTATCTATTTGACTTCGTTTGCTAAAAATTCACCTATTGGTTCATTTTTAACAAAAATGATAAACGTTCGTGAATGTTCAACGCTCGTTTCTTCGTTCTAAGTCGGAATCCGGTCATTTTTGAGTCCGCGACTCTTAAATGCCAAATATGACTTATCTCTATTGAAAAACAATGGTTCCGTGATCAAACACAAAATTTGACTTCGATTCCGAGAATTTTACGAATTCGACGTTTTTCGTCCCATCGTGCAAATTCTGGCAATTCTTCATTCTTATGATTTGTTCACATTACAAATGAACTTCATTCATCATGTAATCATTATTGAATTTTGACTTATTCTTCATGAGCTTATAACTTGTCAAATTATAAACTACTTAAGATTTGATTATTCATGACTTACGACAATTTGAGTTTCTTAATCATCATACTTTACATGTTCTTCACATATAACTTTACTTAGGTATATGTGATACATATAATCATATAAGTTCTTATTTCACATCTCTTTCTAAACTCATTACTAATTCATATTTTCATACTTAACATTCAAGGTTAACTTATAATAAGTTTATAACTTTTATAAGTTCAAATGACTTATTGGCAACTTATGTGGCTTATGTCCATGACTTATTCATTCTTCTTGCTTCTTATCATTCATGTTTCTTAATCCATCTTTTCTTTTCAACCTATCATGGTAGAGATAGAAGATAATAGAGAAGAAGTCTTACTTTTTGTAGTCTTGGTAAAGTAGCTTGCTTCTTCTTCTTACTTATGGAAGTGACTTATTGGTAGCTTATTCTCTCTAACACTTAAGCACTTTAGAAATGTTGGATTAATTTAACAACTAACAAATGGCTTGTAAGCCTCCTATATTTATAGAAATTGCAAAGCTAGGGTAGATTGGTCATTAAATCATCCCACCTCCTTAAGCCACCTCCTTACTATTCATTACTTGGCTAGCACAACTCTTATCCTACACTTAGTCATTACTCATTTATCTTGGTCATTACTCTTAATACTTGGTCACCACACTAACTTGGTCACCACATTAACTTGGTTACCTCAATAACCATATTAATATGGTTTGCCCCATGGGTCAACCTATTCATTTTAATCTAGCTTGGGCTTGGACCAACTAACTCTTTGGGCTTTGCATTAATAAACACTAATTGGTTTATTAATTTATGATTGGGCCTTAACATTTAATCTACTTGGACTTGAATATAATTGTTAACCAATCTTCCAAGTCCATTAACATTACTTAATATATATTGTTGATGTATTATTTTAGTATTCTAATTCATATAGAATTTATATACGGTATTTCATCCTTCATATAACTCGTATAATACTTCGTATTATACTCATTTTGTTTACTTCGTACAATACAGAGTATCATATAATTATTATTTATTCCTTACCATTTCGCCTTCCTTAACGTTTATAAATTAAGTCCACAAGTGAATTATTATATTTTCCATAACTAGATTTTTATTACATAATCCATCTTACCTTGTTATTCCGTCATTACGTATTTCTCGGAAATTCAAAATTATATCTCGAGCAAATACCGATGAATAGTGTTTTTCAGAAAATTTCTCAGAAAACTTTTATTTTCGTCTTGGAAATTCAAACACTTTAAGTCATCCACGTAGCTCAAATACTACGACATTCTAACATCAATAGGTTATACAATGACAACCATCTTGATAACACATGGAATATGATTTTATTATTATTTAATTTAATAAAATCATTTTATAATAAGATCCAAATTTCTCGGTCGTTACAATGATTGTACCAGATCCGCGGTGATTTGGGACCCGGATTTGGGGCTCTCACACCCTCTCTAGTACTGGTGTTGCGGCGCCAGCTTTCATTATAAGGCTCGCATTGCGGCGCGAGTTCACAGTATCTGGGACTCAGCTACGGCGCCACTTGCTGTACTACGGCGCCACTTCACAGTGGCTGGGGTTCCGGTCTGGCGTTGCGGTGCCAAGGTTAGCAGCTTGGGCGACACTGGCCCTAAGCCTCAAACAATTTTGACATTTCTTTCCTTCTGTGAATTTTCTGGGCCCATAACTTATTCATTATAAGTCCAGATTGGCTCGTTCAAAAGTCGTTAGCTCACATATCGCATGAACTACGATGTCATTAGAAAATTTTATATTTTTGAATCTGTCAACACGGAATTCACCTATTAAGTTCTTTATTGAGCACTTGTTAAACGTTTAGGACCATTCAAAGTTCGTTTCTTTGTTCTAAGTCAGAATTTGACCATTTTCGAGTTCGCAACTCTAAAATGCAAACTTAGACTATTCCCCATCGAAAACCAATGTTTCCAAGTTAAATTGTGACTTTTAACTTTCATTCCGAGAATTTCACGATTTCGACGATTATCGTCTAATCTCGTAAATTTCTCCATAACTTCGTTACTTGATATTTTTACACCATTCAAAATGGATTCATTCCATCATTATAACATCCTAACCAAACATATTTCATTCAATCTTATACATGATGGTTTTCAATTTGTCCATCAACAACAAAATGACAATTCGTCAATGCTCTTCTTTAGTTCATAACTTTTATGATTATAATTCTCTTACAACATAGTTTATTACAGTTTAAGTTCATTAATAACCATCCTTGTCACTTCTTATCATACATTCTCCATTAATCATCACTTCTCTATCAAACTACAATTGAAGAGATGAAAATTAATGGTAAAAGATTTCTTACCCTTGATGTGACGCCCCCAAAAATAGGTATACATCACCCATTCTGAGTCGCCAAATACATAGTACATAATTCAAATACAACTTCATTTATACACCTGTTGAGCTGTCGTATAGAATACGACCACAGTTAAATGTGAGTTTTAATACAAATATATGTAACTCTCATGGTGCCTCGACCACAATCTTACAATGTTACTTTACATAAAACTATAGTCAAAAACTATTTTGGAAATTAAAATCTTTGGAAAGTGCTCAAGGAAACCTTCGTACATGGGAGGCCATGCGTCTAGGTTATAATAGATATCATATGGCCACAGAATTATCCTTGGTTGACCCAATAGACGCCAAAGAAAAAATGAGAAGATTACTATCATCTTCTTTCTAATGGTGAGTCTTCTCTTGACATATAACTATCTCCACTGTCTCCAAGTGAATAGTGTATTTTAAATAAACTCCAAGATCATATAGGTAGTGCCCGTAGATATACTCATTAAGTGGATGCGCACAACCCTGTCTTATGATAACACGAGGTTGTATGTCATTAGACATCTTGTATGATAGTGGCAAAACACCCTTCCAAAGTTGGGTTCACCTCACCCTATTTGATTCACCAAATATAACTACTAAATGTTGTATAGAATACAACACACTTTTCTATACTATTTAGGGAGAACCTCCACAGCTAGAGAGACCTTCGTTCTATTCCCTGTTATCCCCGCTCAACTTAAGAACACTCTTATTATTACGAAAGGAATTGTGAAGCAAAAAGAGTGAGCACAACTAGCCCAATAAAGAATATCATGACTAAAGATAATTAAATTATCAATAGCTTTCATCAATAATAAATCAGAGATTTAGAACATATGGTAGATGATAAAACTTTTCAACCATAGTTGCAGCGGAACGAGCAATCCATTAGAAGAGTCAAATAGACCATAAGGTCTATTATCTTCTCTATGTTAAAAGTCCACCAATAATGTTTTATCCATGTAAAATAAATCAATAGCCTTCCATCACAATCATATGAATAACTCATAATCATAATTGTGGTTCTAAATTCCGCTTCGCAACTAGGACGAAGATAATTTTCATCACCTATCTTCACCTGAAACATTAAAAATTATGGTTATACCAAATCAGAATTCCTGCTCATAATCATACTAATAAATTCATCTTTGCACTACGGCCAAAGATATTCATTAAAAATTCATCTTTGCACTACATGCCAAAGACATATAACTGTATTTTAGAAGAGTCAAGTAGATCATGATATCTACTATCTTTTACGCATTAAAAGTGTATAATAAATATTTTATCGCTGAGACTCAGCTTAATAAATAATTCACATCATCGAATTATCCATGCACTACGGCCAAGGATATTCGTTAGCATAACATCTATGAATTATCCATGCACTACGGCATAAGATATTCATTATTATCACATCCATGAATTAATATTTCATCGCTGAGACTCAGCTCAATAATTAATCCACATCATCGAATCATCCCTGCACTACAGGTCAAGGATATTCATTAGTATCACGACCACGAATTATCCATGCACTAGGGGCCAAAGATAATCGTGTTTTTATCAACGGTCCTGATCATGCCATAAAACAATTCATCTTTGCACCCTTGGCCGAAGAGAATCCATAGCCATAATCATACCAAAATTGTCCATCAATGCACTACGGGCCAATGAGGACTTTTTCCATATCATTTGTAACATTGCGGTCATGATTATACCGAATAATCCCTGGTCATAATCACACCAAGTCCATCTATGCACTACAGGCCACAGATGACTTTCAACATAATATAAACATGAGGATGATGACAATGACATAATAATTCAATAAAACAAGTTCAAGAATTAATTTATCCAGGAACCAATAACGTCCAAATTATCAACATGATACTGCTTGGTGGAGTAAAATTTAAAATGCTCAGAAGAATATTTCCATGAAAAGATACTGGATGAAGCGCAAATATTAAGGATATTCCACTAATTTCATGGAGTATAGAAGTCAAAACTTTAACTAACTGAGTATAATAGAATATATGAAACTACAAATGAATTTTTGCCGCCATGCGGTAATCCACTTAGATAGACCATTTCCATTATTTAATAAGGAATGAATACAAAGGATCATTCACCATGCATGTGGTAATCCATATAGACAGGTTATTCCAACAGAATAATAAAGAATGGAATAACAGGAGGATTTTCCATGCGTGCGATAGACTGCATAGACAGGTTATTCCCAACAGAATAATAAATAATGGAACTAGGTCAGGCAAAATTCGCAACGACAGGATGTTCCAACAGAATAATAAAGATGAGAATCGAAGTCCGTCCAGTAAAAGCATGCATGTGATAGGATATTCCAATAGAATAATAACGACGGAACTAGGTCCGGCATAAAATGCACAGACTGGATATTCCAACAGACTAATAAAGACGAAACTAGGTCCGGCGTAAAACGCATGTATACATGATGTTCCAATGAATAAATAAAATGGAATAATGTAAGAATTTCACCAAGTATAGGGTAGCCGTATACAAAGTTATTCAATAGAATAATAAAGAATGGAATTACAGAAGTTCTCTCCATGAATACAAAAGAAATAATACCCCTTACGAGTACAACAAATAATATCCCTTATGATTACAACAAATAATATCCCCTACCGTAAAAGAAGAGTATTCCGACTAGTAGGGCGGGAATATACTTGAAGAGAACTTGCACTACGCTCAAAGCTTTCTTAAACTCTAAAGAAATACGCTCAAGATTATAGAAGAAGAACTCTCTCTAGAGTTTCAGTGAATTCGTAAGAAATAATGAAGGAATGAGATTCTATTTATAAAAGAATGGACTGCATAGTAACTAATTCATGAACGGTCCAGATTGATTTATTTTTAATCGGACGGTCCATATTTAAAGCAAAATCTTTTAAATAAAATATAATATATTCTATTTATAATCTAATAAAATGAATAACTTTATAAAAGTATTACATTTTATATAAAAGATTTTACTATGCAAAACACTATGCAAGCACTATGCAACACTATGCAAACACTATACATAATAAAATATAATATATTCTAATTATTGTCTAATAAAACAGATAACTTTATAAAAGTATTATGTTTTATATATATAAAAATTACTATTAGCCTAATAAAACGAATAATTTTATAAAAGTATTCTGTTTTATATAAAAATCTTATCTGTTTTATTACATTAATAATACTAATAAAACAAAAGCGAGTGACTTATCACATAAGCATCAATAATCAATCTTTGTGTGCTACTTATGCATGACACGCAGTATTCTTTGTACTTTTAACATCGGGTGTTTCAACAGTTAACGGTAAAACTTCCGCCGTTAAAAATTATTTTTGTCGTTTTCTCAATCCGACAATAATTCTTTTGTGGGGTCCACCAATGATTGTACCATCATACGAATATTCCCCGACAAAAAGAATATTCCCCGACTAATCGAATATTCCCCGACACAACGAATATTTTATATCAACTTGCCTACTTTGCAAAAAAAAAATCACATATTACCCTTAACTTTAAACTTTTAACAATTTAACTATTTACCAAAATAGAAAAATTGAATACTTTTATTTCATAAAATTCGGGGTCTCACACTTGATGTTCTTAAGTTGATTCTTCTTCTTTCTTCTTGATATATCAAGTCTAGCTCTTACTTTTCTCTCTCAATATGTTTAGCTCTAAGATGTTGGTGAATTTTTATCAAACAACAAATGACAAACTACTTCTCCTATTTATAGGATTTACAAGGTTAGAGAATAATAGTCATTAAGCCCTTCCACCTCCTTATTTCCACCTCCTTACTATTCATTGTTTGGCCACCACACATTTTATCCATTTCTTTCTCACCAAGTGGCCAGCCATGACTCACTCATGGGGACCAAATGGGTTTCACCATGGGTTTTCTCACCCGGTGACCCATCGGTTCGATCCACGGGTCTGGTTCTTGGTTTGGGCATAGGTTTAAATAACTTTGGGCCTAAAATTGGGCTTGCATTATTAATCTTTGGGCTTGCACAATTCCTACTCAAATCCTACAAGTCCATTGCAATAGGATTAAAGCGTTTAACGTATAATCCTCGTATTCATTACGTATACTAGTTCGTATAATCATTCATTATATACGTCATACTATCTTTCATATATACTTGTACGATACTTCGTTTCATACTCGTATTCATTGCTTCATATAATACTTGCTTATTATACGATCATCATTTATTCAATCTTTACTTTCCTTAACATACTCAAACTTAGTACGCAGGCTAAAAACTGTGTTTGTCATAACTGAATTATTATTACATAATTCATCCTCCCTTATTATTCTATCATTACGCATTTCTCGGAAGTTAAAAAATAATTCCTGAGCATAATTTGATGAATAGTACTGTTTTTCGAAAAATTTCTCAGAAAGCTTTTATTTTTTTCTTGGAAATTCAAACACTTTAATTCTACCACGTAGCCAGAATACTACGATATTATAATACTTTTTGGTTATATAACAACCTTCATCTTGTTTACTCCATATAATAACATATATTATAATTTTATTTATTATTTAATTAAATAAAATTATTTTATAATTAATCTGATTTTCTTGGTCGTTACATTCTTCCCCCCTTATAAGGATTCTGTCCCCAGAATCTCGTCATATATTAAACAAATAACTTATGGTAATTCTTCTTCATCTTTTCTTCAAGTTCCCACGTTGCTTCTTCAACATCGTGGTTCTTCCATAACACCTTTACCGAAGGTATAACTTTATTCCTCAGAACTTGTTCTTTTCTATCAATGATTTGAATAGGCATTCTTCTTATGTCAAGTCCTCCTTAATATGAATAGGCTCATACTCTATTACATGCTTATAATCTGGCTTATAAGGACGTAACACGAATATATGAAACATATTGTGTATTCATTTGAGGTTTGGAGGTAATGCTACCACGTATGCTACCTCTCCTACCCTTTTTAATATTTTGAAAGGTCCTATAAACCTTAGACTTAACTTTCCCTTATTTCCAAAATGTATCTTTTCATTCCATGGAGATACCTTTAGAAATACATACAAGCTTACTTCAAACTCTCTGGTCACTCGATATGAATCTGCATACTTCTTCTGTTTATCTTGAGCTACTACTGTGACGCCCCAAATTCAGGTACTTGAAACCCAAACTAAGTGCTTCACGATACCATTTCTATGAGCGGAATAATACTAATGATAATAACAATAATTTAAATATTAAACTTAATTTACATATCAGAGTCTAAATCTCAGGTACGCGACCGTTAAACATTCATTACATCATAGATAATAAATATCATTGTCTTAATAAACCTTAACTATTACACACAATATTATAAAACTTATTCAAACAGCTTTCAATTCCTCTTGTTCTTGTCTGAGTCTTCAGGTTGATCACAATTTGCTGAAAATATTTACATTTAAAACAAGAATGAGAATTTGGGTGCCCAACAAGTAATGGCAACAATACATATTAGATGAAAGAATTAAATGTTTTATTTGAATAACACTTCTACAACGAATCAACAGTTGTGAAGTAAGCTGAACTAATAATAACAACATATCACTTCTATATCAAATTTTTGAAACTACGTACTACCTTTAAATGGAGATCTGTCGACAGACTATGAACATTGTTTTCTATTTTCAAAATGGTTAATCAGAACTTCATCTGTAAATCGTCATAACTTACAGACACGGGGGGTGATCAGCCCGTTATGCCCTGTATTGATCAATACTACATGCAAGAACGATATTATCGTTCATCTTATCCACCTTAGGTGCACAAAAGTTTCCCCATGTTCGGGATGTTCATACTTAGTCGGGAATCTGAACCAAAACAATCTGGTTGGATACAATAAAGTTCTATCTTGTTCAACAATATTTTTAAGTTTATGTCTAGCTGAATAAATTACGTTAGAAGAATTTTAAGTCATCATATACATATTGGAAATAAATAAATATGTATCAACATGTGATTAAATACAATGATTATCCAAGTGGGGACACTTGCATAACCATATTTAGAAATTAACGAACAGAAAAAAAAAATCTGGCACAGTAATAATAAAATTCTAAAGTATTCTTACTCATGTTCATTGTATAAAGTAAATGCAAAGGTAGGATACTTGTCTGAGCTACTACTTACAATAACGCAACTTAATTTTATCTTTTATACCAAACCCTATCATTAATAAGATCATTCGTTCAATTAGAACAATATATCATATCGCATAGTACTGCTATTTGCAGTCAACACATAACCTAATCACATTGTCACATGGTTATATCAGTCATTGGATCACAAAAAAAAATACTAATACCGTCAAACTATCTAAGTCTAGATCAATTTTTGAAATATTTCGGTGTACCGATGGCTTTTTCGGGTAATTATTGAGTCTAAGTCACTATCGTGTAGTTCAATATTCGTTTTGATATTTTAAATATCAGTCGAATTATTTTTCATAGCCCTATAATAAATTTTAAATAATTATTATGATTTATCATGATTTTTCAAACACTAGTATTATTTTTAAATGATTTAAATATTAAAATATTTCTATTAGCATTAATATTAAATTAATATTAAATTATTAATAAAACCATTGTCAAAATATTAAAGTTATTTATAATAACTCAAAATATTTTTAAAACATTTTATTACCCTTAAATGAATTTTAAAACAATTAAAATTATTTTAAATAATTACTATTAATATTTAAATATTAATGTATTATTCACCAAAATATTAAAAGTCATTTATTATTATATAAAATATTTTTATTCATTTATTTCCTTTTAAAATGATTTTAAATCAATAAAACAATTTTTAAACTATTTATTTAATATAATTATTAAATAAAACAAAAATCATTAATGTTAAATTATTAATGAAATTTACCTTTAAATATCAAAATTATATTTTATAACTTCAAATATTTTTAAACAATTTATTTTCATTTAAAATGATTTTTATAATATTAAAATTATTTTAATTAATTTATTTAATATAATTACTAAATAAATCTAATATCATTAATATAAAATAATTAATGAAACTTATCTTAAAATATTAAAAGTTTTGTTTTATAACTTAAAATATTATTAAATACCTTTGTATCATTTAAAATGATTATTAATATAATAAAATCATTTTAATTAATTTATTTAATGAATATATTAAATAAAATAAATATCAATAATATCCAAATAAATATTAGTATTTCTGAAAAATAAGTCAATTTATTAAAAGTTAATTTTTATAACTTCAAATAATTTTTAAAAACTATTTTTTGTAATTTTTAATAAATAATTCCTATTTGTAAATGATTTTTGGATAATAAACTAACTAAAATTAAATAAGATTATCGCTATAGCCTTTAGCGACAGAAACCGTCTGTGACACCCCCAAATCCTGGTACTTCATTTTCTCAAGATTTGGGTTTCACTTAATCAAAACATTCATTTCTAACTACCCAATTATAATAAAATTGAATAATAAAAACATGCCCATACAAGATTAAACTTAAATAAAAATCTCCCAAGTTATCTAACATTTAATTACAATCATTCAAATGCGGAAATTTAAATAAACTTCATTACAATCTTTAAACCAAAGTCTGAAAGTAAACTATCAAAACTATTACAAGTCTTCAGTATTTATTCATCTTTTCTTTTCCCTTATTGGTGCTAGGTACGTCACACATTTCAACTTTAGCTGTAAGAAATTTTACAGGCAAGAGTGAGCAAACAAGGCCCACTTGAAATAACAATAAGTAAATCTTTAAACTTTTACATCAATTGCCAATATTAGGCTCAATAGAACTGAACAATATATTCTATTAACTTTCTGAAAATTATAACATTCACTGAGGGTCTAATGATCACGAATCATGTCCACAGTTATAAGTAATCTTTCAACTTTAACGTTAACAGTCATAAGACTATAAGGACTCCACGTACTTATGGGGATCAACCCTTCGTACAATGTATTGTGCACAACCATTTCAACGCTAAGCGTAAACCTCTATTAAAAGAGTTGTTCATCTCAGTATTTAGAATATAAGTCCGCACCAAAGTAAGTTTGGTTTGGAAACATTACAGGGTAATTTAGAATTCAACGGTAATAAACTAAGGATTAGTTGATTACAAAAGAAATAACTGTGTGCTATGGAATAATCATAACTGAATTGATATTTGTTAATTAACATCATGATTAAGAAATAATCTAATGGCATAAGCATGGAATAATCATAACATTCAAGGTTATTGAGGATTTGGGTACTAAACATGCATCATGAATAGTAAATTGAAAGACATAGTTGCTCATCTCTAGAATATAGTGACTCGCATGCTAACTAACGAGTTACATATTAAAGAAACTTGTTCAATAATAAGATGTAAGATGTAAAATACTTGCGTCCTCATGAACCAATAGATACAAGAGCTTTATCAATAATAAACAATCTAACTCCACGAAAGTGTAGAGTTATCAACTTGTATAATTGAAATGGAATTAAAAGCAATAATGTGCTCAACGAAATTAAACTTGTACAACGAAGTTTTAGATTTAGAAAACTTGCCTTTAGCACAAGCTAAATCTTACAATTTGAATCAATACCCTATACATATGTCATCATGACATAATTAGTCATTACCAATATTTTATATCTATATAAACATATATATACATCATGCAGGTCAAATCACCCATTCACAGAATCAAACTATATTAATACTAGTTAACACTTGATAACATGCTCATTCATAGTTTAATACTACTGAAATCATCATTTAGCATTCATATTATTATCACATAACCTTTATTTTCAAAATTTGTGTAATAAACTAAAACTGTCAGAACCTTCTGGCTGCTGCCACATACGATTTACACTATGGTTGGTTCTCTCTGTATTGTTGAAGTTGGCTTTTGCTGGTGGCGAGTCAAAGGCCATCGATTTGCATGGCCATGCATACATATGCGTCGCATTCATGGCTGCGAAACTTATCTTTGCTTTGAAGCAATAAGTACTGCCTTGAGTCCGAATCGAAATTCGGCGACCAAGCTCGGCAACAGCATGAACAAAAGCCAAATTGGCCTACAAACTCCAATCTAATAGACTAATTAACATGTAATTTACATATAGACTTCATGTAAACGTATTGTGAAGACTTCTAACATGTTCCTACCAATAAAATAGCATAAACATCAAATTTACAACACCCAATTTCAATGTTTTTGGCAAAACCTCCATTTTTGATGTTTTCAATGAAAATTAACACTATAAATTTTGTTTTTCAACCAAAACAATTAATTCAAAGCATCTTATCAATAATTATACATACTCTATCAAATTAGATGATCAATTTATTAACTAAACAACTAATTAACCCTCAATTTCTACTTTAAATTAACCCATACTCATTCACAAAAACTCTCTGTAAAAAGGTTTTCTTCACAAACTACATACATAACAACAATACATTGACTATAACTTATGAAAATCGTTTTAACATCACTAGTATGTCATATAAAGCCACATTGAAACAATAATTCATGCTTACACAAGGATTCTATAGAGAATTTGGGAAGAGAAAAACTAAACTTTTAAAACTAAAAAGAATTGAACAATACCTTGAAGAAGATGATGATGGCTTTTCCTTTCTATTCTCAAGCTTCTTCTTCTCCAATCTCTAGCCTTTCTTCCTCTCTTCTTTTCTTCTTCTCTTCTTCTCTTCTTCTTCTCTTCTTCTTCCTCTGAGTTTTTCTTTTCTTCTCTCTAACCTCTCTCCTCTATTCTTACGTCTTATGATATAACGTATAAGATATAATATATATTTATTATATGAAATAAATATAAAACATATAACTGATATCAATTATTTGAGTTTTTAAAATCAAAAGCTATAAGGCTTGTTTGGCTAACCACTAAAAATATAATCAATTAATCCTTATGTCTTGTTTGGTAAAATACAATTATATTAACGACTTAATAGGCATTAGGCCTTGTTTGGCAAAACTAAATTAAACTCATTTAATTTATTTTAATAACTCCTTTATAGCAAGGTTATTTGTCACATTAAATTACTTTAACACATAAATCATTATCACAAAACTATAATTTCTTTATAATTATAATTTTATTCAATCAACTAACACTTTATTTTAATCACAAATTTCAATTAATATACTATAATTCATTTAATCATTATTAGCTCTCTAACTTAATTATTAAATTAAATTAGTATATAATCTCATAACAAATAAATTTTCTTAGCTCCTTAATTATTTATTCAACAAATAATTAACTAAACCACATCAACTCAAATTGCCATTAAATAATTATATAATTTAACAAATATTTAATATTGCAAATAAATATTTAATATTTAATATTTAATTAATTATTTAACAAATAATTAACTAAACCACATCAACTCAAATTGAACAATTATTTATTCAACAATAAACATATCCATTAAATACTTATATAAATCAATAAATATTTAATGTTACACTTTAAAATTCTGGAATGTTACGTCATTCCCTCCTTATAAGGATTCTGTCCTCAGAATCACAACTCAAACAAATCATTCGTTACATTCTTCCCTACTTACAAAGATTTTTTCCCCAGAATCGAAGACACAGATTAAACAAATAACTCAGGGTACTCTTTCAATATTTTCTCTTCGAGTTCCCACGTAGCTTCTTCAGCGTTGTGGTTCCTCCATATCACCTTCACAGAAGGTATCACTTTATTCCTAAGCACTTGTTCTTTCCTGTCGACTATCTTGATAGGAACCTCTTCATAAGACAAATCTTTCTCGAACTGCAACGGTTCGTACTCGATCACATGTTTGTAGTCGGGTTTATAAAGTCGTAACACCGAAATGTTAAAAACATTATGAATGTTTTCCAACTTTGGAGGTAGAGCTACCTCGTAAGCCACTTCTCCCACTCTTCGCAGCACTTCAAAGGGTCCAATAAACCTCGGGCTTAGCTTTCCCTTTTTATCGAAATGAATTTTCCCCTTCCAAGGAGAAACTTTTAAAAATACAAAAGTTCCTACGTCGAATGCACGATCTTGTCTGTGTTGATCAGCATACTTTTTCTGTCTGTCTTGGGCTGCTACTAATCTTATCCTGATGAGTTTGACAATGTCAGCATTTTGTTACACTAGTTCCGGTCCTAGTAGTTGACGTTCACCGACTTCATCCCAAGACGATGGAGTTCGCACTTTCTCGCCGTATAATGCCTCGTAAGGTGGCATGCCGATCTTTCAGCGTGATAAGCTTGTTGTTGTAAGAAAATTCCACCAACGGTAATTGTTCTTCCCAGCTTCCTTTAAAGTCCATGACACATGCTCTCAACATATCTTCCAATGTCTAAATTATTCGTTCGCTTTGGCCATCTGTTTGTGGATGATAAGTCGTACTCATTCGCAACTGTGTCCCCATACATTCTTGTAGTCTCTTCCAGAAATTCGATGTGAATCACGGATCTCTCTCGGACACAATTGATACTGGCACTCCATGCCTCGAAACGATCTCTTTAATGTACAATCTTGCCAACTGATCAAGATTGAATCTAATCTTTATTGGTAAAAAGTGCGCTGACTTCGTTTGTCTGTCCACTATCACCCAAATTGCATCACATCGTCCTTGAGTAGTTGGAAGACCAACCACAAAATCCATCGTGATGTGTTCCCACTTCCAATCCGGTATTTTCAATGGTTGAAGTAATCTGTTGGGTCTTTGATGTTTGGCTTTTACTCCTTGACATGTCAAGCATTTCGCTATGCATTCTGCAACGTCCCTTTTCATATTCGGCCACCAAAAATGTCAGCCCAAATCTTGATACATTTTCGTGCTTCCTGGATGAATTGAATATCTTGAGCTACGAGCTTCGGTTAAAATTTCTTCTTTCAGCTCTAGTGTTGCTGGAACCCAGATTCTTCTCTCAAACCGTAGTAGTCCTTTGGTGTCGATCTTGTATTTTACATCACTACTCTCAATCAATTTCTCTTTGATTTTCCCACACTCTTCATCTTGTAGTTGAGCATTCTTCACTTTGTCCACTAAAGTCAGACCAGCTTCTATCTGGAATAGTTGTTCGTCAGATTCTTTTGGAAATTTGATTTTCAACTCCAGTTTTGTCATTGCTGAAATGAGCTCCTCTTGAGTTGTTATCAGCATCAACTTCTCCTGATCTTTCCTGCTTAAAGCATCTGCCACCACATTCGCTTTGCCCGGATGATAAAAGATTTCACAATCATAATCTTTTATCAATTCCATCCACCTTCTTTGGTGCATGTTCAAATCCTTCTGAGTGAAAATATACTTCAGACTTTTGTAGTCTGTGTAGATCTCATATTTCTCTTCATAAAGATAGTGTCTCCATATCTTCAGAGCAAATACAACTGCAGCCAATTCCAAATCATGAGTCGGATACCCTTTCTCATAATCTTTCAGTTGTCTTGATGCATAGGCAATAACTTTGCCGTTCTGCATAAAAACACAAGCCAACCCTTTGTGTGAGGCATCACTATACACCACAAAATTTCTTGTATTATCTGGTAATGTTAACACAGGTGCCATACTTAACTTCTTCTTCAAATCTTGGAAACTCTCTTCACATTTCTCCGTCCAAACGAATTTTGCAACTTTCCTTGTCAAAATTGTTAGCGGAGTGGCTATCTTAGAACAATCTTGAATAAATCTTCTATAATAACCAGCCAGTCCTAAGAAACTCCTCACTTCTGACAGTGTTCTTGGTTGTTCCCAATTGATTACAGCTTCCACTGAAATCCCATCCTTGTCAATAACATGACCCAAAAATTATACACGGTTGAGTCAAAATTCGCACTTATAGAATTTGGCATACAACTTTTCCTTTCTTAGTGTTTCCAATGTCAAACGTAAGTGTTTCACGTGTTCTTCTTGAGTTTTGGAATACACTAGAATGTCGTCAATAAATACCACTACAAACTTGTCTAAGAATGGTTTAAACACCCTGTTCATTAAATCCATGAACGCAGCAAGGGCATTTGTTAAACCAAAAGACATCACCTGAAACTCGTAATGTCCGTACTAAGTTCTGAATGTCGTTCTAGGTATATCCTCCTTTCTTACCCTCAATTGGTGATACCCACTTCTCAAATCTATTTTTTAGAAATATTTAGCACCCTTCAGCTTATCAAACAAGTCATCTACTCCAGGCAACGGATACCTATTCTTAATAGTGACTTTGTTTAACTCTCTATAATCGATGCATAGACGCATTGATCCATCCTTCTTCTTAACGAATAAAACTGGCGCTCCCCACGGCGATACGCTTGGTTGAATATATTTCTTGTCCAGCAACTCTTGCAACTGTACCATCAGTTCCTTCATTTCTACTGAAGCCATTTTGTACGGGGCCTTCAATATCGGTGTTATTCCCAGTGCTAAGTCGATCACGAACTCAATTTCCCTGTCAGGCGAAAGTCCTGGAAAATCCTCTAGAAACACGTCTTTGAATTCCCTCACTACTGATATTTCTTCTAGTTTCACACCCTTCTTCTGAATATCGACTATGTAAGCTAAATAGCCCACACAACCTTGACTCAACAATTTCTTGGCCTGCATAGTCGTCAGACATTTCATTTGTCTAGGCAACTTGCTACCATGAAATACTACCTTTGACGGGGTCATAAGGTTTACACACTTCTTTTGGCAGTCAATTACCGCTCCGTATTTGAACAGCCAATCCCTTCCCAAAATTACATCAAATTCCTCGAGTCTAATCGGAATCAAATCTACCAACAAGATATTCTCCTTAATGTTCACCCTACAGTTCTTGTATACGAATCTATCATGGATTACTGTCTTATTCGCAATTTCTATGTTCAAAGGACAGCTCAGTTCTTCTCTAGGCAATTCAAACCTCTTAGTAAATTCATCAGATATAAACGAGCAAGTAGCACCCGAATCAAATAATACATATGCATTAATATCATTGATTGGGATAATACCTGACACCACATCTTTTGATTACACAACATCTTGCACAGTCATGTTGAAGATTCTGGCTATAGGTTTGTTTGATGCTGCAGGTCCTGCAATGGCCCATGTACCTCCATTATTACCTCTATTGCTTCTGGTAGTCACTCCATCCTTCTTCTTAGGGCATTCACGAGTAAAGTGATCCTTGGATCCGCACGTGAGGCACGCATTCTTCTTTGGTTGAGTGCAATTTGGGGTGATGTGACCCTCCTGGCAACAAGTAAACTCGTTTCCCCATCAAGCACGCACCCTTGTGATATTTCCCGCATGTCGCACACGGTTCAAACTTTTTGTTTTGCTGGTTACTCTGATGGTTTCCAGCACCCATGTTCCCATTCCACTTCATCTTCAAACTGTTGCTGTTGTTGTTATTGTTGTTGTTTCCACCACCACCACCTCCAATATTAGTCTCATTCTCATTCTTCTTCTTCTTCTGTTCTTGATTGAATTTTGTCACTGCCTCGCCTCCACCTTCAGTGAGTACTGCTTTCTCCATCACTGCTATAAATGTCTTCAATTGGAACAGGAAACCCTCTTTGTCTGACCGAGGCTTGGTCCCTATTCAAACCTTTTCACTTTGGCATTTCATCTGTCTTTGACCGATATGGCACAAACCTCACCAATTCGTTGAATTTCGCGGCATACTCAGATACCGTCATCGTTCCTTGTTTTAGTTCCAGAAACTGCACTTCTAGCTGACTCTTCAAACTCTCTGGGAAATAAGTCTCGAAGAACAACTCCTTGAACCTATCCCAGGTCATCACTCCTGACCCTTCACGAGATTTATTGGCCTGCCACCAATAACTAGCTTCTTCTTTCAACCTGAATGTTACGAAAGCAGTCTTCTGATCATCCCCTACCCTAGCGACATCAAACATCTTTTCTATCTCAATAATTCAGGTACGTGCTTCAACTGGATTCATAGACCCACGGAATTCAGGTGGTCCAACTGCCTTGAAATCCTTAAACGTTGTACCATGGTTTTCTGGTTGATTCTGCAACGCTCCTGTCAGTAGTGTCACTAGTTGTTGAACGGATTATCTTCACCATCATTATTGTTAGTTCTCTCATTGGTTCTCTGTCGGGGTGGTTCACGTCTGGGAGGCATTTTCTACTAAAACAAAACATCTATTAGACTATTACTCAACTTCTTTAAGTATTTTCTAATTAACTTGCCTCCATAAAAGAAATAACCACACAACACATAACACTTTGAATAAAATAATAACTTTTATTTATTCATCACCTTTTTGAAAACATAAAACAATAGCATCTCTGCTATTTACATTACTTTCCTGAATTACAAAAGTTTCAGGACAACATCATTATTATCATATCCCATGGTTACTTAACACTAGGGATTTACACATTATTTAATACTTATTACGTGCATTGTAGGCACATTTTCTATGATGATCTATTAAGATACTTCTTAGCCCTATCATGTTCTTCCTCCACGACTCAAAACATTGTTATGCGATCTAATACGTATGATGGCAGCGTCTCGAACTTAATCGGATATCCCATGACCCGATCTTGAGCTCGATTAATCGCGGTGTTAAAAACATTATTCATCTCTTCCATCTTCATCCTCTTCGCCTGTGAGTCCCTTACTGCTCTTCCAGTTCGTTGATAAGCTTCCTCGTATGCATCTTAAGCTCTTACCCTCTTGGTAGCTTCTTCCTTCAGCTTGTTCTTCAGTTCCACGACCATATCGATAAGTTGTTCCTTCTCTCCTTCAGTCTATACTAGTTTCTCCTTGACATTTGTCAGTTGTTCTTCACGATCATGGATCTCGCCGTCTTTTTGTGTCATTGCAGTCTATTGTTCAGCTACTGTCTCTTGTAACTCCTCGACAGTATCTTGAAGTTCAACATTGCGGTCATGCACCTCATCGTATATACGGCCTGCTATCGAGTTAAGTGGAATCCTTTCCTCCTCGTCCTCGTCATCCTCATCCTCCTGTGGTAACTCAACGACATCCTCCTCATCTATCTCCACATCATCATCCTCATCTTTAACTACTGTGACCAACGGGGCTGACTCCCGTGGCAATAGTTGTTCCCAAACTACCTGAATGTCATGAGGCTCCTCCTCTATAGGAATTTGAGGTCCCTCCTCCCTAGCCTGACTGAATTCTCCGACATTAGTCATCCTGACAACAAAGTTTTAAAGTTTTTAATTATAAACACATAAGCACATAAGCGTTTTATTACTTCTTTCTTAAAACTCGATAAGAGTTATCTCCACTATCTTTTCAAAGGTTATTTTCTAAGGCTTCCCCCCCCCCACCTAAGGTTCATAACCTAGGGCTTTAATACCAACTTGTGACACCCCCAAATCCTGGTACTTCATTTCCTCAAGATTTGGTGTTCACTTAATCAAAACATTCATTTCTAACTACCCAATTATAATAAAATTGAATAATAAAAACCTGCCCATACAAGATTAAACTTAAATAAAAATCTCCCAGGTTATCTAACCTTTAATTACAATCATTCAAATGCGAAAATTTAAATAAACTTCATTACAATCTTTAAACCAAAGTCTGAAAGTAAACTATCAAAACTATTACAAGTCTTCAGTATTTATTCATCTTTCCTTTTCCCTTACTGGTGCTAGGTACGTCACCCGTTTCAACTTTAGCTGTAAGAAATTTTACGGGCAAGAGTGAGCAAACAAGGCCCACTTGAAATAACAATAAGTAAATCTTTAAACTTTTACATCAATTGCCAATATTAGGCTCAATAGAACTGAACAATATATTCAATTAACTTTTTGAAAATTATAACATTCACTGAGGGTCTAATGACCACGAATCATGTCCACAGTTATAAGTAATCTTTCAACTTTAACTTTAACAGTCATAAGACTATAAGGACTCCACGTACGTTAGGGGGATCAACCCTTCGTACAATGTATTGTGCACAACCATTTCAACGCTAAGCGTAAACCTCTATTAAAAGAGTTGTTCATCTCAGTATTTAGAATACAAGTCCGCACCAAATTAAGTTTGGTTTGGATACATTAGAATTCAGAATAAACTATGGAAATAAACTAAGGATTAGTTGATTACAAAAGAAATAACTGTATGCTATGGAATAATCATAACTGAATTGATATTTATTAATTAACATCATGCTTTAGAAATAATCTAATAGCATAAGCATGGAATAATCATAACATTCAAGGTTATTGAGGACTTGGGTACTAAACATGCATCATGAATAGTAAATTGAAAGACAAAGTTGCTCATCACTAGAATACAGTGACTCGAATGCTAACTGCTGAGTTACATATTAAAGAAACTTGTTCAATAATAAGATGTAAGATGTAGATACTTGCATCCTCATGAACCAATAGATACAAGAGCTTTATCAATAGTAAAAAATCTAACTCCACGAAAGTGTAGAGTTAGCAACTTGTATAATTGAAATGGAATTAAAAGAAATAATGTGTTCAACGAAATTAAACTTGTACAACGAAGTTTTAGAGTTAAAAAACTTACCTTGAGCACAAGATAAACCTTACAACTTGAATCAAAACCCTATACATATGTCATCATGACATAATTAGTCATTACCAACATTTTATTTCTATATAAAAAATATATACATCATGTAGGTCAAATCACCCATTCACATAATCAAACTATGTTAATACTAGTTAACACTTGATAACATGCTCATACATAGTTTAATACTACTGAAATCATCATTTAGCATTCATATTATTAACACATAACCTTTATTTTCAAAATTTGTGTAATAAACTAAAACTGTCAAAACCTTTCGCTAACTTTCATTCACTACATGGCGATTTAGCTTTACATGTGGTCAAGGCCATGACGAGTTCACCCTCATGACGAAGATCGAAGCCATCGATTGGTATCGAGCGGCCATGCCAACTTGCGAAACTTGTATCCACAATGACTGCGCCTAAAGTCCAAAACTCGACGACCAAGCTCGGCAACAGCATGAACAAATGCCAAATTGGCCTACAAGCTCCAATCTAATAGACTAATTAACATGTAATGTACACATAGACTTCATGTAAACGTATTGTGAAGACTTCTAACATGTTCATACCCATAAAATAGCATAAACATCAAATTTACAACACCCAATTTCAATGTTTTTGGCTGGAACTCCATTTTTGATTTTTTCAATGAAAATCAACACTATAAATTTTGTTTTTCAACCAAAACAATTAATTCAAAGCATCTTATCAATAATTATACATACTCTATCAAATTAGATGATCAATTTATCAACTAAACAACTAAGTAACCCTTAATTTCTACTTTAAATTAACCCATACTCATTCACAAAAACTCTCTGTAAAAAGGTTTTCTTCACAAACTACAAACATAACAACAATACATTGACTATAACTTATGAAAATCGTTTTAACATCACTACTATGTCATATACAGCCACATAGCAACATCAATTCATGCTTACACAAGGATTCTACGGAGAATTTGGGAAGAGAAAAACTAAACTTATAAAACTAAAAAGAATAGAACAATACCTTGAAGAAGATGATGATGGCTATTCCTTTCTATTCTCAAGCTTCTTCTTCTCCAATCTCTAGCCTTTCTTCCTCTATTCTTTTCTTCTTCTCTTCTTCTTCCTTTGAGTTTTTCTTTTCTTCTCTCTAACTGCTCTCCTCTATTCTTACGTCTTATGATATAACGTATAAGATATAATATATATTTATTATATGATATAAATATAAAACATATAACTGATATCAATTATTTGAGTTTTGAAAATCAAAAGCCATAAGGCTTGTTTGGCTAACCACTAAAAATATAATCAATTAATCCTTATGTCTTGTATGGTAAAACACAATTATATTAAAGACTTAATATGCATTAGGCCTTTTTTGGCAAAACAGAATTAAACTCTTTTAATTTATTTTAATAACTCTTTTATAGCAAGGTTATTTGTCACACTCCTTATTAAATTAAATAATCAATTTAATCAATTAAAATATTAATCTATTAAATTACTTTAACACATAAATCATTATCACAAAACTATATTTTCTTTATAATTATAATTTTATTCAACCAACTAACACTTTATTTTAATCACAAATTCCAATTAAAATACTATAATTCATTTAATCATTATTAGCTCTCTAACTTAATTATTAAATTAAATTAGTATATAATCTCATAGCAAATAAATTTTCTTAGCTCCTTAATTATTTATTCAACAAATAATTAACTAAACCACATCAACTCAAATTTTCATTAAATACTTATATAATTCAACAAATATTTAATATTGAAAATAAATATTTAATATTTAATATTTAATTAATTATTTAACAAATAATTAACTAAACCACATCAACTCAAATTGAACAATAAACATATCCATTAAATACTTATATAAATCAATAAATATTTAATATTACACTTTAAAATTCTTGAATGTTACACCGTCGCCTTAGGTGTTCTTGAGCAACCCAGATCTTCATAGACAATGAACGAGTGCACAACTTTGACCAAGATTAATTATTAGCTCATGATGTTTATGGGCTATCTATTAATCAATTATTGTAGTATATATGTAAGAGTAGAAGTTCATAACGATTTCTGGACCAAAACATAACACATGAGCAAGATCTAAGGATCAGAACATACTGTCTGAGCTGTTCATCAAGTTTCTGGGCTGCCCGAAAAATTAAGTCATGGTCAGTCAACGCTTTTGTTGACCTTATATCGTGAAATCTGTTCATGGTAAGTGTGTTCTAGACGTCAGGTTATGAAGAGAAATTAACATAGAACATGTATTGAACAATAGTCAAGTCTAAACATCCTTAACCAGAAAGAACTAAGCCTCAGAAAATCGTGTCAGAGGCTGTTCTTCATTTCTAGGTTTTCCATAAATGAAGAATAGATCGAGTGTGCTACTTTGGATCCTGATATCTTGAGTTCTGGGTTCGCTTTATGTGATCTAATAATTTTAGTGTGTAGCCAACATGCAAGTGAACAGGTCTATTACAAAACATAAATAAACCAACAACACAATCACAAGATCTATGCTGGTCAAACCCTGTCTGAGATCACGTTCTTGAGTTTTCTGGGTTACCTAGAAACTCAGTTCGTGATAATCTGGCCTGCTTTGACCAGCCACTGACTTCAACCCATTTGATGGTTAGGAGATTATAAGGCATAAATATAAAGTCCATACAACATACTATAACTTAGATGCAACAACAATAACAGATCATCAAGCCACTTTTAGATCCGAGCCCATGAAGTTCTTATCAGAGCCTTCTGGGAACGATCTGGGTTACCCAGAAAATGAAAGTCATGGTCGGTCAACTATGTTTAACGTATGTTAGAACCGGACGAAATAGCGGAAGATTTAACGTATGAAGAGGTTCCTATTCAAATCTTGAATAAGAAAGAACATATTCTACACTCCAAGGTTATACCTCCAGTCAAAGTTTTGTGGAGAAACCATGATGTTGAGGAAATGACCTGGGAGTTATAATCTTAAATGAAATCAAGGTATCCTTACCTCTTCGATATACCAGGTACGTACCCTAATTTCGAGGGTGAAATTTCATAAGAAGGGGAGGTTGTAAGACCCCAACTTTTATGAATAAAGATGAATTTTCAATAAATATCATTTTTAAATATTATGGAATGAATTTGATATAATGTTATAGTTGTGGGTAATAATTATAAATTTTGCAAAGTACGCAAGTTGTTATATAATATTCGATTGGTGGGGAATATTCGTTTTAACGGGGAATATTAAATGCAACGTCACAATCATTGGTGGACCCCTATAATGTAATTATTGTCGGATTGAGAAAACGACAAAAATACTTTATGAAAATAACGGCGGAAGTTTTACCGTTAACTGTTGAAACACCCGGTGTTAAAAGTACAGTAATACGCGTAGTTGCATAGTAGCACACGGTATTGATTATTGATGCTTACATAAGAACTCACGCAGTTTTGTTCAATTATTGCTACAGTAATTGCTGCATAGTATCTCACATTATTTGATTCAATTATTGTCAATATTTTATATATTATTAAATCAATAATTAAGATGACAAAGTTATAAATATTATTATTTGCAATATCAACGATGTTTAGAAGTTCTGTCAAGGAGAGGTTTGGTCATCTAATTGCGCGCCAATAGGGAGAAATCCTTATTTGAAAGCCCCCTCTTTCCTGGGAACGATCCGGTCGATTAATATTATGAATTATAATAATGATGATAAATATTGAGGAAAATTTTATGAGGTATTTGTTATAAATCGACTTATTATATGGACCCCCATTTACCCATTTTTCAAAATAATCGGTAGAAAATTATTTAAAGGTGGGGCCCATATGTGTTGAAAATGATTTTGGAAATGGGGGGAGAAAGAATATACGTATGGGATAGGGAAGATATATATATATATATATATATATATATAATGTGTATGTGGTGGGAGAAAAGGATATGCGAAAATGATAGGTTGATTTTTTGTGTGGGAAAGGAGGGAAGTATTACATATATATATATATATATATATATATATTAGTGGATTTTGGTGGAGTATTGAAATGATGAGGGAAGTATTTGTTTTTTTTATTGTATATATATGTTAGTGGATTTTGGTGGAGTATTGAAATGACGGGGGAAGAAAATTCTAGCCACGGGTGGTTCATTTTTTCGAACCAACATGTGGTTGATTTTAGCTTTTTGTTTTTACTTGATAAGTGATTAGAATTCAATCGTCTGAAGACGCCCGTGATTTCATTAATTATTTCGTCCGTGATTTTCTTTACACAGTGCCTTTCCATTCTCCTATAAATAGAAGCTCATTCCTTCATTATTTCTTACGAATTCACTGAAACTCTAGAGAGAAAAATTATAGAGAAACTATATAAAAGTATTCTGCTACTTCCCTACTCTTATATCCAGTTTTTTTTACGGTAAGGGGTATTATTTCTTTTGTATTCATGAAGAGAACTTCTGTTATTCCATTATTTATTATTCTGTTGGAATAACCTATATACGCGGGCTACACTATACTTGGTGAAATTCTTCTGTTATTCCATTCTTTATTATTTTGTTAGAATATCATGTCTGTGCGTTTTACGTCGGACCTGGTTCCATTCTTTATTATTCTGTTGAAATATCCCTCATGCATGCGTTTTCACGCCGGACACATTTTAAATCTTTATTATTCATTTGAAATATCCCGTCTCTGCTTTTACACGTCGGACCGGTTCATTATTTATTATTACATTGGAATAACCGCTGCTGTGCGATCTATCGCATGCCTGATGATTTCTTTTGTTATTCCATTCTTTATTATACTCAGTTGGGTTAAAGTTTTGACTTCTATACTCCAAGAAATTAGTGGAATATCCTTGATATTTGCACTTCAAGCCTTATCTTTTAATAAAAATATTCTTCTGAGCATTCTTGAATTTTACTCTACAAAGAAGTATCATGTTGACAATTTGGACGTTATTAGTTCCTGGATAAATTAATTCTTGAACTTGTTTTATTGAATTCGTATATCATTGTCATCATCCTCAAGTTTATATTATGTTGAAAGTCATCTGTGGCTTGTAGTGCATAGATGGACTTGGTATGATTATGACCAGGGATTAATTGGTATAATCATAACCGTAATGTTACAAATAATGTGGTAAAAAGTCCTCAGTGGCCCGTAGTGCATTGATGAACAGTTGTTGGCATGATCATGACCATTGATGAATATACGAATATCCTTGTCCCGTAGTGCATGGATAATTTGTGGTTGTGATACTAATGAATATCCTTGGCCGTAGTACAGGGAAGATGTGGATTATTTATTAAGTTGAGTCTCAGCGATAAAAGTGATGAAAAACCTTTTAAATCATAAAAGATAGTAGATTTTATTCTCTACTTATCTCTTTTAATGGATTGCTTGTTCCGCTGCAATTAAACTTGGTGTTTGTTATATTTTATCAGTTTAACAATTTTAAAGGCTAAAGATAATTTATTCTGCATTATCTTCGTCATAATATTTCTTACTAGGCTAGTTAAGCTCACCCTTTCTTTCACTATTCTCTTCAGGAAATGAGAACGTAACCGGGACTAGTCGGGGAACGGAGTGACGGTCCAGATGATAGTATTAGTAGTCCTCACTATTCCGTTAAATAGTGTGAAAATAAATGTAATGAGGACTCCATTGAGTTTGTATATTGTCTAGATGACAATATTTGTATTAAAACTCACAGCTCATGTTGTATATTTAAGATTGTATTTGTATTTTGTACCATGTATTTGGCGACTCAGAATAGGTGATGTATACCTATTTTGGGCGCGTCACATCTACTATAAAATTAATTATTATAAGAATATACTTTATAATGATCAATAATTCAAAAATAAATTATTTGGAATTATTAATGTAATAAATAAATTTTATTTATCACAAATATACATACACATTACTTGGCACATATTCCCACCTTTAAAATAAATAAAAAAAAATTATGCAAAATTTGTTATTTATTTATATAGAAAATATCGAGTTATTACATTCACCCTCCCTTATAAAGATTATGTCCCCGGAATCACCGTTTTAAAACTTATACATACAAGGGTACATAGCATATACAATCATTGTAAGTAGATCTCGATCATATTTGATCGAACTAAAGCTTGTCTATCTGATTAAACGGAAATTCGATATCTAAAAGAACTCAAATTCCTCCTTCAAAATTACTTTATAACATAATTTGCTATATAGGAAAATCATATATATACGAAAATAAAAGTTATTCGAATAATACTTGGAATTCCATTCCTTGCTGCCACAGTATCTTGGATTGTCATGTTGAAGACTCTCGCGGTTGCTTTTGTTGGTTTGTTGGTTGAAGTCGGTTCTGTGATCGCCATAGTCCCGCTGCCTTTCCCCGTGGTTACACTCCCCGCCTCTATTTTTCTCTTTGGACAATCCTTCACCTTATGTTCCATCGACCCACACAGAAAACATCCACTGTTCATCCTTGGGTTGGGGCAGTTAGGAGATATATGGCCCTCCTGCCCGCACTTGTAACATACAAACATACCTTTCAGACACTCACTAGAGTGATTCTTCCCACAGTTCCCACAATGAACTACCTGCTTCTTCACACCTTCCTATTTCACCTGGACATTTCCAAATTAATTCCCTTTTCTCTTTTCACCCCTATTCCAACTATTAGTTTCCACCTTCACAGCTCCTACGACCTTGCCTTTGTTCCTCTCATCCTTGTTGTAGAGGCTCATGGCCTCACTTCCCTCCTCAGCTATGATAGCCTTTTCCATGATTACTGCAAACATATTAATCTGCAACACCGCCACCTTATTGTAGAGCCACGGTTTTAAGCCCAACTCAAACCTCCTTGCCTTCCTAGCCTCCATATCCACCTGGTGTGGAGTGAACCTAGCCAATTCATTGAATTTTGCGGCATATTCCGCAACAGTCATGTTATCCTGCTTTAACTATAGAAATTTCACCTCCATCCTAGCATGCATGCTAGCTGAGAGATAGTTTTCGAAAAACAAAGTCTTAAACCTAGCCCAAGTTACCACACCTTCCCCTGCCCTCGCTTAATTTGTTTCCCACCAAAAGATCGCCTCCCCTTTCATCATATATACGGCAAAAGCGGTCTTTTTCCCCTCATCTACCCTAGCAATTACGAACGCCTTTTCTATCTCGTTAACCCATGTCTGGACTTCTATAGGGTCAGTTGTTCCCCTGAATTCTTATGGTCCTACTGCCTTGAAATATTTAAAATTTGCCAAGATATTGTCTGGTCGGTTTCCTACGCCTGGTATTCTCTGCTACATAGCCTGAGCTACCATGTTCATAAAGTTTTGCATCGGGTCTTGCTATTGTCCCTCACCATTGTTGACAGATTCTTCTACCCTTTGATTTCTTGTTCGACGTCTTGGCGGCATTATCTGATTACATAAAATCATAAATTTAACTTACATTATAAACCTTATTGTATAAGTTTAACATGTAAAACGAAGTTTTATACAAAACTTATTCCATTAATCAAATATAGATTCATATTCATTCAACTGAGTCATAGCACTTTACATAACATAACTCATACTGATATCCCTTTGTGACCACAAAAGTCGGGATTCGCTACATCAACTTGTACAAAAGTTTGAGAATATTACACTACACACACATACTTATTATGGAATACGCATAATCTAACAATACTTATACTACTGGTTCACTACGCCTCTTTCTGGATCTTGGACAACCTTTCGCCTGATAACCTTTGTGACACCCCCAAATCCCGGTACTTCATCACCTCAAGATTTGGTGTTCACTTAATCAAAACATTCATATCTAACTACCCAATCATAATAAAAATTGAATAATAAACTTTCCTTTAAGGGATTAAATTGATAAAAAATCTCATATGTTATTTAACCTTTAATTAAATACTTCATTACAATCATTAAAATAAGTCTGTTAAAATATCAACATATTACAAGTCTTCAGTACTTGTTCATCTTTCCCTTTCCCTTACTGGTGCTAGGTACATCGACCTTCTCATCCTTAGCTGTAATAGTTATATAAGCAATAGTGAGCAAACAAAGCTCACTTGAAATAATAATGGATAAACTTTACAACATTTTCCAAATAATAGGCTCAATAGAACTTAATGATATGTTCTATTAACATTCTGAAATATACAACTGAGGGTCTAATGACGACGAACCATGTCAACAGTTATAAGTACTCTTTCAACTTAAACTTTAACAGTCGTAAAACTATAAGGAATCCACGTACTTAGGGGGATCAGCACTTCGTATAATGTATTGTGCACAAACATTTCAACGCTAAGCGTAAACCCCTAATAATAGGGTTGTTCATCTCAATATTTAGATTACAAGTCCGCACTAAAGTAAGTTTGGTTTGGATACATTTCAAGGTAATTTGGATTTCACGAACATCAATTAAGGATTAGTTGAATAATACTTTCATAACTGCATACTAAGATCATGATTTAGGAATAAGCTAAAAGCATAAACATTGAATAATTATAATGTACCTTGCTTGAACAATATTAAGTCAAGGTTATTTATAATTGAGTACTAAGCATGCATAACAATTATTAAATTGAACGATGAAATTGGTTCAACATTGGTATATTAGAATATATAAACTTGCATGCTAATTAACAAGTTACAGATAAGAATAACTTGTTCAATATAAAAGTAAGATTTAGACAACTTGCATCATTATAAACAAACTAACTCAAAGAAAGTGTAGAGTTAGAGAACTTACCCAATGTAAAAAGATAAGTTCAGAAACTTGCACAATTATTATAAAAGTAGAGTTAAACAACTTGCCTCGAGCGTAAGCTATAGTATTAAACTCATGTTCACCTACATATAGGTTTAGAACCACCATCTATTAGATATAATAACATTCACGTTCCTACATAACACGCATTTCTAGTTAGACCTAATATTTTAGCACAAGTCTTAAGCTACGATACAAATATCAGAAATTACAAGTGTTAACCTTCACAACACCTGTTTACTATTCATCATGCTCATTAAGTTCTAATATACCACGTTCATCACTTACTAACCATTTAAAACTTTGAAACTACTAACCACATAGCACGATTCTGTTTTAACTATATTATTACATGTTTATTATACTAACACATCATTAGACCAAAGTATGTCGCTATCCCGTAACTACAATGAGAGCGAAGTCTCTACCTCGGATCGTTGTTTGGCACAAATTGTGCCATACGAAGCCTAGACCACGTATTTCTTTGCATGCGCTTTTTAGCCTTGGCACTAGCGCAGCTACAGAGGCAAAAATGGCATGAACAGTATCCGTTTTTAGCCCAACTAACACGAATTTCACCCACCAAACTATGAAATTAACATATAAAATAAATATAAAACTATCATAAACATGATTGCTAACATATTCCTCAACATAGAACAATTTAACAACAATTATACTAGTTTAATTTCTCAAATTCTATATTTTCATATAAAACTTCATTTTTTGAGTTCCTTAGACAAAAATCAACACTGTAAACACAATTCTTGACCAAATTGCTTCTTTCAAATTATGTTATCTTCATTTCTTAATGAACTAACATATACAAGACTCAATTTGCAGTTTAACATACACACTAACCACTAAATTCGGTACTTAAATAAGCCATATACAAACTATTCACATAAACATACACTGTCATTAGTTTTCTACTTTATAAGTGAAATTAGCATACCAATTCCTTGCTTAAACACTAGTTCTCACATCTCGAACACATATAATCATCATAATTTAATTTTATAGCAAAAATTCTAAACTTATGAAATTCAAAGAGTATAAAATTATTGCCGTAAAACTCATATATGTATATATATAATGTTAAAGCTATGAATAGTACCTTTAATTAGCTTGATATTCCTTACTAACACCACTGAAATTGCTTTGAAATCACAGACTTTCTCTCAAACTCTCTCAATTCTCTAGCTTCTCTCTGAAATTCTCAGTTTAGCTAATAAGGCGTAATACTAACTGACAAACCTTATGCGTAAAACAAAATAAAACTTATATGGCCTTAATTCACATATTAAGTATATCAGTTACTACATCTAACGTATATGTTATAAATATACTATATTTATTATTTAATTTATCTTATTTATATTATTATAATTCAAAATTTAAAAATCCAAAAGCCATAAGGCTTTGTTTGGAAAAAAGTCTTTAAAATAAAGATTTAATATCTTTAAGCCTTATTTGGGTTAAACCAATTTAAAACTACTTTAATTATTTTAATAAACCATTTAGTTTATAATTTACAATCACATATTATTTATTTGGATTTCCATATCCAACATTAATCAATAAATTAATCAACCATACTATATTTTAAATAAATATACCACTTAAACAATTATCACAAAATTATAATTTCTTTATAATTTTATTTAATAACTTAACACACCAATTTAAATTACTAAATTCAACAACAATATAACCTCTCATGTTATATTACAACTCTCTAATTACAAATTAATTTAATTTGGAATATTATCTAATAAATTAAACTCATAAATATTTACTAATAATAACCACCTCAATAAAATATTTATTTCATCAATTTCAACAATAAACACATCAAATAAATATTTATATAATTCAATAAATATTTAATATTCAAATTGGAAATTTCGGATTGTTACATCCTTCCCCCCTTACAAGGATTATATCCCCAGAATCACAACTCAAACAATCAAATCGTCACAACCTTCTATGCCACAAATAAAATAGACACCTTGCTTCTGATTAGGACAATGAGGATAGATATGTCCCTCATGTATGCAATTATAACATATCTTTTTCCCTTGGTTCTTATCAGGATTTCCTAAGTCACGATCATTCATCTTTCTTTCCCCCTTCTTGCTCAGAGCTGCACCCGATTTGTTGCGTCTGGCTCCCATTTGATAAATTTTGATTTTAAGCTTATCGTATTCTTCTATAGTTTCTATTAATGCCTTTCGCAATTGGTTATTTAGTAGCTTTTCTATTTCCCACATCTTTTCTAGAAAAGAAACATTGTTCTTCAGATTCTGCACCTCCGTTGATGCTTGATCAACTCCAACTTTAGTGTTTGAATCATTATTTGTTAGTTCTATTGTTTATGGATCTGGTACTACGTTTTCCAATACCACCACCTCATCAAGGTTGCTTGCACTGTGAGCCTCTATTTCAGTTATTGGCTTTGATATTGGCTCCTTCTTCATGATCTGAGGGTATCCTAATTCTTTTCCACATGACATCTTCACACAAATTATCCTGAGTAGCATATGGTATATACACACAGTAAACAATAGTTTTATAAACGTTATCTTTTATTTTGTTTAACGATGAATTTATTCAATTCATCTCCTTTTAAACTCTATATGAGTTACTTTTATTTTCAACGTTTCCCTATGTCCTAAAGGTTATAGCCTAAGGTCTATCCCACCTAAGGTTTCTAACCCTAAGCTCTAATACTAACCTGTGACGCCTCCAAATTTAGGTACTTGAAACCCGAACTCAGTACTTCACGATACCATTTCTATGAGCGGAATAATACTAATAATAATAACAATAATTTAAATATCAAACTTAATTTATATATCAGAGTCTAAATCCCAGGTACGCGACCTTTAAACATTCATTACATCATAGATAATAAATATCATTGTCTTAATAAACCTTTACATTTAAAGCAAGAATGAGCATTTGGGTTGATCACGATTGGCTGAAAACATTTACATTTAAAGCAAGAATGAGCATTTGGGTCCCCAGCAAGTAATAGCAACAATACATATTAGCTGAAAGGATTAAATGTTTTCTTTGAATAATACTTCTACAACGAATCAACAGTTGTAAAGTAAGCTAAACCAATAATAACAACATATCACTTCTATATCAACTTTTTGAAACTACGTACTGACTTTAAATAGAGATCAGTCGACAGACTATGAATATTTTTTTTCTATTTTCAAAAAGGTTAATCAGAACTTTATATGTAAACCGTCATAAATTACATTCACGGGGGGTGATCAGCCCGTTTTGCCATGTATTGATCAATACTACATGCAAGAACGATATTATAGTTCATCTTATCCACCTTAGTTGCACAAAAGTTTTCCCATGTTCAGGATGTTCATACTTAGTCGAGAATCCGAACAAAAACAATCTGGTTGGATATTGTAACACCTCGAAATCCAGTCTATCTTCACACCTGGATTCCGTACGTCACGGTCCCACTTCTTACCAAACATACATCATTATATAGTTAAATTTAATAACATACATTCTCAAATCCTAGGTTCTGGAAACCTTATAATCTCTTTCATTAGAAATAATGATAATTACATTATCCTTTAAATCGTACAAGAATGAATTTTATTCGCCACGAAGGATATATATCAGTTCATTAAACTAATCTATAGTTCAATTAAACTATTCTACATTACAAGTCTTCGCATGATCTTCACGTACATACTGCATGATCTTTACGGCCTTCTTAAGTTCTTTCTAACATCGTTCACATGTTTTTATTTAAAGCAAGTGTGAATATTCAATTGCCCAGCAAGTCATAAAAGTTGACCAAACAACTTTCAGAATTTAAATATTTCTTTAGAACTTCAATAACCGAACAAAGGTTATGAAGCGACTTGAATAATTGGAATAGTCTCGATTCCTATCATCTTAAAACATCAGTCACTTTCACTTTGAAATACTTTCATTCCTCTACCTTTTTCATACACATCTTGTCTGGCTAGAATAATTAGCACAGACTTAGCAATAACGGTTCATGTATAAACAAAACATACTCATATTGAACAGTTCAATCATAGAACAGTTCATCTCATAGAAACACCGAAGTGTTCAAATTGTGGCATAAGGCCTCGTACATACTACTACTTTGTACAAATATTGCACATTTGCACATACACAAGACTTCTCAAGTTCAACATCTAAGAAGTTTAAGAAACTAACATTCATGTACTATGAATGAAGTTAGGAAACTTGCCTTACGCACAACTACAGCTTATAGTTTACGTTGAACTGCTTATTCCAAATCCCTATATAACACATAAGGAAATAACAAGTACACCAATTATTCATATACTTGACTTACACACTGGTTTATTTAACTTTACTTCTTAGGGTTCGCGTTCTTGTAATCTAAGTTTACGCTACCAACTTTCTTTTACCGCTTTACGGCTTCATAACATACGAAGATGTCTTACTCAAACGTTCGTCATCTTTGATGATTTATATTCTTATCTTCTTTTTATAACTCTTCTATTAGACTAAGTACACATCACGTCTCTGCTAGTAGTCCATATGGTACTCTGAGTGGTTTCCCACAAACAACCAACAAACAAGTTTCCGTCTCATCTATACTGCCCACAACAATGAGTTAGATCGGTTGCCAATTTTGTATATACCTTCGCTCTCTAAAGGAATTGTTTAGCCCTGCTCCCGTATGTCAACCATCAAAGGTTACGATTATACCACAACCTAACTTATCTTAACTTATCCGAACCATTAAACTATAATGTTCGTTAAGTCAAATCCTTATTCCTTAGAGCTTTCTGGCAACTAAGTGCCATACCGTAGGATTCATTCTTTATCATCTAAGTCATACAGTCTTTTGTATACTCAGAACGAACAATCCATATTAATTCTATGCATTTATAGAGTTAAGCATTTTACATTACCTTATTCTTATCTTACAACGCCCGGTTCATTCGACTCGAAATGTCTTCCAAGTTATAAACATTAACTCGGCTTCTCTGTGTTATACGTATTTGTCATTAATTCAGCTTCTTCACCGATCACAGGTTTAATCATTGGTCTTCATTACCTAACGGTCAAACAATACACGGGGTGTAGGTTCTGCCCGTTTAATATTCGTGTACACTCAACACTCACGTCGGTTAAAGTGTTTAACGCTTACGTTTCATTCTAATATTCTCTATCCGACTCACATTCGGCTTTCATTACACTTATTACCGTTCGCTACGGCTTTCTCGATAAATCATATCTTACTTACTACCTTCTTCAACGTAAGTTATATAACCAATGTACACTTAAAACGTTCGCTTGTCTCTTAATCTCTCATTCAACCTTTACTCAAGGTTTTAATCTCTTTCATTCGTTATATATCCCATGAACCCCATGTTCATTATTTTGTCTTAATGTCGAAGCCATACTGTTTATTGTATACTAAGACCGCTTGTTCATCTCAACAACGTTGCGTTCACAACGTCTATACTCTTTACACCTATCTCTCATCACCATGAAATAACATCAAAATGTTATTCATTACTTTCGTCACTCAACGTCTAAGGAATCACAATTATAGTAATCCCCCACATTCGTTTATCACGACTACGGTCCCCGGATATCGGTTACATAATCTAGCATTTACTTACTTTATTTTTTAATCTCGTTTAATCTTTATGTTCAACCTTTACTAAAGATTTAAAACACTTGATTAAGTGTTACATTAGGTGAACTATATGTTTATATTTCTTTCTTGCACATCCCCCAATAATTGAGCACTTATAAGCTCTTTACTGGGTCTTGCTCTGCACCGGCGATGCGGCGCCACTCTCTTCTTTCTCTCTTGCGCTGCGGCGCGAGCCTACCTCACCCTCTTCCTTGGTGGCGCTGCGGCGCCAAACACTTCATTACCTCTCGTGTTGCGGTGCCACTCGCCAGTAGCTGATGGGCGAGCTCATACTGCGGTGCCGTCTCTTCTCAGTTGGCGCTGCGGCGTCGAGCATAAACCCTAGAAAATTTTCTAAGTCTTGAATCAAGTTTGAGACGCATACTTTACGATCTTATAACTCCTTCGTTATAACTCAGAACAAGGTCATTCCAACGCTATTCTCCTCCTTATCTTACTTACTTCAATACCCCTCGAACAGAACTTCATTCTGAATCCATTAACGTGCCATTCGATTTGCTTGATCTTCGTCCTTTGTTCGTTTTACATTTTTAACGTTCTTCGTTCGCTCGTCCTTAATTCAGTCATCCGAACTCGGAACTCGTTCGTTCTTGAGTCCACGACTCACTTTTTCTACGTTCTATTACTTCATTATGAAACCATTCACGTTCGGGTTCATTTACTAACTTTCTAATTCTCGTTCGTCTTTTACGAAAATTTTGCCATAACTTCGTTATAGCTAAATTTTAATATGTTCTTCGTGAACGTTTCTACTATTCCAAACCAAGAAATATGCAACTAACTTATACGCGATGGTTTTAAACTTGTCCATCAACAACAATTATTCTACGATGGTTTTAAATTTGTCCATCAACAACGTTCTTCATGTTCTTCGCATGTTCTTCCCGTTCTTCGTTCGTTCTTCATTTTTAATCGAAATTTTGGATTATGATTTCACTTTTTCTTGGAATTTGATGTTATAGAACACCATTCCTTACTTATTTCACCTACTCATTCATAAGATTCATTCGGATCGCTCAAAATCCTTATGAATCTTATACTTCCTTGAGTAATTTATAAACTAAACTTCTAATTCTTATTTCTTCATTTTCTAACTATTTCAACCATATGAAATCATTTCTAACATCATCTACTTCTTTTCTTCATTAAGTTATGTTTTTAGACATAGAACTTAAAGAAAACTTAAATTCAATTAGGTTTTAGGTTACCTCTCTTCTTTATTTTTCTTTCGCTAGACAAAGCCGGTGATTCGCAAGCTTTTCTATTTCCTGATAACCATCGATCTGATCATGCATGCTCATGCTCTTCCTTCTTCTTCTTCTCCAAGCTCTCAAGCTCTCTCTCTAGGGTGTAGGAATTTCAAAATCCTATAAAAATAAAATCTAAGCTTCCTTTTATAGAAAACCAAAGCTAAGGGCAATTTGGTCATTATCCCTCACCTCCTTACTATTCATGGCTTAGCCACCAAGTAACTACTTTTTTGGGTGGCCAAGTGGCCGCCCCACATGCCCATGGGTCACCCCATGGGTTATTACCCATCCGGTTACCCATCAGTTCGATCCGCGGTTTATTTTCTTGGTTTGGGCCTTAACCTTAATTCTTATTGGGCCTATCTTGGGCTTGATTTCACAGAGCGTTGGGCTTAACATAATTCAAGTCCAATTGGGTTCTATAAAGTCCATGAACTCAAAGTCCATTAAGACTAATCGTATTCTACGCATCGCATTCTCGTATTTTCTTCGTATATAGTTCGTACGATATTCATATTATACGTCGTAATAATCTTCTTATTATACTCGTATAATAACTAGTATCATACTCGTATTTCTCACGCATAATAACCCTAATTATTATACGTAATCAGTAAATTCTCAGAACTCACTTTTCCTAACCCTTAGATTTTAAGTCCGTAGGCGAAAACTTCGTTTTTGCCATAACTGAAATATTATTGAATATTCCATCACGTCTTCGAATTCTATCATTAACTATTTCTCGGAAATTCAAAATAAATCTCCGAGCAAAAACGAATGAATAGTGTCTATTTCGTCTTTTTCCTAGGAAATATTTTTGTTCCAGGAAAATTTTCATTTTCCATCTTGAAAATTCTTACTCGTTCAATCTAGCACCTAGCCAGAATCCTCTCGACTTATAATCATCCTACGCTATAGAACGATTAATAAACACATAACACAGAATAGTATTAATAAAAATTCATTTTATTAATAACTAATTCTTTAAACCTAAATTATGGACAATCCAAAATTCCGGGCTATCACATTTTTCCCTCCTTATAAAAATTCCATCCTCGGAATTTCTTAAAACCAAACCCTTACTCGGGTCCTCACATTCTCCCCTTCTTCATAGAATTTCGTCCTCAAAATTTTTAGCTTAATCTTATTCTCAACTTCTCTTCAAAGAAGTTCTTATCTTTCCATCATTCCTAACCTCCATAACCTATCAAGAATCATGAAGTTGAAGGAATAACGAGGAATATAAAATTTCCTGTAAAACGTTTCATACTTTTGCTAAGGGGTCAAATCGACCATGAACTCTTACTAAGTTAAACATCATTTCGCCGTAAACCCTTCTTTAACGGTCAGTTTACAATCACCAAGAAAGTAAACTACCTCTTCCATACGTAGATGATCAACCTATCGTATGACCCAATTTCGAGGTATGTTCACCTCAGACTTAATCATTAGATTTTGCACCAGAAAAAATTTGGTTTAGTACAACTTCTTCAAAGAAAGCTCGATTTTCTTTTCGCAATACATCAAAACGTTTTATGACGTCATGATACCGTACTTTTCACAGTATGTTGAGGACTTCACAAGATATGACTTGACTTCATTATACATCATACCATAGCGGGTTGTTGATCCTAAGATCACATCCAACACCAGGTTCAATTGCATTAACAACTCCATCTTTTTACCATCCTTGCATCAAATGCATGAATGATATAAAATTCATTTTGATATTTTAAATCAATTTCTATCTAGCCAAAGCAATTAGCATAGACATCCCAAGAATAGCTCTTTTAAAATCAGTTGGTTCCAAAAGTTAAACCAATTCTTTCCTTTTTTAAAAATGTACACATAAGCATAATTTCAATAAAGTTCGAAATCTAGCATAGCTAGATGACTTGGAATATCCTATTCTCCATCTTCCTTCATTGTCTTACTGCAAAAATACTTAATCTCCTCTAGCACCTTCAATGCTAAGCATGCTAAAAATACTTCGTTTTCAGTCTAAACATTCTGATACCTATGTATAGTCCATCAACTTACCACACTTTATGTGTTTAGGAACTTTCCACAACCATATGTGTTTATGAATTTATCTTCGCAATATATAATCCAAGAACAAATAAAAGACTATCCATACGCTTAGGGCTTAGAAACATAACATATAATTATGAGTCACAAACTTTTCATAAGTATGAGTTTCAAGAACTCACACCTATCTTAACATTCTCTACCTATCAAGTATATACATGAGAAAAGATTTCAATTCTCGTCATATACATCTTAATAGCGCGACCAATTCCAATGATTATCACTGTAATAAACTGAGCAGTTGATACACCAAAGCACAAACCTTTGCCCATTACAAAGGTTCATACAACTCTGCTATCACATGAGTCCTTAATTAAAATTTTACAAATTCTAATTTCTCTTTACTTAATACGAATTTTCTTTAATTCGTATTCTATCCTTTACAACTCAATCTGAGTTCTTCTTCCCGTACTACTTCGTAGTACCATTCATTCATAGCATTAGCTATAAATCATTCATCGTTTAACAACTCATCTATTACTACGATTTACTATGATCACGGGGTGATCTTCTTATCATTCTCTCTACGATTATAGTCTTAGGTACTCATACCTAAGGTTTATAACCTATCAGCTTTGATACCATAATGTAATGCCCCGAAATTCGGTCTATCTTCACACCTGGATTCCGTACATCATGGTCCCACTTCTTACAAAACATACATCATTATATAGTTAAATATAATAACATACATTCTCAAATCCCAGGTTCTGGAAACCTTATAATCCCTTTCATTGAAAATAATGATAATTACATTATCCTTTACATGGTACAAGACTGACTTTTATCCGCCACCAAGGATACATATCAGTTCATTAAACTAATCTATAGTTCAATTAAACTTTTCTACATTACAAGTCTTCTCTTGATCTTCACGCACATTCACATACTGAATGGCACTTCGTCTAGATACCGATCTGTTTGATCTTTACGGCCTCCTTAAGTTCTTTCTAACATCGTTCACTGAAAATGTTTTTATTTAAAGCAAGTGTGAGCATTCAATTGCCTAGCAAGTCATAAAAGTTGACCAAACAACTTTCAGAATTTAAACATTTCTTTAGAACGTCAATAACCGAACAAAGGCTATGAAGCGGCTTGAATAATAGGAATAGTCTCGATTCCTATCATCTTAAAACATCAGTCACTTTCCCTTTGAAATACTTTCATTCCTCTACCTTTTTCATACACATCCTGTCTAGCTAGAATCATTAGCATAAACTTAGCAATAACGATTTATGTATAAACAGAACATACTCATATTGAACAGTTCATCTCATAGAAACACCGAAGTGTTCAAATTGTGCCACAAGGCCTCATACATACTTCCACTATATACAAATATTGCACATTTGCACATAGACAAAATTTCTCAAGTTCAACATCTGAGAAGTTTAAGAAACTAGCATTCATGTACTATGAATGAAGTTAGGAAACTTGCCTTACGCACAGCTACAACTTATAGTTTACGCTGAACTGCTTATTCCAAATCCCTATATAACACAAAAGGAAATAACACGTACACCAATTAGTTATATACTTGACTTACGCATTGGTTTACTTAACTTTACTTCTTAGGGTTCGCGTTCTTGTAATCGAAGTTTACACGACCAACTTTCTTTTACTGCTTTACAGCTTCATAACATACGGAGATGTCTTACTCAAACATTCATCATCTTTGATTATTTATATTCTTATCATCTTTTTATAACTCTTCTATTAGACTCAGTACACATCGCGTCTCTACTACTAGTCCATATGGTACTCTAAATGGTTTCCCACAAACAACCAATAAACAAGTTCCCGTCTCATCTACACTGCCCACAACAGTGAGTTAGATCGGTTGCCAGTTTCGTATATACCTTCGCTCTATGAACGAATTGTTTAGCCCAGCTCCCATATGTCAACCATCAAAGGTTATGATTGTACCACAACCTAACATATCTTAACTTATCTGAACCATTTAACTATAATGTTCGTTAAGTCAAATCCTTATTCCTTAGAACTTTTTGGCAACTAAATGCCATACATCAGGATTCATTCTTTATCATCTAAGTCATACAGTCTTGTGTATACTCAGAACGATCAGTCCATATTAATTATATGTATTTATAGGGTTAAGCAATTTACATTACCTTATTCTTATCTTACAACGTCTTGTTCATTCGAATCGAAACTTCTTCGATGTTATAAACATTAACTCGGCTTCTTTACATTATACGTACTTGTCTTTAATTCAGCTTCTTCACCGATAACAGGTTTAATCATTGGTCTTCATTACCTTACGGTCACACCATACACGGGGTGTAGGTTCTTCCCGTTTAATATTCGCGTACACTCAACACTCACGTCGGTTAAAGTGTTTAATGCTTACATTTCATTCTAATATTCTCTATCCGACTCACATTCGGCTTTCATTACACTTATTATCGTTCGCTATGGCTTTCTCGATAAATCATATCTTACTTACTACTTTCATCAACGTCTAAGTTATACAACTAATGTACACTTAAAACGTTCATTCGTCTCTTAATCTCTCATTTAACCTTAATCAAGGTTTTAATCTCTTTCATTTGTTATCTATCCCATGAACCCCATGTTCATTATTATGTCTTAATATCGAAGCCATACTGTTCGTTGTATGCTAAGACCGCTTGTTCATCGCAACAACGTTGTGTTCACAGTGTCTATACGCTTTACACCTATCTCTCCTCACCATGACATAACATTGAAATGTTATTCATTACTCTCGTTACTCAACTTCTAAGGAATCGCAATCATAGTAATCCCCCACGTTCGTTTATCGTGACTACGGTCCCCGGATATCAGTTACGTAATCTAGCGTTTACTTTCTTTGTCTTTTAATCTCGTTTAATCTTTCTGTTCAACCTTTACTAAAGATGTAAAACACTTGATTAAGTGTAACATTAGGTGAACTCTATGTTCATATTTGTTTCTTGCACATCCCCCAATAATTAAGCACTTAAAAGCTCATTACTGGGTCTTGCCATGCTGCCGGTATTGCGCGCCACTCTCTCCTTTTCTCTATCGGCATTGCAAGCGCCACTCTCCAAAGGTCGATGGTCGAGTTTCATGATCTGCGTGTAGTTTCTCAAGGTTAAATTTGGCTGGCTTACTGGCCTTGAGCACAAACCCTATAAAATTTTCTAAGTCTTGAATCAAGTTTGAGACGCGTACTTTACAATCTTATAAATCCTTCGTTATAACTCAGAAAGATGTCGTTTCAAAGCTATTCTCCTCCTTATCTTATGTACTTCAATACCCCTCAGACAGAACTTCGTTCTGAATCCGTTAACGTGCTATTCGATTGGCTTGATCTTCGTCATTCGTTCATTTTATGTTTTTAACGTTCTTCGTTCGCTCGTCCGTAATTCGGTCATCCGAACTCGTAACTCGTTCGTTCTTGAGTCCACGACTCACGTTTTCTACGTTCTCTTACTTCCTTATGAAAACCTACACGTTTGGGTTCATTTACTAACTTTCTAATTCTCGTTCATCTTTTACAAAAATTTCACCATAACTTCGTTATAGCTAAATTTTAATCCGTTCTTCATGAACATTTCTACTGTTCCTAACCAAGCAATATGCAACAAATTTATAGCAATAGTTTTAAACTTGTCCATCAACAACAATTATTCTACGGTGGTTTTAAATTTGTCCATCAACAATGTTCTTCGTGTTCTTCGCGTGTTCTTCGCAGTCTTCGTTCGTTCTTCATTTCAATCAATATTTTGGATTACGTTTTCACTTTTTCTTAGAATTTGATGTTATAGAACACCATTCCTTACTTATTTCACCTACTCATTCATAAGATTCATTCGGATCGCTCAAAATCCATACGAATCTTATACTTCCTTAAGAAATTTGTAAACTAAACTTCTAATTCTTATTTCTTCATTTTCTTACAATTTCAACCATATGAAATCATTTCTAACATCATCTATTTCTTTTCTTCATTAAGTTATGTTTTTAAACATAGAACTTAAAGAAAACTTAAATTCAATTAGGTTTAGGTTACCTCTCTTCTTTATTTTTCTTTCGCTAGACAAAGCCGGCGATTCGCAAGCTTTTCTATTTCCCGATCACCTTCGATCCGATCATTCATACTCATGCTCATGCTCATGCTCTCTTTCTTCCTCTTCTCCAAGCTCTCAAGCTCTCTCTCTAAGGTTTAGGATTTTCAAAATACTATAAAAATGAAATCAAAGCTTCCTTTTATAGAAAACCAAAGCTAAGGGAAATTTGGTCATTATCCCTCACCTCCTTACTATTCATGGCTTAGCCACCAAGTAACCACTTTACTTGGTGGCCAAATGGCCGCCCTACATTCCTATAGGTCACCTTATGGGTTGCCCCATGGGTTATCACCCATCCGGTTACCCAACGGTTCGATCCGCGATTTATTTTCTTGGTTTGGGCCTTAACCTTAATTCTTAGTGGGCCTATCTTGGGCTTGATTTCACAAAGCGTTGGGATTAACATAATCCAAGTCCAATTGGATTCTACAAAGTCCATGAACTAAAAGTCCATTAAGACTAATCGTATTCTACGCATCTCATTCTCGTATTTTCTTCGTATATAGTTCGTACGATATTCATATTATACGTCGTAATAATCATCTTACTATACTCGTATAATAACTAGTATCATACTCGTATTTCTCACGTATAATAACTCTAATTATTATACGTAATCATTAAATTCTCGGAACTCACTTTTCATAACCCTTAAGTTTTAAGTCCGCAGGCGAAAACTTCTTTTTTTCCATTACTGAAATATTATTGAATATTCCATCGCGTCTTAGAATTCTATCATTGCGCGTTTGTCGAAAATTCAAAAAAAATCTTCGAGCAAAAATGGATGAATAGTGCCTATTTCATCTTAAAAATTCTTACTCGTTCAATCTAGCACGTAGCCGGAATCCTCCCGACTTATAATCATCCTAAGTTATAGAATGATTAATAAACACATAACACATAATAGTATTAATAAAAATTCATTTGATTAATAATTAATTCTTTAAACCTAAATTCTGGACAATCTAAAATTCTAAGTTATCACAGATACAATTAAAGTTCTATCTTGTTCAACAGTATTTTTAAGTTTATGTCTAGCTGAATAAATTAGCATAGACAAATTTTAAGTCATCATATACATACTATAAATAAGTAAATATGTATCAACATGTGATTAAATACAATGATTATCCAAGTGGGGACACTTGCATAACCATATTTAGAAATTAACGAACATAAAAAAAATATCTGGCACAATAATAATAAAATTTTGAAGTATTCTTACTCATGTCCATTTCATAAAGTAAATGCAAAGGTATGATACTTGTCTGAGCTGCTCCTTACAATAACGCAACTTAGTTTTATCTTTTATACCAAAACCTATCATTAATAAGATCATTCGTTCGATTAGAATAATATATCATATCGCATAGTACTTCTATTTGCAGTAAACACATAACCTAATCACATTGTCACATAGTTATATCAGTCATTGGATCACAAAAAAAATACTAATATCGTCAAACTATGTAAGTCTAGATCAATTTCTGAAATATTTCGGTGTATCGACGGCTTTATCGGGTAATTATCGAGTCTAAGTCACTATCGTGTAGTTCAATATTCGTTTAGATATTTTAAATATCAGTCGAATTATTTTTCATAGCCTTATAATAATTTTTAAATAATTATTATGATTTATCATGATTTTTCAAACACTGGTATCATTTTTAAATGATTTAAATATTAAAATAATTCTATTATCATTAATATTTAATTAATATTAAATTATTAATAAAACCATTGCCAAAATATTAAAGTTATTTATAATAACTCAAAATATTTTTAAAACATTTTATTACCCTTAAATAATTTTTAAAACAATTAAAATTATTTTAAAATAATTACTATTAATATTTAAATATTAATGTATTATTCACCAAAATATTAAAAGTCATTTATTATTACTTCAAATATTTTTTATTCATCTATTTCCTTTTTAAATGATTTTTAAATCAATAAACCATTTTTAAACTATTTATTTAATATAATTATTAAATAAAACTAATATCATTAATATTAAATTATTAATGAAATTTACCTTTAAATGTCAAAAGTTATATTTTATAACTTAAAATATTTTTAAACTATTTATTTTTATTTAAAATGATTTTTATAATATTAAAATCATTTTAATTAATTTATTTAATATAATTACTACATAAATCTAATATCATTAATATTAAATAATTAATGAAACTTATCTTAAAATATTAAAAGTTATGTCTTATAACTTAAAATATTAAAATACCTTTTATCATTTAAAATAATTTTTAATATAATAATATCATTTTTAATTAATTTATTTAATGCATTTATTAAATAAAATAAATATCAATAATATCCAAATAAATATTAATATTTATGAAAAATATGTCAATTTATCAAAAGTTAATTTTTATAACTTCAAATAATTTTTAAAACTATTTTTTGGAATTTTTAATAATTAATTTCTATTTGTAAATGATTTTTGGATAATAAATTAATTAAAATTAAATAAGACTGTCGCTATAGCCTTTGGCGACAGAAACCATCGCCTTAGGTGTTCTTGAGCAACCCAGATCTTTATAGATAGTGAACGAGTGCACAACTTTGACCAAGATTAATTCTTAACTCATGACGTTTCTGGGCTATCTATTAATCAATTATTGTAGTATATATGTAATAGTACAAGTTCATAACAATTTTTGGACCAAAACATAACACATGATGTGACGCCCCCAAAATTAGGTATACATCACCCATCTTGAGTCGCCAAATACATGGTACAAAATTCAAATCTGACTTAATAATCTGTTTATGTCGGTGCAATACGACAAAACATAAATTGTGAGTTTGAATACAAATATTGTCTACTAGAGAGTATATAAACTCAAAGGGAGTCATCATTACAATTATTATCACACTATTTCACAGAATAGTGAGGACTACTAATGCACCATCTAGGACCATCACTCCGTTCCCCGACTTGTCCTAGCTATATTCTCATTTCTCAAGAGAAAAAGGTGAAAGAAAGGGTGAGCTCAACTAGCCCGGTAAGAAGAAATATTATGACTAAGATAATGCGAGAATAAATTATCATTAGCCTTAAACAATGTTAAACTGATACAATATAACAAACATCAAGTTTAACTGCAGCGGAACAAGCAATCCATTAAAAGAGTCAAGTAGAGAATAAAATCTATTATCTTTTATGATTTAATAGGTTTTTCATCACTTTTATCGCTGGGACTCAACTTAATTAATAATCCACATCATCGAATCACCCATGCACTACGACCAAGGATATTCTTTAGTATCACGACCATAATTATCCATGCAATACGGGCCAAGAATATTTGTATATTCATTAATGGTCATGATCATGCCAACAACTATCCATCAATGCACTACGGCCAATGAGGACTTTTACCACATCATTTGTAACATTACGGTCATGATTACACCGAATAATCCACAGTCATAATCATATCAAGTCCATCTATACACTCTGGGCCATAGATGACTTTCAAAAAAAATATAAATATGAGGATGATGACAATGATATAAGAATTCAATAAAACAAGTTCAAGAATTAATTTGTCCAAGAACCGATAACGTCAAGCGTCAACACGATCTTGCTTTGTAGAGTAAAATTCAAGAATGCGCAGAAGTATATTTTCATGAAAAGAAACTGGATGAAGCGCAATTATCAAGGATATTCCACTAATTTCATGGAGTATAGAAACTAAAACTTTAACCAACTGAGTATAATAGAATATATGAAACTGCAAATGGATTTTCGCCGCCATGCGGTAATCCACTTAGACAGATCATTTCCACAATTGAATAAGGAATGAATACAAAGGATCATTCACTATGCATGTGATAATCCACATAGACAGGTTATTCCAACAGAATAATAAAGGATTTTAATAACAGAAGAATTCACCATGCATGCGATAAACTGCACAGACGGGTTATTCCAATAGAATAATAAATAATGGAACCAGGTCCGGCGTAAACGCACAGACAGGATATTCTGACATAATAATAAATAATGGAACCCGAGTCCCGGCAGAACGCAAGATGGGATATTCAACGAGAATAAAAAAAGAGCGAAATCGTGTCAAGGCGTAAAAGCGCATGGCATGGATATTCAACAAAATAATAAAGACAAAATCAGTCCGCCACATAAACGCCTTGCATGACGAGGATATTCAATGAGAATAATAACGAATGAAATAATAGAAGAATTTCACCAAGTATAGGGTATCCCGCGTATACAGGTTATTCTAACAGAATAATAAAGAATGGAATAATAGAAGAATTTCACCCAAGTATAGGGTATCCCGCGTATACAGGTTATTTCAACAGAATAATAAAGAATAGAATAACAGAAGTTCTCTTCATGAATAAGAAAGAAAGAATACCCCTTACGAGTACAACAAATAATATTCCCTACCTTAGAAAGAAGAGTACTGGATATAGAAGTAGTGAAGTAGCAGAACACTTTTCTTCTTTCTCTCTGTAGTTTCTCTCTAGAGTTTCAGTGAATTTGTAAGAAATAATAAATGAATGAGCTTCTATTTATAAAAAAATGGACTGCATAGTAACTAACTCATGAACGGTCTAGATTGATTTATTTTAATCTAACGGTCCATATTTAAAGCAAAATCTTTTAAATAAAATATAATATATTCTATTTATAATCTAATAAAACGAATAACTTTATAAAAGATTTTACTATACAAACACTATGCATGCACTATGCAAAAACTATGCATAATAAAATATAATATATTCTAATTATTGTCTAATAAAACCGATAACTTTATAAAAGTATTATGTTTTATATAAAAACATTTTACTATGAGTACTTTATGCAACGCTATGCATAATAAAATATAATATATTCTATTTATAGAATAACTTTATAAAAGTATTCTATTTTATATAAAAAGATTTTACGTATCATTACATTAATAATACCAATAAAACAAAATGAGTGACTTATCACGTAAACATCAATAATCAATACCTGTGTGTGTAAGACCCCAACTTATTATTAATGAAATTTAATTTTCTCTATTTATTATTTTGAAATAGTAAGGGTTGATTTGATTAATGTGGATAGTTCGGGGTAAAATACATAAATATTTCAAAATAAGCAAGTGGTTATAAAATATTCATTGTTGTTCGGAAATATTCGTTTTTGGTCGTGGAATATTAAATGACGACTACGGTATGACCATAATGTGGCCCCATGAAAAGCGATTGGATGAAGAAAGCGACAAATATAAGTGGTTTAAAATAGCACGTAGTTGTTACAGATTAATCTTGTTAAAATACTAAATTGGTTAAAACACACGAGTAGCACTGCGGTATTGCACCAATTATTGATTCTTACGTGAAGGCACTACTTAATAATGGTTACTGATAATTATGGTTCAAATATTTTATTGATTTAATAATTCTTTGCGTTGATATTTTATATTCATTGTTGTTTCAATAATTGTCATTACACAAGTATTTTCCATTATCAGACAATAATTCATATTATCTCGAATAATATTATTGGGTAACATTATTGGCAATGTCTAGAAAGTTACATCTAAGGAGAGGTTTGGTCACCTAATTGCGCGCTTGATAAGGAGAAATCTTTATTAGAAAGCCCCTCTTTCCAGAGGCTATGCAGTTGTCAATATTGTGATTCTGTAATATTATTTGTGAATAATTAATTATTGATTCATAAGATGAGGAAAATATTGATTTTATGTGGATATAGATGGAGAAAAATTTTAATGTGACAATTGTTGAAAATTGAAATTTTATCTTTTTCTGATAAGATAATTCATTTAAATGTATTATTATATTTTAAATATATAATAATGGTGATATTTTTACAACGAATGTGGGATATATGAGTATACGAGGAGGAAGAGTATTTTTGTTGCAATAAATATTTAAACATGTTAAACATGTCTGTGGACCCCATTTATTGACTGAAATTTGATTATAGCTTGTAAAATTTCCCATTTATGGATTTCGGTCAATTTATGTTTGGAATTTGGAAAAACTTTCTTCTGCAAAGTTGTAGAGAATTGAATTTCCTATAAAAACACGCGAGATTCAAATTTTCTGATAAAAGGGCTATTTATTGTGAATTATTGAAGTTCTGAAGCTCCGAAATAATTGATTTTTGGAAGTTTTAATTATTATTTTAAAGAAAAACGTTTTTTGCATTTAAGTGGGCTAACATGTGATACTAATTGCTGAAATCAGATCTTCAAAGATGGGCTAAGGAAATTTATAATATATATTAATATTTTATTAAATTTTTTGCTTTGGTGTTCTAAGCATTTTCCTATAAATAGGGTGCTTAGGTTAGAATTAAAAATCACACCAGAAACTGAAGTTTTCTCTCTCTATATTATCGAGCGTATTCTTGTGAGTATTTTAAGTATACTTTGAGTATTGTTAGACGGTGCAAGTTCACTTCAGCACTATACCCGGTATTCCAGCTAGAAGTACTAATCTTTCGAGGATAGGGATATTTTTTTTTTTTCGTAATGATATTATTTCTTCAATATCATTATGTTGAAATATTGATCTGAAGTTTTTATCAAATTTGAAACTTTTGGTGTCGGAGTTACTATTCACGTATACGACACTATTCACGAGTACGGTACTATTCATCGAAAAATAAAAAATTTTCTTTTCGTCCAAAATATCTATTCTGGATACTATCTTTGATTGTATCCATGTTTTGATCATTCTTGAATTTTACACCACTATAATTATTTTTGAGGTATTTTTGGACGTGGATAAAATAAAGTACGAATCCTTAATCCTTAATCCTTGTCATTTTGTTTCACTGGATTCGTTTCTTTAAAAATATTTTTCATCATCCTCAGTCTTAAATGATGATATTATTGAATATCTTTGGCCTGTAGTGCAAAGATGAATGATTTTTGAAGAATATCTTTGGCCTGTAGTGCAAAGATGAATGATTTCTGAAGAATATCTTTGGCCGTAGTGCAAAGATGAACAGGTGTTTAGATGAACATGACCAACTGATGAATATCTTTGGCACAGTGTGCAAAAAGATGAATATTTGATTCCGGATGTATGTTGATTGATGTTACGAGGATAAAAGATGAGCGACGAACTTTTAAATTCATACATTGAAGATAGTAGTTTGCATTCTCTACTTAACTCTTCTAATGAATTATTATTTCCGCTGCGAATATTGATTTAAAATTTGTTGTCTATTGTATTCTATTAGATTTTTCCCTGTTGAAGACTAATGATAATTTGTTGTATATTATCTTAGTCATAATATTCTTTACTGGGCTAGTTGAGCTCACCCTTTTCCTTTTTGTTCTATTTTTCTTCTCAAGAGGCGAGAATATAGCGAGTACGAGTCGAGGTATGGAATGAAGGTTCTAGAGAGAGTTGTTTAGTAGTCCTCACCATTTTTGTAAAATAATGTATCAATAAATGTGATGAGGATTTATTTGAGTATAGATATTGTCTAGAAGATAATATTTGTATTCAAACTCACAGTTTTACTGTTGTAATAATAAAGTTGTAGTTGTTTCTGTACCATGTATTGACAACTCAAAATGGGTGATGTAAACCTATTTTGGGGGCGTCACAGTTGGTATCAGAGCTTAGGGATATGATCTCTGGCAGAGATCGGGGAATAGAACTAGGAGGGGAGAGACTAGTAAATCCTTCGCTAGTGTGTCCTACCTACCTAAGCTTATTTGTTAGTTGGTCAGTATATAGGGATATTATGTGATATATTGATTTCCTTAATTAACCCTTGTTTTATGATAGTATTTGAGAACGTCGACTGAGAATATTAACAATGGAAATAAGACCGTGGAGACGCCTGTACTCACCAACGAGGAGAACGTGCAATAGGCTGGCAATGTTCCTCCTGTGAACAACAAAGACCTTGAAAGCGAGATGATGAACGAGGGGATGTTTAGAAGCTTTTTGCAGATTCATGCAAAATCGGACGAGGAGACTCGTGTTCAAAATACAGGAGGAAATGATAGCAATTCACGGGTTGTCACAAATGCAAGCAGTTCAAAGAGTTGGGACCACGAATTTAAGGAAAGCGGATCCGATCACGGCGGAAACATGGGTCAAGCAAATTACCAAGATATTCGATGTCTTGGGATGCACGGAGAACGAAGGTTCCATTCGCCACCTTTATGTTCCGTGGCGAGGCGTATCTCTTGGTGGGAGTCGTGAAGCGTACCCATCCAAGTGCTTTTCGGCATGTCTTGGGAGACATTTTGAAATTATTTAATGACAAATACTTTCTTGAAAGTGTTCGTCATATGAAGGAAGTGGAGTTCATCGGATGAGAACAAAACAACATGGCGGTGTCTCTCGATGAGAGCAAAGTTTTTGCGAGTTATCCGGGTTTGCACCTCATTTGGTGGAGAATGAGGAACGTATATGACGCGGATGTTTCGAGAGGTTTGAACCCCAGATACGACAATATCTCATTTCTCATAAATTTTCTCTCTATTGAGATGTTGTTTATGAGGCTCAATTGTTAGAGCGAGATAACAAGTATGTTCAACCGAGGGACCATAACGAGGATCGTACCAGAGATAGCGGTCAATGAATAATGATAACTTGGCGGAGAAAAAGCAGACGGACAAAAATGGTAACCACTCTGGTGGTAATCATGGCCATGAAAATAGAAGAAATGAGTCGGGAGGAGATTTTAAAAGAGGAGATTTAACAACGACCATGTGAAGGCGGCAGTCTTTAAGAACAATCGCTTCTAAGGGAGGAGAAACGACCACCGGTCATATGCTACAAATGCGAAAAAGAGGGACATATCGGTCAAGCGCCCACAACAGATTCAAGGTATGCTATAGTTGTGGTAAGGAAGGACATATCACTCGAGATTGACGCAGTAGCGAAACCTAGTTCAATGAGGGACTACGACTCAAAAGATCGTCGAGAAAAGTCAAAGTCAATGGTTCTGGAAGAGCGTTTGTTGTGGATGGTCATAATGCGAGGAACCCAAAAGGTGATCACGGGTAAGCTATTTATAAATTTTTATGTAAGTTTATACCTTACTTGACACACCGGTGCTACCCATTCATTTATCTCTCCGCTTGTGCTCAACGTTTAAACTTAACTCCGGAGAAATTAGACTTTGACCTATCTCGTGGAAACTCCGTTAGGAGAAATTTTCATCACATCCTTTCATTTATAAATCTTGTTTGATTCAAGTTGGCACCATCACCTTACACCATTGACCTTATCTCTTTAAAGATACTTGCTTTTGATGTGATTTTAGGGATTGATTGGTTAACTACTCATCATGCCAAAATTGATTATTTTCGTAAGGTTGTTAGTTTTCATATTCCTAACCAACGTTGTTATGTAATTCAAGCAACTAAACCATTAAAATCAATCATCGTCATATCTAATCATAAAGCTATTCGTTTATTGAAAAGCGGATGTCAAGCTTTCTTAGCCCATGTTATGGATTTGAATAAAGACACGTCAAATTTGAATAATATTCTGTTGTTATTGACTTTCCGACGTATTTCTGAAGAACTTCCCTACTACCCCGTAACGTGAAGTTGAATTCTTTATTGATCTTGAACCCGATACAAAGCCCATTTCTAAAACCCCATATCGAATGGATCCTATTGAACTTTGAGGAGTTAAAGGTCCAACTACGAGGAATTGTTGGACATTGGTTTCATTCGATCCTAGTACATCTCCTTGGGGTGCTCCTATTTTATTCAGTAAAGAAGAAAGAGCGGAGTATGCGACTTTGTATTGACTATCGGAATTGAACCATGTCACCATCAAGAATAGGTATCCTCTACCTCGTATTGATGACTTATTTGACCGATTGCAAGGGGCACAATTCTTTTCAAAAATCGATCTTCGATTCTAGATATCATCGGTGAAGATTAGAACTAAGGATATTCAAAGAGCGCCTTTAGAACTCGAGACGGGCATTATGAATTCTTAGTCATGTCTTTCGGACGGACTAATGCTCTACTGGCTTTCATGGATATGATGAACCGAGTATTCAAGGAATATTTGGATCGGTTTGTTGTTGTTTTTATTGATGACATCCTCATATATTCCAAAAGTCGTGAAGATCATGAGCACCATTTGAAAGTTGGTACTCCAAAGGCTTCGTGAAAACAAACTATATGCCAAATTGAAGAAATGCGAGTTCGGCGAGGAAGTAGCATTCCTTGGGCACGTGGTGTCGAAACATGAAGTATATGTTGATCCGTGAAGATTGAAGCAATACAAAATGGGAGCAAGAAAGTCAAAATTAGGATCAAGCACGTAGCTTTTTGGGCTTAATTTGGTTATTATCGGAGATTCGTGGAAGGGTTTTCTCGAATCGCTACTCCATTAACTCGCCTAACTCGAAAGGATACAAAATTCGTTTGGAGCGAAGAATGCGAGAAGAGTTTCCAAGAGCTTAGAGGAGACTTATTTCAAGACTGTTTCTAACAATACCATCTGGTTCGGATGGATTTGTTATCTACAGCGATGCTTCAAGCAAAGGGTTAGGATGTGTTCTCATGCAACGTGGGAAAGTCATAGCCTATGCCTCGCGACAACTTAAAGAGTATGAGAGGAATTATCCTACTCATGATCTAGAGTTGGCGTGATCGTTCGTTCGCGCTTAAAGATATGGAGGCACTATCTATATGGGGAGAAAGTGGAGATATATTCAGACCATAAAAGCCTTAAATATTTCTTCACTCAAAAAGAACTCAACATGAGGCAGCGACGTTGGCTCGAGCTATTGAAAGACTACGACCACACTATTCAATACCATCACGAAAAGCGAACGTGGTAGGCGGCGTGTTGAGTAGAAGATCATATGCGGGAATGAGTGCGATGATGTCAAGTATCTGGCATAGAGCCAACTTTAATAGAAAAAGTTAAGGTTGCTCAAGCCACCGACCCGGAGCTGATGCATATGAAGAAGAAAGTACAAGAAGGAGCTATTCCAGAAGCGAGAATTGATGAAGAAGGAATACTTCAAGTTCACTTTAGACTTTATGTCCCTAATGACTCTGATTTGAAGTACAAGATTATGATGGAGGCACACAATACACCATTTGCAATCCATCCTGGAAGTACCAAAATGTATCGTGATCTTCGACATACATTTTGGTGGAACAATATGAAGAGAGAGATTGCAAAGTTTATCTCGATGTGTTTAACTTGTCAACGTGTAAAGGCGGAGCATCTAGTACCTAAAGGTCCGTTGCAACCACTTGAGATTCCGAAATGGAAGTGGGAACATATTACCATGGATTTCGTTACGGGTCTTCCTACGGTTTCTCAAGGCATCAATGCTTTTTGGGTTATTGTTGATAGATTAACCAAGTCTGTTCATTTCTTGCCGATACGGGAGACTTATTCCCTTGAACGTCTTGCTAGTATGTACGTGAATGAGATTGTGAGGTTGCATGGCATGCCTATATCCATAGTTTCGGATCGTGACCCAAGATTCACTTCAAGATTTTGGGTTAGCTTGCAAAAAGCTATGGGCACGGATTTGCGATTTAGTTCGGCATACCATCCTCAAACGAACGGACAATCAGAAAGGACTATTCAAACTCTTGAAGATCTATTAAGACTCTGTGTCCTAGACTTCAAGGGCAGTTGGGATAAGTATTTACCATTGGTGGAATTCTCCTACAACAACAGTTATCAGGCAAGTATAGGTGTGGCCCCATTTGAAGCATTATATAGACGAAAGTGTCGCTCTCCAATATGTTGGGATGAGGTGGGTGAAGCAACATTGTTGGGACCCAAGTTAGTATGTATGACTACTGAAAAGATCCAAATGATTCGACAACGTATACAAACGGCACAAGATCGACAAAAGAGTTATGCGGATCTTCATCGAAAGGACGTGGAATTTAGTATTGGGGATCATGTATTATTGCGAGTTGCTCCATGGAAGGGAGTTACAAGATTTGGGAAGAGAGGAAAACTCAATCCACGATTTATTGGTCCATTTCAAATTCTTGACCGAGTAGGAAATGTAGCTTATAGACTCGCGTTACCTCCGAGTATGTCTCGTGTTCATAATGTGTTTCACATATCTGTACTTTGTAAATATGTGTAAGACCCGAACCACGTTATAGAGTTAGAACCGGACGAGATAGCCGAAGACTTAACGTATGAGGAGGTACCTATCAAGATCTTTGATAGGAAGGAGCATGTCCTACGCGCAAAGGTCATACCACAAGTTAAAGTTTTGTGGAGGAATCATGCTATAGAGGAAATGACCTGGGAATTGGAAACGGAAATGAAAGTGAGGTATCCTCACCTTTTCGAAACACCAGGTACGTACGTCAATTTTGAGGATGAAATTTCATAAGGAGGGGAGGTTGTAAGACCCCAACTTATTATTAATGAAATTTAATTTTCTCTATTTATTATTTTGAAATAGTAAGGGTTGATTTAATTAATGTGGATAGTTAGGGATAAAATACGCAAATATTTCAAAATAAGCAAGTGGTTATAAAATATTCATTGTTATTCGGGGAATATTCGTTTGGTCGTGGAATATTCATCTTTGTCGGGGAATATTTGTACGACGTATGACCATGTGTGGGCCCCATAATAAAAAAGCGATTGGATGAAGAAAAGCGACAAATATAAGTGGTTTAAAAATAATGACGTAGTTATTACCGTTAATACTGTTAAAATACTCGGTGGTTAAAACATAGTAGTAGATACCAGTATTGCATTCAATTATTGATTCTTACGTAAGAAAGCACTACTTAATAATGGTTACAGAATTCTTTATTCAAGATTTTATTGATTTAATAATTGTTGCGTTGATATTTTATATTGTTGTTATTTCAATAATTGTCATTACACAGTATTTTCCATTATCGGAACAATAATTCATTTTATCTGAATAATATTATTGGATAACATTATTGGCAATGTCTAGAAAGTTCTGTCTAAGGAGAGGTTTGGTCACCTAATTGCGCGCCAATAAGGAGAAATCTTTATTAGAAAGCCCTCTCTTTCCTAGGAACTGCCTGGTTGTCAATATTGTGATTCTGTAATATTATTTGTGAATAATTAATTATTAATTCATATGATGAGTAAAATATTGATTTTATGTGGATATAGATGGAGAAAAATTTTAATGTTACAATTGTTGAAAATTGAAATTTTATCTTTTTCTGATAAGATAATTCATTTAAATGTATTATTATATTTTAAATATATAATAATGGTGATATTTTTACAACAAATGTGGGATATATGAGTATACGAGGAGAAAGAGTATTTTTGTTGCAATAAATGTTTAAACATGTTAAACATGTCGGTGGACCCCATTTATTGACTGAAATTTGATTATAGGTTGTAAAATTGCCCGTTTATGGATTTCGGTCAATTTCTTTTTGGAATTTGGAAAAACTTTCTTCTGCAAAGTTGTAGAGAATTGAATTTCCTATAAAAACTCGCGAGATTCGAATTTTCTGATAAAAGGGCTATTTATTGTGAATTATTGAAGTTCCGAAGTTCCGAAATAATTTATTTTTGAAAGTTTTAATTATTATTTTACAGAAAAACGTTTTTTTTTGCATTTAAGTGGGCTAACATGTGATACTAATTGTTGAAATCAGATCTTCAAAGATGGGCTAAGGAAATTTATAATATATATTAATATTTTATTAAATTTTCGCTTTTAGTGTTCTAAGCATTTTCCTATAAATAGGTGCTTAGGTTAGAATTGAAAATCACACCGTAAATCTGAAGTTTTCTCTCTATATTATCGAGCATATTCTTGTGAGTATTTTGAGTATACTTTGAGTATTGTTAGATGGTGTAAGTTCCTTCAAAGACTATACCGGTATTCCAAATTAGAAGTACTAATCTTTCGAGGTAAGGGATATTATTTTTTTTCAGTAATGATATTATTTCTTCAATATCATTATGTTGAAATATTGATCTGAAGTTTTTATCAAATTTAGAACTTTTGGTGTCTGAGTTACTATTCACGTATATACGATAATTATTCATTTAGTATCTGAGATTATTCATCGAAAAATGAAAATTTTCTTTTTCGTCTAAAATATCTATTCTCGGATACTAGCTTTGATTGTATCCATGTTTTGATCATTCTTGAATTTTACACCACTATAATTATTTTTGAGGTATTTTGGACGTGGATAAAACAAAAGTACGAATCCTTAATCCTTAATCATTGTCATTTTGTTTCCTTTGGATTCGTTTCTTTAAAAATATTTTTCATCATCCTCGGCCTTAAATGATGATATTATTGAATATCTTTTATTCTGTAGTGCAAAGATGAATGATTTCGAAGAATATCTTTGGGCTCAGAGTGCAAAGATGAATGATTTTGAAGAATATCTTTGGTAGTAGTGCAAAGATGAGCAGTGTTTAGATGAACATGATCAATCGATGAATATCTTTGGCTGTAGTGCAAAGATGAATATTTGATTCCAGATGTATGTTGATTGATGTTACAGGGATAAAAGATAGAGGACGAACTTTTAAATTCATACATTGAAGATTGTAGTTTGCATTCTCTACTTAACTCTTCTAATGAATTATTATTTCTGCTGCGAATATTGATTTAAAATTTGTTGTCTATTGTATTCTATTAGATTTTTCCCTGTTGAAGACTAACGATAATTTGTTGTATATTATCTTAGTCATAATATTCTTTACTGGGCTAGTTGAGCTCACCCTTTTCCTTTTTGGTTCCATTTTTCTTCTCAGGAGGCGAGAATATAGCGAGTACGAGTCGGGGTATGGAATGAAGGTTCTAGAGAGAGTTGTTTAGTAGTCCTCACTATTTTTGTAAAATAATGTATCAATAAATGTGATGAGGATTTATTTGAGTATAGATATTGTCTAGAAGATAATATTTGTATTCAAACTCACAGTTTTACTGTTGTAATAATAAAGTTGTAGTTGTTTCTGTACCATGTATTGACAACTCAAAATGGGTGATGTAAACCTATTTTGGGGGCGTCACAGTGTGCAACTATGCAACCACGCGTATTACTGTACTTTTACTACCGAGTAGTTCAACAGTATTAATGGTAAAACTTTTGTTGCTATTTTCATAAAATATTTTTGTCGTTTTCTCAATCAGACAATAATTTCGTTATAGGGTCCACCAATGATTGTGCCGTTGTACGAATATTCCCAAATAAAACAAATATTCTCCGACCAATCGAATATTATATAACAACTTGCGTACTTTGCAAAATTTATAAATATTACCCACAACTATAACTTATATCAAATCCACACCATAATATTCAAAAAAATTATTTCGAGAAAATTAAATATTTATTCATAAAATATGGGGTCTCACAATCTCCCTTCCTTATGAAATTTCGCCCTCGAAATTTACGTATTTATTACTTCTTTATCTTTGAGCAATGTGAGGATACCTTGACTTCACTTCAAATTCTAACTCTTGAGGTATAACCTTTGAGCGTCGAATATGATCCTTCTTATCCAAGATGTTAACACGTATCTCCTCATACGTTAAATCTTTTGCTATCTTTCCCGGTTCTAAATTAATAATTTGGTTCGGGTCGTCCACATATTTATGTAACATCGATACATTAAAAATGTTATGAACACGCGACATACTTGGCAGTAAAACGAGTAAATAAGCCATAGTTCCTACTCGATCAAGGATTTTAAATGGGCCAATTAAATCTAGGGTTGAGATTTCCTCTCTTCGTCGATTCTTGCTTCTAGAATAACGCCCTCTTGAACCTTCTTCTTCACATTTATCAGCTCCGGGTGTGTAGCTTGAGCGACTTTAACTTTATCGATTAAAGTTGATTCTACTCGTATATTCGTTATCTTCACTTGGGTTCCTAGAGTCTTTAACTCTATCTTCATCATTTGTAAGTCATACAAAATGGGCCTTTGTGTTAACAACATCGACTCAGAACGACACGATCTTTCTACTCAACGCGTCAGCTACCATGTTCGCTTTCCCACGATGGTATTGAATGGTACGATCGTAATCTTCAACAGCTTGAGCCAACATCTTTGGCGCATGTTACGTTCACTTTAGTTGAAGAACTATTTAAGGGTTTAAGAAATGGGTTTTGTACTGGGGTCAATACAAAATTTGATTTCACGCTTTATGTGTAGGCTAAGAAGTCTTTAAGAATACGTCAGGAAATTTATTAACAACAGAAATATCATTCAAAACTGTGACTATCGTCTAAGACTTGGATAACACGTCACATTGATACCTATTAACTTATCACCGTTATTCACAACGTCCCCTACGGAAAGTTCGGCTCCGGTGCATTCCACACAAGGAAGTCAACAACGAAAGGATCGGTGCTCTTTACTTATGGCTTGATATGACAATGATTGACTTTAGTGGTTTGGTTGCTTGAATTCGCATAACAGGTTGGTTAGGAGTATGAAAGCTAACTACCTTATAAAAAGCATGATGAGTAGTTAACCAATCGATTCCTAAAATCGCATCAAAGGAAAGAATTTTCAAAGAGACAAGATCGACACGTAACGTGAAAGTGTTGATTTGAACAAGATTTATAAATAGTGGGGATAACGAAGGTTTCTCCCAACAGATATATCAAAGTCTAACTTCTCCGGAGTTAACTTCAAACATTGAACACAACTAGGTGAAATAAAAGAGTAAGTAGAAATGGTATGTAACACGGTATAGACTTCGTAAGAGTTTATAACTAACATACCCGTGATAATTTTCTTCCGGTTCCTCGTCATGAAAAAAAAACGCTCTCTCTTAAGCTACCAGCTTTGGCTTGTCTGGGACATCCTTTGGCATCACTATCCCAGCTGGAATTGACTTCACCATACGACAAAATCGAGCTAGGTGACCTTCTCTTCCGCAATTAAAACACATTTTGGATTGTTGTGTACAGTTTGGACGGTTGTGTCCCTCCTGTCCGCATTTGAAACATACGACCGGTGGTCGTTCTTCTTCCTTTGAAATGGGTGCTGGTGCCGACGTCTTTACGTCATTGTTGAACCTTCTCCTCTTGAAATGTCCATTCTTATTGTTTTGGCCATGATTACTATCGAAGTGGTTACCATTTCTGACATGTTGATTCCCTCCATGCTTCTTATCACCGCTTTGATAACTGTTATCATCGGTATTATCATTATGCCGGCTGCTTTCTTTTGGTTTGGTTGACTCATTATCGCGCTCCAATAACTGAGCCCTATTAACAACATCTGGATACAAACACAGTTTATGAGAGATAAGATATTGACGTATCTCAGGTTTCAAACCTCTTAGAAACGTTCGCGTCATTCTCTCTTCATTATCAACCAAATGGGACGCAAATCGGGACAACTCGGCAAACTTGGCTTCGTACTGCGACACAGTCATGTTGTTTTGCTCCAACTTGATAAATTCCACCTCCTTCATGTGACGAATGCTTTCGGGAAAGTACTTGTCATTGAACAACTCTTTGAACTTCTCCCAAGACATCTTGAGTGCGTCAGGCTGGGTACGTTTTACAGATTCCCACCAGTGATGTGCCTCTTCACGCAACATAAAGGTGGCAAAGGGAACCTTTTGCTCCTTAGAGCATCCCAAGACATCAAATATCTTGGTGATCTGCTTTAACCACGTCTCCGCCTTAAGTTGTTCTGGCTTTCTGAAAAACTCTGATGGTCCCAGCTCCTTGAATTGCTTAGCGGTGACCAACCGTGGGTTGCCATTGTTCTTCCTATATTATGAATAGGAGCCGCCTTCACCTGATGTTGCATGAATTCTAAAAAGCTCTGAAACATACCGTCATTCGTCAATTGATCAGTGTTGTTGTTTACAAGAGGATTATTGCCATCATGTTGCACATTGTCCTGGTTATTGATCTATGGAGACTCAATGGTCTCTTGTGCTCTATTGCTTATCTCAACATTTTTAGATGCCATTTTCAAATACTGCCATAAAACAAGGGTTAATTAACATGTCACATATTATCCATATACTCTGGCCGACCAATTAAATACCAAATAAACTTAGGTAGGTCATACTAGCAATGGAATTCCCCGTCTCTCCCTTCCTAGTTCTTGTCTCACATCTCAGCCAAGGATCATATCCCTAAGCTTTGATACCAACTGTGACGCCCCCAAAATTAGGTATACATCACCCATCTCGAGTTGCCAGATACATGGTACAAAATTCAAATACAACTTAATAATACAACTGTCGTGTACAATACGACAAAGCATAAACTGTGAGTTTGAATACAAATATTGTCTACTAGAGAGTATACAAACTCAAAGGGAGTCCTCATTACAATTATTATCACACTATTTCACAGAATAGTGAGGACTACTAATGCACCATCTAGGACCATCACTCCGCTTCTCAGACTCGGCCCCAAACTATATTCTCATTTCACGAAGAGAATAAAGGAAAGAAAGGGTGAGCTCAACTAGCCCAAAGAAGAAATATTATGACTAAGATAATGCATAATAAATTATCATTAGCCTTAAACAGTGTTAAACTGATACAATATAACAAACATCAAGTTTAACTGCAGCGGAACAAGCAATCCATTAAAAGAGTCAAGTAGAGAATAAAATCTACTATCTTTTATGATTTAAAAGGTTTTTCATCACTTTTATCATTGGGACTCAGCTTAATAAATAATCCACATCATCGAATCACCCCTGCACTACGACCAAGGATATTCTTTAGAATCACGACCACAATTATCCATGCACTACGGGCAAAGAATATTTATGTATTCATTAATGGTCATGATCATGCCAACAACTATCCATCAATGCACTACGGGCCAATGAGGACTTTTACCACATCATTTGTAACATTACGGTCATGATTACACCGAATAATCCCTGGTCATAATCATACCAAGTCCATCTATGCACTATAGGCCACAGATGACTTTCAAAAAATATAAATATGAGGATGATGACAATGATATAAGAATTCAATAAAACAAGTTCAAGAATTAATTTGTCCAAGAACCAATAACGTCCAAATTGTCAACATGATACTGCTTTGTAGAGTAAAATTCAAGAATGCTCAGAAGAATATTTTCATGAAAAGATACTGGATGAAGCGCAATTATCAAGGATATTCCACTAATTTCATGGAGTATAGAAACTAAAACTTTAACCAACTGAGTATAATAGAATATATGAAACTGCAAATGGATTTTCGCCGCCATACGATAATCCACTTAGACAGATCATTTCCACAATTTAATAAGGAATGAATACAAAGGATCATTCACCATGCATGTGATAATCCACATAGACAGGTTATTCCAACAGAATAATAAAGGATGGAATAACTGAAGAATTCACCATGCATGCGATAAACCGCCGCATGCATAAAAAGTTATTCCAGCGTAATAATAAATAATGGAACCAGTCCTAAGATAAATGCATGCGCATGGGATATTTCGACGAGAATAATAAATAATGGAACAGTGCGGCGTAAACGCATAGACAGGATATTCCAATGAATAATAAAGACGGAATTAGGTCCCACAGAAACGCATACATGATGATATTCCAATGAATAATAAAGACGGAATCGTGTTCGGCGTAAAACGCATGCATACATGATATTCCAAATGTAATAATAACGAATGGAATAATAGAAGAATTTCACTAAGTATAGGGTATCCCGCATATACAGGTTATTCCAACAGAATAATAAAGAATGGAATAATAGAAGAATTTCACCAAGTATAAGGTATCCCGCGTATACAGGTTATTCCAACAGAATAATAAAGAATGGAATAACAGAAGTTATCTTCATGAATAAGAAAGAAAGAATACCCCTTACGAGTACAACAAATAATATTCCCTACCTTAGAAAGAAGAGTACTAAATATAGAAGTAGTGAAGTAGCAGAACATTTTTCTTCTTTCTCTCTATAGTTTCTCTCTCTAGAGTTTCAGTGAATTCATTAGAAATAATGAATGAATGAGCTTCTATTTATAAAAAAATGGACTGCATAGTAACTAACTCATGAACGGTCCAGATTGATTTAATTTAATCTGACGGTCCATATTTAAAGAAAAATCTTTTAAATAAAATATAATATATTCTATTTATAATCTAATAAAACGAATAACTTTATAAAAGATTTTACTATACAAACACTATGCAGACACTATGCATAATAAAATATAATATATTCTAATTATTGTCTAATAAAAATATAACTTTATAAAAGTATTTCTTTTATATAAAAAGATTTTACTATGCAAAAATACTACGCAGCACTACGCAGCACTATGCAACACTATGCATAATAAAATATAATATATTCTATTTATAGAATAACTTTATAAAAGTATTCTGTTTTATATAAAAAGATTTCCTGTATTATTACATTAATAATACCAATAAAATAAAACTGAGTGACTTATCACGTAAACATCGATAATCAATACCGTGTGCTACTATGCAACCACACGTATTACTATACTTTTACTACCGAGTAGTTCAACAGTATTAACGGTAAAACTTTCGCCGCTATTTTCATAAAATATTTTTGTCATTTTCTCAATCAGACAATAATTTCAAGTTATGGGGTCCACTAATGATTGTCTTGGTTTGCATCTAATATTCCCTGATAAAAAAAATATTCCCTGACCAATCGAATATTATATAACAACTTGCGTACTTTGTAAAATTTATAAATATTACCCACAACTATAACATTATATCAAATCCACACCATAATATTCAAAAAAATTATTTCGAGAAAATTAAATATTTATTCATAAAATATGGGGTCTCACACATGAGCAAGATCTAAGGATCAGAACATACTATCAGAGCTGTTCATCAAGTTTATGGACTGCCCAAAAAATTAAGTCATGGTCGGTCAACGTTTTTGTTGACCTTATATCGTGAAGTCTGTTCCTGGTAAGTGTGTTCTAGACGCCGGGCTATGAATAGAAATTAACATAGAACATGTGTTGAACAATAGTCAAGTTTAAATATTCTTAACCAGAAAGATCTAAGCCTCAGAAAATCATGTCAGAGGCTGTTCTTCATTTCTAGGTTTTCCAGAAATGAAGAACAAATCGAGTGTGCTACTTTGGATGCTGATATCTTGAGTTCTGGGTTCGCTTTATATGATCTAATACTTTCAGTGTGTAGCCAACATTCAAGTGAACAGGTCTATTACAAAACATAAATAAACCAACAACAGAATCACAAGATATATGCTTGTCAAACCCTTTCAGAGATCACGTTCTTGAGTTTTATGGGTTACCTAAAAACTCAGTCCGTGATCATCTGGCCTGCTTTGACCAGCCACTAACTTCAACCCATTTGATGGTTAGGAGATTATAAGGCATAAATATGAAGTCCATACAACATATTATAACTAAGATGCAATAACAATAACAGATCATCAACCCACTGTCAGATCCAAGCCCATGAAGTTCTTGTCAGAGCCTTCTGGGAACGATATGGGTTACCAAGAAAACGAAAGTCATGGTCGGTCAACTATGTTTGACCAGCCATAACTTTTACTCTGGACATGATCTGGGCTTGATTCAAGTTCCATATCAAAAATCGCATAGAAGACTACAACTACAAACATTCAAAACACAAAAATAATTAAAAGTCACTGAGATATGAGGTCTGACATTCATTGTCAGACACAAAAAATAAAATTTTCCAAATTTTTAAAAACTTCAAATCCGAACATCTAGATGTTAGGGATCTAACATCTAGTAACCCAGATCATCAGTATATACTACAAACAACATGTTTTAACCTAAAATCATAACATTTATCATGGCCTTCAAGATTAGATTTCAAATTAGGTTTTTATATTTCTATGAACAAGTTCTTGATTCTATGATTATGATAGGTTAGACGAGATGGTGGTGCTTGTTTCTGATACAGTTATAGCAATATATTTCGAAGGTTTTAGATAGAGTCAAGTTTGAGTATTAGAAATAAATGAACATGAATATACCCTTTCTCTCTCCAATTCTACTTTTGTGATGTAGATGCACTGAATTTGGATGGCTAATGGCTTAGAGCTGGTGTTTTCTTAGCCCCTAGCTAGACTAGGTTGATGACTTGCCAAGATTTGCTAGCAATTATTTCAAGAATGGGACAAATAGAAATAAATGAACATGAATATACCCTTTCTCTCTCCAATTCTACTTATGTGATGTAAATGCACTAAATTTGGATGGCTAATGGCTGAGAGCTGGTGTTTTCTTAGCCCCTAGCTAGACTAGGTTGATGACTTGCCAAGATTTGACAAGATTTGCTAGCAATTATTTCAAGAATGGGACAAAAAGGGTATTTTGGTCAATTGCCTTGTAATTTTAATGGTACTTGAATCTAGGGTTTAATCATTAGATTTGAAAACATAAGCTTTCCCAAATAATATCTAGGGTTTAAAAAATTAAGATTAAAATGTAATAAAATTTTAATTAGAACTTATTAATTAAAGTTAGGGTTTTTAATAGAAAATTAGAGTTTTAAACAATTAGGGTTCCTTAATATTATTAGGGTTCCCAAATTAACAATTCAATTTACTAAAATAATAATTAAGGTTTCTAATTTTAGCAATTAGGGTTCCTAATTAGTAAATTAGGATTTCTAAATATTAATTACGGTTTTCCTAATTAACAAAAATTCTATAATATGCAACATAATTCATATAACATCATTACTACTCAGTGTTGAACTCATAATTGAGTTTAACAATTAGGGTTTAACAACTTGATATAAGGGTTTTAACATTATGCACCTTAATTGACCAATTATTATCAATACACAAATACATGATATATTTTTATAATTGAAAATAATATTATATTTAATATAATATTATTATTCTCATTCATTGCTCAAAATCCAAAATTACGGTTTGGATTCCATATCGATTTATCTTTCATATATAACATTATTAATTAAGTTAAAATAATTAACTTAATAATCGAACTAAAATTCATATAATAAAAATAGTAATTATAATAATTCCAATAATCATTTCATATATTATTTAAATAATATAAAATCATATTTTCCTAGAAAATAAATAATAAAGACATTTCTACTATAAAATTAATTATTATAAGAATATACTTTATAATGGTCAATAATTCTAAAATAAAATTATTTGAAATTATTCATGTAATAAATAAATTTTATTTATCACAAATATACATATACATTACTTGGCACATATTCCCACCTTTAAAATAAATAAAAATTTTATATGCAATTTTTTTTTATATTTTTTTATATAGAAAATATCGGGTTATTACAGCTACCAGATGCATTTGTTGTGACGCCCCCAAAATAGGTATACATCACCTATTCTGAGTTGTCAATACATGGTACAGAAACAACTACAACTTTATTATTACAACAGTAAAACTGTGAGTTTGAATACAAATATTATCTTCTAGACAATATCTATACTCAAATAAATCCTCATCACATTTATTGATACATTATTTTACAAAAATGGTGAGGACTACTAAACAATCCTTTCTAAAACCTTCATTTCATTCCCCGACTCGTACTCGCTATATTCTCGCCTCCTGAGAAGAAAAATGGAACAAAAAAGAAAAGGGTGAGCTCAACTAGCCCAGTAAAGAATATTATGACTAAGATAATATACAACAAATTACCGTTAGTCTTCAACAGGGAAAAATCTAATAGAATACAATAGACAACAAATTTTAAATCAATATTCACAGCGGAAATAATAATTCATTAGAAGAGTTAAGTAGAGAATGCAAACTACTATCTTCTATGTATGAATTTAAAAGTTTATCGTCTATCTTTTATCCCTGTAACATCAACCAATATATATCCGAATCAAATATTCATCTTTGCACTACTGAGGCCAAAGATATTCATCGATTGGTCATGTTCATCTAAACACATGTTCATCTTTGCACTACGGGCCAAAGATATTCTTCATAAATCATTCATCTTTGCACTCTGAGCCAAAGATATTCCATAATATCATCATTTAAGACCGAGGATGATGAAAATATTTTTTAAAAAAGCGAATCCGGTGAAACAAAATGACAAGGATTACGGATTAAGGATTCGTACTTTATTTTATCCATGTTCAAAATACCTCAAAAATAATCATAGTGGTGTAAAATTCAAGAATGATCAAAACATGGATACAATCAAAACTAGTATCCGAATAGATATTTTGGACAAAAAAAAAATTTTATTTTTTGGTGAATAGTCAGATACGTGAATAGTAACTTCGGACACCAAAAGATAGAAATTCCATAAAAAACATCTTCACGCTTCATGAATAGTACTCGTGAATAGTAACTCATGAATAGTAACCCCGAGCATGAAAAAGTTCCAAATTTGATAAAAAGTTCCAACCAATATTTCAAAGATAATGATATTGAAGAAATAATATCATTTGAGAAGAAAATAACATCCCTTACCTCGAAAGATTAGTACTTCTAATTTGGAATCTAGGGTATAGTCTTTGAGAGAACTTGCAATAATCTAATAATACTCAAAGTATACTCAAAATACTCACAAGAATACGCTCGATAATATAGAGAGAGAAAACTTGATTTTAGTGTGATTTTCAATTCTAACCTAAGCACCCTATTTATAGGAAAATGCTTAGAAACACCAAAGCGTAAAATTTAATAAAATATTAATATATATTATAAATTTCCTTAGCCCATCTTTGAAGATCTGATTTCAGCAATTAATATCACATGTTAGCCCACTTAAATGCAAAAAATGTTTTTCTTTAAAATAATAATTAAAACTTCTAAAAATCAATTATTTCTGAGCTTCTGAACTTCAATAATTCACAATAAATAGCCCTTTTATCAGAAAATTCAAATCTCATGAATTTTTATAGGAAATTCAATTCTCTACAACTTTGCAGAAGAAAGTTTTTCCGAATTCCAAACAGAAATTGACCGAAATCCACAAACGGATAATTTTACAGGCTATAATCAAATTTCAGTCAATAAATGGGGTCCATGACATGTTTAACATGTTTTAAACATTTATTGCAACAAAATACTCTTCCTCCTTGTATACTCATATATCCCACATTCGTTGTAAAAATATCACCATTATTATATTATTAAAATATAATAATATATTTAAATGAATTATTTTTATGAGAAAAAGATAAAATTTCAATTTTCAACAATTGTCACATTAAAATTTTCTCCATCTATATCCACATAAAATTAATATTTTCCTCATCATATGAATCAATAATTAATTATTCACAAATAATATTACAGAATCATGATATTGTGACGAGTGCGGTTCAGGAAGAGGGGCTTTCGATAAGAATTTCTCCTTCTTGGTGGCGCAATTGATTAGGTGACCAAACCTCTCCTTAGACAGAACTTTCTAGACATTGCCAATAATGTTATCTAATAATATTATTCAGGATAATATGAATTATTGCTTCGATAATGAAAAATATTGTATAATAACAATTATTGAAACAATGAATATAAAATATCAACGCATGCAATTATTAACTCAATAAAATCTTGAACAATAATTATCGTAACCATTATTGAGTAGTGCCTTCTTACGTAAGAATCAATAATTGGTGCAATCGTAGTGCTATCTTGTGTTTTAACCACAAAGTATTTTAATAAAGATTAACTTGAGAATAACTACTGTTTGTTATTTTTAATCAACTTATATTTGTCGTTTTCTTCATCCAATCGCTTTTCGTTATGGGGCCCACACATGGTATTGTTGTCAAACGAATATTCTCGACAAGATGAATATTCCACGACCAAATGAATATTCCCCGACAACAATGAATATCTTATAACCACTTGCTTATTTAGAAATATTTGCGTATTTTACCCCTAACAATCCACATTAATCACATCAACCCTTACTATTTCAAAATAATAAATATAGAAAATTAAATTTCATTAATAATAAGTTGGGGTCTTACATTTGTATCATCTTAACTATATTGGTTGTCTTCTGCACCAACTCTGGTCCTAGCATTCGGTGTTCTCTTACCTCATCCCAACACAATGGTGTTTTGTACTTCCTTCCATATAAAGCATCGTAAGGCGGCATGCTTATGCTTGCATTGTAAGACCCCGAATTTTATGAAATAAGAGTATTCAATTTTTCTTATAATTACTATTCAGTAAATGGTTAAATTGATAAAAGTTGAAGTTAAGGGTGATATATGAATTGTCGGGGAATATTCGTTTGGTCGTGGAATATTCTTTCTGTCGGGGAATATTCGTATGACGGCGCAGCCATTTGTGGGCCCTATAATAGAATAACTATTGGATGAAGAAAACGACAAAATTAAGTTTTTATAAATAACGGCGTAATCATTACCATTAACACTGTTGGAATACCCGGTTGGTAAAATAAAGTAATCCACGTTGTTGCATAGTAGCACACGGTATTACACAGTATTTTTGAATTATTGATTCTTACGTAAGAAGGCACTACTCAATAATTGTTACAGTAATTACAGTTCAATATTTTATTTTATTGATTCAATAATTGCTACGTTGAAATTTTATATTATTGTTGTTCAATAATTGCCACTGCACAGTATTTCCCATTATCAGATCAATAATTCATATTATTCGAATAATATTATTAGATAACATTATTGGCAATGTCTAGAAAGTTCTGTCAAGGAGATGTTTGGTCACCTAATTGCGCGTCAGTAAGGAAAAATTCTTATTGGAAAGCCCTCTTTCCAGGAACCGCACTGTCATTATTATTGTGATTCTCGTAATATTATTTTTGAATAATTAATTATTGATTTATATGATATGGAAATATTTATTTGATGTGGATATAAATGATGGATTTATTTATGTGGTTATAAATGAAGGAATTAATGTTGAGGTATTTTATCAGTATTTTTGTCGGAATGAAGGTATTAAAAATTAAACCAGTATTTTTGAGATATATTGCATGAGTTAAAAATTTTAATCCGACCATTGGATCGTTATAATTTTTGGATATGTTATACATATATAAGTTGAGTATATGTCCACAAATTTTGAACCGTTAAAAATGAACGTATGATTTGTTATGAATTTTAAGAGGTGAATGGTTCAGAAATTGTTGAAGTATCCGAATTTAGAATTTTGGTGGAAAATTCGAGAATTGAGTGGGCCCCACTTGTGTTTGGTGAAGAAATGTGCTGAATTTTATTTCAAATGTGGTGGGTGGGAATAGTAGCAGGTAAAGCCATCAGGTTGCAGGTCAAGTCTGCTAAAATTTTCCTATAAATAGAGGGCTAAGTTAGAATTGAAAATCACACCAAAAACAAGTTTTCTTTCTCTCTATATTATCAAGCATATTTTGAGAGTATTTAGATACTTTGAGAGTTGCTATTTAGTAGAAGTTTCCTTCAGTTTTTCATCCGATATTCCAATTAGAAGTACTGCTTTTTTGAGGTAAGGGATTTTAAGGGTTATTATATTTTTTAGTTCGTACTTCTTCTGACCTTCAGAAAATTCTGGAAAAATTTGAAATGATATATTGATGAGTTTTATTGATTGTGTCCAAAAATGGTGATTTTTGGATGTATAGATTAATAGTTATGAATTTTATGAGAAAAGACTATTTTAAAAGTAACCGCTTATAACTCCTTGTGGTTAACTCCAAAATTGATGAAATTTTTATTGGGAGTACATCTATATAATATCAGTGTACTCTGTGAATTTCGGAAATTTTGGATAAAAGTACAATTTATGATAAATGTCTAAATATTCGGCGGTTTTGGCCATATGAAAAATAGTAAATGAATTTTAAAAATTATAAGAAAAATATATGTTCAATATGGGACTATATTCTGTTAAATTTCAGAAAAAAAAAATATTTTTGGTGTGACGCCCCCAAAATTAGGTATACGTCACCCATCTTGGGTCGCCACTTACATGGTACATAAATTCAAATATAACTTATTAACCTAATCGTCGTAGTATAATAATACGACATAAAGCGTGAGTTTGAATACAAATATTGTCTACTAGATATTATACAAACTCAAAAGGAGTCCTCATTACAACTATTATCACACTATTTCACGAATAGTGAGGACTACTAATGCTATCCTCCGGGACCATTACTCCGTTCCCGACTCGTCCCAAACTATGTTCTCATTTCTCAAGAGAAAAAGTGAAAGAAAGGGTGAGCTCAACTAGCCCAAAGAAGAAATATTATGACTAAGATAATGCGAATAAATTATCATTAGCCTTCAACAATGTTAAACCGATAAAATACAATAGACAACCGGTTTAAGCTGCAATGGAATATGCAATCCATTAAAAGAGTCAAGTAGAGAATAAAATCTACTATCTTTTAGGTTTTAAAAGGTTTTCATCAATTTTTATCATCGAGACTCAAATTTTTAATAAATAAACCACCACATCTAATCATCCACGCATTACCACGGCCAAGGATTTTCATCAAATTATCAATGGTCATGACTATACCGAATCACCCCTGGTCATAATCATACCAAAACTATCCATCATCGCATTACAGCCACCGAGGACTTTTATCACATCATTTATAACAAGCCATGATTATACCGAATGATCCTCGGTCATAATCATACTAAGTTCATCTATGCACGTAAGCCAAAGATAACATAATATATCATGAGGATGATGACAATGACATAATAATTCAATAAAACAAGTTCAAGAATTATTTAATCCATGAATTATTAACGCCCAAATTGTCAACATAATCATTGCTTTCAGAGAGTAAAATTCAAGAATGATCGGAAGAATATTTCCATGAAAAGATTTGGATGAAACGCAAATATCAAGGATATTCTACTAATTTCATGGAGTATAGAAGTCAAAGTTTTAACCAACTGGGTATAATAAAGAATGGAATAACAAAAGAAATCACCATGCACGCATATTGCCAGCATGTAGCAAAGTTATTCCAACAGAATAATAATAACGGAACCGGTGTCGTGAAATTCACACCGCAAGCAGGATGTTCCAATGTAATAATAAAGATGGAACCGGATCCGTGTAAAAACACACGAGATAGGATATTCCAACAGAATGATAAAGACGGAACCAGTCCCTGTAAAACACATGATGTGATGTTCCAATAGAATAATAAAAAAGCGGAACCAGTCCGGGTGTAAAACACATGCATGACGGGATGTTCCAATGTAATAATAGAAGAATGTCACCAAGTATAGGGTAAAATGGCACAGTATCTGAGTTATTCCAACGAATAATAAGCAATGGAATAACATAAGGATTTCACCAAGTATAGGGTATGCCATATATATAGGTTATGTATAGGGTATGCCACTTTTACAAAAGTTATTCCAAATGAGAATGATAATGAATGGAATAATGTAAGTTCTCTTCAAGAAGAAAGAATAACACCCCTTACCGTAAAAAGAACTGAATATAGAAGTAGTGAAGAAGTAGCAGAATACTCTTCTTCTTTCTTTTTTCTCTATAGCTTCTCTCTATAATTTTCTCTCTAGAGTTTCAATGAATTGTAAGAAAATAATGAAGGAATGAGCTTCTATTTATAGGAAAATGGAATGCATAAGTAACTAATCCATGAACGGTCAGATTGATTTACTTTAATCGACGGTCCATATTTAAAGAAAAATCTTTTAAATAAAATATAATATATTCTATTTATATAAAAACATTTTACTATGCAAACACTATGCAACACTATGCAAAAACACTATGCAAAAACACTATGCAACACTATGCATAATAAAATATAATATATTCTATTTATAGAATAACTTTAATAAAGTATTCTATTTTATATAAAAGATGTTTCGCATTTTATTACGTTAATAATACTGAATAAAACAAAATGTCATTATCGCTATAATAATTCATATTATTAATCGACAATAATAGAATCAAACTGAGTGACTTCTCACATAAGCATCGATAATCAATACCGGTACTGCTACTATGCAACCACACGACATCATTTACTTTTACTACCGAAAGTAGTTCAACAAAGATCAACGGTAAAACTTCCGCCGTTATTTCAATAAAATATTTTGTCGTTTTTCAATCCGACAATAATAATTACATTGTGAGGTCCACCAATGATTGAGTAGTTATATTTAATATTCCCCGCTAAACCTAATATTCCCCACCAATCGAATATAATATAACCACTTGCATACTTTGCAAAATTTATAAATACTACCCACAACTATAATATTATCTCAAATTCACACCATAATATTAAAAATTATTTCGACAAAATTTAAATCTTTATTGATAAAATCTGGGTCTCACAATCTCCCTCCTTATGGAATTTCCCTCGAAATTAGGGTACGATACTGATATGATAAAGAGGTGAGGATACCTTGAATACCTTTATCGTTGAAAACATTAAATTCATCTTTGCAATCCTACCAAAGATATTCATTAACAATTCATCTTTGCACTACAGCCAAAGATATATAATCGTAAAACCAATAATATCGAGACTTAGCTTAATAGTATCACGACCATTTAATTATCCATGCACCATCGCCAAGGATATTCGTGTTTTCAATACTGATCATGATTATACCGAATAATCCGTGGTCATAATCATACCAAGTCTATCAATGCACTACTACTAAAGATGACTTTTTTACCACATCCATGAATTAATATTTCATTCACGAGACTCATTTCAATAATTAATCCATATCATCGAATCATCCCCGCACTACAAAGCCAAGGATATTCATTAGTATCACGACCACGAATTATCCATGCACTACTACCAAAGATAATTGTGTATTCATTAGTATCACGACCACAAATTATCCATGCACTACTACCAAAGATAATTGTGTATTCATTAGTATCACGACCACAAATTATCCATGCACTACTACCAAAGATAATTGTGTATTCAATTACTGTTATGATTATACCGAACAATCCTCTGAGTCATAATCATACCAAGTCCATCTATGCACTTTCTGAGCCACAGATGACTTTCAACATAATATAAGCATGAGGATAATGATATAAAGAATCAATCAAATGAGATAAAGGATAAATATTAAACATTTATAATATAATTTATCCAGATTCAAGAATATCCCCATGTTTTCAATCACTTAATAATCTCATAATCTAATATCATTAATATTATAACAATATTTTAATCACTTCTTAAATTTATAAACAATTTATCTTAATTGTTTACGCTTTACCATATAATGCATTTAATCATTCAAAATGTCATACTCATAAGATATCATCACCAATTATCAAATCTCTCAAAAAAATATGCATATACTCTATATAAGATTCTCTAGCCATAAAATCCTATTTTCAACTTTGTTACTTCACATAACATATTTAACTCATATGTTCGTAACTAAACTATTTTCATGAAAAATACCAAATCAGTCCCAAAAATATTTCTTTTCTGGAATTTAGCATAATATAGTCTCATAATGAACATATATTTTTCTCGAAATTTTTAAAATTCATTTACTATTTTTCAAAAATCAATTTCTAATTAATTCCTTAAGAAATTAGCTACCTCAAGTTTAACTCCAAAAATTCCCAAATCTTGGCAGGACCTTACACATGTTAACGTGAGCTTCTAGTTTAAATTTCATGGTCATCAGAGTTATAGAACTCCGGTTATAGCGTTTTTAAATCGGAAAAACCTAAATATTGAAATAGTCATAACTTGCTCATTTTAAGTCGAGAATGAGCTCATTTTTGGACAGGAGATACTTTATACCATATACCTTCATGTCCCAAAAGGCCAGAATTTTTCTCATAATTTAATTGGCCGAAACAGCCCTTAAAGTTTCTGGGCAGTAGCATTTTTGAAATTTACAGCTTTGGCCTCCTTTGCTAAAAAATCAGTCCACACAAAAATCTACAACACCTTTTCCAGTAATTCCACTTGGATTAGTTAGGTAACTCATAGATATAACTCTAGGACTTGACCACATTCAAAAATTCAAAATATAATAAGAGATATGGTCAATTGAATTTCATGTTACGCTTTTCATCAAAATCGATTTTCCACTCTTTGTGATTTCTAAGAAACTTTCATGTTTTTACATACTAACCAACATAACTCATCATAAAACTTACTAATACCACGAATACCCATGATTTTCATTATTCCAATGCTTTTATTATGACTTTCATCATAAACCACGAACTATTCATTTAGTTGAAGAAATATTTGAGGGTTTAAGAAATGGGTTTTTGTACTGGGGTCAATACAAAATTCGATTTCACGCTCTAGGGTAGGCTAGGAAATCTTCAAGAATACGTCAAGAAATTTATTAATGATAGAAATATCATTCAAAATCAGCATTTTATCCAAGACTTGGATAGTACGTCACATTGATACCAACTGTGACTTCTATCCCTTAACCTAGATAGCACCTCACAATGATACCTATAAACTTGCCATCTTCATTCACGATGTCGCCTACTGAAAAGTCCGGCTTCGGATTGCATTCCACACAAGGAAAGTCAACAACGAAAGGTTCGGAGCTCTTTACTTATGGATTGATATACATGTTGATTAACTTTAGGGTTTGGTTACTTTGAATTCAGATATAAAAGTTGGTTATGAATATAAAAGCTAACAACCTCACGAAAAGCATGATGATTAGCTAACCAATTGATTCCTAAAAATCACATTAAAGGCAAGTATTTTCAAAAGATAAGATCGACGAACAGTAACGTGAAAATGTTTATTTGAATCAACAAGATTTAAAAATAGTAGCGGTAACGAAGGCTCCTACTAACGAAGTTTCAACCAATAAGTCAAAGTTTAACTTCTTCGGAGTCAAATTTAAACGTTGACACAACTAGGTGAAATAAAAGAGTGGGTAGAACTGGTATCTAACACGGTATAGACTTCGCAAGAGCTTATGATTAACTTACCCGTGATAATTTTATTCAGGTTCCTCGTCACGAGAAAAAAAAAACGCTCTCTCTTAAACTACCGGCTTTGGTTTGTCTGGGACAGCCTTTGGTGCCTCCATCCTAGTTGAATTTGTCTTCGGTAAACGACAAAATCGAGCTAAGTGACCTTCTCTTCCACAATTATAACATGCTTTGGACGGCATGGCGCAGTTCGGACTAATGTGTCCCTCTCCTCCGCATTTGAAGCATACAATAGGTGGTCCTTCTCCTTCCTTAACAACAGGTGCTGGTGCTGACATCTTTCCATCATTGTTGAATCTCCTTTTCTTGAAATGTCCATTCTTATTATTTTGGCCCTGATTACCACCGAAGTGGTTACCATATCTGGCCTGTTGATTCCCTCCACGCTTGTTGTCACCGCTTCGATGACTACTCTCGCTAGTATTATAATTTTGCCGGCTGCTCTCTTTTAGTTGCGTTGACTCGTTATCGCGCTCCACTAACTGAGCCCTATTTACAACATCTGAATAAAAACACAGTTTATGAGAAATAAGATGTTGACGTATCTCTGGCTTCAAACCTCTTAAAAACATTCGCGCCATTCTCTCTTCATTATCCACCAAGTGGGGACGAAACCGTGATAACTCCGCAAATTTTGCCTCGTATCATGTATTACACGGCCATATTGTTTTGTTCCAACTTGATAAACTCCACCTCCTTCATGTGGCTTAATACTTTCGTGAAAGTATTTGTCGTTGAACGACTCTCGAACTTCTCCCAAGATATCTTCAAGACAACAAAGTTGAGTACGCTTTTACCGATTCCCACCAAGTCTGCCTCTCCGCAAGAACATAAAGGCGCAAAAGGAACCTTTGCTCCTCTGAGCATCCCAAGACATCAAATATCTTGGTAATCTGCTTTATCCATGCTTCCGCTTGAAGTGGTTTTGGCTCTCCTTAAACTCGTGGTCCCGGCTCCTTGAATTGTTTAGCGGTGACCACCGAGAGTTTTCCGTGTTTCCACCTACGTTTTGGACAGGAGTCGCTTTCGCCTGATGTTGCATGAATTCTAAAAACCTTTTAAACGTACCGTCGTTCGTCAATTGATCAGTATTGTTGTTTACAGGAGGATTATCGCCATCCTGTTGCACATTGTCCTGATTATTGATCTATGGAGAATCAACAGTCTCTTGTGCTCCATTGCTATTCTCAACATTCTCGGATGCCATTTTCAAACACTGTCACAAAATAAGGGTTAATTGACATGCAACATATTATCACTATACTCTGACTGACCAATCAAATACCAAATAAACTTAGGTAGGTCATACTAGCGAAGGTATTCCCTGCTCTCCCTCCTAGTACTATTCTCACATCTTAGCCAGGATCATATCCTAAGCTCGATACCAACCCGTGACGCCCCCAAAATTAGGTATACGCCACCCATCTTGGGTCGCCACTTACATGGTACATAAATTCAAATATAACTTACTAACCTAAGCGTCGTGGTACAATACGACATAAAGCGTGAGTTTGAATACAAATATTGTCTACTAGATATTATACAAACTCAAAAGGAGTCCTCATTACAACTATTATCACACTATTTCACGTAATAGTGAGGACTACTAATGCTATCCTCTGGGACCATTACTCCGCTCTCGACTCGTCTCCCGGCTATGTTCTCATTTCACAAGAGAAAAAGTGAAAGAAAAGGTGAGCTCAACTAGCCCAAGAAGAAATATTATGACTAAGATAATGCGAGAATAAATTATCATTAGCCTTCAACAAGTTGTTAAACCGATAAAATATAATAGACAACCGGGTTTAATCTGCAAATGAATATGCAATCCATTAAAAGAGTCAAGTAGAGAATAAAATCTACTATCTTTTAGGTTTTAAAAGGTTTTCATCAATTTTTATCACGAGACTCAGCCTTAATAAATAAACCACCACATCTAATCATCCCCGCACTACGGCCAAGGATTTTCATCAAATTATCAATGGTCATGACTATACCGAATCACCCCTGGTCATAATCATACCAAAAACTATCCATCACTGCATTACAAGCCACTGAGGACTTTTATCACATCATTTATAACAAGCCATGATTATACCGAATGATCCCTGGTCATAATCATACTAAGTTCATCTATGCACGTAAGCTAAAGATAACATAATATATCATGAGGATGATGACAATGACATAATAATTCAATAAAACAAGTTCAAGAATTATTTAATCCATGAATTATTAACGCCCAAATTGTCAACAATAATCGACATTTCAGAGAGTAAAATTCAAGAATGATCAGAAGAATATTTCCATGAAAAGATACTGGATGAAACGCAAATATCAAGGATATTCTACTAATTTCATGGAGTATAGAAGTCAAAGTTTTAACCAACTGGGTATAATAAAGAATGGAATAACAAAAGAAATCACCATACATGCGCATTGCCCAGATAGATAAAAGTTATTCCAGCAGAATAATAATAACGGAACTGTGTCGTGAAATTCACACCCATGGGATGTTCCAAATGTAATAATAAAGATGGAACCAGATCCGGTGTAAAACACATGATAGGATATTCAACAGAATGATAAAGAGCGGAACCAGTCCTGTAAAACACATGCATGTGATGTTCAGAATAATAATAAAAATGGAACCAGTGGGTGTAAAACACATGCATGTGATGTTCCAATGTAATAATAGAAGAATGTCACCAAGTATAGAATAAATCACAGATACAAAGTTATTCCAATGTAATAATAAGCAATGGAATAACATAAGGATTTCACCAAGTATAGGGTACGCCGCATATCTGTGTTTTGTATAGGGTATGCCACTTTTTACAAAAGTTATTCCAATGTAATGATAATGAATGGAATAATGAAGTTCTCTTCAAGAAGAAAGAATAACACCCCTTTACCGTAAAAGAACTGAATATAGAAGTAGTGAAGTAGCGTAATACTCTTCTTCTTTCTATTTTTCTCTATAGCTTCTCTATAATTTCTCTCTCTAGAGTTTCAATGAATTCAGTAAGAAAATAATGAAGGAATGAGCTTCTATTTATAGGAAAATGGAATGCATAGTAACTAATCCATGAACGGTCAGATTGATTTACTTTAAATCGACGGTCCATATTTAAAGAAAAATCTTTTAAATAAAATATAATATATTCTATTTATATAAAAACATTTTACTATGCAAACACTATGCAACACTATGCAAAACACTATGCAAAACACTATGCAACACTATGCATAATAAAATATAATATATTCTATTTATAGAATAACTTTAATAAAGTATTCTATTTTATATAAAGATGTTTCGCATTTTATTACGTTAATAATACGAATAAAACAAAACGTCATTATCATTATAATAATTCATATTATTAATCGACAATAATAGAATCAAACCGAGTGACTTCTCACATAAGCATCAATAATCAATACCGTGTGCTACTATTGCAACCACACGACATTCTTTATTTTACTACCGAGTAGTTCAACAAAGATCAACGGTAAAACTTCCGCCGTTATTTCAATAAAATATTTTTTTGTCGTTTTCTCAATCCGACAATAATTACATTATGGGGTCCACCAATGATTGAGTAGTTATATTTAATATTCCTCGCTAAACCGAATATTCCAGACCAATCGAATATAATATAACCACTTGCATACTTTGCAAAATTTATAAATACTACCCACAACTATAATATTATCTCAAATTCACACCATAATATTAAAAATTATTTCGACAAAATTTAAATCTTTATTGATAAAATCTGGGGTCTCACATTTGGTACTGATTTGGTATTTTTCATGAAAATGGACTAGTTATGAATAAATAAGTTAAATATTTTATGTGAAGGAAGAAAATTGGAAAATATGATTTTATGGCTTGAGAATCATATATGTGGTATATGCAGATTTTTGATGAGGGTTTTAGTTATTGGTGTTGAAATCTTATAAGTTTGGCATTTTATGATGATTAAATGCATTATTTAGTAAATTATAAACAATTAAAATAAATTGTTTATAAGTTTAAAAAATGTTATTCTTTCAATATCATTATACCGAAATATTGGTATGGATTTTATTGTAGAATTTCTACCTTTTTGTGTCAGGGTTACTATTCATGAGTTACTATTCACGAGTTATTATTCACTACAAAATTGGTTTCTTTTTCTAACCAAATTATAGTTGATTTATGAATATTACTCTAGAGATTAAAACTATATATTGATTAGATTGATTTTATTATCATATATAACATTTTTATAACCCTGATGTTGAAATTCTCTTTCACTGGAGTGTAAAGATGAGTAGATTATTGGTATGATCATGACTAGGGTTCCCTTTGGCCAGCAGTGAAAAGTTGAATTGTGACTGGTATGATCATGACCATTGAATTTATAATTGAATATCTTTAGGTTAAGTGCAAAGGTTAATTGATCAACATGGTTATAATTATTGTTTATATAAATTCTTAAGTGATTATATATTTCTTTGAGATATTAATATCTTTGGCCCAGTAGTGCAAAGATGAATTGTTGATGAATATCTTTGGCCAGTAGTGCAAAGATGAACTGTTAATGAATATCTTTGGCCCGTAGTGCAAAGATGACCTGTTGTTGAATATCATTGGTCAGTGGTGCGAAGATGAACTGTGGATGAATATCTTTGGCTCGTAGTACAAAGATGAATTTATTAGTATGATTATGAACAGGAACTGTGATTTGGTATAACCATGATCTTTGATGTTTCAGGTAAAGACATGTGATGAAAATTATATTCGTCCTGCGTACGAAGAGGAATTTAGAATCACAATTATGATTATGAGATATTCATATGATTGTGGAAATGAACTGTTGATTGATGTTATAGGGATAAAACATTGTTGGTGGATTTTTAACATGGAGAAGATAATAGACTGTATTGTCTATTTGACTCTTCTAATGGATTTCTTGTTCCACTGCAACTATGGTTGAAATTTTTATCATCTAACATATGTTCTAAATCTCTGATTTGTTATTGATGAAGGCTATTGATAATTTAATTATCTTTAGTCATGATATTCTTTACTGAGCTAGTTGTGCTCACCCTTTTGATTCACAATTTCTTTCAGGTAATAAAAGTGTAGCTGGGTCGAGCGGGGGTAAAAAAGGAATAGAATGGTGGTCTCTAGCTGTGGAGTTCTCCCTAAACAGTATAGACAAGTGCGTTGTATACATCTTTTAGTAGTTATATTTGGTGAATTATATAGGGAGATGTGAACCCAACATTGGAAGGGTGTTTTGCCACTATCATACAAGATGTCTAATGACATACAACCTCGTGTCATCATAAGACAAGGCTGTACTCATTCACTTGCTGAGTATATTTACGAGCACTACCTATATAATCTTGGTGTTTGTTTGAAGTATAATTCTCAATTTGAGACAGTGGAGATAATGATAAGTCAAGAGAAGAATCACCATTGGGAAGAATATGATAGTAATCTTCTCGTTTTTCTTTGGGGTCTATTGGGTCAACCAAGGATAATTCTGTGGCCATATGATATATATCATAACCTTGAAGCATGGCCTCCCATGTACGAAGGTTTCCTTGAGCACTTTCCAAAGATTCTAATTTCTAAAACAATTTTTGACTATACTTTTATGTAAGGTGTCATTATGACGTGCTATCCAAGGTTGGGATGAGATTCACAATTGGTATATATATTTGTATCCAAACTCATAGTATATGTGTTGTTGTATTTTGCACGACAATTGTTGTAATAAAGTTGTAGTTGTTTTCTGTACCATGTATTTGGCGACTCAGAATGGGTTGGATGGAATGGACCTATTTTGGGGTTGTCAATTTGGTAGGAGAGCTTAGGGATATGGTCTCTGGCGGAGATCGGGAAATATAACTAGGAGGGGAAAGATGGGTAAATCATTCGCTAGTGTGTCCTATCTAAGCTTATTTGTTGGTTAGTCATAATATCGGGATATTATGTGATATGTTAATTTATTTAAATTAACCCTTGTTTTATGACAGTATTTGAGAATGGCTGCTGAGAATGTTAACAATGGAGTGAATGAGACCATGGGGATACCTCTAATCACCAACCAGGATAATGTGATATCAGGCGAAGAAGGAATTAGAGAAATCCATGTGGTGAGTGAAGAATTGATAGTTGCACCCGAGATAGTCGCAGAGGTAACAAATGAGGACCGAGGAAGAAGAGGAAGAAGAGGTACCTGAGGAGAGTTTATTAGAGGTATTATATGATCAAAATGTAGAATTTCAAAATCGTATTCATGAGTTAGAAGAGCGATCAAGAATGACAAAGTGATCGTGGAACAAAAGGATGCAATAATTCAAGCTTGTGTTACATCGATATGTGATGCTTGAATGAAGCATTCTTTGGCGAGTATAAGATGATAAAGATGGAATCGAAATGAAAGAAAAAAAAACTGAACGAGTAAGAATAAGTGATGCATGGGTAAAAGCCACACGACGCGTGGATATTGTGGAAAGAGATGTCCGATCTAAGAAGGCTAAAATAGATGACATGAGCAATTGGGAGAACCCAACATCGAGTTTTGAATTACCCTGTACAGAGCGGTCAACTTGAATTTGATATGGATCGAAGATTGATGATTCAAATCATGAATCAAGAGTACGGTGAGGCAGTTGAGGGAGGAATATGCCCTATAGAAAAGTATATTCCAACCAGAGTGATGACGCCTAAATGTCTTTGCACAAGTCAAAGCCGGGTAGTTCGAGGGATGGCGGTTGTCATGACTTCACAACAAATAAGGAACCCAAATGAAGTTATCACGGGAGATGAGCAATGGAGAAATCATGATGACTGGGGAGATAGAATCTGAAATGAAAGCAAGGTATTCTCAACTTTTCAAATACAGTACGTAAATTTTGGGGATGAAATTTCATAAGGAGGGAGATTGTAAGATCCTCGAATTTTATGAAATAAAAGTATTCAATTTTTCTTATAATTACTATTCAGTAAATGGTTAAATTGATAAAAGTTAAAGTTAAGGGTGATATATGAATTTTTTTTTCAAAATACACAAGTGGTTATAAAATATTCATTGTTGTCGGGGTATATTCGTTTGGTCGTGGAATATTCTTTTCACGTCGGGAATATTAAATATTGACAGCTAGTGACCATTTGTGGGCCCCAAAAATGTAATAAGCATCGGATGAAGAAAATGACAAAATTAAGTTTTTATAAATAACGACGTAATCATTACCGTTAACACTGTTGGAATACCCGGTTGGTAAAATAAAGTAATACGCGTTGTTGCACAGTAGCACATGGTATTACACAGTATTTTTGAATTATTGATTCTTACGTAAGAAGGCACTACTCAATAATTATTACAGTAATTACTGTTCAATATTTTATTTTATTGATTCAATAATTACTACGTTGAAATTTTATATTATTGTTGTTCAATAATTGTCACTACACATTATTTTCCATTATCAGATCAATAATTCATATTATTCAAATAATATTATTAGATAGCATTATTGGCAATGTCTAGAAAGTTCTGTCAAGGAGATATTTGGTCACCTAATTGTGCGCCAGTAAGGAGAAATTCTTATCGGAAAGCCCCATCTTTCAGGAACCGCTCTGGTTATTATTATTGTGATTTTGTAATATTATTTGTGAATAATTAATTATTGATTTATATGATAAGGAAATATTTATTTGATGTGGATATAAATGATGAATTTATTTATGTGGTTATAAATGAAGTAATTAATGTTGAGGTATTTTATCAGTATTTTTGTCGGAATGAAGGTATTAAAAATTAAACCAGTATTTTTGAGATATATTGCGTGAGTTATAATTTTTAATCCGACCGTTGGATCATTATAATTTTTGGATATGTTATACATATATAAGTTGAGTATATGTCCACAAATTTTGAACCGTTAAAAATGAACGGATGATTTGTTATGAATTTTAAGAGGTGAATGGTTCAAAAATTGTTGAAGTATCCGAATTTAGCATTTTGGTGGAAAATTCCAGAATTGAGTGGACCCCACTTGTGGTTGGTGAAGAAATATGCTGAATTTTATTTCAAATGTGGTGGGTGGAAATAGTAGCAGGTAAAACCATCAGGTTGCAAGTCAAGTCTGCTAAAATTTTCCTATAAATAGAGGGCTAAGTTAGAATTGAAAATCATACCAGAAACAAGTTTTCTTTTTCTCTATATTATCAAGCATATTTTGAGAGTATTTAGATACTTTGAGAGTTGCTATTTAGTAGAAGTTTCCTTCAGTTTTTTATCCGATATTCCAGTCAGAAGTACTGCTCTTTTGAGGTAAGGGATATTAAAGGTTATTATGCTTTTTAGTTCGTACTTCTTCTGACCTTCAGAAAATTCTGGAAAAATTTGAAATGATATGTTGATGAGTTTTATTGATTGTGTCCAAAAATGGTGATTTTTGGATGTATAGATTAAGAGTTATGAATTTTATGAGAAAATACTATTTTAAAAGTAATCGCTTATAACTCCTTGTGGTTAACTCCAAAATTTATTAAATTTTTATTGGGAGTACATCTATATAATATCAGTGTACTCTGTGAATTTCGGAATTTTTGGATAAAATTACAATTTATGATAAATGTCTAAATATTACTTCGGTTTTGGCCATATGAAAAATAGTAAATGAATTTTAAAAATTTTAAGAAAATATATGTTCAATATGGGACTATATTCGCTAAATCCCATAAAAGAAATATTTTTGGTAATTGATTTGGTATTTTCATAAAAATGGACTAGTTATGAATAAATGAGTTAAATATGTTATGTGAAGGAAGAAAATTGGAAAATATGATTTTATGGCTTGAGAATCATATATGTGGTATATGCAGATTTTTGATGAGTGTTTTAGTTATTGGTGATGAAATCTTATAAGTTTGGCATTTTATGATGATTAAATGCATTATTTAGTAAAGTGTAAACAATTAAAATAAATTGTTTATAAGTTTAAGAAATGTTATTCTTTCAATATCAGTATACTGAAATATTGGTATGGATTTTATTGTGGAATTTCTACCTTTTTGTGTCAGTGTTACTATTCATGAGTTACTATTCACGAGTTATTATTCACTACAAAATTGGTTTCTTTTTCGAACCAAATTATAGTTGATTTATGAATATTACCCTAGAGATTAAAACTATATATTGATTGTATTGATTTTATTATTATATATAACATTTTTATAACCCTGATGTTGAAATTCTCTTTCATCGGAGTGTAAAGATGAGTAGATTATTGGTATGATCATGACTAGGGTTCTCCTTGGCCAGTAGTGAAAAGTTGAATTGTGACTCGTATGATCATGACCATTGAATTTATAATTGAATATCTTTAGCTTAAGTGCAAAGGTGAATTGATCAACATGGTTATAATTATTGTTTATATAAATTCTTAAGTGATTATATATTTCTTTGAGATATTAATATCTTTGGCCTGTAGTGCAAAGATGAATTGTTGATGAATATCTTTGGCCAGTAGTGCAAAGATGAACTGTTAATGAATATCTTTGGCCCGTAGTGCAAAGATGACCTGTTGTTGAATATCTTTGGCCAGTGGTGCGAAGATGAACTGTGGATGAATATCTTTGGCTCGTAGTGCAAAGATGAATTTATTAGTATGATTATGAACAGGAACTATGATTTGGTATAACCATGATCTTTGATGTTTCAGGTAAAGACATGTGATGAAAATTATATTCGTCCTAGGTACGAAGAGGAATTTAGAATCACAATTATGATTATGAGATATTCATATGATTGTGGAAAGGAACTGTTGATTGATGTTATAGGGATAAAACATTGTTGGTGGACTTTTAACATGAAGAAGATAATAGACTGTATTGTCTATTTGACTCTTCTAATGGATTTCTTGTTCCGCTGCAACTATGGTTTAAATTTTTATTATCTAACATATGTTCTAAATCTGTGATTTGTTATTGATGAAGGCTATTGATAATTTAATTATCTTTAGTCATGATATTCTTTACTGAGCTAGTTGTGCTCACCCTTTTGCTTCATAATTCCTTTCAGGTAATAAAAGTGTAGATGGGTCGAGCGGGGGTAACAAGGGAATAGAACGGTGGTCTCTCTTGCTGTGGAGTTCTCCCTAAACAGTATAGACAAGTGTGTTGTATACATCTTTTAGTAGTTATATTTGGTGAATCATATAGGGAGAGGCGAACCCAACATTGGAAGGGTGTTTTGCCACTATCATACAAGATGTCTAATGACATACAACCTCGTGTCATCATAAGACAAGGTTGTGCTCATTCACTTGCTGAGTATATTTACGAGCACTACCTATATAATCTTAGTGTTTGTTTGAAGTATAATTCTCAATTTGAGACAGTGGAGATAATGATAAGTCAAGAGAAGACTCACCATTGGGAAGAATATAATAGTAATCTTCTCGTTTTTATTTGGGGTCTATTGGGTCAACCAAGGATAATTTTGTGGCCATATGATATCTATCATAACCTAGGAGCATGGCCTCCCATGTACGAAGGTTTCCTTGAGCACTTCCCAAAGATTCTAATTTCTAAAACAGTTTTTGACTATACCTTTATATAAGGTGTCATTGTGACGTGCTATCCAAGGTTGGGATTAGAGTCACAGTTGGTATATATATTTATATCCAAACTCACAGTGTATGTGTTGTTGTATTTTGCACGACAATTGTTGTAATAAAGTTGTAGTTGTTTTCTGTACCATGTATTTGGCGACCTAGAATGGGTTGGATGGAATGGACCTATTTTGGGGTTATCACATTGCATGATAACTGTTGTTATACGCAAACTCTACTAATGGTAGATGATCATCCCAACTACCTTTGAAATCCATAACGCAAGATCTCAGCATATCTTTTAGCATCTGAATTGTCCTTTTGCTCTTCCCATCAGTTTGTGGATGATAAGTTGTACTTAACTTCATTTGTGTCCCCATCTGTTCTTGCATACTTCTCCAAAAGTTTGACGTGAATCGTGGAACACGATCTGACAATATCAAAACTGGTACTCCATGTCAGGAAATGACTTCCTTAACATAAATTTTAGCTAACTGATCTAAGTTATACTTAACCCTTATTGGAAAAAAGTGAGCTGACTTCGTCAACCGGTCCACTATTACCCAAATCGCGTCATACCCCTTCTGAGTAATTTGAAGTCCCACAACAAAGTCCATCGTGATATGCTCCCACTTCCATTTCGAAATCTCCAAGGACTGTAACAAGCCACTGGGTCGTTGATGTTCGGCCTTAACCTTTTGATCAGTTAAGCACCTACTCACGTATTCTGCTATTTCCCTCTTCATGTTCGGCCACCAAAAACTCTATCGAAGGTCTTATTACATCTTAGTGCTACCAAGATGAATCGAGTACCTTTGTAAGACCCCGAATTTTATGAAATGAAAGTATTCAAATTTCTTATAATTATTATTTTATTTAGTAAATTGTTAAATTGATAAAGGGTTAAAGTCAAGGGTGATATGTGAAAATTTTACAAAGTAAGCAAGTGGTTATAAAATATTCGATTTTTTGGGGAATATTCTTTTTGTCGGGGAATATCCGTACGATGACACAATAATTGGTGGACCCCACAACGGAAGTATTGTCGGCATTAGAAAATGAAAGAAATATCTTATTATAAAAATAACGGCGAAAGTTTTACCGTTAAACTGTTGAAATATCGTGTGGTGAAAGTACAGTAATCCGTGTGGTTACATAGTAGTACACGGTATTGTACAGTATCTTTAATTATTGATGCTTACGTGAGAAATCACTCAGTTTTATTCAATTATTGCCACAGTAATTGCTGTATAGTATCTTTCATATTATTGATTCAATTATTTTCATAGTTTCATCTGCACAATATTTTAAATTATTAAATCAATAATTGAAATGACAAAGTTATTCATATTATTATTTGCATTATTGACGATGTCTAGAAAGTTTTGTCGAGGAAAGGGGTTTGGTCACCTAATTACGCTCCAATTGGGAGAAATCCTTATCGGAAAGCCCCCTCTTTCCTGGGAATGACAGATGATGCTACACAGTGCTACAATTCACATAAACATTCAATCGAAATTCCTCAAAAGAACGGATATGTCTTATATATGTAAAAATAATATTTATATTCCCCAGGTTCTTTACAACCAACACATTTGTCTTTATCATAATATCAATATTATTCCTTACAAAACCTATACTATTACATACAAAATCTACGGGTTCGCCTTCGCCTTCCCTTTATCCTTGCCGGATCCATCGGTCCGTTCGGTCTTAGCTGCGTTCATATGGTTCAAGAAAGAATGAGCCTAACTAGCTCAGCAAGTACAACAATTCTAGGAAAATAGCATGCTTGAAACATAAGAATCATATATCTTCAATAACTGAACAATAGTTATTGTAAGACCCCAAATTATTAATAAATGAAATTTATTTTCCTCTATTTATTATTTTGAAATAGTAAGGGTTGATTTGATTAATGTGGATAGTTATGGGTAAAATACGCAAATATTTGAATAAGCAAGTGGTTATAAAATATTCATTATTGTAGGGAATATTCGTTTGGTCGTGGAATATTAAATGCTGTCGGGAATATTCGCTGATGGCCTAGCGATCTTTTATGGGCCCCATAATGGAAAGCGATTGGATGAAGAAAATGACAAATATAAGTTGTTTATAAATAACAGTGCGTAGTTATTCACAGATTATCTTGTTGGAATACCCGGTGGTTAAAAACACACTAATCGCGTTGTTGAGCAGAAGCATTGCGGTATTGCACCAATTATTGATTCTTACGTAAGAAGGCACTACTCAATAATTGTTACGATAATTCTTATTCAAAGATTTTATTTTATTGATTAAATAATTCTTTGCGTTGATTTTTTTATATTATTGTTATTTCAATAATTGTCACTACTACATTATTTTTCATTATCAGAGCAATAATTCATATTATGTGAATAATATTATTAGAAAACATTATTGGCAATGTCTAGAAAGTTACATCTAAGGAGAGGTTTGGTCACCTAATTGCTTGGCGCCAAGAAGGAGAAATCTTTATTGGAAAGCCCCTCTTTCTGAACGGCACAGTTGTCCGAAGATCGTGATCTCAGTAATATTATTTGTGAATAATTAATTATTGATTTATATGATGAGGAAAATATTGATTTTATGTGGATATAGATGGAGAAAATTTTAATGTGACAATTGTTGAAAATTAATATTTTATCTTTTCTCGATAAAATAATTCATTTAATATATTATTTTAATAATATATTAACGGTGATATTTTATAATGAATGTGGGATATATGAGTATATGAGGAGGAAGAGTATTTTTGTGGTATTAAATGTTTAACACATATTTTGTGTGTTGGTGGACACAATTATCGATAGAAATTTGATTATAGCTGTAAAATCTCCGTTTGTGGAGGATTTTAATTATCGTTTGGAATTTGGAAAACTTCCTTCGCAAAGTTGTAGATAATGGAATTTCCTATGAAAAGCCGTAAGTTTTGAATTTTTCGATAAAAGAGCTATTTATTATGAATTATTGAAGTTCCAAAGTTCCAAAATAATTGATTTTGGAAGTTTTAATTGTTTTAATTAACAAAACGTTTTTTAGATGTATGAGCCTCATTTTACATGTGTTAGGTTGTTGATTTCAGATTCTCAAAGGTTGGCGTGAGACAAATTTTTATAAATATATTATTATATTAAATTTTACGCTTTGGTGTTCTAAGCATTTTCCTATAAATAGGTGCTTAGGTTAGAATTGAAAATCACACCGTAAATCGAAGTTTTTCTCTCTATATTATCGAGCGTATTCTTGTGAGTATTTTGAGTATACTTTGAGTATTGCTATCGGTGCAAGTTCAAGTCATAGCCTTTATATCCAGGTGTTTCAACTAAATCTTGTCTTTCGAGGTAAGGGATGTTATTTTCTTCTCAAATGATATTATTTCTTCAATATCATTTTTTGAAATATTGGTTGGAACTTTTATCAAATTTGGAACTTTTCATGTCGGGGTTACTATTCATGAGTTCTTATTCACGAGTTACTATTCATGAGTTACTATTCACGAGTTACTATTCATGAGTTACTATTCATAAGTTACTATTCACGAGTACTATTCATGAAGCGTGAAGATTTTTTTTTGTGAAATTTCTATCTTTTGGTGTCTGAGTTACTATTCACGATACTCGGCACTATTCACATATACTCAGACTATTCAATCTAAAATGAAATTTCTTCTTTTTGTCCAAAATATCTATTATGGATACTAGCTTTGATTGTATCCATGTTTTGATCATTCTTGAATTCTACTCCACTCGATTACTTATGAAGTATTTTTGAACTTGGATTGTTTAAAATACTGAATCCTTAATAATTGTTCTTTTGCTTCATTTGGATTCATTTTCTTTGAAATATTTTTCATCATCCCCGGTCTAAATGATGATATTATGAATATCTTTGGCTGTAGTTCAAAGATGAATGATTTCTTGATGAATATCTTTGGCCCTGTAGTGCAAAGATGAGCAGTGTTTAGATGAACATGATTAATCGATGAATATCTTTGGCACAGAGTGCAAAGATGAATATTTGATTCGGATATATATTGATTGATGTTACAGGATAAAATATCGACGATGAACTTTTAAATTCATATATAGAAGATAGTAGTTTGCATTCTCTACTTAACTCTTCTAATGAATTGTTGTTTCGCTCGATTGTTGATTTAAAACCGGTTGTCTATTGTCTTCTATTAGATTTTTTCCTGTTGGAGACTAACGATAATTTGTTGTATATTATCTTAGTCATAATATTCTTTCTTGGGCTAGTTGAGCTCACCCTTTTCTTTTTGTTCCATTTTTCTTCTCGGGAGGCGAGAATGTAGCAGTACTAGTCGCGGGGTATGGAATGAAGGTTCTAGAGAGAGTTGTTTAGTAGTCCTCACCATTTTTGTAAAATAATGTATCAATAATTATGATGGGGATTTATTTGCGTGTGGATATTGTCTAGATGGCAATATCTCGTATTTAAACTCACGTTTATATGTTGTAATAATAAAGTTGTAGTTATTTCGTACCATGTATTTGGCGACTCGTAATCGGTTGGATGGAATGGAACTATTTTGGGGCGCCACGGTTGGTATCGAGCTTAGGGATATGATCTCTGGCGGAGATCGGGGAATAGAACTAGGAGGGGAGAGAGTAAATCCTTTGCTAGTGTGTCCTACCTAAGCTTAGAGTCTTAATAGATCTTCAAGAGTTTGAATAGTCCTCTCGATCGTCCATGTCATTCGAGGATGATATGCCGAAGCTAAATCTTAAGTCTGTGCCCATAGCTTTTTGCAAACTAACCCAAAATCGTGAAGTGAATCTTGGGTCTTGATCGGAAACTATGGATACTTAGGCATACCATGCGATCTTCTTACAATCTCGTTTATGTACATACTGAGCAAGACGTTCAAGTGTATAAGTTTTCTCATCGGAAGAAATGAGCAGACTTGGTCAATCTATCAACAATGACCCAAATCGTATCTATGCCTTGAGAAACCTTAGGAAGACCGGTAACGAAATCCATGGTAATCGTTGCAATGGACCTTTTGGTACTTGATGCTCCGCTTTAACTCGTTGACAAGTTAGACACCTTGAGATAAACAACGCTATCTCTCTCTTTATATTGCTCCACCAAAATGTATGACGAATATCATGATACAGTTTGGTACTCCCCGGATGGATTACAAACGGTGTGTTGTGCGCCTCCATCATGATTTTATACTTTGAATCAGGGTCGTTAGGAACACAAAGTCTGGAGTTGACTCGAAGTATTCCTTCTTCATCGATTCTTGCTTCCAGCATAGCACCTTCTTGCACTTTCTTTCTCATCATACGACGCTCCAGTGTCCGTAACTTGAGCGACTTTAACTTTATCGATTAAAAGTCGGTTCTACTCGTATATTCGCCATCATCACATGGGTCCCTGGAGTCTTTAACTCTATTTCCATCCTTTGTAAGTCACACAAAATGAGCCTTTGCGTTGACAATATAGCACTCGTACTTGCATATGATCTTCTACTCAATGCGTCAGCTACCACGTTCGCTTTTCTAGGATGGTATGATCATAATCTTTCAATAGTTCAAGCCAACGTCATTGTCGCATGTTGAGTTCCTTTTGAGTAAAGAAATATTTGAGGCTTTTATGATCCGTAAAGATCTCCACCTTCTCCCCATACAAGTAATGCCTCCAAATTTTAAGTGTAAAGATAATTACCGCTAACTCTAGATCATGAGTAGGATAATTCCTCTCATATTCTTTGAGTTGTCTTGAGGCATAGGCTATCACTTTCCCATGTTGCATGGGAACACATCCCAACCCTTTGCCCGAAGCATCACTGTAGATGACAATTCCTCCAAGCCGGATGGTATTGTCGTAGCAGTCTTTGAAATGAGTCTCCTCTTGAGTTCTTGAAAACTCTTCTCACATTCTTCGCTCCAACCTGAACTTTATATCTTTTCAGTCAAATTTGAGTTAATGGAGTAGCAATTCGAGAAAATCCTTCCATGAATCTCTCGATAACAAATAAAAGTTTAGAAAGCTACGTATTTTGGCCATCGATTTAGGTTGCTCCCAGCTTTGAATTGCTTCAATCTTTGCTGGGTCAACAGATATTCCATGACTTGATACTACATGCCCAAGGAATGCTATTTCCTCAAGCCAGAATTCGCATTTCTTCAACTTGGCATAAAGCTTGTATTCACGAAGCTTTTGGAGTGTCAGCCTCAAGTGTTGCTCATGATCTTCATGGCTTTTGGAATAAATAATGATGTCATCAATAAAGACGACCACAAAGTGATCCAAATATTCCTTGAATACTCGGTTCATCATATCCATGAACAAATAGGAGCATTAGTCAATCCAAAGGACATGACTAGGAATTTATAATGCCCGTACCGAGTTCTAAAAGCCGTCTTTGGAATGTCATCGGTTCTAATCTTCAATTGGTGATATCCGGAACAAAGATCAATCTTTGAAAAGAATTTGGCTCCTTGAAACTGGTCAAACAGGTCATCAATACGTGGCAATGGATACCTATTTTTGATGGTGACATGATTCAACTCCCGATAATCAATACAAAGTCGCGATACTCCCATCTTTTTCTTCTTCACGAATAGAACAGAGCACCCGAGAGAAGTACTAGGGACGAATAAAGTCGATGTCTAACAATTCCTCGCATTGGGTCTTTAACTCTTGAAGTTCAATAGGAGCCATTCGATATGGGGCTTTGGAAATGGGTTTTGTACCGGGTTCAAGGTCGATACAAAATTCAATTTCACACTCAGGGGGTAGGCCAGGAAGTTCTTCGGGGAATACGTCAGGAAATTTATTAACAATAGAAATATTGTTCAAAACTGACGTATTTTTGTTTAAATCTGTGACATGAGCTAAGAAAGCTTGACATCCGTTTTTAATAAACGAATAGCTTTATGGCTTGAGATAACCGTGATTGATTTTAATGGTTTGGTCGTTTGAATTCGCATAATAGGTTGATTAGGAATATGAAAGCTAACAACCTTACAGAAATAATCAATTTTTGCATGATGAGTAGTTAACCAATCAATCCCTAGAATCACGTCAAATGCAAGTATTTTTTAATGAAATAAGATCTACAGGTAGTGTGAGGGTACCGATTTTAACCAAACAAGACTTATAAATAGTGGATGTAATGAAGGTTTCTCCCAATGGAGTTTCCACAGATAATTCAAAGTCTAATTTCTCTAGAGTCAAATTTAATCGATGAGCGCAAGTAGGCGAAATAAAAGAATGGGTATAACCGGTATCAAATAAAGTATAGACTTCGTTAGAGTTTATGATAAGCTTACCGTGATGACCTCATTCGGGTTCCTTGCTTTTCGGGAGGTCACAACAAACGCTCTCCCTCAGACTACCGGTTTTGACTTTTTCGGGGCCGCCCTGGCGCCTCCATCCAGTTTGAATTTGTCTTCTTGGTGAACGACAAAATTGGGCTAAGTGACCTTCTCTTCCACAATTATAACATGCTTTGGGCGGCATCGCCAGGTTTGGACCGATGTGCCCCTCCCTCCGCATTTGAAACATATGATAGGTGGTCGTTCTCCTTCCTTAACGATGACAGTCTTTGAATGTGACGTCTTTCCATTGTTGTTGAATCTCCTCTTCTTGAAATGTCCATTCTTATTGTTTTGTACGATTACCCCGAAGTGGTTACCATTTCTGGATGTTGATTCCTCCACTCTTGTTGTCACCGCTTCGATGATCGCTCTCATTTGGTATTATCATTTTCTTGTTACCGCTCTCTTTTAGTTCGTTGACTCGTTATCGCTCCACTAAGCGAGCCTTATTTACAATATCTCGAATATAAACACGGTTTATGAGAAATAAGATGTTGACGTATCTCGGCTTCAAACCTATTAAAAACATCCGTGTCATTTCTCTTCATTATCCACCAAGTCGGGATACGAAACCGGATAACTCCGCAAATTTAGCCTCGTATTGCGACACGCCATATTGTTTTGTTCCAACTTGTTAAACTCCACCTCCTTCATGTGACGAATACTTTCGGGAAAGTATTTGTCGTTGAACAGCTCTTGGAACTTCTCCCAAGACATCTTCAAGACGACAGTTGAGTACGTTTTACCGATTTCCACCGAAGAATCGCCTCTCCGCGCAACATAAAAGGCGCAAGAAGGGAACCTTTGCTTCCTCGGAGCATCCCAAGACATCAAATATCTTGGTGATCTACTTTATCCATGCTTCCGCCATAAGTGGTTTTGGCTCTCCCTTAAACTCCGGTGGTCCCAGCTCCTTGAACTGTTTAGCGGTGACCACCCGAGAGTTTCCAGTGTTTCCACCTGCATTTTGGACAAGAGCCTCTCTCGCCTGCTGTTGCATGAATTGCATAAAGCTCCTGAACATTTGATCATTCATCATTTGGTCAGTGTTGTTGTTTGCATGACGATTGTCGCCTTCCTGATGCACATTATCCTGATTATTGATATATGGTGAATCAACGGTTGCCTGTGCTCCATTGTTATTCTCAACATTCTCGGATGTCATTTTCAGATACTGCCACAAAACAGAGGTTAATTGATATGTATCATATTATCCCTAAATTCTGACTGAGCAATTAAATACCACATAAACTTAGGTAGGTCATACTAGCAAAGGAATTCCCCGTCTCTCCCCTCCTAGTACTATTCTCACATCTTAGCCAGGGATCATATCCCTAAGCTTTGATACCAACTGTGACGCCCCCAAAATTCGGTATACATCACCCATCTTGGGTCGTCAGATACATGGTATAAAATTCAAATACAAATTACTAATACAACTGTCGTGCACAATTCGACAAAACATAATTGTGAGTTTGAATACAATTATTGTCCACTAGAGATTATACAAACTCAAAAGGAGTCCTCATTACAATTATTAACACACTATTTCACAGAATAGTGAGGACTACTAATGCTATCCTCTCCGGACCGTCACTCCGCTCCCGACTAGTCCTTGCTATGTTCTCATTTCTCAAGAGAACAATGAAAGAAAGGTGAGCTCAACTAGCCTAGTAAGAAATATTATGACTACGATAATGCAGAATAAATTATCGTTAGCCTTCAACAAAGATGTTAAACCGATAAAATATAACAACATCAAGTTTAATCTGCAGTGGAACAAGCAATCCATTAAAAGAGTCAAGTAGAGAATAAAATCTACTATCTTTTATGATTTAAAAGGTTTTTCATGACTTTTATCATTTGGGACTCAAACTTAACAAATAATCCACATCATCGAATCACCCCCTACACTACTACCCGAGGATATTCTTTAGTATCACGACCACAAATTATCCATGCACTACAGCTAAGGACATTCGTGTATTCATTAATGGTCATGATCATGCCAACAACTGTCCATCAATGCACTATGGGCCAATGATAACTTTTACCACATCATTTCTAACATTACGGTCATGATTACACCGAATAATCCCTGGTCATAATCATACCAAGTCCATCTATGCACTACAGGCCACAGATGACTTTCAAAATAATATAAACATGAGGATGATGACAATGATATAAGAATTCAATAAAACAAGTTCAAGAATTAATTCATCTAGGAACTAATAATGTCCAAATTGTCAACATGATACTGCTTTGTAGAGTAAAATTCAAGAATGATCAGAAGAATATTTCCATGAAAAGATACTGGATGAAGCGCAAATATCAAAGATATTCTACTAATTTCATGGAGTATAGAAGTCAAAACTTTAACCAACTGAGTGTAATAAAGAATGGAATAACAAAAGAAATCACCATGCATGCGGTGATTGCAGACAGACAAAGTTATTCCAACAGAATAATAATAACGGAACCAGTCAAGAAAAAATTTGCAACCCAAGCAGGATGTTCCAAAGAATAATAATAATAAAGAAACCGAACTGTAAAATTGTAAAACACACAAACAGGATGTTCCAACAGAATAATAGAAGAATGTCACCAAGTATAGGGTAAATCGGCAGATACAAAGTTATTCCAACAGAATAATAAGCAATGGAATAACAATAGCAGTTCTCTTCATGAATAAGAAAGAATAACACCCCTTACATTAGTAGGAGATTGAATACTATAGTAGTGTAATGTGAATACTCTTCTTCTTCTCTCTTATTCTCTCTATACTTTCTCTCTATAGCTTGAATGAATTAAGTGAAAATAATGAAGCACTAGGCCTCTATTTATAGAAGTTTCTAGCTTAGCACTTGAAATGTGAAAAGGCAAGTGGCTTGGATTTAATGGTGATGTGAAAAGAAAAGTGGTTTGACGCTTTGTAATGTGAAACACCAAGTGGTTTGGCGCTTTGTTGTAAGACCCCAAATTTTTTAAATAAAATGAATTTCCTTTATTTATTATTTTGAAATAGTAAGGGTTGATTTGATTAATGTTGATAGTTAAGGGTTAAATACATAAATATTTCAAAATAAGCAAGTGGTTATAAAATATTCATTGTTGTAGGGAATATTCGTTTGGTCGTGGAATATTCAGATCGTCGGGGAATATTCGTATTTACACAGCAGACCATGTGGGCCCCATGTGAAAGCGATTGGATGAGGAAAATGACAAAGTTTGGGTGGTTATAAATAACTGGCGAAGTAGTTACCAATTAAGACTGTTGGAATACCGTTGGTTAAAATCTACGAATACGCGCGTGGTTGCACAAGTTAGACACACGATATTGCACAAGATTGTTGAATTATTGATTAAATACGTAAGAAGGCACTACTCAATAATTGTTCTGATGAGTTATCGCGAGAGTTTATTTTATTGATTCAATAATTGTGCGTTGGTATTTTATATTATTCTTTGTTTCAATAATTGTCACTGCACAATATTTCCCATTATCAGATCAATAATTCATATTATTTGAATAATATTATTAGATAACATTATTGGCAATGTCTAGAAAGTCTTGTCTAAGGAGAGGTTTGGTCACCTAATTGCGCGCCAGTAAGGAGAGATCCTTATTGGAAAGCCCCCTCTTTCCTGGGAACAACCTGGTTGTCATAAATGTGATTCTGTAATATTATTTGTGAATAATTAATTATTGATTCATATGATAAGAAAATATTTATTTTATATGAATATAAATGATGGATTTATTTATGTGGTTATTAATGAAGGAATTAATTTGAGATGTTTTATTTGTATTTTGTCGGATTGGAGGTATTAAAAGATCAAATCGATTGTTATTATAGCTTTATTGTGTGAGTTATAATATTTAATCCAACCGTTGGATCGTTGTAATTTTGGATATGTTATACATATATAAGTTGAGTATATGTCCACAAATTTTGAACCGTTAAAATGAGCGAATGATTTGTTATAAATTTTAAGAGGTGTTTGATTCTAAAGTAGGGTTATAATTGATTTTGGTGGAAAATTCTAGAATTTAGTGGGCCCCACTTGTGGTTGGTGAAAAAAATGTGCTGAATTTTATTTCAAATGTGGTGGGTGGCAATAGTAGCGAGGTAAAGCCATCGTCGGGTAGTAGGTCAAGTCTTCTTCATGGCTAACATTTTCCTATAAATAGAGGGCTAAGTTAGAATTGAAAATCACACCGTAAACAAAGTTTTCTCTCTTTCTCTCTATATTATTCGAGCGTATTTTGTAAGTATTTAGATACTTTGAGAGTTCTTCGTCAAGACAAGTTCCATTCAAAGATCACTTGACCTTTCCTTCCAAGAAATCTTGATTCTTTGAGGTAAGGGATATTATTTTTTTTTTCGTAATGATATTATTTCTTCAATATCATTATCTTTGAAATGTTGATCTGAAGTTTTTATCAAATTTGGAACTTTTTCATGTCGGGGTTACTATTCATGAGTTACTATTCACGAGTTACTATTCATGAGTTACTATTCACGAGCAGTACTATTCATGAAGCGTGAAAATGTTTTTTGTGGAATTTCTATCTTTTGGTGTCTGAGTTCTTATTCACGATATTATTTTGACTATTCACGATATCTAAGATTATTCATCGAAAAAATAAAATTTCTTCTTTTCGTCCAAAATATCTATTTTGGATACTAGCTTTGATTGTATCCATGTTTTGATCATTCTTGAATTTTACACCACTATGATTATTTTTGAGGTATTGTTGGACATGGATAAAACAAAGTACGAATCCTTAATCCTTAATCCTTGTCATTTTGTTTCCTTTGGATTCGTTCTTTAAAATATTTTTCATCATCCTAAGTCTTAAATGATGATATTATTGAATATCTTTGGTTGTAGAGCAAAAGATGAATGATTTTCAAGAATATCTTTGGCTTTGTAGTGCAAAAGATGAGCAGTGTGTTTAAATGAACATGACCTGATCGATGAATATCTTTGGCCTTTAGTGCAAAGATGAAGCAGTGTTGAGATGAACATATAACCGATTGATGAATATCTTTGGCCTGTAGTGCAAAGATGAATATTTGATTTGAGATGAATATTGATTGATGTTACGAGGATAAAATATTGATGATGGATCGTTAAATTCATAGATTATAGTAGATTTCATTCTCTACGTAACTCTTCTATGAATTATTATTTCATTCATGAATATTGATCCGAAAATTGTTGTCTTTTTGTATTCTATCGATTTTTCCTGTTGGAGACTAACGATAATTTGTTGTATATTATCTTAGTCATAGTATTCTTTTATTGGGCTAGTTGAGCTCACCCTTTTCCTTGTTGTTCATTTTTCTTCTCGGGAGGCGAGAATGTAGCGAAGTACTAGTGGGTATGGGAATGAAGGTTCTAGAGAGAGTTGTTTAGTAGTCCTCACCATTTTTGTAAAATAATGTATCAATAAATGTGATGAGGATTTATTTGAGTATAGATATTGTCTAGAAGATAATATTTGTATTTAAACTCACAGTATATATTGTCGTATTTCACACGACATTTGTATTATTGAAGTTGTAGTTTGCTTCTTGTACCATGTATTTGGCGACTCAGAATGGGTGTTGTGTATACCTATTTTGGGGGCGTCACAGTTGGTATCAGAGCTTAGGGATATGATCTCCAAGCGGAGATCGGGAATAGAACTAGGAGGGTAGAGGCGAGTAAATCCTTCGCTAGTGTGTCCTACCTAAGCTTATTTGTTGGTTGGTCATATTATAGGGTATTATGTGATTTGTTAATTTATTTAATTAACCCTTGTTTTATGATAGTTTTTTTAGAATGGGTCACGAGAATGTTAACAATGGAGTGAATGAGATCGTGGAGACACCTCTAATCACCAAACCGGGATAATGTGATGTCAAAGCGAAGAAGGAATTAGAGATATCCATGTGGTGAGTGAAGAATTGATAGTTGCATCTTTAGATAATCGCAGAGGTAACAAATTGAGAGTGGGGAAGAAGAGGAAGAAGAGGTACCAAGAGAGTTTATTAGAGGTATTTTATGATCGAAATATAGAATTGCAAAATTGTATTCATGAGTTAGAAGAGCAAAGCTAAAGAATTGCGAAAATGTCGTGGAGCAAAAGGATGCAACGATTCAAGCTTGTGTTACCCGATACGTGATGCTTGAACTGAAGCACTCTTTGGCAGAGTATAAGATGATAAAGCTGGAATCTGAGCTGAAAGAAGAAATAATTGAACGAGTGAGAATGAGTGATGCATGGGTAAAAAGTCGCACGACGCGTTGATATTATGGAAAGAGATGTCCAATAAAAAGAGAAGATTTAACGATGACGGAAGGCGTTCGTGCAAGAACATCAAAGCACCATCAACAAATTCTAGGGAAGAGAACGATCGCCCGGTTAGATGCTATGATGTGGAGAGGAGGGACATATAAGGTCAAACTGTTCAAAGCCTTCCAAGGTATGCTATAATTGTGTAAAAGAAGGACATATCGCTTCGAGATTATACGATATCAAAACCAGATCCAGCGTGAATGGTGACTCAAAAGGATGTCCCGAAAAAGTCAAAGTCAACGGTTCTTGGAAGAGCGTTTGTCGTGACCGGTCAAAATGCGAGGAACCCAACGAAGTTAGCACGCAGGTTAGTTAATTATAAATTCTTGCAAAGTTTATACCTTACTAGATCTGGGTTCTACCCATTCTTTTATCTCTTTGCTTGCGCTCAACGTTTGAACTTGACTACGGAGAAATTAGACTTTGACCTATTTGTGGAGAATCCGTTAGGAGAAACTTTCATTACATCCGTTGTTTAGAAATCTTGTTTGATTCAGTTGGCACTATCACATTACTCGTTAACCTTATTTCTATAGAGATATTTGCTTTTGATGTGATTTTAAGGTTAACTACTCATCATGCCAAATTGATTGCTTTTGTAAGGTTGTTAGTTTTCATATTCCTAAGCAACCCGTTATTCAATTCAAGCAATCAAACCATTGTAGTCAAACATTTTCATATCAAGCCATGAAGTCATTCGTTTATTACGGATGTCAAGTTTTCTTAGTCTATGTTATGGATTTGAATAAAGACACGTCAGATTTGAATAATATTCCTGTTGTTATTGATTTTTCCTGACGTATTTTCTGAAGAATTTCTTGGCTTACTCCCCAAAGTTCGATATTAAATTTTGTATCGAATTTGAACCCCAGACAAAACTCATTTCTAAAATCTCATATCGAATGGCTCCTATTGAACTTCAGGAGTTAAAAATTCAACTATAGAATTTGGTACATGAGCCTTTATCTTGTGACTTCCTTTGTGGAATTCACCTAAGCCAGACTCTCTGTAGGGGACGTCATATTCGTGTGATAGTAAACTGATAGGTGTCATTGTGACGTGCTATCCAAGGTTGGGATATGAGTCACAGTTGAGAGCAACCTAAGTCAGTAATCGAAATCGTAGCTTTTAGGCTTAGTTGGTTATTATCGGAGGATATTCTCGAATCGCTATCGCAGCTGACTCGTAGAGATACAAAATTCGAATGGAGCAAGGAATGTGGGAAGAGCTTGAAGAACTCAAGAGGAGACTCATTTCAAAGACATGTTCGACCATGCCATCCTCGAAAAGCGAACGTGGTAGCCGGCGTGTTGAGTAGAAGATCGTATACAAGTATCTGAGTACGATATTGTCAAAGACTAATTTCGTATAATTTACAAATAATAGAGATGGAGATGAAAACTCTAGGTACCCACGTGATGATATCTGAGTATAATCGACTTTAATCGATAAAGTTAAAGTCGCTTTCAAGCCACCAGCCAGGCCGGAGCCGATGCGTATGAAGAAGAAAGTACAAGAAGGAGCTATTCTTAAGCGAGAATTGATGAAGAAGGAATACTTGAGTCCACTCTAGACTTTGTGTTCCTAACGACTCGATTTGAAGTACAAGATTATGATGGAGGCACAAAAAACACCATTTGCAATCCATCTCGAAGTACTAAAATGTATCGTGATCTTGACATACATTTTGGTGGAATAATATGAAGAGAGAGATTGCAAAGTTTATCTCGATGTGTTTAACTTGCTAACGCGTGTAAAGCGGAGCATCTAGTACCTAAGGGTCCGTTGCAACCACTTGAGATTCCGGAATGGAAGTGGGAACACATTACTATGGATTTCAGTTATGGGTCTTCTTACGGTTTTCAAGGCATCAATGCTATTTGGGTTATTGTTGATAGATTAACCAAGTCGCTTCATTTCTTGCCGACACGGAGACTTATTCACTTGAACGCCTTGCTAGTATGTACGTGAATGAGATTGTGAGGTTGCTTGGCATGCCTGTATCCATAGTTTTGGATCGTGACCCAAGATTCACTTCAAGATTTTGGGTTAGCTTGCAAAAAGCTATATAGCGCGGATTTGCGATTTAGTTCGCATACCATCCCCAAACGGACGGACAATCGATAGAACTATTCAAACTCTTGAAGATTTATTAAGACTCGTGTCCTAGACTTCAAGGCGGTTGGGATAAGTATTTACCATTGGTGGAATTCTCCCTACAACAACAGTTATCGTGCAAGTATAGGTGTGGCTCAATTCAAGTATTATATGGACGAAAATGTCGCTTCTCAATATGTTGGGATGAGGTGGATGAAGCAACATTATTGGGACCCGAAGTTAAATACGTATGACTACCGAAAAGATCCAAATGATTCGACAACGATACAAAGCGGCACAAGATCGACAAAAGAGTTATGCGGATCTTCATCGAAAGGACGTGGAATTTAATGTGGGGATCATGTATTGTTGCGAGTTGCTCCATGGAAGGGAGTTACAAGATTTGGGAAGAGAGGAAAGCTCAATCCACGATTTATTGGTCCATTTCAAATTCTTGACCGAGTAGGAAATGTAGCCTATAGACTTGCGTTACCTCAAAGTATGTCTCGTGTTCATAATGTGTTTCACATATCTCGTACTTCAGTAAATATGTGAAAGACCGAACCACGTTATTGAGTTAGAACCGGACGAGATAGCCAAGACTTAACGTATGAGGAGGTACATTGTAAAGATTTTGGATAGGAAGGAGCATGTCCTACGCCAAGAAAGGTCATACATTACCACAAGTTAAAGTTTTGTGGAGGAATCATGCTTATAGAGGAAATGACAGGAATTGGAAACGGAAATGAAAGCGAGGTATCCTCACCTTTTGAAACACAGTGTACGTACGTCAATTTCGAGGACGAAATTTCATAAGGAGGGAGGTTGTAAGACCCGAAATTTTTTAAATAAAATGAATTTCCTTTATTTATTATTTTGAAATAGTAAGGGTTGATTTGATTAATGTTGATAGTTAAGGGTTAAATACGCAAATATTTCAAAATAAGCAAGTGGTTATAAAATATTCATTGTTGTGGGAATATTCGTTTGGTCGTGGAATATTCGATCGCTTGTCGGGAATATTAAATGCATTTACTGACAGCTACGTGTGCCCATGTGTGGGCCCCATAACTGAAAAACGATTGGATGAGGAAAATGACAAAGTTTGGGTGGTTATAAATAACTTGGCGTAGTTGTTATTCAATTAAGACTGTTGGAATACCGGTGGTTAAAATACTGATGAATGGCGTGGTTGCATAAAGACACGGTATTGCAGTATTGTTGAATTATTGATTAAATGCACGTAAGAAGGCACTACTCAATAATTGTTACTGATGAATTATTGTTCAATAGTTTATTTTATTGATTCAATAATTGTTGCGTTGGTATTTTATATTATTCATTGTTTCAATAATTGTCATCGCACAAGATTTCCCATTATCGGATCAATAATTCATATTATTTGAATAATATTATTAGATAACATTATTGGCAATGTCTAGAAAGTTCATCTAAGGAGAGGTTTGGTCACCTAATTGCGGCGCCAAGAAGGAGAGATCCTTATTCGAAAGCCCCTCTTTCCGGGAACACTGGTTGTCATAAATGTGATTACGTAATATTATTTGTGAATAATTAATTATTGATTCATATGATAAGGAAATATTTATTTTATATGAATATAAATGATGGATTTATTTATGTGGTTATTAATGAAAGAATTAATCTTTGAGATGTTTTATTTGTATTTTGTCGGATTGGAGGTATTAAAAGATCAAATCGATGTTATTATAGCTTTATTGTGTGAGTTATAATATTTTTAATCCGACCGTTGGATCGTTGTAATTTTTGGATATGTTATACATATATAAGTTGAGTATATGTCCACAAATTTTGAACCGTTAAAAATGAACGAATGATTTGTTATAAATTTTAAGAGGTGTTTGATTAGGAAAGTAGGGTTATAATTGATTTTGGTGGAAAATTCTAGAATTGAGTGGGCCCCACTTGTGGTTGGTGAAAAATGTAATGAATTTTATTTCAAATGTGGTGGGTGGCAATAGTAGCAGAGTAAAGCCATCGCAGTAGTTGAGTCAAGTCTGCTTTTTAGGGCTAACATTTTCCTATAAATAGAGGGCTAAGTTAGAATTGAAAATCACACCGTAAACAAAGTTTTCTCTTTTCTCTCTATATTATTGAGCGTATTTTGTAAGTATTTAGATACTTTGAGAGTTGTCGTTAAAGACAAGTTCCATTCAAAGATCACTTGACCTTTCCTTCCGGCAATCGATTCTTTGAGGTAAGGGATATTATTTTTTTTCGTAATGATATTATTTCTTCAATATCATTATCTTTGAAATGTTGATCTGAAGTTTTTATCAAATTTGGAACTTTTTCATATCTGGGGTTACTATTCATGAGTTACTATTCACGAGTTACTATTCATGAGTTACTATTCACGAGTTACTATTCACGAGTACTATTCATGAAGCGTGAAAATGTTTTTTGTGGAATTTCTATCTTTTGGTGTCTGAGTTACTATTCACGATACTCAAGACTATTCACGATATCTGAGACTATTCACGATACTGATGCACTATTCATCGAAAAATAAAATTTCTTCTTTTGGTCCAAAATATCTATTTTGGATACTAGCTTTTGATTGTATCCATGTTTTGATCATTCTTGAATTTTACACCACTATGATTATTTTTGAGGTATTGTTGGACATGGATAAAACAAAGTACGAATCCTTAATCCTTAATCCTTGTCATTTTGTTTCTTTGGATTCGTTCTTTAAAAATATTTTCATCATCCTCGGTCTTAAATGATGATATTATTGAATATCTTTGGCCCACAAAAGTAAAGATGAATGATTTTCAAGAATATCTTTGGCCCATGAGTGCAAAGATGAAGCGGTGTTTAAATGAACATGACCGATCGATGAATATCTTTGGCCTTTAGTGCAAAGATGAGCAGTGTTGAGATGAAATATGACCGATTGATGAATATCTTTGGCCTATAGTGCAAAGATGAATATTTGATTTGAGATGAATATTGATTGATGTTACTGAGGATAAAATATTGATGATGGACCGTTAAATTCATAGATTATAGTAGATTTCATTCTCACGTAACTCTTTCTATGAATTATTATTTCCGCTGCGAATATTGATCCGAAACTTGTTGTCTATTGTATTCTATCGATTTTTCCTGTTGGAGACTAACGATAATTTGTTGTATATTATCTTAGTCATAGTATTCTTTTATTGGGCTAGTTGAGCTCACCCTTTTCCTTGTTGTTCCATTTTTCTTCTCGGGAGGCGAGAATGTAGCGTGTACTAGTCGGGGTATGGAATGAAGGTTCTAGAGAGAGTTGTTTAGTAGTCCTCACCATTTTTGTAAAATAATGTATCAATAAATGTGATGAGGATTTATTTGAGTATAGATATTGTCTAGAAGATAATATTTGTATTTAAACTCACAGTATATATTGTCGTATTTCACACGACATTTGTATTATTGAAGTTGTAGTTTGCTTCTTGTACCATGTATTTGGCGACTCAGAATGGGTGTTGTGTATACCTATTTTGGGGGCGTCACACCTGTAATGTGAAACGACAATTGGTTCGACGCCTGTAATATGAAACTGCAAGTGGTTTGACGTCTGATAAAGGTAATTACTATTGACGAAAGTAATTACTATTGACGAAGAGACTCTTAGATGATGACATATGGGCCCTCCATAAAATAACCAAACTTACCACAAACGTCTCATAATAGACTCTTTATATACATCAAGGATTGAATAAATATTACCACAAATCATTTTATTTTTAATCAACACATATTTAATCTTTCAATAATTATTAATCATTTATAACTTGTCGTCTCAATTATTGATTTAATAATATAACATATTATACAGTTGATATTGTGACAATAATTGAATCAATAATATAAGAGATATGATGCAGCAATTACTGTAGTAATAATTGAGTATAGTTGAGTGACTTCTCACATAAGCATCAATAATCAATACCGTGTGCTACTATGCAACCACGTGTATTACTGTACTTTTACTACCGGGTAGTTCAACAGTTTTAACGGTAACACCTCAGACGTTATTTTCATAAAGTATTTTTGTCGTTTTCTCAATCCGACAATAATTCCGTGCTAGGGTCCACCAATGATTGTGTTGTCATCACGAATATTCCCTAAAAAAAAAATATTCCCGACCAAACGAATATTTTATAACAACTTGCTTACTTTGCAAAATTTATAAATATTACCCACAACTATAACATTATATCAAATTTACTCCATAATATTCAAAAATAATATTTATAGAAAATTCATCTTTATTTATAAAAGTTGGGGTCTTACAATTAATATTGATTAATTAATGAAATTCATCCTAAAATATTAAAAGACACTTAAAATAACTTCAAATATTTTATTATACCATAATATTATTTTCATGATTTTTCATGCATTAAAATCATTTTTAAATAATTTATTTAATATTTTAATTAAATAAGTTAAATACCATTTATATTCCAAAAATATTAAATATTTATGAAATATACTCAAAATAATTAAAAACTATTTTTCAGACTTTAAAATAATTTTTCTAAATTTATTTTTTATTTTTAATAATTAAAAACCAATTTTATCTAATTTTAAAATAATTTCCGAAAAATTAGAAAATAACTTAAATAGAAACCGTCGCTAAAGGGCCCTATAGTGACAGACCCATCGCTATAGGTGTTCTTGAGCTGCCCAGAAACTCATCGACAGTTTACAGGGTACCTAGTTTGACCGTGTCTAATTCTCTGTATAATTTGTTTATGGGTCTTTTTGAACATTGATCTTGTAGTCAGTATGTAACACAACAAGTTGAAATCATCATCGAAGTCATAACAGAACATATCATGAAGATCTGAGCCTCTGAAGATTTTGACAACGATGTTCTTCATTTCTGGGTTTTCCAGAAATGAAGAACAGTTCGAGGTTCTTACTTTGCTCTTTTTAATTTATCTGTTCTCAGCTTTCTTAGCGTGATATTAAGGTTCAAAGGTGTAGTGGAGATGCTAGTGAACAACTCTATATCCTCATATCAGTCTAACAACAACATCAAACGAAGATTTACTACAACAAAAAGGCTTATCAGCGACCATCTATCGGCCGATCAAGACGCGGTCGCAGATAGCTATCTGCGACCAAGTGCGGTCGCCGATAGTCGTCAAGATAAAATCTGTCATTTGGGATGCACATCAACGACCACTATTAGCTTTAATCGATATATCTGCGACCGCTATGAGCTTAATCAAATGACAAATCCGATCACGAGATTTGAGTAAAGATGGTCCAGAACAAAGTCGACGTGGTCCACGTGTCGGCCGATTATTATCAATGACCGCACGCGGTCACCGATATGAAAAAAAATTACAACCCGATTTTTTTTGTTTTTTGCGAATTCCCAAAACACTTGCACTGCTTTCTACCGATTTATCCCAACACACATACACACCAAGATAAACAACATACAAAACAATATAAACATCCATCGTCCACCAACACATACACCAAACTAGTATATAAACCTTTAAAACCAATATGATTTGAATAAATATAATAACATTTCAAAACTTGTTTAAGTAACATATATACAAACATCCAAATAATGAATATATGAAGTACAAGGTTATGTCAAGCGCCATCCCTCCTTGATCACCCTGTAATTAACAAAATAATAAAACAAGTTACAAATATAATAAATATGTTGATCTTTGGTATATATTACGACAATACATACAACAAATTGATTTTATACCTCGCCGCCATCCCCCCGCTCTCGTCCTGCTGCTGCCATCGCTTGCTTGATTAACTCCTCGGGATCAAGAGCCCCCAGGTGCCCGCCCAGTATCTTCAGAAGATTTTGATGTTGACATATAGCTCTCACACAGTCAGCCGGAGTATGAACAGCTGGATGACTCGATGACTATGAAGACTGGGTAGCATAGCTTCCTGAGCCACTGAAGGATGGGCGTCGTCGTTTTCCTTGACCTTTATTATAGTTCTTCTTCACAACAGACGCCCTCTCCCACAACTCTTGATCAATTGGCGGACGTGGAGTGCCTTCAGGATAACGCTTATTTAATAAACGTTTATAAATATCCTGTCATCATGTTAACACTTAAATAGTTAAAAATAATATTTTGTAAGTATTAATAAACAAGATCAGGTTGTTAAAACTTATTACCGCTTATCCGGATAGCCTCAGTGGAACCATCACGGGTGGTACGCACACATCCGGCCCCAATGGATAGGTGACCTTGAGACTGAGACTCCTATACAAAAAGCAATGAGAATATTACTATGTAAAATGGGATATTTTCTACAATTCATGATTGTAAACATATTAAAACTTGTAAATACGTATTTCGGGCGTTGATATGTCGTGAACTGTGAAATCGCCGCCTCAGTATGTTCCTTTAGCCTTTTCGCCATCGGATACACCCGAGGCTCTGTTGGTGGTGGCGGTCTTTCGTCTTTTTCACCCGACTCTCGACTCTCCATTGGGCACACATCTCAGCCCATATGGATTTGGGTGCACCACCGTGGGCTATGCTCGCGCATATAATCCTCTCCCCGGCACGGATGGTCGATCTCGGCATTGTGAATGGCTTTTGTCGTTCTTTATTCAAGTTATCCTTGAGTGCGGACCGCAGACTTTTGCCGAATAATGTCTCGAATCTAATCAAGCTGCGCGTCCTCCCATCTATACCGTTTCTGCAAATAAAAAAATAATAATAACATTACTAAATAATTATTCTTTGAATATTATATTAATATTATATAAATATTATTTGTCATAATTAAAAAAAACATACATGAAGTTCTGCCCAAACAGCATCCTGTTAGGTTTGTAATATTTATGAACGCAATCAAATTGCAAAAATTAAGCGGAAGAGAGATAAATCAGAGTTTAAAAAATTTTACAAACCATATACTTGGATCACCCTTTATGCACAATTATTAATTAAATGAAAAGATATGAAGAACAAACATACCCTTGAAGATCCGAGCTTCCTCAGGTACAAGTTCACCTCCAATCCTTTTCGCGTTCAACTTGAATCCACCGGGTTTGGTTCCTTCCTTTGATCAACGTTAGCCACCCAAGTGTTTGGCCTCTAGAGGTGATCCACCAAGGAAGAAGAATTTTCAAGAAGAATGGGTGGTTGGCTAAACCCTAGTTTTTCTATCTCTATAGAAAAGGCGTACTCTCCCACAAATTGGAATTATTACGTACATCTGATATTTGATATAAGACTCCTCTTATAAAGATATCAAGTAACCTTATTTAATAAAATAAGGTATTATTTAATTAAACTCTTTTAATTAAATGGGCTCCCTAATCTTATTAGGGATAATTAATTAAACTCCTTTAACTAATTTTCCCTCCTAATCCTATTAGGAATAAATGAGAGTACTTATATTAAATTAATTTCTAAACTCTTTTAGAAATTAAAATAATAATAATTGTAATAATATTAATAAGACTCCTCTTATTAATTTATATTTAATATTTCTAAAATATTAAATAATAAATATTAAGTTATTTAATTTATTTTATCACCATAGATTAAATTAAATATAAATAATATATTATTACGATTATGCCATTAACTTCTTAAATAATTATTCTTCCTTTTATGGTGTGACCCTTTAGGTTCTCCATATTAAACCGGTTATGAATAAATCAATTAGAACAATTCTAATCTTATTTAAATAAATAAATTAAACAATTAATTTATTTAAATAAATAATATTTATTCTACAATAGGGATAAGCCTCCCTAGCGATCAACGACTTTCTAGATAATATAGATTTCAACATTAATCATTAAAGAACCTTTGAGTAAATAATTACCGTACAATTCAATCCTTCCACCATACAATGTCCCAATTAAATATAAGACATGGAATTACTGTCAAGTCTTATTTTATTTAATTATATGTATTTCGATCCTTAAATGCACAACTCCAAATAATGCAAATTAGAAACTCCTTTCTAATTTCATTACATATATGCCAAGGACTCTTTGGGTTGTCATTTATCGAATCACATAGGACATTTCTCTTCTTTTATTAGAAGTGGTAGATTCTTTATTGATCATACATTATCTCCATGTACAACTTATTATACCCAAGCATACCCTTTGATATACCCTAAGGGTCTTAAGGAATAAGTCAAAGTATAACTCATCATACACAAGATACTATGATGATCTCAAGTCCAAGGATCACTTGTACTACTATCACTATAGAATTCCTATTGTGAGCAAGTAAAACTCCATCGGTATTCCTTAGTGAGCCACGTTCGATGAACTTATTCTCTAATAAGCACCTACATACTTGCTTTAGTGTCTCCACACAAATGATCATGAGATCAATCATCCTCATCAATGAGCAAGCAACGTATGTACCAATCTATCCGGATTTACTAATCCCCAATTTAGTAATCCAATGATTGGGAACTATTTTAGTTTTAAGCTTTCTAAGAATTTAGATCTCATTAGAATGATCATCATCATTATTCTAAAAGCATTGCTTAAAACTATGGGTTTATCACATATTATAAAACAAACATCATGTAGATAATTAAAAGCCTTTAATAAATTAATACTTTTTATTAATAAATGAATAAGATTGTTACAAAGTATATGCTTTATCATCAAACATGATTGGCTTGTGTGCATACTACTTTCAATCTCCCACTTGCACTAAAAGCCGATCGTCATGGTAACTCATACTCTTCTTCTCTAAGTGACGATTATCCCTGTTTGTTGGATAAGCTTTAGTTAATGGATATGTAATGTTGTTCATGAGAGTCCACTATCTCTATAGTGATTTCCCATCTTTCAATGATTCTAGTAATCAAATGAAAGTGCCACAACACATGTTTAGATCCAAGATGAGACTTAGGAACTATTCTAGTTACGTAATGAACTTTTAATCCAAACAATCAACTTGCGGCTTCATTTATAGCTATATACTTTGTCTTTATCACTAAACCAAACAACTCTTTCTTTGTTTTAGAACCTTTCAATTCAACGCACCTTTGTTCAAGATAACGCTTTACCTTAAAGTGGATTTTCATCATCTTGGTGCATGCAAAAAACTTGAGTCTCATTAAGCCCTCTAGTTTTAATTTAGACCCACCATGAATATGATCACATCCTTAGTCTTGGGTTAAGCACTTTAAGATGTTTTCAGCGACTCATAGTGAACTTCTCCATAATATGAGTGATCAACATCAGGTCTCGTACATTTCATTGCATGCATGATTGTCACTCATGCGACCTCCTTTTTCAGAAGTCTGTGGGGACTATAAAGAGAGATACACTCCATAGCTCATCATACATGAGACATCTCTTGGAGTTTGCCATGCTAAACAACTTTAGCATCAAATGAATATACGTTCCTTGGGTTAAGTCGAGCATCCTTTTAAATCTATCTATATAGATTTATATCCCCAATTAAGATACTCTTCCAAATCATTCATGGAGGAATGTTTAGACAACTTTATCTTTACTGATTGTAGCATTGGTATGTCATTCTTTATCTGTAGTATATCAACATATAGTACTAGGAATGTCACGATGCTCCCACTGACCCTTTTGTACACACTAGGTTCATTCTTATTTTTGATAAAATCAAACTCTTTTGATTGCCTCATCAAAAGCGAATGTTCCATATTTGAGAAACTTGCTTGATCCATTTCTCACGAGTGTCTACAACACTTACCTCATCATATATAAGCTGGATCATCATCTTCTATGATGTGTACCTCATCATCATCATCCATGATGAATCCATACCTCCTAGGTATCTTGGTACTATTCGATTTACGATTGGGTTGTGGTACAATAGAATTACATCTATAGGTTCCTCTTATTTGACTTATAGTGTTTTGTGGTTCTTGAACTTTTCAAGATCTATTATCCTCCCACTAGCCCCTTTTAATGATAAACACCTTTATCTTAGAAGGCAGCGTGTTTTGTAACAAACACCTTTTGCTAAGTAGAATTATAGAACATATATCCTAAACTTACTTTAGGATGTCCCACAAATCTATACATGTCAAATCTTGTCCCAAGCTTATCCTTCAAAACCTTTTCACATAAGTTGGACAACTTCTTATCTTAACATACTAAAGATTAGGAATCCTCCCCGTCCATAACTTTTATGGAGTCTTGGGGCCGGATTTTGAGGTTACCATTTTCGTAGATATGCAGCCATTTCTAGGACATTATCCCAGAAGGATACTGGAATGTCGGTAAAATCATTTTGGACCGTACCATGTTCAACATGGTATGATTTTTCCTTTCAGATACATCAATCAATTATTATGTATCGAGAGGCGTCCATTATGAGAAAACCATTTGAGATGATCTAGAAACTTATTGCACAAGTATTTATTCCTTGATCTAATCAAAGAATCTTAATACTTTGTCAATTTGTTTCACTTCTGAATTCTTTGAACTTTTCAAATAATTCATACTTGTATTTCAGCAAATACACACATTCAACTCTTTGAATGATCATCTCCTTTTCTTATACTAATTTGTTCAATATGCTAAATTATTTCCATGTAAGTCAAGTATACAAAATTTATTAAGTAATATTCCAGTTCTATACAAAACATTATTATTATAAATAGAACAACAATTGTTCTTAATTATAATACCAAAGATTTCATTGTCCAACAATAAAATAGAAATAATATTTTTAACAAGAACTGGAATACAATAACAACTTATTGACTTAATAGATTTGCCCGTAGGCATTGCTAAACTATAAGTTTCTATGGCTAATGCAGCAACCTTTGCTTCATTTTCCACACATAGGATTACTTATATTTGTTTAGCTTTCTACTTCGCTTGGTCCTTCATAAATCTATATTTATGATAACCAAAAGTCGGTATCCAATACCCAGTAGAACATTGACTTAAAAGAAAAATTTATTTCAATCATGAATAAAAGCGTATTATGGCAGAAACTTCACTAAGCTTCTTTGGTTAGCCTCTGCAAGATGCTTCTCATGATTTCTTTCTAGTGTCGGGCTTATTGCATTGGAAACAAGCTCCTTTCTTATCCGTATCGGTTTTGTTCTTATTATCCTTTGTTTATGCTTTTTCATTTACCTTCTTTGAATCGTTCTTCTTTTAGGAAGATCCTTTGGCCCCTACCAAGATGTAAGACTTGATCTTTCTTGGTTGGAAAGTGACTCTCAACATTTTTCAATATGTTAAGCAAATCGGTGAGGCGATATCTAGCTTGTTCATATGAAAAATTCACAACAATTGTGAAAGGAGTTAGGGAGTGAGGCAAGATCAAATCTTGGCTCAACTCTCCATCCATCCATGACAAAACCAGTTGTCTAATTGATCAATCAAATTGATTATGTTAAGAACTTTTTATGCATATTTATAGTGCCATTGTCCATTCTAGATCGGAAGAGCTCCTTAGATATGTCGATATCTATCGGTCCTACTTTCCTCACCATCAACTACTTGATGTGCGGGGAATATGGTAGGAGCATCCATAGTTTCGCTGCTCATGTTGAAGCTCGTTACTCGTGGATGCGAGCATGATACATTGAGCCAATTTGTGCATCATCTTGCCACTTTCTAAAAGTAGCAATCTCTTCCTCGAGAGGCATTATGCGCAACCATTGCGAGGATAGGCGTATTAAGGACATAAGATAGCTTTTTGACTATGAGAACTATTCTCAAATTCCTTAACCTATCCATTTAATTGGTCAGGTTAATTTAGCATCTAATATGCTACTGTGATGATAGTAATTTAGACATTGTAAAATTACGTAAATGAATTTGTAATTAACAACATTTTAACATACATTCTTTTATTAATTACCAAAATAAATTAGGTCTTGTTTTAAATTGGTATCTCCCACTATTTTCTTCAAACTATATTACCCTCACTTATATAGTTCGGCAAAATCTAATTAAAGATTTGCTAGTGAGAATAAGGATCCCATTTCAAATGTATATAGCCTTGTGGTGACACAACAAACTATATATAAATAAATAGGTAGACAACTTTTGTCAATTACATCAACTATCTGACTCCTTTTCTTTTGCCTCTTAGATTATTTTGATCAAGTGGTGGCACATCAGAATCAAAATTATCCAAGTTAAGTCCGACCTAGCACTCCATATATTCAAAAAGAAAAATATCATCCTTGTGGTGACACAACAAAACAATATTGTTCAATTTTCTTTATAAGCATCAAATGTGATAAATTAACATCTTAAATACTTAATACTTGCCTTGTGGTGATGACACAATAAACTCATATTAAATATTTAATACTCTATTAATTTTATCATGCTAGAAGGTGACGTTCGATATTCTAAATATCTTTGAGCGCTTAGGACTTAATATAAAAAAAATTGAGGGGTTTGTTATTAATTTTGTCTCATCTTGTTTAGCGCGCATGCACATATATATATATAAAATAGCGTCGTTATATTAATGAACATGCGAAGCATGTTTGCATAATATATAATATATATAGTATAAGTATGCACATATAGAATACTATATTCTATATTCCGGATTGATTATGGACTTTTATTCTAGTTTGGTTCACTAGAGCCACCAAGTGAACCAAAAGGTCAAACCTTAGGGGTGCGAGAAAAATATTTAAATATAACTATTACATTTAAACCCGGGCTCCATTACAAACGGGTCTTCAAGCGCTCCTTGCTCCTTGATCTCTAATTTTTCAAAAATTAATTCTAACTATTCCTATTACAAAACTATTTAAAATAAATAGAAACCTTGATCGTGATCGAGGGAAGTACATAGGAGGAGATAGAATTTACATTAAGAAAAAATTAGAGAAGGCAAAATCTGTGAGACCCCATTTAATAAAACCCATACATTCATGCATCCAACTAAAATAAAATCCAATCACATTGGTCGATAGTCCATAATCAATCCCATTTATTATCATACACATCATCATATGCATCGATAAATAACATTCATCTTATGAATAATAAACATTTAATATATATATTGATATCATTTAATGGGCAAATTTAGTTAGTATAAAATCTAATTTTGAATCAAAATAAACTCCTTTATTTTAATCCAAATTTAAATTAAAATAAAACTATTTTATTTTAATTTATCCAATTTTGAATAAAATAAACTATTTTATTTTAATCAAAATTTTAATCAAAATAAACTCCTTTATTTTAATTAATTATGGAATCAATTCTATATATATAAAAAAAAAATTATTAAAGGAAACACGAATTCTTTTTTCCTATTCACAAATAAACTCCTTTATTTTGAATAATATGAAATCATATTTCATATCTAAATAAACTCCTTTTTTTAAGAAAATCGGATTTCTTTCTTTCCTATTCACAAATAAACTCCTTTATTTTGAATAATATGAAATCTTATTTCATATCTAAATAAACTCCTTTATTTAAGGAAAAATATAATCCAATTTCAACTCCAATTAGTTATCATGGAATCCAATTCCAACTCTAATTAGTTAGCATGAAATTTAATTTTAAAATTAAAATAAACCAATTATTTTAAAATTAAAATAAACTTTTTATTTTAAAATTAAAATAAACCTTTTATTTTAATTATAAAATTATTGAGAATAATATATTATATATATATATATATATATATTATTAAATAATATATATATATATATATATATATATATATATATATATATATAATATTTATTATAAGTAATAATTTTTAAGGATGATACCCTTTGTTAGAATAATATATATATATATATATATATATATATATATATATATATATATATATATATATATATATTATCCGCATAACCCAATTCCATTTAAACTTTGAATCCTTAAGATGGTTACAAGTAACTATATATATATATATATATATATATATATATATATAAAATTCCAGACTCCTTTATTTAGATTCACGTGCAGTTAGAATCTCAAAAAAAAAAAAATAACTCCTGCCGAATCCTGTAGTAAAGATTCACGCCACTATTGCTTTATTTACCATATAAGTGGATGGGGATTAGTGAATCAGTAGCGAAAAAAAAATAATTTCGCCTTTTTTTTTTTTTTTTGTTTAAATTTTATACAATAAAATTATGCCCAATAAAATTGTTCTAAACACATATCAATATACAAATTAAATCTGAACAATTAATAATTTGCATAAAGGTTTGGCTCGATGCCTTGTTAGGTTTGTAATATTTATGAGCCTTGATCAAATTGCAAAAATTAAGCGGAAGTGAGATAAATCAGAGTTTAAAAAATTTTACAAACCATATACCCGGATCACCCTTTATGCACAATTATTAATTAAACGAAAAGATATAAAGAACAAACATACCCTTGAAGATCCGAGCTTCCTCAGGTACAAGTTCACCTCCAATCCTTTTCGCGTTCAACTTGAATCCACCGGGTTTAGTTCCTTCCTTTGATCAACGTTAGCCACCCAAGTGTTTGGCCTCTAGAGGTGATCCACCAAGGAAGAAGAATTTTCAAGAAGAAGGGGTGGTTGGCTAAACCCTAGTTTTTCTATCTCTATAGAAAAGGCGTACTCTCCCACAAATTAGAATTATTACGTATATCTGATATAAGACTCCTCTTATAAAGATATCAGGTAATCTTATTTAATAAAATAAGGTATTATTTAATAAAACTCTTTTAATTAAATGGGCTCCCTAATCTTATTAGGGATAATTAATTAAACTCCTTTAACTAATTTTTCCTCCTAATCCTATTAGGAATAAATGAGAGTACTTATATTAAATTAATTCCTAAACTCTTTTAGAAATTAAAATAATAATAATTATAATAATATTAATAAGACTCCTCTTATTAATTTATATTTAATATTTCTAAAATATTAAATAATAAATATTAAGCTATTTAATTTATTCTATCACCATAGATTAAATTAAATATACTTAACTATATTATTACGATTATGCCATTAACTTCTTAAATAATTATTCTTCCTTTTATGGTGTGACCCTTTAGGTTCTCCATATTAAACCTAGGTTGTGAATAAATCAATTAGAATAATTCTAATCTTATTTAAATAAATAAATTAAACAATTAATTTATTTAAATAAATAATATTTATTCTATAATAGGGATAAGCCTCCCTAGCGATCAGCGACTTTTTTAGGATAATATAGATTTCAAAATTAATCATTAAAGAACCTTTGAGTAAATAGTTGCCGTACAATTCAATCCTTCCACCATCTGATGTCCCAATTAAATATAAGACATGGAATTCTTTGTCAAGTCTTATTTTATTTAATTATATGTATTTCGATCCTTAAATGCACAACTCAAATAATGCAAATTAGAAACTCCTTTCTAATTTCATTACGCCTTTTGCCGAGGACTCTTTGGGTTGTCATTTATCGAATCACATAGGACATTTCTCTTCTTTTATTAGAAGTGGTAGATTCTTTATTGATCATACATTATCTCCATGTACAACTTATTATACCCAAGCATACCCTTTGATATACCCTAAGGGTCTTAAGGAATAAGTCAAAGTATAACTCATCATACACAAGATACTATGATGATCTCAAGTCCAAGGATCACTTGTACTACTATCACTACTGAGAATTCCTATTGACGAGCAAGTAAAACTCCATTAGGTATTCCTTAGCGAGCCACGTTCAAAGTGAACTTATTCTCTAATAAGCACCTACATACTTACTTTAGTGTCTCCACACAAATGATCATGAGATCAATCATCCTCATCCAATGAGCAAACAACGTATGTACCAATCTATCGGATTCACTAATCCCCAATTTAGTAATCAATGATTGGGAACTATTTTAGTTTTAAGCTTTCTAAGAATTTAGATCTCATTAGAATGATCATCATCATTATTCTAAAAGCATTGCTTAAAACTATGGGTTTATCACATATTATAAAACAGCATCATGTAGATAATTAAAAGCCTTTAATAAATTAATACTTTTTATTAATAAATGAATAAGATTGTTACAAAGTATATGCTTTATCATCAAACATGATTGGCTTGTGTGCATACTACTTTCACATCCTTGTGGGCGATAGGTGTGCTCACCCACGTAATCACAGGTGTAGGCCAATTCTGTAAACACAGCTGTGATATGCACTTGACGATCTTATTATCTGAAAAATCACTATAATATACAACATCAATTAGCATATATTAAAGCAATTTACATCTAAGTTATAATATTTGTGAACATTTTTTAAACTTATACTTATAATACTTAAAAAATTAGTTATAGTCTCCCTATAATATAGACTAGCCACACGCATGCGACGGCATGCATATATGGACATTTCTAGGCACCCAAGACACAAACCAAGAGAAATATACAAATTTTCAATACAATAAGACCAAAACAAAACATTACCAATATAATATCAATCAAAACATTACCAATATACAATGAATGGAATCTTAAATGCTTTTATATAAATGATATACGGACGACGTCACGTCTTTATTAGGAGGAGGTGAATCTGAATAAGAATCCGATCATCGGGATTAGTAGGGGCCTTGGGCACCTTATTAGGCCCCCTACCCAAGCCGCACTTTTTCTGTGCTGCTTCAGAAGCCATCTGTATATTACAAATTTCAAGATGTTATTAGGAGTTGCATTTAAATAGTTTAGTACATAAACATGACAGTGATATAAACATGTATATATATGAATATAAAATGACAATAAACAAAAGTTGCATTTAAATAGTTTAGTACATAAACATGACAGTGATATAAACATGTATATATATATGAATATAAAATGACAATAAACAAAAGTTGCATTTAAATAGTTTAGTACATAAACATGACAATGATATAAAAAACATGTATTGCTAAACATACATTGCATACGTGTTGCAGATTCATAACCATCATCTGCTTCAGATTCTATGTCAGATTCAGTCAATAACTCTTCCTCCTCAGTATCAATGTCATCTGACACAAGTATTGACTCAGGATCTAATTCATGTGGTTCATCTCCATCATCTAACTGGATTACTTCATTGTCGTCCTCCACATTTATTATAGTCTGACTATGAAGCATCTGCTCTTGGTAAATCTCCTCATCAACTAATTCTACACGACTACGGCGGAGTATAAATTACAACTTGCCAATCAGTGGCGGTCTATCCCCTTTTCCTAACGAGACAAGGAGTGTAGTATACTTGTCTTTGTTTGAGTTGGTAAAACAAACGTTTCGTTTGAGTACGCAGACCTATGGAGGTCAATATCGACAATTCCATGTATGCATCAACACGTATCCCTTTTACGAATCAAACCAGCGGCACTTGAACAAGTGAATATGACCCCGATGCGTGCCGCATGCGAAAACTCTACGATTTCCTCCAACTCCCCATAAAAGGCACGACCAAGCTCATTGTAACAATCTCCTTGGACACACACTCCAGAGTTCGTTGTTCTTTTACCGCGCCCATATGCCTTTGTGTGAAATTCACAACCATTTATTTTGTAACCATTCATGGCTAACTTGATCCTTATGCGGTCCCATAGCTAGGACTTGTACATTAGTTGGAATCGTTGATCCCTCAGTCAAAGCCTACAAAAACTCCATCTTATTAAATGAAGTCATAGTTAAACTCCATCTTATATTATATATATATATATATATATATATATACACTACGTGCTTAAAAATTGAACTTACTTTGTCCTTTAGCCAAAGTGCAAAGTTTTTATCCCGATTGATTTGAATATCTTTAGCAGTTATGTCGGCATGCTTTACTTTTAACTCGTCATCGTACAATCTATACCATGTTATAAACATTAACATATTGGAATAAATTTTCAACTTAAAAGATAAAATATCATGTTTACATGTGTACCTCACAAATTCGTCAATCTCCTCGCAATTGAGAAGAATGTAAGTATGTGCGACATGTAATTCTTGCTCAGAGAGGAATATGCGCTTCCCTTTTCCATAAGCGCGGCCCGATAGACCAAATACAGAGAGCCGACCATTTAGTTCAACATTTCCCCCATCATTATGTCTCGATACTCGATTGGCCTTTGTCAAGACTTCGTCAGGAAAATGATGCGAGACAAACGTAGATATCTCATCAAATCAGTATGCCTCGCATATCGACCCCTCGACATAAGCTCTATTCTTCACCTTCCTCTTAAGGTTTCCCATCACCCTCTCGAAAAGGGTACATCCATCTATATTGAATGGACCCCCAACACGAGCTTCATGGGAAGATGGATTTGCAAATGCTCCATGGAGTCAAAAAAAAAACCGGTGGGAATATTTTTCCGGTTTTACGTGATCTCTATGATGTTCTTCTCAAGTACAAACATGTCCTTCTCATTCAATGATTTTGAACACAAGTCTTTGAAGAAAGCGACTAAGATCCGTCAAAGCATCCCATATTGGTTTATCAAGTAGATCCCGAAATGCTATAGGCATGAGTCTCTCCATGAACACGCGATGATCATGACTCTTCATCCTTGCAATTTCCCACCGTAACACACCTTGCAATGTTTGACGCATATCCATTTGGTAGTTTCAGAGACTTAACCCATGCGTACACATCTTCAACTTGCTTTTTGGACAATGTGTATCTTGCATGCAGTTTGACAATCTTACCATTAGGAGATTCATAAAGTTCTAATCCAGGACGCTTACAAATATCTTTCATGTCCAAACGTGCCTTATCGTTATCTTTTGTCTTCCCCGTAACATTCATCACAGTGTTAAACACATTGTCAAACACATTCTTCTCAATATTCATCACATCTAGATTATGACGAATCAAATTTGTAGACCAATAAGGCAATTCCCAAAAGATGCTTCTTTGAACCCAGTTATGAGATTCACCAAACCCATTGATTATGTTTGTCGCATCAACCTTACCAAATGGGATAACCGGCAATCTCATCACACGATCTCGCATCTCCGTTCCCGACAATCGTGGTGCAGGCATATCATTATCTACTTTCCCTTTCCTGAAGTGTTCTCTATTTCTTCGAAACGGGTGATCTACTAGTAAGAACCGACGATGACAGTCAAACCAACAAGGCTTTCGACCTTTTGATAGATTAAACGACTTTGTATGCTCCATACAATACGGACAAGCCAACTTCCCGTGTGTACTCCATCCAGCTAACATACCATAAGCTGGGAAGTCACTTATAGTCCACATAACCGCTGCCCTAAGGTTGAAATTTGTTTTCGTTCCAACATCCCAAGTCTGTACTCCATCCTCCCATAATACCTTTAACTCGTCTATAAGAGGTCTCAAGTAAACATCTAAGTTCTTTCCAGGACTCTTAGGACCAGGAATCACGAGTGAAAGAAATAAGTATGTCTGTTTCATACACATCCAAGGAGGCAAGTTATGCGGAGTAACAATCACGAGCCAACATGAGTGCGGAATAATTTGAGTGGCCAAACGGTTGAAACCATCGGTGGACAATCCAAGCCTCACATTTCTAGGTTCCAATGCAAATTCGAGGATGTGCTAAGTTGAAATCTTTCCAAGCACGCCCATCTGCGGGATGATTTAGTTCTCCATCTTTATTTGGAGATTTCGCATACCAACTCATATGTTGGTGATCTTGAAGACATGTACAATCTTTTTAGTCGATGTGTTATTGGAAAATACCTTAGAATCTTAAGCGGTATACTTGATTTTTTTTAGTCACACCCTCTTTATTAGGCCTAAACCGATCATGATCGCAAAAGCGTGCACCTTGTCATCTGTTCATTTTCCTTATAAAACAACATGCGATCGTTGGGACATGTATCGATCTTTTGGTATCCAAGACCCAACTTCTTTACCATTTTCTTACAAAAGTAATAGTTACGGGTAATTTTACCGTCAGCAACATATACTCTTAATTGCCTTCAAGAGTGACTCAAAACACTCATGGCTCGTGTTGTGATCACCTTGATGTTAAGTAATGTCGCCACTCGCAGACAATGTAGTGTGTTTGGTGCAACCATGCCACAATGGCTTGCTACCCTCGTCTAACAACTTAAAGAAGTCTTTGGCATCGAATTCATAGGTTGCTCTCGCCTTGCTCCCAATCAAAATCGGCCTGCAATATCATGGACCATTTCATTCATACGATGAGTACTACTACCCGAATTGTGTACTTGTGTGATGCCACCATCTCTTCTACGCCCATGTGCCCACCATTCTTTCGTAATTTCTCATGAACCCGAAACAAGTAAATGATAGTTTACCATGTCTCTATCCATATAATTTACATTCTTACACTTTAAACATGGACATCGATATCTGCGACTTACCATTCATACATTACGGGTGACTATCGATACTCCAAAAACACTTGGCAACCAGATCTAAATTCAATCAGAAGACCTATCCGGGCACTTGATTTTAAATCGTGCCATCCAACTACTGATGCGAATAGAGGTCCATGATTCCACGGTACCTACTACAGACAACATTATAAATGTTAATTAACATATGACTTGAGTATACTTGTAACCATATGACTTGAGCATACTTGTAAGCATGCATAACTTGGTTGAGCAATTTATAAGCTTCGTAACATTTTGTAGCTTTATTCTTATATACATAAGTGTTAAATACCCTTGTTAAAAAGATAAGCAGTCTCTTTATTGACCATGTGTGTCTAGTTACTTTCTTTGTTGCACTAATAGGTTCCCTAAAGATCGCTTTATTTTGGCTTAATTATTTCAATAGCTTACCATGCTAACAACCAAGCTTGGCTTGGCCGTGAGTGAGCTTGGCTAAGCTTGGTGTGGCCTCAGCGTGGCCTCGTTGCCCCAAGCCCAGCCCATCAACTCAATAGCCCCTTAATAGGCTCTAGTGGATCAACAATAGGCTCGTTAATAGTATAAATGTTCGCAACTACCCGACTAATAAAAAATTAGCGAGTCTCCCTATAATATGGACTAGCCACACACACGACGACAGATGTATATAAAGTCATTTCTAGGCACCCAAGACTCAAACCAAGAGAAATATACAAATTCCCAATATAATAAGACCAAAACAATAACGATAAATCAGTATCAAGACTAGATAAACCAAATTACAGCTATAGAAAACACACTAATAAACCAAATTACAGCTCTAGATCCAATCTAGGGTTGTGTCTATCAATGGGTAAAACAGTATCAAGACTAGATAAACAAAAGCAGTCTACGGGGTTTTAGGAATGGAATTTATAGGAAGATTAGCGGGGGAACCACCAAGAATCAGTACACTGAAATAAAATCAAAAAATAATCCTACAAAATTTGCTATTGCAAAACAGAATAAGGAAACTAAAAGTTTAGGGATATACGTGTCAGGGCATAAAACTTAATTTCTATGAAATAATCGTCAGAGATAAATGTTACTATTCCATATATATATCAAATATACACACTATACCTAAACATGCATAAACAAACCAAAAATTGATACATTCTTTTCTGTTCATACATTACATATCAAACTCAAATTTATACAAATTAAAACTTAATTGTAGAATATGTATTTACACAAATCAAACACTAATTGCAGTATACAATACAATACATATCAAATCCAAATTTCCAATATATCAAACCCAAGTTGAATTCAGCCTCGATTAATATATAACAAATTAAACCCTAGATTAAATTTCAAAACTCAAATTGAACACTAATTCATTCGAGGATTCATCATTTTTATAACAAAATAAATTTAAACCCTAAATTAAACACAAATTCTAGCATATTAAACAAACAAATTAAACCCAAAATTAGTTTACCGGTGTGGTGAAGTGGTGGTGCGGCGGTGGTGAAGTGGGTAGTGTAGCGGTGGTGCGGCAGTGTAGGTCCTCTCTTCCCCTTACTCCCTCTTCTCCCTCGTGTATCTCTTTCTTTTTTTTTCTTCTACTGATATCGCGAACCTGAGTCTAAATAAGTTTTAGTTGATCAATGATCCGGCGTCAATGACCGCTTTGGGTCATTGATTTTTTACGACGTGGCCCTTTAGCGATCGCTGATGCGATCATTTGATATATATTGGTCGCAATAAATAAACGCTACCACCTTTTCGCACCAATTTTGGGAGGGAAACTAATGTAATGATGATAGAAGCAATGACCGCGATGCTAACAATTCGATAGTAAATTGCGACTAGATTCAATTACGGTCGCTAATGTTGGTCGCTATAAGTATTATCTGCGACCGGATATGCGGTCGCTGATATCCTTGGTCGCTGATAGGCCTTTTTCTTGTAGTGATTTAGGCCAGTCAAACTACATGTCAGGAACTCGGCGTTTGAAGATCTGGGTTACCCAGAAAATCTTCATGAGGCAGTTTGGTAAACTTACTTTGACCGTGATTATTTTCGATTCTATTGTTAATCTAGGTGATCTAATAGTATATATATGTAGTCCATATACCAGTTTATAACAACTAACTAACAACATGGCCAAAATACTAACATACAGCAAGATCAAGACCATGCAAAGTGACTGTCAGAAAAATCTGGGTTTCTGGGTTACCCAAAAACCAGATTTCATGAACGGTCAACGAGTTTTGACCACTGATAACTTACGATCTAGACATGCTATGACCCTGATTCCATTTTCAGATCACAGTCCTTATGTCATAGAACAGATCCAAAACATCTAACACATAAAGATTTAAGGCCTCTGACATTCGACTATCAGGCCACTTTTCAATTTTTTTCTAGATTTTTGAAAAATGTTATTTCGTGCACTTTGATGTTATGGATTCACTATATAGCAACCCAAATCATCAAGTGACACCTTCAAACACAACTTAAAACAACAACTAACATCAAACAACATGTATCACATGATTTTCGAAATTTTAGGGTTTATACCTTTTTGAGCTTTGATCTTGATTTCTGATCTTTTGATTTTGATCTTGGAATGCTAAAGGCTGATCATGGATTTATTTCTCACTCTTTCTCACTCTATATCTCGAAATCTTAAAGAGAGAAGGGTTTTGGATAGAATGGTAAGTAAAGTAAAGATTTTTCTTTACTTTAATCTCACCCTTTTGATTCTAGTGGCTATGAGTGTTGTGATGTGGCCTTATGGAGCTGATTCAAGGTGTATGGTGGTTACCCAAGAGATGTGGCCACAACTTTGGCCATAACTCTTTACTTAGATTTTTAAATAAAGGGTATTTTAGTCTTTTCGCACACAAATTTAATGGCATTTTTGTCAACTAGCCCAAACCCTTAGGATTTAGGGTTTGGATTAGGGTTTAGGGTTTGAACCATTTTAGGGTTTAGAAAAATAAAATCTAGAATTTCCAAATTAGGTTTTCAAAAATAGAAAATTAATATTTCAAAAATATAATTAGAATTTTCTAATTATATTAAAATTTACTAATCATAATTTAAATCTTGCTAATTAGGATTAATATATCATAATTAAAATTGCTAATTAAGCAATTAGGGTAAAAATGGTCATTACGGTTTATAACCCACGAATTAGGGTTTCTAATAGAAAAATAATTTTCTAATTTAGAAATTAGATTAGGGTTTTCTAATTAATCATAACTTGAAAATTAGGATTAGGGTTTCCTAGTTAACATTAAAATTATTGAAATAACAATATGGTTTTCCCCAATTATAAATTAGGGTTTCAAGTCCCGAAATTAGGGTTTTCTAAATGTGAAATTAGGGTTTAAAACTTTGAAATTAGGGTTTGCTAAATAATTAAGATTTACCCTAATTAATATTATAATACTCAATAGCACTAGAGCATTATAATTATCCTTTAAGTTCCCAAATTAGGGTTTTAAATTTTTGAATTAGGGTTTCGAATTCCCGGAACCGACATTAGGGTTTCAGAACCGATTTTAGGGTTTCTTGTTAATCGCTAGTGTTTTTTAACCGAACGTTGACGTTCTTAATATATACTTAGGGTTTGTTACAGATATTGTTTATCTGGTCAACCCTTGACCCTTAACCACATATTGTACACATATACGACCATATACACAGAACATATTCATATATTCCTTAATCCTAAATAATTCACCTAAATCCTTCACGGAATTTTGAAATCCTTAAAATTTCTTCTCAAAAATATCAAACGGATACCCTAATTTTCTGTCTAGGTTTTAATTTTGAACCTTAAATCAATTAATAAAAATTTTAAAAATATTTTAATTCTCGGGTTGTCACAAATAGAATACAATACATCTGGCTAAACATCTCCTTTTCAATTAGTATTGTGAGCCATCTAGAAGGCTGATGATGTCATTAGATTTGATGGACATTTAAAGCTACCATCTTAGCTTCTTGTTTCATTTGATGCTTTTGGTGTTAATGTTTGATTAACAAAAGAAAGTTTATCCTTTATAGACACAAACAACACATAAGAGAGACATACCTTCCCCCCCCCCCCCCCCCACCCCCCCCCTCTCTTTCATCTTTTTCTTTTCTCAAACAAGTCTGTCAAGAGGATGTGGAAACAACCATATGATTTTTAGAAATTACACAAAGACACACATTTACCTCATTAAACTCCTAAATTTACACTGGGAAGCTGCATTCTTTACTCAATAGCCAGTCTCATACGTATTTTCCTTTTAATTCATATTTATGCTCTTTAGCATTTTCAAAATGGTTATGGATCTTCCTTTTTAAGTTGTATTTCACACATCAAACTCGTGGCTGGCCCAATGTATATGGGCATCGATCATCAAGGTTATATTGTTCTTCAAATGCTTCTTTGTAAACTTCACGATAAATAAACAATTGCCCCCGTTTACTTCTCTTACTTTGTGCTTCTTGAATGGGTTAAAAGAACTATGCTTTAAGAAATACTGAAAATAGAACAATTCATTTTATTTTCTGGCCCCAACTCAATGGCTTTTGTATTGCATTTTCTTTTCTTTTCTTGTGAAGAAGAGAATTGGAGGGGAAGGGGGGGTTGAAGCAGTGGGGATCGCTGCTAAAAGCTGAAGAACAGTGATTAGAATAACATCGATTTATACTGATAGCTTGAATAGTGATTTGAATTATTTAATAGATTTAGTGACATAACTTGGCTCTGCCCATGTGGATCATGGGGGAGCAATGAAATACTAGACCTTTCGAGGATGCGAAGGGGTTGATTGTGTCGTGCTATGCATTTTTTATTCTCTTATATTTTGGATCAAATAAGTGTTTTTCAACATCAGTAGTTTCTTTTGTGTTTTTTAGGGAGTCAATGGGTGGTAGCACAAAATTGTGTAATATCTTTATCGTTTTGTTTGTAGAAGGTTATATATATGGGGTTCAAGGTGAGGTTAGGAGGTATAAAAGCATTCCTTTTAGTTTTGTTACCCATTCATTTATTGTACAGGTCATGTGAGTTTCTTACTTTCTCTTAAAGACATACATTCTGTACTTTAAAGATTTATTACAAAAAAAGTCTGATATTTTTGTGTGCTGGATAATTGATATTGTTTTAAGGCTTGATGTTCCGTGCATATATTCTTCATTTTTGTAAAGACCTCCCTATACATACACTGGCTTTTGTAATACACATGTTTTCGATTTTGTTTTGTAGCAGGAAGAAAATAAAGAAAAAATTGTCCAACATGACGAGGTTATTATACCATATATTTAAGGTTTTATATTCATATACAGTTTTTTAATGCACTAACATGATATGCATGCTTGAGTAGGGTCAGGCAGAACCCTTGTTCCCTGATGGGAATTTCCCCCATATTGCTATCAATGTCTTCATGCCGAGTTTTATATTAATTCTATATACTTTTTTAATGCATGTTTCTTTATATATAATGACATTTTAAAGCACTATCTGGGAGACTGCATTTTGGAATGTTAAGAATATCCCTACCTTATCTGGTTACTTACTACATCATTGTATATTTTTTTTGATTGTGCAGATATTTATATGAAAATAAACCTGTCTTTTGATGTTTCCTGCCAACTCTGCAGGGAAGTCTGTATCGACCAGTAAACCTGCAAGGTTTGTTGGTGTAGCTTCCAAATATCATGTACATCCCAATCATCGTAACAAGTTTGAGAAGAATCCAGGGCCATTTGTAATAAGATTTCGGATGATGATAGCGGAAGCGACTCTGAAGAGTGCAGACAATGAAATGCATGTAAAACTAAAAGTGAAACACTGGGAGTGGCTGCAAGTAGAAGACCACCTGCTGCTTCGTTTGCAAAAGTGCAAATGTTGCCAGGGAATGCCAGAAATGACACCATGGTGCCTAGAAATGCATCTTTGAGTCGTACATTTGTCTCATCAATGACCAAAATTAACGGAGTCTCTTCTAATAATGGTTGGCCTCTATTAGGCAAGCAAAGATCTCATGTCAAAAATATCAATCTTCTTAACAAAAATAAAGTAGAACATGAACATGGAGGTAACCAAAATGTTTGTTTGAATAATAGTAAACTTCAAGACATTCGACAACTAATTGCAATTAGGGAAAATGAATTAAAGCTTAAGGCTGTGAACCAAAAGGAGGAATTGGCCTCAGGTTCATGTAGGAATGATAGTGCTACATTTTTGAGCAATAAAGCAACTAGCCTATATAGAGAAGCTCCTGCTGATTTTGCACAGTTTGAACTTAAAGAGCCAGATAGAAAGCGCCTAAAAATCAGTGAATCTCAATCATGTCCGATAAATTCAGATCACAAGCAAGGTATTCCTGATGTAGACTCAACTTTAGCACCAGTGAAGTACGTGCTAGATAGCTATGGTCAGCAGATTATAGATAATTGTAATTATTGTGACAAAGAAATTGCCCTCGGAACAACTCAGTGGCAAAAAGATGAGGAAAATTGTGGCTCTGTTTTGGCCGAAAATTTACCTAGTGTTGTGAAAGAAGGTATTCTTTCGCTTATTTTATATTAACTTTTCTCCATGACCTATAGTGTTTAGTAAATAGAGTGCCAATGATCATGCAGGCACTGCATTCATCCCTTATAGTAGTCAGTGTAACAGGATCATGAAGTTGGCAAGTCCTTCTGCAAGAGCTGCAAATATGCATGTGGAAGCTACAAAGAAATTAGTAAGTTGTAAAAGTTTACAAATTATACGTTTTTTTCAATACTCTTGAATACGTTGGCGTTTAATTGGTATGTTGGACCAAGCAGATATGATATTGAAGCATAATTGCAGGTTTGATACTTACATGTTGGCGATGATGATGATCATGAAATAACTACCTCCTTCAATACTGCATTGCATCTTTTATATGATGAATTTCCGTGCTACGTTTACAGAAGACGAGGGACGAAATTATGAAGTGTACTCTCTCTATATATGTAGATATATACTTTGATTGAAGAACCGTGGTAGCTTTAGATGGTTAATTGTTAAGATAATGAATGATTATGTAGTGGATGATTTTATTAAGTTAATAATATTTTAGTTTTTTGTATTTTTGCCATTATTTGCTATGGGGACATTGAGTCAGCCAGGTACACAAAAAGAATATCAAATTTTGATTTGGCAACAATATAATTCGTTACTAAAGCATTGAACAAGTTTTCCTATAGCAACAATTTTTTATACATTTATCAACAAATTTTCGTTGCCAATGGCATTAAAAATATAATATTTGGCAACGAAAAATTAACCTAATAAAAATGGAGAGGATATTGTTGCTAATACTAAAATAAAAGGTAATATTTTTTATCGTTGCAAATCATATCAACTTTCGTTGCACATAAAGAAACGATAACATATAATGTTGTTGCTAATTGATGACTTTCGTTGCTATTGAAAAATAACCAGTAACAAACATTTTCATTCATTGATTCAAAGATAATGTCGTTATTGAAATAATATAATCGAATAGCGAAAATCGTTGCTAAAAAGTTCACATTCCGCAACGAAAGCAAGTTTAGGCAACAATTTTCATAATTTACTGCAACGAAAAATGGCTTTACAAAATGGTATCAATTGCAACGAAAATGCATGGTCGTTGGCAAAAAAGTGAGTTCATTTCGTTGCCAATTAGCAAGCTTTTGCAACGAAATGGGGTTTTTAGCAACGAAATTTTAATTATTCTATAACAATACATTTTGTTGCTAAAGGATCGATGTCTCTGTACGAAAGTCAAATTTCGTTGCAAAATGTATTACTTTTGGCAACGAAAAAAATACGTTCGTTGCAGAATAATTAACAACGCTCATTGTGCAACGAAAGACGCAACGACAGTAAAGTCGTTGCCAAAACCCTTTTGCAATGAAATTTGGCACCTTTAGCAACGAAAATCGGTTGTTGCTGAAGCCCCATTTTTTTGTAGTGTACGTTGTTATATTATACCCCCCTTATAAGGATTCTGTCCCCAAATCTTTCCATAAATTAATCAAACAACTGAGGGTAATTCTTCATCATCTTTTCATCAAGTTCCCACGTTGCTTCTTCGGCATCGTGGTTCCTCCATAACACCTTTACCGAGGGTACAACTTTATTCCTAAGAACTAGCTCTTTTCTATTAACGATTTGAATAGGAATTTCCTCGTACGTCAAATCTTTCTCAACATGAATAGGCTCATACTCTATTACGTGCTTATAATCTGGCTTATAAGGACGTAACACAGATACATGAAACACATTGTGTATGCGTTCTAAGTCTGGAGGTGATTCTACCATGTAAGCTACCTCTCATACCCTTTTTAATATCTCAAAAGGTCCTATAAATAGTGGACTTAACTTCACTTCTTACCAAAATATATCTTTCCTTTCCAGGGAGATACCATTAGAAATACGTACGAGCCGACTTCAAACTCTCTTCTCATTCGATGAGCATCTGCATACTTTTTCTATCTGTCTTGAGCTGCTACCAGTCGCATTCGTATACACTTAACTATATCCATTTTTTGCTGCACCATTTCAGGTCCTAGCATTCGGTGTTCTCCTACTTCATCCCAACACAATGGTGTTCTGCACTTCCGTCCGTATAAAGCTTCGTAAGGCGGCATGCCTATGCTTGCATGAAAACTGTTGTTATATAAAAACTCTACTAGCGGTAGATGATCGTCCCAACTACCTTTAAAATCCATAACGCAAGATCTCAACATATCTTCTAACGTTTGAATTGTTCTTTCGCTCTCCCCATCTGTCTGCGGATGATAAGTTGTACTTAACTTCAACTGCGTTCCCATCTATTCTTGCAGACTTCTCCAGAAATTTGATGTGAATCGTGGATCACGATCTGACACTATCGAAACGGGTACCTCATGTCCGGAAATAATTTCATTAACATAAAGTTTAGCTAACTGATCTAAGTTAAACTTGACTCTTATTGGCAAAAAGTGAGCCGACTTCATCAATCGGTCCACTATTACCCAAATAGCATCGTACCCTTTCTGTGTAGTTGGAAGTCCCACCACAAAATCCATCGTGATGTTCTCCCACTTCCATTTCGGAATCTCCAATTACTATAACAAGTCGTTTGGTCATTGATGTTCGGCATTAACGTTTTGACAAGTTAAGCACCTACTTACATATTCTGTTATCTCTCTCTTCATGTTTGGCCACCAAAAACTCTATCGAAGGTCTTGATACATCTTAGTACTACCAGGATGAATCGAGTACCTTGAACTATGAGCCTCTTGTAATATTTCTTCCTTTAACTCCATTTCACTTAGAACCCAAATTCTTCATTCAAATCATAATAACCCCTCATTATCAAGACTATACTTTCTCTTTTTCATCTGCTAGCTGCTTCTTCATCTGGTTACACTCATCATTTCTGAGTTTTACCTCTTTGACTCTCTCTACAATGGTAGATCGAATCTCCGTTGTAAGTAGTTTCTGACCTGACTCACTCGGTAACTTCAACTTTAACTCCATTCTAGCCATCTCTGTTATTAACTCAGTTTGAGCCGTTAACATATAAAACTTTTCCCGACCCTTCCTACTTAAGGGACAGGCCACTACATTGGCTTTTCCTGGGTGATACAGGATATCGTAGTCGTAATCCTTTATCATCTCCAGCCATCTCCTCTGTCTCATATTTAAGTCTCTTTGTGTGAAGATATATTTTAAACTTTTATGGTCCGTGTATATCTCAAATTTTTCACCATATAGGTAATGCCTCCATATCTTTAAGGCAAATACCACCGCTGCCAGTTCTAGATCATGAGTAGGATAAATTTTCTCATAATCCTTTAACTGCCATGATGCGTACGCAATGACCTTGCCATGCTGCATGAGCACACAACCTAGTCCTCTATGTGAAGCATCGTTATAAACTACAAAATTCCATGTATCATCGGGTAAAGAAAATACAGGTGCTTTACTCAACCTTTTCTTCAGTTCTTGAAAACTATTGTCACACTTCTCTGTCCACATGTACTTCACTTTCTTCCTTGTCAAATTAGTCAACAAAGTATTTATCTTAGAAAAATCTTGGATAAATCTTCGATTGTATCCCACTAACCCTAAGAAACTCCATACCTTAGTTGGTGTTTTCGGTTGTTCCCAATTAATCACTGCTTCTACCTTTGTTGGGTCTACTAAAATTCCATCTCTGTCAATAACGTGTCCCAAAAACTGCATTCTTTCTAGTCAAAATTCACACTTAGTGAATTTTGCATATAACTTCTCCTTCATTAGTGTGTCCAACACTAATCTTAGGTGTTCAGCGTGATCTTCTGGTGTCTTGGAATAGACTAGAATGTCATTGATAAACTCTACGACGAACTTGTCCAAATATTATTTGAACACTCTGTTCATCATATACATAAATGCAGCTGGTGCATTCTTCAACCCAAATGACATCACCAAAAACTCGTAATGGCCATAACGAGTCCCAAATGTCATCTTAGGTACATCCTATTTCCTAACTTTTAACTGATGAAACCCCATTGACAAATCTATCTTAGAAAAATACTTTTCCCCTTTCAATTGATCAAAGAGATCATCGATCCTGGGCAATGGGTATTTATTCTTTATCGTTAATTTTTTCAACTCTCGATAGTCGATACAAATTCTCAATGATCCGTCCTTCTTCTTCACAAATAGTACCGGTGCTCCCCACGGTGAAACACTCGGTTGAATGTATTTTCTATCCAACAGTTCTTGTAATCGAACCATTAACTCCTTCATCTCTACCGTTGACATACGATACGGTGCCCTTAAAACTGGTGCCGCTTCTGACACAATATCTATTACGAATTTGATCTCCTTATCTGGTGGAAGACCCAATAATTCGCTTGGAAATACATCCATGAATTCTTTGACTAAAGGAATTTATTCAAACGTTGCTCCCACTCTCTGGGTATCAACAACATGACACAAATAACCTACACATTCCTTTCTCAACAATTTCCTAGTTTGTGTCATAGTAAGACTACACGAACGTCCCGGTGACTTGCTACCGTAAAACACTACCTTATGTTGCTTCATCGTTCTAATATTTACACATTTCTTTTGACAATCTATAATTGCACCATGGTTAAACAACCAATCCATCCCGAGAATTACATCGAATTCTCCCAACTTTATCGGTATTAAATCAACCGATAATTTATAACCTCGTATTTCTACACAACAATGCCTATGAATATGTTCAACAGGAATTATCTCTTCATTTGCTACCTTAATATTTAAAGGTATAGACAATCTCTCGGAAAGTAATCCTAACCGTCTAGCAAAATCACATGCTATAAAAGAACAAGTAGCATCCGAATCAAACATCACATAAGAATTTATATCGTTGATTGAGCGAATACCTGTAACTACATCCCCTGATGCAACTGCATCCTGGACCTTCATATTAAAGGTGTGGGCCATTGGCCTACTCGTCTGAGTTGGACCACTAATAGCTAACTTACCACTATTAGTGCCCTTGCTACCATCCATCCCCTTCTTCGGGCAATTCTTCGCCATGTGATCAGTTGATCCACATACGAAGCATCTGTGATTCTTCTTCGGACTTGGACAATGAGGCGAAATATGCCCTTCCTGTCCACAGTTGTAACACACCGCTTTACCCTTGAGACAAACTCCTAAGTGAGTCTTCCCACAATTCTTACATGCCTCCATCCTCTTCTTAGGATCTCTTTGCTTTACTCCGGTATTCCAAGAGTTAAAAGTCTTCCTCTTTTTCCCGTTGCCACTCCCTCTGGCTCCCTCTGTTTTCATTCCCCTGTCTACCTTAGTCTTGTTCTTCTTCTCTTTGTGGTATTGGCTTAAAGCCTCATTACCACCCTCGACAATTATTGCCTTCTCCAGAATGGTTCCAAAGGGGTTACTTTGAAACACTGATATCCGACTATAGAGCCAGAGTTTCAAGCCCTGCTCGGATCTCCTTGCCTTCCTCACCTCCGTATCCACCTGATGTGGAGCAAACCTCACTAGTTCATTGAACTTGGCAGCATATTGGGGAACAGTCATGTCCCCTTGTTTTAGCTCTAGAAACCTCATCTCCATCCTACCTTGCATACTCGTGAGAAAATAGTTCTCGAAGAAAATCTACTTGAACCGTGTCCACGTTACATTTTCCACTCCAGCCCTAACCTGGTTTGCCTCCCACAAGAAGTTGGCCTCTCCTTTCATCATATAGGTGGCAAAAGAAACCTTCTGCCCCTCTTCGACATTTTCAATAACAAATGCCTTCTCAATCTCTTTTACCCAAGTTTGGGCTTCTATAGGGTCCATAGTTCATTTGAACTCTGGCGGACCTATACTCTTAAAATCCTTAAACGTAGTAGCACGTACTATCGTAGGATTTACAGGTATATTAGCCCCATTTCGATTAAAGGCAGCTGTTAATAAATTAACAAACTCCTGCATCGGGTTAATTAGTCCCCTTTCCAGTTTATTCACGTTTGCTTCTTGATTTCGTTGTATTCTTCTTGGCGGCATCTTTCTGTTAAAATAAATAACACTTCATTATTGCTTTCTTCTTGTTAATTAGTTATTATTAATTTTTTTAAACAATAACTCATTACACAACATGTTAAATAAAAGACTTATATTGATATGCTTCTTCCTTGTAGTATAATACTACATCGCTCATCATTACACAACCTTGGCTGATTAAATTACCTTCCAACAATTACATTCCAAAAATTGGGATTTACAAAAGACTAACCTTTGATTCTACAAAAGAGGGTTTTACGTCACTACATAAATAAAACATATTTACATGTTTAATCATACTCTAGTTACTAACTAGATTACATTTGCCTAATGGCATTCTCGTATTCTTCATTGGCAAGACTGGCAATCACATCTCGAATGATAGTATACCGAGTATGCCCTGCCTCCACAGGATACTCAGCCACTTGTCGCTGATAATCCTCGTGTGAACTCTTATGTACATAGGACATTCTACTGATCTTCTGCTTCTTAGCCTTTAGCTCCTGCCTAAGCTCAAAGGTCTCGTGTTTTAGCTCATGAACCTTGTCCTTTGCTAAAACCTTCTCATTATGCTCTTCCTCCCACATCATCTCCATGTCTTTCTTGTTTGTCAAGATGTCATGGATTTCCTCCTTTAATTCTTTCACTTCTTTCCCCAACTGGATATTCCTATCCAGAACCGTCATGAACAACGCCTTCATTGGCTCCCTCGGAGTCATCTCCTCTATAGTTACTATCGTATTAAAAGATACCACCTCCACCTCATCCTCTAACATGCCATCGAACAAGGATGTAAAGCCTAAGTTCTCAGAATCTTCAGACTCAACCACTATAATAACTCAATATTTTCAATATAATTAAATAATAAATTTTGCATTTAATTTTTTTATATATAAAGGTGGGATTATGTGCAAAGAGAAGTATATGTATTCATGTGATAAATAAAACTTATTATTACATGAATAATTATAAATAAATTCTTTTTAAGAATTATTGATCATTATAGATTATATTCTTATATTAAATGAATTTTGTAATAAAAATATTTATTATTTATTTTCCATGAAGATATGATTATTGCATATGATATGATTATTAGGATTATTAGTATTTTATTATATTAGTTAAGTTAATTATTTTAACCTAATTAATAAAGGTATATATATAAGGATAGGTAGGTTATGGATTCAAAACCCTAATTACGGATTTTGAATAAGAATGAGAATAATAATATAATATTATTTATATTTCAATGCTATAATCAAGCATAATATATGTGTAATGTAATTTATGTATATGATTATAGTAAAAATGTATAAAACCCTAGCATTAGTGATAAACTATAGAAGTCAATTATGAGTATAAGATTTGTTAAGTAATGTGATATATAATTAATGACCACTATTATGTTTCTTTGTTAATTAGGTAAACCCTAATTAATATTTAGAAACCCTAATTACTAAATTAGAACCCTAATTGCTAAGTTATAAACCTTAATTATTAATTTATCAAGTTTTATAGTAATTAATAATTTATAAAGCCTAATTTGAAAGTCCTAAGTGATTAGGAAACCCTAATTCACCTTTTTAGAAACTAAAATTTACATTTTAGCCCTAATTACATAATCCTAGAAATAAAGCTTATGAAATCTTAGGGTTAAACCCTAATGGTCAAACCCTAAGGGTTTAGAAATGAATTGACAACTTTGCCACTAAAAGTAAAAGCCAAATGACATAACTGCCCTTTTGAATATTTTAATAAGGTGGGTGTAGATGTAGCCCTAGTAAGTAGTTGGTGACCAACCGTAGCTAGCCATGTGGCCTAGTAATCACTTTAATCAGCCATCTAGATCAGCTATAAACTTTGCATCATGGATCAAAGAGCATACAAGTAAGTTGTGATGCCCCCAAAATAGGTCCATTCCATCCAACCCATTCTGAGTCGCCAAATACATGGTACATAAATAACTACAACTTTATTAATACATTTGTCGTGCAAAATACGACAACATATATACTGTGAGTTTAAATACAATTATTGTCTTCTAGACAATATACATACCCAAATAAATCCCCATCACAATTATTGATACATTATTTTATAAAAATAGTGAGGACTACTAAACAACTCTCTCTAGAACCTTCATTCCATACCCCGACTAGTACTCGCTACATTCTCGCCTCCTGAGAAGAAAAATGGAATAAAAAGTAAAAGGGTGAGCTCAACTAGCCCAGCAAAGAATATTATGACTAAGATAATATACAACAAATTATCGTTAGTCTTCAACAGGGAAAAATCTAATAGAATACAATAGACAACCAATTTTAAATCAATCTTCGCAGCGGAAATAATAATTCATTAGAAGAGTTAAGTAGAGAATGCAAACTACTATCTTCTATTTATGAATTTAAAAGTTCATCGTCGATATTTTATCCGTGTAACATCAATCAATATATATCTAGAATCAAATATTCATCTTTGCACTACAGGCCAAAGTTATTCATCAGTTGGTCATGTTCATCTAAACACCTGTTCATCTTTGCACTACGGGCCAAAGATATTAATCAGTCGGTCATGTTCATCTCAACACCTGTTCATCTTTGCACTACGGGCCAAAGATATTCATCAAGAAATCATTCATCTTTGCACTGGGCCAAAGATATTCGATAATATCATCATTTAGGACCGAGGATGATGAAAAATATTTTTAAAGAAAGCGAATCCGGTGAAACAAAATGACAAGGATTAAGGATTAAGGATTCGTACTTTTGTTTTATCCACGTCCAAAAATACCTCAAAAATAATCATAGTGGTGTAAAATTCAAGAATGATCAAAACATGGATACAATCAAAGCTAGTATCCGAATAGATATTTTAGACGAAAAGAAAAATTTTCATTTTTTGATGAATAGTCTTAGTAGATTCGTGAATAGATCAGATATCGTGAATAAAGGCCGTATACATGAATAGTAACTTCAACACCAAAAGTTCCAAATTTGATAAAAAAACTTCAGATCAATATTTTAACATAATGATATTGAAGAAATAATATCATTACGAAAAAAAATAATATCCCTTACCTCGAAAGACAGTACTTCTAGTTGAAACATCGGATATAGGCTATGACTTGAACTTGCACCGTATAGCAATACTCAAAGTATACTCAAAATACTCACAAGAATACGCTCGATAATATAGAGAGAAAACTTGATTTACGGTGTGATTTTTAATTCTAACCTAAGCACCTATTTATAGGAAATTGCTTAGAACACCAAAGCAGAAAATTTAATAAATTAATATTATAATTTTTCCACAACTTCATACGCACACTAACAATCTGAATTCAGCCTCCTAATCACATGTTAAATATGTTTCAAAAATGAAAAAAACATTTTTGTAATTAAAAATATTTTAAACTTCCAAAAATCAATTATTTCGGAACTTCGGAACTTCAATAATTCATAATAAATAGCCCTTTTATTAGAAAATTTGAATCTCGCGAATTTTATAGGAAATTCAATTCTCTACAACTTTACAGAAGAAAGTTTTTCCAAATTCCAAAGTAAATTTACCAGAAATCCATAAAGCGATGCGATTTTTAAAAGTTATAATCAAATTTCGGTCAATAATTGTGTCCACCAACACACAAAATATGTGTTAAACATTTAATGCCACAAAAATACTCTTCCTCATCATGTACTCATATATCCCACATTACTTATAAAAATATCACCATTAATATATTATTAAAATAATATATTTAAATGAATTATTTTATCAGAAAAAATAAAATATTAATTTTCAACAATTGTCACATTAAAAATTTCTCCATCTATATCCACATAAAATCAATATTTTCCTCATCATATAAATCAATAATTAATTATTTATAAATAATATTACGAGAATCACAAGACTTTTGCAACTGAGGCCGTTTCCTAAGAAAGAGGGGCTTTCGATAAGGATCTCTCCTCTTCGGCACGCATGATTAGGTGACCAAACCTCTCCTTAGATGTAATTTTCTAGACATTGCCAATAATTTTATCCAATAATATTATTCGGATAATATGAATTATTGCTCAGATAATGGAAAATCTTTGTGTAATGACAATTTATTGAAACAACAAATAATATAAAATATCAATCTTTGCAATTATTGAATCAATAAAATAAAATCTTTGAGCAGTAATTATTGTAACAATTATTGAGTAGTGCCTTCTTACGTAAGAATCAATAATTGGTGCAATACTGGTACTACTCTTGTTTAACAACGCATATTTGTGTGTTTTAACCACCTTTGGTATTCAACGATGATAACTTGGTAATAACTACTGCAGTTATTTATAAACAACTTATATTTGTCGTTTTCTTCATCCAATCGCTTTTAGTTATGGGGCCCATAAAAAAGCTGCTACGCCGCAGTTAATGCGAATATTCCAAGCGATCTGAATATTCCACGACCAAACGAATATTCCCAAACAATAATGAATATTTTATAACCACTTGCTTATTGAAATATTTGCGTATTTTACCCACAACTATCCACATTAATCAAATCAACCCTTACTATTTCAAAATAATAAATAGAGGAAAATAAATTTCATTTATTAATAATTTGGGATCTTACAACCTCCCTCCTTATGAAATTCGTCCTCGAAATTGGACGTACGATACTGGTGTTTGAAAAGATGAGAATACCTCGCTTTCATTTTCGTTTCCAACTCCCGGTCATTTCCTCAATAGCATGGTTTCTCCACAAAACTTTAACTTGTGGTATAACCTCACCATACATAGGACATGTTCTTTCCTATCCAAGATCTTGACAGTACCTCCTCGTATGTTAAGTCTTGGCTATCTCGTCCGGTTCTAACTTCAATAGCGTGGTTGGGTCATCCACATATTTACGTAACATCGATACGTGAAAAACGTTATGAACACGTGTCATACTTGGCGGTAAAACGAGTCAATAGGCCACAGTTCCAATTCGATCGAGAATTTCAAATGGATTAATAAATTGAAGGTTTGAGCTTTCCTCACCTCACCGATTCTCGCTTTTGGAATAACGACTTCTTGCATCTTCTTCTTCATATTCATCAACTCCAGGTCTGTAGCTTGATAAGCTTAAACTTTATCGATTAGAGTCGATTATACTCGTATATCATCACGTGGGTACCTAGAGTTTTCATCTCCATCTCTATTATTTATAAATTATACGAAATTAGTCTTTGACAATATCATTACTCAGATGCTGTATATCGATCTTCTACTCAACACGTCACTACCACGTTCGCTTTTCCGAGGATGGCATGGTCAGAACATGTGCTGAAATGAGTCTCCTCTTGAGTTCTTTGAAGCTCTTCCCACATTCCTTGCTCCATTCGAATTTTGTATCTCTACGAGTCAGCTGCGTTAATGGAATAGCGATTCGAGAATATCCTTCAACGAATCTCCGATAATAACCAACTAAGCCTAGAAAGCTACGTATTTCGATTCTGACTTAGGTTATTCTCAATTGTGACTCATATCCCAACCTTGGATAAGACGTTACAATGACACCTGTCGGTTTACTATCGCGCACGAATATGGTGTCCTCTACGGAGAGTCCGGGCTGATTGCACTCCACAAAGGAAGTCACCAAATAAAGGCTCGATTACCAAATTCTATAGTTGAATTTTTAACTCACGAAGTTCAATAGGAGCCATTCGATATGAGATTTTAGAAATGAGTTTTGTCTATAGGGTTCAAAGTCGATACAAAATTTAATATCGAGCTTTGGGAGTAAGCCAAGAAATTCTTCAGAAATACGTCGGGAAAAATCAATAACAACAGAATATTATTCAAATCGGCGTGTCTTTATTCAAATCCATAACATGGACTAAGAAAACTTGACATCCGTAATAAGCGAATGACTTCATGGCTTGATATGAAAATGTTTGACTACAATGGTTTGATTGCTTGAATTGAATAAACAGGTTGCTTAGGAATATGAAAACTAACAACCTTACGAAAGTAATCAATTTCGGCATGATGAGTAGTTAACCTTAAAATCACATCAAAAGCAAATATCTCTATAGAAATAATGTTAACAGGTAATGTGATAGTGCCAACCTGAATCAAGCAAGATTTCTAAACAACGGATGTAATGAAAGTTTCTCCTAACGGATTCTCCATAAATAGGTCAAAGTCTAATTTCTCCGTAGTCATGTTCAAACATTGAGCGTAAGCAAGAGAGATAAAAGAATGGGTAGAACCGGTATCTAGTAAGGTATAAACTTCGCAAGAATTTATAATTAACTAACCCGTACTAACTTCGTTCGGGTTCCTCGCATTTTAATAGGTCCACGACAAAGCGCTCTTCCGAGAACCGTTGACCTTGACTTTTACGGGACATCCTTTTGAGTCACCATTCTCATTGGGTGGGTTTCGATATCGTACAATCTCAAGCGATATGTCCTTCTTTTCCACAATTATAGCATACCTTAAAGCTGTTGTGGCGGTTTGCCAATGATATGTCCCTCTTTCCGCATTTGTAACATAAGGCCGGTGGTCTTTTTCTCCTCCTTGGAACCGATTTTACTCTTGGCGGCGTGTTCACATGGTCGTTGTTGAATCTCTCTTTTAAAATCTCTTCCCGACTCGCTTCTTCTATTTTCATGGCCACGATTACCACGAGTGGTTACCGCCTTTGTTTGTATTCTTCTTTCTCATTTGGTTATCGTTATTCGATGATCGCTATCTTGGTATGATCCACGGTTATGGTCTCTCGGTTGAGCGTACTCGTTATCTCGCTTCTAACAATCGAGCCACATTGACAACATCTGAATAGAGAGAAAATTTATGAGAAATGAGATCTCGACGGCGTATCTTGGGTTTCAAACCTCTCAGAAACATCCGCATCATACGTTCCTCATTCTCCACCAAATGAGGTGCAAACCTGGATAACTCCGCGAACTTCGCCTCATACTAGGACACCGTCATGTTATTCTGCTCCAGTCTAATAAACTCCACTTCATTCATATGACGAATACTTTCAGGGAAGTACTTGTCATTGAACTGTTTCTGAAATGTCTCCCATGACATGCTGAGTGCAGCTGGATGGGTACGCTTCACAGATTCCCACTAGTAATTTGCCTCGCCACGGAACATAAAGGTGGCGAATGGAACCTTCTGTTCCTCCGTGCATCCCAAGACATCGAATATCTTGGTAATTTGTTTGACCAACGTCTTCGCCTTAATTGGATCCGGCTTTCCGAGTCTGGTGGTCCCAACTCTTTGAACTGCTTGCATTTGTGACCACCCGTGAATTGCTATCATTTCCTCCTGTATTTTGAACACGAGTCTCCTAAATCGATTTTGCATGAGCGCAAAAAGCTTCTAAACATCCCTCGTTCATCATCCGCCGGTGGTGTTGTTCACGGAGGTACATTGCCCGACTGTTGCACGTTCTCCTCGTTGGTAAGTACATGCATCTCCACGGTCTCATTTACTCCCTCCATCATTAATATTCTCATTCGACATTCTCAAATCCGTCATAAAACAAGGGTTAATTAAGGAAATCAATATATCACATAATATCCTATATCTTGACCAACTAACAAATAAGCTTAGGTAGGACACACTAGCGAAGGATTTACTCGTCTCTCCCTCCTAGTTCTATTCACGATCTCATGGAGATCATATCCCTAAGCTCGATACCAATTGTGGCGCCCCAAAATAGGTCCATTCCATCCAACCCATTCGAGTCGCCAAATACATGGTGCGTAAATAACTACGACTTTATTAATACATTTGTCGTGCAAAATACGACAACATATATACTGTGAGTTTAAATACAATTATTATCTTCTAGACAATATACATACCCAAATAAATCCACATCACAATTATTGATACATTATTTTATAAAAATAGTGAGGACTACTAAACAACTCTCTCTAGAACCTTCATTCCATACCCCGACTAGTACTCATTACATTCTCGCCTCACGAGAAGAAAAATGGAATAAAAAGGAAAAGGGTGAGCTCAACTAGCCCGATAGAAGAATATTATGACTAAGATAATATACAACAAATTATCGTTAGTCTTTAACAGGGAAAAATCTAATAGAATACAATAGACAACCAATTTTAAATCAATCTTCGTAGCGGAAATAATAATTCATTAGAAGAGTTAAGTAGAGAATGCAAACTACTATCTTCTATATATGAATTTAAAAGTTCATCATCGATATTTTATCCCGTAACATCAATCATATATATATCGGAATCAAATATTCATCTTTGCACTCTGAGCCAAAGATATTCATCGATTAGTCATGTTCATCTAAACACATTCATCTTTGCACTCTGGACAAAGATATTAATCGATCGATCGTATGTTCATCTCAACACTGTTCATCTTTGCACTACGGGCCAAAGATATTCATCAAGAAATCATTCATCTTTGCACTCTGGGCCAAAGATATTGATAATATCATCATTTAGGGTGAGGATGATGAAAAATATTTTTAAAGAAACGAATCCAGTGAAACAAAATGACAAGGATTAAGGATTAATGATTCGTACTTTGTTTTATCCACGTCCAAAAATACCTCAAAAATAATCATAGTGGTGTAAAATTCAAGAATGATCAACACATGGATACAATCAAAGCAAGTATCCAGAATAGATATTTTGGACGAATAGAAAATTTTTCATTTTTTGATGAATAGTGTCGTATTCGTGAATAGTACCGTATACGTGAATAGTGCCGTATACGTGAATAGTAACTCCGATACCAAAAGTTCCAAATTTGATAAAAAAAACTTCAGATCAATATTTTAACATAATGATATTGAAGAAATAATATCATTAGGGAAAAAAATAATATCCCTTACCTCGAAAGACAGTACTTCTAGTTGAAACACCGGATATAGGCTATGACTTGAACTTGCACCGTATAGCAATACTCAAAGTATACTCAAAATACTCACAAGAATACGCTCGATAATATAGAGAGAGAAATTTTCAGTTTCTGGTGTGATTTTCAATTCTAACCTAACCACCCTATTTATAGGAAATTGCTTAGAACACCAAAGCAGAAAATTTAATAAATTAATATTATAATTTTTCCACAACTTCATACGCACACTAACAATCTGAATTCAGCCTCCTAATCACATGTTAAATAAGTTTCAAAAATGAAAAAAACGTATTTGTAATTAAAAATATTTTAAACTTCCAAAAATCAATTATTTCGGAACTTCGGAACTTCAATAATTCATAATAAATATCCCTTTTATTAGAAAATTCAAATCTCGCGACTTTTATAGGAAATTCAATTCTCTACAACTTTACAGAGGAAAGATTTTCCAAATTCCAAACAGAAATTAACCGAAATCCATAAACGGGTGATTTTACAGGCTATAATCAAATTTCGGTCAATAATTGTGTCCACCAACACACAAAATATGTGTTAAACATTTAATGCCACAAAAATACTCTTCCTCATAATATACTCATATATCCCACATTCATTTTAAAAATATCACCATTAATATATTATTAAAATAATATATTTAAATGAATTATTTTATCGAAAAAGATAAAATATTAATTTTCAACAATTGTCACATTAAAAATTTCTCCATCTATATCCACATAAAATCAATATTTTTCTCATCATATAAATCAATAATTAATTATTCATAAATAATATTACTGAATCACAAGATCTTGCAACCAGCCGTTTCTAAGAAAGAGGGGCTTTCAATAAGATCTCTCCTCTTCTGGTGGCGCAATTAGGTGACCAAACCTCTCCTTAGATGTAACTTTCTAGACATTGCCAATAATGTTATCCAATAATATTATTAGGATAATATGAATTATTGCTATAGATAATGGAAAATTGTGTAATGACAATTTATTGAAACAACGGTAATATAAAATATCAATCTTCGCAATTATTGAATCAATAAAATAAAATCTTTGAGCAATAATTATTGTAATAATTATTGAGTAGTGCCTTCTTCACGTAAGAATCAATAATTAGTGCAATATGGTGTCTGCTTTGTTCAACAACGCGTATTTGTGTATTTTAACCAACCGAGTATTCCAACAAGATACTTGAGTAACAACTACGCCGTTATTTATAAACAACTTATATTTGTCATTTTCTTCATCCAATCGCTTTCAAGTTATGGGGCCCCAAAAGACTACTATGTCGTCAGTAAATGCGAATATTCCCCCCAAGACAGTCTGAATATTCCATGACCAAACGAATATTCCTTGACAATAATGAATATTTTATAACCACTTGCTTATTCGAAATATTTGCGTATTTTACCCACAACTATCCACATTAATCAAATCAACCCTTACTATTTCAAAATAATAAATAGAGGAAAATAAATTTCATTTATTAATAATTTGGGGTCTTACAACCTCCCCTCCTTATGAAATTTCGTTCTCGAAATTGACGTACGTACCTGGTGTTTTGAAAAGATGAGAATACCTCGCTTTCATTTCCGTTTCCAACTCCCAGGTCATTTCCTCAATAGCATGGTTTCTCCACAAAACTTTAACTTGTGGTATAACCTCGGTACATAGGGAATGTTCATTCCTATCCAAGATCTTGACAGGTACCTCCTCGTATGTTAAGTCTTCGGCTATCTCGTCCGGTTCTAACTCAATGACGTGGTTCGGGTCGTCCATATATTTACGTAACATCGATACGTGAAAAACGTTATGAACACGCGTCATACTTGGCGGTAAAACGAGTTTATAGGCCACAGTTCCTATTCGATCGAGAATTTCAAATGGATTAATAAATCGAAGGTTTGAGCTTTCCTTACCTCACCGATTCTCACTTTTGGAATAACGACTTCTTGCATCTTCTTCTTCATATTCATCAACTCCAGGTCTGTAGCTTGATAAGCTTTAACTTTATCGATTAGAGTCGATTATAGTCGTATATCATCACGTGGGTACCTAGAGTTTTCATCTCCATCTCTATTATTTATAAATTATATGAAATTAGTCTTTGACAATATCGTACTCGTACTTGTATACGATCTTCTACTCAACACTTCAGCTACCACGTTCGCTTTTCCAGGATGGCATGGTCAGAACATGTGCTGAAATGAGTCTCCTCTTGAGTTCTTCGAAGATCTTCCCACATTCCTTGCTCCATTCGAATTTTGTATCTCTACCAGTTAGCTGCGTTAATGGAATAACGATTCGAGAATATCCTTCAACGAATCTCCGATAATAACCAACTAAGCCTAGAAAGCTACGTATTTCAATTACCGACTTAGGTTGTTCTCAACTGTGACTCATATCTCAACCTTGGATAGCACGTTACAATGACACCTATCAGTTTACTATCGCACGAATATGGTGTCCCCTACGGAGAGTCTGGCTTCGGTGCATTCCACAAAGGAAGTCACCAGATAAAGGCTCAGGTACCAAATTCTATAGTTGAATTTTTAACTCCTGAAGTTCAATAGGAGCTATTCGATATGAGATTTTAGAAATGAGTTTTGTACCGGGTTCAAAGTCAATACAAAATTTAATATCGGGGCTTTGGGAGTAAGCCAAGAAATTCTTTCAGAAATACGTCGGGAAAATCAATAACAAACAGAATATTATTCAAATTTGACGTGTCTTTATTCAAATCCATAACATGGACTAAGAAAACTTGACATCCGTAATAAACGAATGACTTCATGGCTTGATATGAAAATGTTTGACTACAATGGTTTGATTGCTTGAATTCGAATAACAGGTTGCTTAGAAATATGAAAACTAACAACCTTACAAAAGTAATCAATTTCGGCATGATGAGTAGTTAACCTTAAAATCACATCAAAAGCAAATGTCTCTATAGAAATAAGGTTAATAGGTAATGTGATAGTGCCAACCTGAATCAAGCAAGATTTCTAAACAACGAATGTAATGAAAGTTTCTCCTAACGGATTCTCCATAAATAGGTCAAAGTCTAATTTCTCCGTAGTCAAGTTCAAACGTTGAGCGTAAGCAAGAGAGATAAAAGAATGGGTAGAACCGGTATCTAGTAAGGTATAAACTTCGCAAGAATTTATAATTAACTAACATGTGCTAACTTCGTTCGGGTTCCTCGCATTTTGACCGGTCACGACAAATGCTCTTCCAGGAACCGTTGACCTTGAATTTTCTGGGACATCCTTTTGAGTCACCATTCCCGCTGGACTGGGTTTCGATATCGTACAATCTTAAGAGATATGTCCTTCTTTTCCACAATTATAGCATACCTTAACCTGTTGCCAAGGCGGTTTAATGATATGTCCCTCTTTCCGAATTTGTAACATACGACCGTAGGTGGTCTTTCTCTCTCCTTGGAACCGATTACTCTTTGGTATGCCGGCGTGTTCACATGGTCATTGTTGAATCTCCTCTTTTAAAATCTCTTCCCGACTCGCTTCTTCTATTTTCATGGCCACGATTACCACCAGAGTGGTTACCGCCTTTGTCCGTATTCTTCTTTCTCCATTGGTTATCGTTATTACGATGATCGCTATCTTTGGTATGATCCTCGGTTATGGTCTCTCGGTTGAGCATTACTCGTTATCTCGCTTCTAACAACCGAGCCATTGACAACATCTCTAAAGAGAGAAAATTTATGAGAAATGAGATCTTCGACGTATGCCGGGTTTCAAACCTCTCAGAAGCATCCGTGTCATACGTTCCTTATTCTCCACCAAATAAGGTGCAAACCTGGATAACTCCGCGAACTTCGCCTCGTACTAGGACACCGTCATGTTATTCTGCTCCAGTCTAATAAACTCCACTTCCTTCATATGACGAATACTTTCGTGGAAGTACTTGTCATTGAACTATTTCTGAAATGTCTCCCATGACATCTTTGAGTGCATTTGGATGGGGTACGCTTCCTGATTCCCACTAGTAATGTCTGCCTCGCCACGGAACATAAAGGTGGCGAATGGAACCTTCTGTTCTTCCGATGCGCCCCAAGACATCGAATATCTTGGTAATTTGTTTGACCCACGTCTCGCTTTAATGGATCCGGCTTTCCCAGCATTCGGTGGTCCCAACTCTTTGAAGCGCTTGGGTGTGACCACCGTGAATTGCTACCATTTCCTCCTGTATTTTGAACACGAGTCTCCCTCGTCTGATTTTGCATGAACTGCAAAAAGCTTCTAAATATCCCCTCGTTCATCATCTGCTCAGTAGTGTTGTTCACAGGAGGTACATTGAGAGCCTATTGCACGTTCTCCTCGTTGGTAAGTACATTCATCTCCACGGTCTCATTTACTCCACTGTTAATATTATCAGTCGACATTCTCAAATACTATCATAAAACAAGGGTTAATTAAGAAAATCAATATATCACATAATATCCCTATATACTGATCAACTAACAAATAAGCTTAGGTAGGACACACTAGCGAAGGATTTATTCGTCTCTCCCTCCTAGTTCTATTCCCCGATCTCGCTTGAGAGATCATATCCTAAGCTCGATACCAACCGTGACGCCCCCAAAATAGGTCCATTCCATCCAACCCATTCTGAGTCGCCAAATACATGGTACAGAAATAACTACAACTTTATTAATACATTTGTCGTGCAAAATACGACAACATATATACTGTGAGTTTAAATACAATTATTGTCTTCTAGACAATATTCATTCCCAAATAAATCCCCATCACAATTATTGATACATTATTTTATAAAAATAGTGAGGACTACTAAAAAACTCTCTCTAGAACCTTCATTCCATACCCCGACTTGTACTCGCTACATTCTCGCCACCTGAGAAGAAAAATGGAATAAAAATGAAAAGGGTGAGCTCAACTAGCCCAATAAAGAATATTATGACTAAGATAATATACAACAAATTATCGTTAGTCTTCAACAAGGAAAAATCTAATAGAATACCTATATATGAATTTAAAAGTTCATCGTCGATATTTTATCCTTGTAACATCAATCAATATATATCTGGAATCAAATATTCATCTTTGCACTACAGGCCAAAGATATTCATCAGTTGGTCATGTTCATCTAAACACCTGTTCATCTTTGCACTACGGGCCAAAGATATTAATCAGTCGGTCATGTTCATCTCAACACCTGTTCATCTTTGCACTACGGGCCAAAGATATTCATCAAGAAATCATTCATCTTTGCACTACAGGCCAAAGATATTCAGTAATATCATCATTTAGGATTGAGGATGATGAAAAATATTTTTAAAGAAAGCGAATCCAAATTGAAACAAAATAACAAGGATTAAGGATTAAGGATTCAGTACTTTGTTTTATCCACGCCCAAAAATACCTCAAAAATAATCATAGTGGTGTAAAATTCAAGAATGATCAAAACATGGATACAATCAAAGCTAGTATCCGAATAGATATTTTGGACGAATTTTTTTTTTTTTCTTTTTCGATGAATAGTGCCGTATTCGTGAATAGTACCGTATACGTGAATAGTGCCGTATACGTGAATAGTAACTCCGACACCAAAAGTTCCAAATTTGATATAAAAAACTTTAGATCAATATTTTAACATAATGATATTGAAGAAATAATATCATTACGAAAAAAAAAAATATCCCTTACCTCGAAAGACAGTACTTCTAGTTGAAACACCGGATATAGGCTATGACTTGACTTTGCACCGTATAGCAATACTCAAAGTATACTCAAAATACTCACAAGAATACGCCGATAATATAGAGAGAAAACTTGATTTTCGGTGTGATTTTCAATTCTAACCTAAGCACCCTATTTATAGGAAATTGCTTAGAACACCAAAAAGCAGAAAATTTAATAAATTAATATTATAATTTTTCCACAACTTCATACGCACACTAACAATCTGAATTCAGCCTCCTAATCACATGTTAAATAAATTTCAAAAATGAAAAAAACATTTTTGTAATTAAAAATATTTTAAACTTCCAAAAATCAATTATTTCGGAACTTCAATAATTCATAATAAATAGCCCTTTTATTAGAAAATTCGAATCTCGCGACTTTTTATAGGAAATTCAATTCTCTACAACTTTACAGAAGAAAGTTTTTCCAAATTCTAAATGAGAAATTAACAAGAAATCCATAAGCAGGCGATTTTACAAAGTTATAATCAAATTTGATTCAATAATTGTGTCCACCAACACACAAAATATGTGTTAAACATTTAATGCCACAAAATACTCTTCCTCATCATATACTCATATATCCCACATTCATTATAAAAATATCACCATTAATATATTATTAAAATAATATATTTAAATGAATTATTTTATCGAGAAAAAGATAAAATATTAATTTTCAACAATTGTCACATTAAAAATTTCTCCATCTATATCCACATAAAATCAATATTTTCCTCATCATATAAATCAATAATTAATTATTTACAAATAATATTACAGAGAATCACAAGATCTTGCAACGGTAGTTCCTCAGAAAGAGGGCTTTTAATAAGGATCTCTCCTTCTTGGCCAAGCAATTAGGTGACCAAACCTCTCCTTGATGTGAGAACTTTCTAGACATTGCCAATAATGATATCCAATAATATTATTCGGATAATATGAATTATTGTCAGATAATGGAAAATCTTGTGTAATGACAATTTATTGAAACAACGGTAATATAAAATATCAATGCAAAGAATTATTAAATCAATAAAATAAAAAATCGAATAAAGTAATTATTGTAACATTTATTGAGTAGTGCCTTCTTACGTAAGAATCAATAATTAGTGCAATCTGGCGTCTCTTCTTCGTTTCAACAACGCGTATTTGTGTGTTTTAACCACCGAGTATTCCAACAAGATTAATCTGTGAATAACAACTTCCGTTATTTATAAACAACTTATATTTGTCGTTTTTTCATCCAATCGCTTTTCAGTTATGGGGCCCACAAAAAGATCGCATACCATCGCATTTAATATTCCCAGACAAGCATTTAATATTCCACGACCAAATGAATATTCCAAACAATAATGAATATTTTATAACCACTTGCTTATTGAAATATTTGCGTATTTTACCCATAACTATCCACATTAATCAAATCAACCCTTACTATTTCAGAATAATAAATAGAGGAAAATAAATTTAATTTATTAATAATTTGGGGTCTTACATAAGTATACTAACTTACTTTACTCCTCCTACTTGCGAAGACCTTCTCTCTCCACAATTTTCGAAATATTGAGTGAGAGAGTGTGAGAAACAAAGCTCAGAACACTTCATAGCTTGCCAAGGATCAGAATCAAAAGTCAGATTCAAGGATCAAAGCTAAAAAGGTATAAAACCCCTAAACATAGATATTTATGTGATTCATGTTATTTGTTGTTGTTTATTGTTTAAAGTTATGTTAGAAGGTATCATTTAGTGATCTGGGTTGTTATAACTCAGATCCATAACACTTAGATGCTCGAAATTAATGATTTTAGAAATCTGGAAAAGTTAGAAATTTTGGCCTGACAGTCAGATGTCAGGGCTCATAGATCCTTGCATGTTAGTTGTTTGTTGTGTTTTACGTTATAGATTTGTAGTATGTTGTAAGGGCTTTAATCTGGAACTTGAATCAAGCCCAGATCATGTATATATTGAAAGTTATTAAAGGTCAAAGTGCGTTGACCGATCACATGAAACTATTTCTGGGCAGCCCATATTTTCCCAGAAAATCTGACAACATTTTGCAGTCCCTATATCTTGCCGATCTTTGTTAGTTAAGCCATGTTATTGTTTTAATGTTATAGTCTGACATGAGGACTACACAATCATGTCATTAGATCACCCATATCATTTATAGAATCATAGATATAAGTGGTCAAATCACCGTTGACCAACTGCCTTTGACAAAATCTAGAAAACCCAGAAATCGTGAAGAACAGCTTCTGACAAGCTTTTCTAAGCCATAGATCATGCTGTTGTTTGATATTTTGATTATGTTGTTGTATTGGCTTTGTAGCCTAACATGTAGGCTACATGATCATGCCTTTAGAACACTTAGATAGTGCACTGGACCAAAGTTATTAAGGGTCAAAGTAGCCTTGACCATCTGTTTTGAAAATTTCTGAAAAACCCAGAACCTTCAAGAGCCTTATTTCTGACAAGGTTTGACCATGCTAGATCTTGCTCGTGTAATGATGTTAGACTGTTATTATGTTATAGGATTGTTAATTGACATGTATGCTACACGATTGAACCTTCATATTGCACTGAGAAAGCCCATAACGCTAGATTCAAGGCTTTCAAAGTAGGTACCTTGAGTGTTCTTCATTTTCTAGGTAACCCAGAAAATGAAGAACATGTCTGACAAGGACTTTGATGGCCTATAAATTGCTGTTAAGATGTAGAATGGCCATGAAAGTTGTTTTGTAGTTGTAGTACTACATAAGTACTATAATCATGGCACATTAGACTGCCCAAAAACATGAAAATCCAAGACATATGATTAGTCAAACTAGCTACCATGATAATTGCTATAAACATTCTAGGTTTGTTGAAGAACACCTATAGCGACGGTTCTGTCGCTATATGGCCCATTAGCGACAGATTTATTTACAAAATAATTATTTTATTTAAATAATTAGAGAAAATTAGTTTTAAATTATTAAAAATATATACTAAATTACTAAAAAATATTTTTAAGCCTAAAAATTAGTTTTTAATTATTTAGTGTAAATTTCATAAATATTTAATATTTTTGGAATATAAATGGTATTTAATTTATTTAATTATAATATTAAATAAATTATTTAAAAATAATTATAATACTAGAAAAATCATTTAAAATTATATTATTTTTTAAGAAAATATTTTGATTTATTTTTAATGACTTTTAATATTTTGTGATGAATTTCATTAATAAATTAATATTAATGATAATTAAGTTTTTTAATAAATGCATTAAATAAATTATGAAAATATAATTAATGATTTAAAATTATATAAAAATGATTTAAAGGTTATAAAATATTTGAAGTTATAAAATATAACTTTTGATAGTTTGTTATGAAAAATATTAATATTTTAATATGAATGATATTAGATTTGTTTAATAATTATATTAAATAAATTAGTTTGAAAATGATTTTAATATTATAAAATTATTTTAAATGAAACTAAGGTGTTTAAAAATATTTTAAGTTATAAAATATAACTTTCAATATTTAAAGGTAAAATTCATTAATTATTTAATATTAAATGATATTTGATTTATTTAATAATTATATTAAATAAATAGATTTAAAATAGTTTATTCACTTAAAATCATTTTAAAATGATATAAATGAATTAAAAGTATTTTGAGTTATAATTAATGACTTTTAATATTTTAGGTAAATATTGCATTAATATTTAAGTATTAATGATAATTATTTAAAAATAATTTTAAATGTTTTAAAAATCATTTTAGGGTAATGTTAATGTTTTAAAAGTATTTTAAGTTATTATAAATAACTTTAAGATTTTGGCAATGGTTTCATTAATAATTTAATATTAATTTAATATTAATGATAATAGAATTAATTGATATTTAAATTATTTAATAATGATTTCGGTCTTTGAAAATTCATGATAAATTATATTAATTATTTAAAAATTATTATATGGCTATAAAAAATCATATGACCGATATTTATATCTATTGAATTATAGAATAAAGTTTTAGACTCTATAATTACCCGGTAAAGTTGTCGGTACACCGAAATGTCTCATAAACTGATCCAGACCTAGATAGTTTAACTTGATAAGTGTTTGTTTGTGATTCAATGACTGTTAAATCTATGTGACAATGTGCCTAGGTTATGTGCTGACTACAAATAGAAGTACTGTGTGTTATGTTATGTTATTCTAATCGATAGAATGATCTTATTAATGATAGGTTTCGGTATAAAAGATATAACTAAGTTGCGTATTGTAAGCAGCAGACCAGGCAAATATCTTTACCCCTTGCATTTACTTTATGCAATGGACACGTATAGGCAAGTATTCTAACTTTGCATTTACTTTATGCAATGGACATGAGTAAGAAAGTTTCAGAATTATATTATCATTGTGTTAGATTATTAACTCTATTATTATTGATTATGTACTCAAATATTCGTATTCATACAAGTTCTCGAACTCTATTCGTACATTGTTTATCACTACAATATTACTATTAGATTCAGATATATCTATTCTATTCGTAAATTTCTAAGATTGGTTATACAAGTGTCCTCACTTGGATAATTATTGAACATGTTGATACATACTTATTGATTTCCAATATGTATATCTTAATTGAAAGTTGTCTAAGCTATTTGTCTCGGCTAGACACAGATTTAAAATATCTTTTGAATATGATAGAACCTTATTGATATCCAACCAAATTGTTTGGTTTGGATTCCCAACTAAGTATGAACATCCCGAATCTGGGAAAACTTTTGTGCGCCTAAGGCGGATATGATGAACGAGAATATCGTTCTGGTATGTAGTATTGATTAATACAGGGCATATCAACCTCGTTCCCGTAAGTTATGATGGTTTGCGGATGAAGTTCTGCTAAACCTTAGCGAAAATTAAAAACAATGGTCATAGTCTGTCGACTAATCTTTATTTATAGTTAGTACGTAGTTTCAAAATTTTGAAATAGAATTGTTATGTTGGTTAGTGTTCCTTCAGTTTACTTCACAACTATTGTTTCGTTGTAGAAGTATCATTCAAAGAAAATATTTAATCCTTTTAGCTAATTTTTATTGTTTAATATTACTTGTTGGGCACTCAAATGCTTATTCTTGCTTAATTTAAATGTTTTCAGTTAAGTATGATCAGCCAGAGGGCTCTGCTAAGAACAAAGGGAAAGGAAAGCTGATAATATAAGTTGGTGTTATCTTATTTAATAACTAGACTTAAATAAGAGGTTTATATTGTTAGGTTTGTAATATTCATGAATGCAATCAAATTGCATTAAATAAGCGGAAGCGTAAAAAATCAGAGTTTAAAATTTTACAAACCATATACCCGGATCACCCTTTATGCACAATTATTAATTAAACGAAAATATAAAGGACAAAAATCATACCCTTGAATATCTGAGCTTCCTCAGGTACAAGTTCACCTCCAAATCTTTTTCGCGTTCAACTTGAATCCACCGGGTTTGGTTCCTTCCTTTGATCAACGTTAGCCACCCAAGTGTTTGGCCTCTAGAGGTGATCCACCAAGAAAAAATAAAGATTCAAGAAGATGGGTATTTGGCAAAACCCTAGTTTTCTATCTCTCATAGAAAATGAGCATACTCTCCCAACTATTGGAATTACGTATGTTGTCAAAAAGCCAACAACAACTCTAATCCCTTCACCCATAATAAGACTCCTCTTATTTATAGATGTAGGAAACCCTCCTTAACAATTAAGGAATTGAGTTTTATTTTAATTAATTAAATTCCTTTAATTAATTAAGCTCCATAATCTTATTAGAGATAATTAATTAAACTCTTTTAATTAATTAGCCTCCTAATCTAATTAGGATATATGAGAGTACTTTTATTACTTAATTTCCAAACTCCTTTAGGAATTAAATAATAATAGTAATAATAATAATAAGACTCCTCTTATTAATTTATATTTAATATTTCCAAAATATTAAATAATAATATTAAGCTATTTAATTTATTCTATCACCATAGATTAAATTAAATATACTTAACTTATTACGATTATGTCATTAACTTCTTAAATAATTATTCTTCCTTTTATGGTGTGACCCTTTAGGTTCTCCATATTAAACCTAGGTTGTGAATAAATCAATTAGAACAATTCTAATATTATTTAAATAAATAAATTAAAATATTAATTTATTTAAATAAATAATATTTATTCTACAATAGGGATAAGTCTCCCTAGCGATCAACAACTTTCCAGATAATATAGATTAAAACATTAATCATAAAAGAACCTTTGAATAAATAGTTACCGTACAATTCAATCCTTCCACCATACAATGTTCCACTTAAATATAAGATATGAAATTATTGTCAAGTCTTATTTTATTTAATTATATGTATTTCGACTCTTAAATGCACAACTCCAAATAATGCAAATTAGAAACTCCTTTCTAATTTCATTTTGCCTTGGCCAAGGACTACTGGGTTGTCATTTATCGAATCATATAGGACATTTCTCTTCTTTTACTAGAAGTGGTAAATTCTTTATTGATCATACATTATCTCCATGTACAACTTATTATACCCAAGCATACCCTTTGATATACCCTAAGGGTCTTAAAGAATAAGTCAAAGTATAACTCATCATACACAAGATACTATGATGATCTCAAGTCCAAGGATCACTTGTAGATTACTATCACTCTGAGAATTCCTATGTGATGCATATGTAAAACTCCATTAGGTATTCCTTAGCGAGCCACGTTCAGTGAACTTATTCTCTAATAAGCACATATATACTTGCTTTAGTGTCTCAACACAAATGATCATGAGTTCAATTATCCTCATCCAATGAGCAAGCAATGTATTTATCAATCTATCCGGATTCACTAATCCCCAATTTAGTAATCCAACGATTGGGAACTATTTTAGTTTTAAGCTTTCTAAGAATTTAGATCTCATTAGAATGATCATCATCATTATTCTAAAAGCATTGCTTAAAACTATGGGTTTATCACATATTATAAAATAGCATCATGTAGATAATTAAAAGCCTTTAATAAATTAATATTTTTTATTAATAAATGAATTAGATTGTTACAAAGTATATGCTTTATCATCAAACATGATTGGCTTGTGTGCATAGTACTTTCAATCTCCCACTTGCACTAAAGCCAATCGTCATGGTATCTCATACTCTTCTTCTCTAAGTGACGATTATCCTGCTGTTGGATAAGCTTTAGTTAATGGATATGTAATGTTGTTTTTGAGACTCCATTATCTCTATAGTGATTTCCCATCTTTCAATGATTCCTATAAAGAAGTGAAAGTGTCACAACACATGTTTAGATCCAAGATGAGACTTATGAACTATTCCTAGTTCTATAATGAACTTTTCATCCAAACAATCAACTTGAATCTTCATTTATAGCTATATACTTTGTCTTTATCACTAAACCAGCAACACTTTGCTGTTTGAAACCTTTTCAATTCACTGCACCACAGTTCAAGGTAACACTTTACCTTAAAGTGGATTTTCTGTCGTCTTGGTCTGTTTAAAAAACTCGAGTCTGTTAAGCCCTCTTGTTTTAATTCAGACCCACCATGAATATGATCACATCCTTAGTGTCGGTTAAGTACTTTAAGATGTTTTTCACTGACTCATAGTGAACTTCTCCAGAATATGACTAATCAACATCAGGTCTCTTTCATTTCATTGCATACATGATAGTTACTCATGCGATCTCTCTTTTATGAGTTTTTGGGCACTATTAAGAGAGATACACTCCATGACTCATCAACATGAGATATCTCTTGGACTTTGCCATGCTAAACAGCTTTAGCATCAATTGAATATACGTTCATTGGGTTAAGTCGAGCATCCTCTTGAATCTATCTATATAGATTTTATCCCCAATTAAGATACTCTTTCCAAATCATTCATGGAGGAATATTTAGACAACTTTATCTTTACTGATTATAGCATTGGTGTAAGACCCCGAATTTTTTTTTTAATAAAATGGAATTTCCTCTATAGTAAGGGTTGATTTGATTAATGTGGATAGTTATGGGAAAAATACGCAAATATTTCGAATAAGCAAGTGGTTATAAAATATTCATTATTGTTTGGGAATATTCGTTTGGTCGTGGAATATTCAAATCTTTGCTTGGGAATATTAAATGACAAGCAAGTATCTTTTGTGGGCCCCATAACTTGAAAGCGATTGGATGAAGAAAATGACAAATATAAGTTGTTTATAAATAACGGCGTAGTTATTACCAATTATCATTGTTGGAATACCGGTGGTTAAAACACACTAATATCTGGCGTTGTTGAACAAAGATGACACGGTATTGCACCAATTATTGATTCTTACGTAAGAAGGCACTACTCAATAATTGTTACTGAGTGAATTCTTATTTAGTATTTATTTTATTGATTCAATAATTCTTTGTGTTGATATTTTATATTCTTGTTGTTTCAATAATTGTCATTACATACGGTATTTTTCATTATCGAACAATATTTCATATTATCCGAATAATATTATTGGATATCATTATTGGCAATGCCTAGAAAGTTCTATCTAAGGAGAGGTTTGGTCACCTAATCAATTGGCACAAGAAGAAGAGATCCTTATTGAAAGCCCCTCTTTCCCAGGAACTATGCGTCACAAGATCTTTGTGATTCTCGTAATATTATTTGTGAATAATTAATTATTGATTTATATGATGAGGAAAATATTGATTTTATGTGGATATAGATGGAGAAATTTTTTAAAATGACAATTGTTGAAAATTAATATTTTATCTTTTTACGATAAAATAATTCATTTAAATATATTATTTTAATAATATATTAATAATGGTGATATTTTTATAATGAATGTGGGATATATGAGTATATGAGGATGAAGAGTATTTTTGTGGCATTAAATGTTTAACACATATTTTGTGTGTTGGTGGACACAATTATTGACCGAAATTTGATTATAGCTTGTAAAATCGCCCATTTATGGATTTCAGTCAATTTCTGTTTGGAATTTTAAAAAACTTTCTTCTGCAAAGTTGTAGAGAATTGAATTTCGTATAAAAAGTCGCGAGATTCGAATTTTTTGATAAAAGGGCTATTTATTATGAATTATTGAAGTTCCGAAGCTCCGAAATAATTGATTTTTGGAAGTTTAAAATAATTTAAATAAGAAAAACATTTTTTGTGTTTGGTGGGCATCTTTAACACATGCTAAGTTGCTGAATTTAGATGATTCTAAATGGGCGTAGACAAATTAATATATATATTATTATATTAAATTTTCTACTTTGGTGTTCTAAGCATTTTCCTATAAATAGGGTGCTTAGGTTAGAATTGAAAATCACACCAGAAACTGAAGTTTTCTCTCTCTATATTATCGAGCGTATTCTTGTAAGTATTTTGAGTATACTTTGAGTATTGCTATACTGATTGCAAGTTCAAGTCATAGCCTATATCAGGTGTTTCAACTAGAAGTCTTGTCTTTTCGAGGTAAGGGATGTTATTTTATTCGAAAATGATATTATTTCTTCAATATCATTATGCCGAGATATTGGTTGGAAATTTTTATCAAATTTGGAACTTTTTCATGTCGGGGTTACTATTCATGAGTTACTATTCACGAGTTACTATTCATGAGTTACTATTCATGAGTTACTATTTATGAGTACTACTCACGAAGCGTGAAGATGTTTTTTTATGAAATTTCTATCTTTTGGTGTCGGAGTTACTATTCACGTATACGACACGATTCACGTATACGACACTATTCACGAATACGGCACTATTCATCGAAAAATAAAATTTCTTCTTTTTGTCCAAAATATCTATTATGGATACTAGCTTTGATTGTATCCATGTTTTGATCATTCTTGAATTTTACTCCACTCTGATTACTTATGAAGTATTTTTGAACTTGGATTGTTTAAAATACGAATCCTTAATATTTGTTCTTTTGTTTCACTGGATTCGTTTCCTTTAAAATATTTTTCATCATCCTCGGTCCTAAATGATGATATTCTATGAATATCTTTTATTTGTAGTAAAAGATGAATGATTTCTTGATGAATATCTTTGCCGTAGTGCAAAGATGAGCAGCGTTGAGATGAACATAAGCGATCGATTAATATCTTTGGCCCGTATTGCAAAGATGAGCAAGTGTTAAGATGAACATGACTAATCGATGAATATCTTTGGCTCAGAGTGTAAAGATGAATATTTGATTCGAGATATATATTGATTGATGTTACAAGGATAAAATATCGACGATGAACTTTTAAATTCATATATAGAAGATAGTAGTTTGCATTCTCTACTTAACTCTTCTAATGAATTATTATTTCCGCTGCGAAGATTGATTTAAAACTAGTGGTCTATTGTATTATATTAGATTTTTCCCTGTTGGAGACTAACGATAATTTATTGTATATTATCTTAGTCATAATATTCTTTACTGGGCTAGTTGAGCTCACCCTTTTCCTTTTTGTTCCATTTTTCTTCCCAGGAGGCGAGAATGTAGCTAGTACGAGTCGGGGTATGGAATGATGGTTATAGAGAGAGTTGTTTAGTAGTCCTCACAATTTTTATAAAATAATGTATAAATAATTGTGATGAGGATTTATTTGGTATGTATATTATCTAGAAGACAATAATTGTATTTAAACTCACAAGATATATGTTATCGTATTTTGCATGACAAATGTATTAATAAAGTTGTAGTTATTTCGTACCATGTATTTGGCGACTCGTAATGGGTTGGATGGAATGGACCTATTTTGGGGGCGCCACGGTTGGTATCGAGCTTAGGATATGATCTCTGGCGGAGATCGTGGAATAGAACTAGGAGGGAGAGACGAGTAAATCCTTCGCTAGTGTGTCCTACCTAAGCTTATTTGTTAGTTGGTCGGTATATAGGGATATTATATGATATATTGATTTCCTTAATTAACCCTTTTTTTATGACAAGATTTGAGAATGTCGACCGAGAATATTATGATGGAGTAAATGAGACCGTGGAGATGCCTGTACTTACCAACGAGGAGAACGTGCAATAAGCTGGCAATGTACCTCCTGTGAACAACACCACCGAAAGCGGATGATGAACGAGGGATGTTTAGAAGCTTTTTTGCAGTTCATGCAAAATCGACGAGGAGACTCGTGTTCAAAATACAGGAGGAAATGATAGCAATTCACGGGTTGTCACAGCCAAGCAGTTCAAAGAGTTGGGACCACCAGAATTTAAGGGAAAGCCAGATCCGATCATGGCGGAAACATGGGTCAAGCAAATTACCAAGATATTCGATGTCTTGGGATGCACGGAGGAACAGAAAGTTCCATTCGCTACTTTTATGTTCCGTAACGAGGCAGATTACTGGTGGGAATCTGTGAAGCGTACCCATCCAGCTGCACTCAGCATGTCATGGGAGACGTTTCAGAAACAGTTCAATGACAAGTACTTCCCTGAAAGTATTCGTCATATGAAGGAAGTGGAGTTTATTAGGCGAAGCGAGAATAACATGGCGGTGTCCCAAAGACGAGGCGAAGTTCGCGGAGTTATCGAGTTTGCACCTCATTTGGTGGAGAATGAGGAACGTATGACGAGGATGTTTCGAGAGGTTTGAAACCCGGCATACGCCAAGATCTCATTTCTCATAAATTTTTCTCTATTCAGATGTTGTCAGCGAGGCTCGGTTGTTAGAGCGAGATAACGAAATACGTTCAACAGAGGACCATAACCAAGATCATATCAAGATAGCGATTTATCGTAATAACGATAACCGGCGGAGAAAGAAGAATACGGAAAAAGCGGTAACCACTCTCGGTGGTAATCACTACCATGAAAATAAAAGAAGCGAGTCGGGAAGAGATTTTAAAAAGAGGAGATTTAACAGCGACATTATGTGAAGGCAGCGGTCTTTAAGAAAGAACCGGTTCCAAGGAGAGAGAAAAGACCACCGGTCGTATGTTACAAATGCGGAAAGAGGGACATATATCACCAACCGCCGCCCAACTAGCAGTTTAAGGTATGCTATAATTATGGAAAAGAAGGACATATCGCCGAGATTATGCGGTATCGAAACCCAGTCCAGCGGGAATGGTGACTCAAAAGGATGTCCCAGAAAAGTCAAAGTCAACGATTGCTGGAAGAGCGTTTGTCGTGATCGGTCAAAATGCGAGGAACTCGAACGAAGTTAGCACGGGTTAGTTAATTAAAAATTCTTGCGAAGTTTATACCTTACTAGATACCGGTTCTACCCATTCTTTTATCTCTCTTGCTTGCGCTCAACGTTTGAACTTGACTACGGAGAAATTAGACTTTGACCTATTTATGGAGACTCCATTAGGAGAAACTTTCATTACATCCGTTGTTTAGAAATCTTGCTTGATTCAGTTGGCACTAATCACATTACCTGTTAACCTTATTTCTATAGAGATATTTGCTTTTGATGTGATTTTAAGGTTAACTACTCATCATCGCGAAATTGATTACTTTTCGTAAGGTTGTTAGTTTTCATATTCCTAAGCAACTCGTTATTCAATTCAAGCAATCAAACCATTGTAGTCAAACATTTTCATATCAAGCCATGAAGTCATTCGCTTTTATTACGGATGTCAAGTTTTCTTAGTCCATGTTATGGATTTGAATAAAGACACGTCGATTTGAATAATATTCTGTTGTTATTGATTTTTCCGACGTATTTCTGAAGAATTTCTTGGCTTACTCCCAAAGCTTCGATATTAAATTTTGTATCGACTTTGAACGAAGACAAAACTCATTTCTAAAATCTCATATCGAATGGCTCTATTGAACTTCGAGGAGTTAAAAATTCAACTATAGAATTTGGTACTGAGCCTTTATTTGGTGACTTCCTTTGTGGAATGCACCGAAGCCGACTCTCCGTAGGGGACACCATATTCGGTGCGATAGTAAACTGATAGGTGTCATTGTAACGTGCTATCCAAGGTTGGGATATGAGTCACAGTTGAGAACAACCTAAGTTGGTAATCGAAATACGTAGCTTTCTAGGCTTAGTTGGTTATTATCAGAGATTCGTTGAAGGATATTCTCGAATTGCTATTCCTTTAACGCAGCTGACTCGTAGAGATACAAAATTCGAATGGAGCAAGGAATGTGGGAAGAGCTTCGAAGAACTCAAGAGGAGACACATTTCAACACATTTCGACCATGCCATCCTGGAAAAACGAACGTGGTAGCTGACGTGTTGAGTAGAAGATCGTATACAAGTACGAGTACGATATTGTCAAAGACTCATTTCGTATAATTTACAAATAATAGAGATGGAGATGAAAATTCTAGGTACCCACGTGATGATATACTAGTATAATCGACTTTAATCGATAAAGTTAAATCTGTTCAAGCTACACACCGGAGCTGATGAATTTGAAGAAGGAGGTGCAAGAAGTTGTTATTTCAAAAGAAAGAATCGGTGAGGTGAGGAAAGCTCAAACCTTCTATTTATTAATCCATTTGAAATTCTCGATCGAATAGGAACTGTGGCCTATAGACTCGTTTTACCGCCAAGTATGACGCGTGTTCATAACGTTTTTTACGTATCGATGTTACGTACATATGTGGACGACCCGAACCACATCATTGAGTTAGAACCGGACGAGATAGCCGAAGACTTAACGTACGAGGAGGTACCTGTCATGATCTTGGATAGGAAAGAACATGTCCTATGTACCGAGGTTATACCACAAGGTAAAGTTTTGTGGAGAAACCATGCTATTGAGGAAATGACCTGGGAGTTGGAAACGGAAATGAAAGCAAGGTATTCTCATCTTTTCGAAACTCCAGGTACGTACGTCAATTTCAAGGACGAAATTTCATAAGGAGGGGAGGTTGTAAGACCCCGATTTTTTTTTTTAATAAAATGGAATTTCCTCTATAGTAAGGGTTGATTTGATTAATGTGGTTAATTATGGGTAAAATGCGCAAATATTTCGAATAAGTAAGTGGTTATAAAATATTCATTATTGTCAGGGAATATTCGTTTGGTCGTGGAATATTAGATCTTTTGAGAATATTCGTATTTGTGCAAGTGAGTCTTTTGTGGGCCCCATAACGAAAAAGCGATTGGATGAAGAAAATGACAAATATAAGTTGTTTATAAATAATAACAGTAGTTGTTACAAGTAATCTTTGTTGGAATAATCCTATTGGTTAAAACACACTAATACGCGTTGTTGAGCAAGAAGTATACGGTATTACACCAATTATTGATTCTTACGTAAGAAGGCACTACTCAATAATTGTTACGGTGAATTACCGTTAGATATTTATTTTATTGATTCAATAATTCTTTGTGTTGATATTTTATATTCTGTTGTTTCAATAATTGTCATTACACAAAGATTTTTTATTATCGAGACAATAATTCATATTATCTGAATAATATTATTGGATAACATTATTGGCAATGTCTAGAAAGTTTTGTCCAAGAGAGGTTTGGTCACCTAATCAATTGCGGCGCGAGAAGAGAGATCCTTATTGGAAAGCACCGTTCACAAGATTGTGATTCGTAATATTATTTGTGAATAATTAATTATTGATTTATATGATGAGGAAAATATTGATTTTATGTGGATATAGATGGAGAAATTTTTTAAAATGACAATTGTTGAAAATTAATATTTTATCTTTTTCTGATAAAATAATTCATTTAAATATATTATTTTAATAATATATTAAAGATAATATTTTTATAATGAATGTGGGATATATGAGTATATGAGGATGAAGAGTATTTTTGTGGCATTAAATGTTTAACACATATTTTGTGTGTTGGTGGACACAATTATTGACCGAAATTTGATTATAGCTTGTAAAATCGCCAATTTATGGATTTCGGTCAATTTCTGTTTGGAATTTGAAAAAACTTTCTTCTGCAAAGTTGTAGAGAATTGAATTTCGTATAAAAAGTCGCGAGATTCGAATTTTTTGATAAAAGGGCTATTTATTATGAATTATTGAAGTTCCGAAGCTCCGAAATAATTGATTTTTGGAAGTTTAAAATAATTTAAATAAGAAAAACATTTTTTGTGTTTGGTGGACATCTTTAACACATGCTAAGTTGCTGAATTTAGATGATTCTAAATGGGCGTAGACAAATTAATATATATATTATTATATTAAATTTTCTACTTTGGTGTTCTAAGCATTTTCCTATAAATAGGGTGCTTAGGTTAGAATTGAAAATCACACCAGAAACTGAAGTTTTCTCTCTCTATATTATCGAGCGTATTCTTGTAAGTATTTTGAGTATACTTTGAGTATTGCTATACGGTGCAAGTTCAAGTCATAGCCTATATCCGGTGTTTCAACTAGAAGTAATCTTGTCTTTTCGAGGTAAGGGATGTTATTTTATTCGAAAATGATATTATTTCTTCAATATCATTATGCCGAAATATTGGTTGGAAATTTTTATCAAATTTGGAACTTTTTCATGTCGGGGTTACTATTCATGAGTTACTATTCACGAGTTACTATTCATGAGTTACTATTCATGAGTTACTATTTATGAAAGTACTACTCACTTAAGCGTGAAGATGTTTTTTATAAAATTTCTATCTTTTGGTGTCTGAGTTACTATTCACGATATCGACACGCGATTCACGATATCTTATTAATTATTCACGAATACGGCACTATTCATCGAAAAATAAAATTTCTTCTTTTTGTCCAAAATATCTATTATGGATACTAGCTTTGATTGTATCCATGTTTTGATCATTCTTGAATTTTACTCCACTCTGATTACTTATGAAGTATTTTTGAACTTGGATTGTTTAAAATACGAATCCTTAATATTGTTCTTTTGTTTCTTTGGATTCGTTTCCTTTAAAATATTTTTCATCATCCTCGGTCCTAAATGATGATATTATTGAATATCTTTGGCTTCGTAGTACAAAGATGAATGATTTCTTGATGAATATCTTTGGTAGTAAAAAAGATGAGCAGCGTTGAGATGAACATGATGATCGATTAATATCTTTGGGGCGTAGTGCAAAGATGAACAGTTGTTTAGATGAACATGACCAACTGATGAATATCTTTGGCCTTTAGTGCAAAGATGAATATTTGATTCCAGATATATATTGATTGATGTTACTGAGGATAAAATATCGACGATGAACTTTTAAATTCATATATAGAAGATAGTAGTTTGCATTCTCTACTTAACTATTCTAATGAATTATTATTTCATTGCGAAGATTGATTTAAAAGCTGGTTGTCTATTGTATTCTATTAGATTTTTCCCTGTTGGAGACTAACGATAATTTGTTGTATATTATCTTAGTCATAATATTCTTTCTTCGGGCTAGTTGAGCTCACCCTTTTCCTTTTTGTTCCATTTTTCTTCTCGTGGAGGCGAGAATGTAGCGAGTACAGTGGGGTATGGAATGATGGTTATAGAGAGAGTTGTTTAGTAGTCCTCACCATTTTATAAAATAATGTATAAATAATTATGATGAGGATTTATTTGGGTGTGTATATTGTCTAGAAGACAATAATTGTATTTAAACTCACAGTATATATGTTATCGTATTTTGCACGACAAATGTATTGATAAAGTTGTAGTTATTTCTGTACCATGTATTTGGCGACTCAGAATTGGTTGGATGGAATGGACCTATTTTGGGGGCGTCACAATTGGTATGTCATTCCTTATCCGTAGTATATCAACATATAATACTAGGAATGTCACGACGCTCCTACTGACCCTTTTGTACACACTAGGTTCATTCTTGTTTGTGATAAAATCAAACTCTTTTGATTTATTTCATCAAAGCGAATGTTCCATTTTTGAGAAGCTTGCTTTAATCCATTTCTCTAAGTGTCTACAACACTTACCTCATCGTATGTAACTGGGTCATCATCTTCTATGATGTGTACCTCATCATCATCATCTATGATGAATCCATACCTCCTAGGTATCTTTGGTACTATTCCAGATTTACGATTAGGTTTGTGGTACAATAAATTCATCTACAGGTTCCTCTTATTTGACTTATAGTGATTTGTGGTTCTTGAACTCTTCAAGATCTATTATCCTCCCACTAGCCCCTTCAATGATAAACATCTTTATCTTAGAAGGCAGCGTGTTTCGCAACAAACACCTTTTGCTAAGTAGGATTATAGAACATATACCCTAAACTTACTTTAGGATGTCCCACAAATTGACACTTGTCAAATCTTTTCCCAAGTTTATCCTTTAAAACCTTTTCACATAAGCTGGACAAACCCTTTTTATAACTTACTTAAAATTAGGAATCCTTCATGTCCATAACTTTTATGGACTCTTGTGGCCGAATTTTGAGGTACCGTTTTCGTAGATATGCAGCCATTTCTAGGACATTATCCTAGAAGGATACTGGAATGTCGGTAAAATCATTATGGACCACACCATGTCCAACAAGGTACAATTTTTCCTTTAAGATACATCAATCAATTATTGCGTATTAGGAGGCGTACATTATGAGAAAACCATTTGAGATGATCTAGAAATTTATTCCACAAGTATTTATTCCTTGATCTAATCAAAGAATCTTAATACTTTGCCAATTTGTTTCACTTCTGAATTCTTTGAACCTTTCAAATAATTCACACTTGTATTTCAGCAAATACACACATTCAACTCTTTGAATGATCAGCTCCTTTTCTTATACTAGTTTGTTCAATTTGCAAAATATATTTTCACATAAGTCAAGTACACAAAATCCATTAAGTAATATTTCAGTTCGATACAAAACAATATTATCATAAATAGAGAAATAATTGTTCTTAATTATAATACCAAAGATTTCATTGTCCAACAATAAAATGGAAATAATGTTTCTAACGCGAATTGGAATACAATAACAACTTATTGACTTAATGGATTTGCCCGTAGATAATGTTAAACTATAAGTTTCTATGGCTAATACAGCAACATTTGCTTCATTTCCCACACATAAGATTACTTATCTTTGTTTAGCTTTCTACTTCTGCTTGGTCCCTTCATAAATCTATATTTATGATAACCAAAGTCCGTATCCAATACCCAAGTAGAACCTTGACTTAAAAGAAAATTTTATTTTAAATCATGAACAAAATTGTATTTGTAACCGAAACTTCACTAAGCTTCTTCTGGTTAGCCTTTGCAAAATGCTTATTGCAGTGGAAACAAAATTCTTTGCTATCCGTATCAGTTTAGTTCTTATTATCCTTTGTTTTTACCTTTTATATTTACCTTCTTAGAATCATTCTTCTTTTAGAAGATCCTTTAGCTCCTACCAGTAAGACTTGGTCTTTCTCGGTTGGAAAGTGACTCTCAACATTTTTCAACATGTTAAGCAAATCAGCAAAGCTGATATCTAGCTTGTTCATATGTAAAATTCACAACAATTGTGAGAGGAGTCCGAAAGTGAGTGCAAGATCAAATCTTGGCTCAACTCTCCATTTATGACAAAACTCGTTGTCCTAATTGATTAATCAAATTGATAATGTTAAGGACTTTTGTGAGGGCCCCGAATCCAGGTTCTAATTCACCTCGGATCCGGTTCGATCATTCTATACAACTATAACTATATTTGTGGAAGATATAAACATAAATTATTTATACATTAAACTTACACATAATCCCCAAGGTCGAGTAACCTTAACTTAATACATATTTCATAACTTACTTGACTTACAATAACATTATATACATTACTATTACAATTCTAACTACAAACATAAACTAAAGCTGGAACTGTCTTTAACCTTTCCTTGTATCCGACGCATTTGCCTTGATCTGCAATGTTTTATCATGATATAACAAGGGTGAGCATAAGGATTGCCCAACAAGTTTAAGTTCAATAATATAACGATATATCAGGATTGAAATGATTTGAATAATTGGCTGGCTATAATTCAACAATATAATTGTGAACTAGTAGGAACAAATTTATGACTGAATAAGTATTATACATGAACAAATATATCTGAAACAACTGGTAATGAAGGTGATCAGCCTTTCATACCTGACTTATACATGCAATATTTACAGAGTACAATTAATGGAAACTAGCAATGATTAACCATAAGCTTATCCGGATGAAACACTCTTAATAGAGTTAAGTAAAACAAAACTTGTCTGAACCGTTGATTACCGCAACGCAATTTATAACACTTTATCCGAAGACCTAATATTAGTAAAATAGATCTCCAATATTAGAATAATATCATCACAACATAATACTATGATATATATATATATATATATATACATAGAATAACCTAAACACATAACCCTATCAGTCTATTCAGCACATAAAACTTAGTATCAGGTCAAACTATTTCGATCGAATTGAAACAAACACACAAATCGACATCCAAATGACTACTTAGTCGGACTTTTATTGAGTCTAAGTTCAATTAAACTCTGACTTAACACTTAACAATTATCTTAAATAATGTTATTAACAGTCGAAATATTTTTCGTAAGCTCGTAACAATTTAAAAATAATTATTACTATTTATCATAAATTTTTTATCATTAATATCGTATTTAAATGAATTAAATACCACATAATTCTTTTATCACTAATATTTATTTATTATCAAATATTAATGAAATACATGTCATAATATTATAATATATTTATAATATCACAAAGTATTTTTAATACTTTAAAATCACCTTTATATGATTTTTAAACGAATTAAATTCATTAGCCCAGGTAATTACTTTTAATATTAAAATATTAATATTTTCATGACAAAATATCAAAAGTTATATTTTATTACTCAAAATATTTTTCTAACCATTAAATCATTTTTATATGATTTATAAAGCATTAATTCTATTTTTCCATAATTTATTTAATATATTTATTAAATAAACTAATTATAATTAATATTGATTAATTAATGAATTTCATCACAAAATATTAAAAGTCACTAAAAATAACTTAAAATATTTTCTTTTACCATAATTTATTTTTTCATGATTTTTCATGTATTAAAATTATTTTAAATCATTTATTTAATATTATAATTAAATAAATTAAATACCATTATGTTCCAAAAATATTAAATATTTATGAAATATACTTAAAATAATTAAAAACTATTTTTAGAATTTAAAATAATTTTTGAATTTATTTTGTATTTTAATAATTAAAAACCATTTTATCTATTTTAATTAATTTTTCCGGAAAATAATAATAATAAAAGCTGTCAAGCTAAAAGGCCCTATAGTAGTGAGACTAAATCGCATATAGGTGTTTTTGGCTTGTTCTTGAGTGTTCATGTCACCATCATAGAGGTATGAGGTTTGACCGATTATAAACCTATGTTCTATTTGATTTTCGGATTTGGTAATGATGTTATAGTAGTAGTACTAATGTAATATTACAACTACAAACCAAATTCATGGACATCATCGCATCCAATCAAGAAGATATAATGCATCAAAGTCTTGTGGATAATTGTTCTTCAATTTTTGGATTTCGAAATTGAAGAACGAATGAAAATCCGCCTTAGGGCCTTTGATTCTATGATGTTCAAGCCTTCTTTGAGTAATATTAGTGTTTTATCGTGTAGAAAACATGCCCTAGCACAAGTATATAGCATTATAACATAATAACATCATCACATGAGCAAGATCTGGCATGGTCAAACCATGTCAGAAAACTTACTCTTTATCTTTCTGGGTTTTCCAGAAAGTTACCCAGAGCAGATGGTAAAAGCTATTTTGACCGTGATTCGCTTCCATTCCAATTATGATCTAAGTGATCTGGTGACTTTAACATGTAGTATACATACCTGACTACAATATAACAACAACAACGTGGCTAAAATAACAATCCACAGCAAGATTCATGGCCAAACAAAACTTGTCAGACTAAATCTGGAAATTCTAAGTCATTTGATTTCATTTAAAAGTGAGCGGTCAATGACTTTTGACCGAGTATAAGCGACGATCTGAGACTTGATCCGACCACGATTCGGCTTTTTTAGATCACAGTCCTAATGACGTAGAACAGATCCAAAACATAAAACACATAAAACTGTTAACACATAAATATCTATAAGCCCTGACATATGGCTGTCAGGTTAAAATTTCCAGTTTTCTAGATTTTTGAAAAATGCTATTTCGTGTACTTTGATGTTATGGATCTGGGTTTTAACAACCCAGATCACTGAATGACATCTTCTAACACTGTTCTAAACAACAAACAATAACATTGACACAAAATTTTAAGAATTTCTAGAATTAGGGTTCTTACCACTTTGAGCCTTGATTTTTGATTTCTGACCTTTGGATCTGTCCTCGATAAGCTGAGATATGGTCATGGTTCATCTTCTCACACTCTCTAACTCTAAGATCCGAATTTCTAGAGAGAGAAGGTCTTGGAGAGAAATAAAATGTAAGTAACTCATTTCTCTCTCTTTTAATCTATATAATTTGCTACTTGTTGCTATGGTCTGATTATTTTCGGCTGGAATGGTTGAAATTAGTAGAGAGCTCAGTTACATGGGGTGGTAAAAGTTGGCCACCAACTCCCATTTTGCCAAGATTTGCAAGTAACCTTCAATTATTCAACAAAAGGGCATAATAGTCATTTCTATTTAATTTTTAATGGCATTTTGGACAATGGCCAAACCCTTAGGGTTTAGGGTTTGGTTAGGGTTTAGGATTTGAGCCATTTTAGGGTTTAGGGTTTGAAAAATCCTTAGGGTTTGCAATTTAATTTCCAAGATTTTCGAATTTCAATTTTCAAAATAGAAAATTAATATTTCTAAATTATAATTAGGATTTTCTAATTATATTAAAATTTCTTAATCATAATTTAAATCTTGCTAATTAGGATTAGTATTTCCTAATTAAAATCACTAATTAAACAATTAGGGTCAAAATGGTCATTAGGGTTTTCAACCCACAAATTAGGGTTTCTAAATAGAAAAATAATATATCCTAAATTAGAAATTTAATTTCGTAATTAGATTAGGATTTCCCTATTTACAAATTAGGGTTTCAAATTCGAAATTAGGGTTTCAAATTTGGAATTAGGGTTTTGTAACCAATTTGTTAAGATTAACCATAATTAATCCTATAATTATTTACACTTACGCCATTAAGTTCCCGATTTAGGGTTTCATGCAATAGAATTAGGGTTTTGATTCCATAATTGAAATTAGGGTTCGTAAGCCGGTTTCTAGGGTTTCTTGTAATTTGCTAGGGTTTTCTAACCGAACGTTGACGTTCTTAATATATACTCAGGGTTTGTTACAGATATCGTTTATTTGGTCAACCCTTGACCCTTAACCACATCATGCACACATATACACAGAACATAAACGCTTATTCCCTTAATCCTGAATAATTCACCTAGATCCTTCACAAAATTTTGAAATCCTCAAAATTCTATCTTAAAAATATCAAACACATACACTTATTTTCTGTCTAGGTTCTAATTTAGAACCTTAAATCAATAAATTAAATTTTTAAAAATTTTCTAAATTCTCGGGTTGTCACATTCACCCCTTCTTCTAAAAATTTCGTGAAATTACCTTACACCTTACACCATACTGCTTACACCATTCACATACATTGTCACATGCCACCTAAAACATTCTTCACAAGAATTAAAATTTTTGAAATTGTGCTCAGGGGTTTTACAGACTATTGTCTGTCATTTTCGCAAAGGTTATAAGAAATTCATCCGCAAATCGTCATAACTTACAGACATAGTGGGTAATTAATCCAGTATGTCCTGTACTTATTAAGTATTATTTGGTCGACTCTGCTTTTCGCGTCTACGCCATGTGCACAAAATTCTACCTCGGTCTTATTGGTTCCTCACCAAAACAATTTGGTTCGGGAAATTTCTTTCAATGAACACTTAGAGTTTTCATAAACTTTAGTCTAGCTGAATCGAATAGCATAGACTCCTATCAATAATTCAATTCAATCGAATTATTTAGGTGTAGCCAAACCCCGTTGGCAAATTAAAAAAATTTTGAAAATATTTTCGAGAATGACATCATGATGCCGTACTGTATTAACAGTCCGTTTGAGGATGCCGTCATTGTATGACTTTGTCATAACACATCATTCCATAGTGGAACAATAATTTTAGATCAAATTCACACTAAGTATTCCTGTATTTACAACTCCATCAAATTTTTATCATCTCTACACCAGGTTGCATGGTACATAAGTGATAAATAAAATAAATTTTGATATTTCAAATCATTTGCGTCTAGCTGAAATAAGTAGCATAGACTATATTTTAAACCGTTTCAAAAGTGATTACGAGTCTACATTTTTTTTTCAAAAGCACATAGTGTGTATTTAGCTTGATGTCAACATTTCAAAGTCTAGCATAGCTGGGAGTTTCAGAAAACTTATGTCTCCACCAATTATCATTTGCTTAACAATCTATCTATTCCTATAGTCTTCAATACTCCAATTACACACAACTATACCTAGTTCGTAAAACCACACTTATGAGTCCATAAATTGCCACAATCATATGTGTAACGACCGAGAAATTCGGATCTTATTGTAAAATGATTTTATTAAATTAAATAATAATAAAATCATATTCCATGTGTTATCAAGATGGTTGTCATTGTATAACCTATTGATGTTAGAATGTCGTAGTATTTGAGCTACGTGGATGAATTAAAGTGTTTGAATTTCCAAGACGAAAATAAAAGTTTTCCGAGAATTTTTTTGAAAAACACTATTCATCGATAGTTGCTCGGGATATAATTTTGAGTTTCCGAGAAATACATAATGATGGAATAACAAGGTAAGATGAATTATGTAATAAAAATCTAGTTATGGAAAATGTAATAATTTGCTTGTGGACTTAATTTATAAACGTTAAGGAAGGCGAGATAGTAATGAATAAGTGATAATGGTATGATACTTGGTATTGCAAAAAGTAATTAAAACGAGTATAACACGAAGTATTATACGATTTTGTATGAAGGATGAAATACCGCATATAAATTCTATATGAATTAGAATACGAAAATAATACATCAACAATATGTATTAAGAAATGTTAATGGACTTGGGAGATTGGTTATCAATTATATACAAGTCCAAGTGAATTAAAGGGAGAGGCCCAATCATTAATAAATGAACAAACTAGTGTTTATTAATGCAAAGCCCAAAGATTGATTTAATGTAAGCCCAAGGTAGAATCCATGAGTTGTATGACCCATGGGGCAAACCATATTCATATGGTTATTGTGGTGACCAAGTTAATGTAGAGACCAAGTTATCGTAGTGACCAAGACTAAGGAGTAATGACCAAGACTTATGAGTGGTGGTCAAACAAAGGGTAGGATTTGTGCTAAGCAAGTAATGAATAGTAAGGAGGTGGTTTAAGGAGGTGGGATGATTTAATGACTAAACTACCCTAGCTTTGCAACTTCTATAAATATAGGAGGCTTACAAGCCATTTAACACTTGTTTAAATAATCCAACATTACAAAAGTGCTTAAGTGTTAGAGAGAATAAGCTACCAATAAGTCATTCCATAAGTAAGAAGAAGAAACAAGCTACCTTACCAAGACTACACAAAAGTAATACTTCTTCTCCATTATCTTCTATCTCTACCATGATAGGTTCATATGAAAAGATGGATTAAGAAACATGAATGATAAGAAGTAAGAAGAATGAATAAGACATGAACTTAAGCCACATAAGTTGGCAATAAGTCATTTGAACTTATAAAAGTTTTAAACTTATTATAAATTAACCTTGAATGTTAAGTATGAAAATATGAATTGGTAATGAGTTTATTAAGAGAAGTAATAAGGATGAAAAAAAGACTTGTATGATCCTATGAATCATAAGTAAAGTATATGTGAAGAACATGTAAAGTATGATGATTAAGAAACTTTAATTGTCATAAGTCATGAATAATCAAATCTTAAGTAGTTTATAATTTGACAAGTTATAAGCTCATGAAGAATAAGTCAAAATCCAACAATGAATATAAGTTGTGGTATTAAGTATGTTAAGATGTTCACATGATGAATGAAGTTCATTTGTAATGTTGAACAAATCATAAGAATGAAGAATTGTCGGAATTTGCACGATTGGACGATAAACGTCGAATTGGTAAAATTCTCGGAATGGAAGTCAAATTTTGTGTTTGATCCCGAAACCATTGTTTTCCAATAGAGACAAGTCATATTTGGCATTTAAGAGTTGCAGACTCGAAAATAACTGGATTCCGACTTAGAACGAAGAAACGAGCGTTGAACGTTCACGAACATTTATCGTTTTCATTAAAAATGAACCAATAGGTGAATTTTTAGCAAACGAAGTCAAATAGATAAAATTCTTACATAATCATATAGATTATGTAATTTGTGAATCGTAGGCTTTTAAACGAGCCAATTCGGACTTATAACGAAGAAGTTATGCGTTCGGAAAATTCACAAAACTCACAAACTGAATTTATTTTCTGGTGCACAGAGTTGGTGCCGCGACACCAACCCTAGCCAAAAATGACTCACGCTGCAGCGTGGAACAGTGTTCGAGCAAGCGCGAACTATAGTACAATATGTGGCGTACAGCCACCATATATAGTACCAAAATCCTCGGAGAGTGGTATAGCATGTACGACCATTTAATAAGGACTTCATACGCATGCGCCAAGTTCGGGACAGTGATACAATAAGCTCGCGCCGCAGCGCGAGATGTAAGTATAAATATGGCACCGCAGCACCAGTCTCAGAACAAGGATAGTAATGAATGTTTTTATGTACAAAGAAAGGAAAGCTAAAAGATTTAAAAGTAAACACAACTTAAGGAATGTAATGTAACATTGTTTAAACTTTGTTAAACCTTAAGGATGTTGTATAAAGGTTGAGATAACCTAGTCGAATATAAATACAAGGATAATGATAAATCGGAACGAATAGTAACTGAATCTAATACATAATTAGATTGAAATGAAAGGGTATGATATAGTCATATACATACTTGATTATATGTGACCTAATGTAAGGCATTATGTGATCATGTATTGTAGAGACTTGAACGACTTAAACATAAAGTTAATATACCGTAGCAGACGATAAAGGCAAGTATTCTAACTCTTGTCTCAGTTCAATCTGAACAAGTTTTTGAGATTCATGTATTCTTTCATATGAATTGAGGTATGTTGAAATTAAAGCCAATTCCTTTGGCTAGACTTGATGTATTGATAATCTGTTCATGTATTATCAAATGTTGTTATCTTTTGTCAACTACTTGATATGGTTTTCAAAAGAAGACTGAAATGTTAAACAAATGTTTTGTCGGTAAAACGACAGGCACGTGAGGTTGCCAAATGCTTAAACGTGCATAATACGTTTAATGGATGTAGTGTTGATCAACATAGAGTACAATAGGCTGATCACCTAGAAGTGCTCGTAAGTAATATCGGGCTTACGGACTTGCTTTCGGGTTGTCCTTTTCCAATAAAGAATGAATACTCGAGGTCTTTGACCGGAGTGAATGTTTTACTAAATGTTGTTGTTATTGTAAAACATTTTAAAAGAAAAGATGAAGTGCTATTTTGAATTATCAATAGTACTTCATAACTATTGTTCAGTTATCGAAGATATACAATTTATATGTGTCAAGCATGTTGTTATTAAATTGTTATACTTGCTGAGCTAGTTATACTCACTCTTGCTTGAACCATATGAATGAAGCTAAGATTGAAAGTCCCAAAGGATCGAAAAAGGATAAAGGAAAAGCTAAGACAGATTACTAAGCTATCTTGTAATAGTATATGTCTATTGTTGTAATGTAACTGATATTATGACAAGGAACCTTTGTAATGGGTATAGAACCTGGGAAATATAAATATTACTTTAAATATATAGAAGTTATGTTCGTTCTTTGAGACTTTTCAATTGAATGAATGTATGAATGTTATGCGAAGATAGCACCATCTCATCGGGATGGAAGATACCCGGATTTGGGGGCGCTACAAGTTGGTATCAGAGCCTAGGTTATAAAACTTAAGGGAGAAAGTAGAACCTTAAGTCATAACCTTAAGAAAGAATAAAGAAGTAAAAGATGGAAAGTAACCCTATAAAAATGCATTATATTATGTTATGTATTTCTATTATTTTCTTGGACGTGTACTAATCAAACTATATTGTTTTATTGTAGATGTCGGGGAGAAAATGATATGTATAGAGATATACATATAGTGAGCGAGATTGAGTTAATCGGGTAGAGATACTACCAAATCCGTAGCAGATTGAACCGAGTTGGTGACAATCGAGTGCGGAGACTCGGACGATTTAGACTACATGTCTATATTTGATGGCATGCTAGAGGAGGAGGTGGACGTGATGTCCTTTGACTAGGTTCCACCTACAGAGGACCAGGTTCCACCTACAGAGGAAATTTATACGGGGGAATCGATGAAGGCATTGTTTATGTCGGTATTGGATAGGAATGTCCATTACTGCCAATAGGTTAAGGAGTTGAAAGAGGAACTCCAAGCTGTCTGTGAGGACAAGGCTAGCATGGAGGGAATGTGGGAAGAGGAACATGATGATAGAGTTCTAGCTATGGACAAGGTCCGAGAGCTGAAATGTGAAGTCTTTGAGCTCAAGCAAGAGCTAAAGACTAAACAGAGGAAGTTAGAGAGGATGTCCTATATACAGAGGAGTTCTCACGTAGATTTCCAGCAGCAGGTAGCTGGATTTCAGATAGAAGAAGGTGACGTAATCGACACACTATCAAGAGAGATGTTATTTGCCGATCGGCCGGCCAAAGATTTCGAGAATGCCCTACGACAGATGTAGTCTAGAAATAGCTAGAGTAGAATAGATATGTAAATATTATGTATCTAGTAGTGACGTAAAACCCTCTTTTGTATAGAAACGGGTAGTCTTTTGTAAATCCCAATTTTTGGAAAGTAATTGCGGGATGGTAATGTAATCAGCTAAGGCTGGGTAATGCAAACAATGTAGTGTTATACTACAAGTTATGAATCAATATAAGTCTTTTTATGGAATATGTTGAGTAATGAGTATGAGTTATTGTTTTATTACGAATAATAACAAACCAACAAGAATAAAGTAATAATGATGTATTCTTTTCTTAACAGCAAAATGCCGCCAAGAAGGAGACAACGACATCAAGGCGCTAATGTTAACCAACCTGAGGGTGGTCCAGTTAATCCAATGCAAGAGTTCGTTAATCTTTTAACGGCTGCATTTAATAGAACGGGGGCTAATGTACCCGTGATTCCTGGAGCAGTACAAGCTACTACTTTTAAGGATTTCAAAAGTGTAGGTCCGCCGGAGTTCAAAGGAACTACGGACCCTATAGAAGCCCAGATATGGGTAAAAGAAATTGAGAAAACATTTGTAATAGCAAATATTGAGGAAGGTCAAAAGGTTGCCTTTGCAACATATTTGATGAAAGGAGAGGCCAACTTCTGGTGGGAGGAAAACTAGGCTAGGGCCGATATAGGAAACCTAACGTGGGAGAGGTTCAAGGAGATTTTCTTTGAGAACTATTTTCCCATGAGTATGCAAGGGAGGATGGAAATGAGGTTTCTTGAATTGAAATAAGGGGAGATGACAGTTCCCCAGTATGCTGCAAAGTTTAATGAGATGGAACGATTTGCTCCACATCAAGTGGACACTGAAGTGAGAAAGGCTAGAAGATTCGAGCAGGGCTTGAAACCCTGGCTCTATAGCCGAATCTTTGTGTTCCAAAGTACTTCCTTTGGAACCATACTAGAAAAGGCATTAATTGCCGAAGGTGGGAATGAGGCTCTCAGCCAGTACCACAAAGATAAGAAAAACAAGGACAGGGTTGATGGAGGAACCAAGACCGAGGGAGCCAGTGGAAATGGCAATGGTCTGAAGAGGAAGGGCTTTAACTCTGGGAATACCGGATTAAAACAAGGGGACTCTAAGAGGAGGATGGAGGCTGTAAAACCTGCGGGAAGACTCACTTAGGAGTCTGTCTCAAAGGAAATGCGGTTTGTTATAATTGTGGACATGAATGGCACATTTCGCCTAACTGTCCCAATCCGAAGAAAAACCACGGATGCTTTGTATGTGGATCAACTGACCACATAGCAAAGAAACCGCCGAAGAAGGGACGAGAAGGAAATAAGGGAACTAATAGCGGTAAGTTAGCTATTAGTGGTCCAAATTCATGGGGAAATCAATGGCCCACACTTTTAATATAACGGTCCAAGATACGGTGGCATCAGGGGATGTAGTTGCAGGTATTATTTTGATCAACAATATAAATGCATACGTGCTATTTGATTAGGGTGCTACTTGTTCATTTATAGCATGTGATTTTGCTAGACGACTAGAATTATTTCCCGAAAAATTACCTATACCTTTTAACATTAAGGTAGCAAACGAAGAGATAATTCATGTTGAAGATATTCATAGGAGTTGTTGTGTAGATGTACGTGGTTATAAGTTATTGGTAGATTTGATACCGATAAAGTTAGGAGAATTCGATGTAACTCTCGGAATGGATTGGTTGATTAACCATGGAGCAATTATAGATTGCCAAAAGAAATGTGTGAGAATCAGGACCTTGAAGCAACCTCCTGTAGTATTTTACGGTAGTAAATTGCCGGGACGTCCGTGTTGCCTTACGATGACACAAACTAGAAAACTCTTAAGAAAGGGTTGTGTAGGTTACCTATGCCATGTAGTTGATACCCAGAAAGTGGGAGCAACCATGGAACAAATACCTATAGTAAACGAATTCATGGATGAATTTCCAAGTGAGTTCTGGGGGTTCTTCTTTGGATAGGAGATCGAATTTATGATGAACCTTTGTGCAAGAGTGGCACCGATCTCAAGGAATTGTCTTAGTATGGCGCTTTGTGGAAATGAAAGAACTAATGGTTCAATTCACTGAGAACTATTGGACAAAAGTACATTCAACCAAGTGTTTCTCCATGGGGGGCACCGGTGTTGTTTGTCAAGAAGAAAGACGGATCGTTAAGGCTTTGTATCGACAATTGGGAGTTGAACAAGTTAACGATAAAGAATAAATACCCATTACCCAGGATCGATGATCTCTTTGATCAATTGAAAGGGGCAAAGTATTTTTTTAAAATAGATTTGCGGACGGGGTATCATCAGTTGAAGGTTAGGAAGGAGGATGTACCAAAGACTGCATTCAGGACTCGTTACGGTCACTACGAGTTTCTGGTGATTTGGACAAACTATATTTGGACAAGTTCATTGTGGTGTTTATCGATGATATTCTAATCAATTCTAAGACGCCAGAAGATCATGCTGGACACTTAAGATTAGTGTTGGAGACACTAAGGAAGGAAAAGTTATATGCGAAATTCACCAAATATGAATTTTGGCTGGAAAAGGTGCAGTTTTTAGGTCATGTCATTGACCAAGAGGGGATTTCAGTGGATCTAGCGAAGGAGGAAGCAGTAATGAATTGGGAACAACCGAAAACGCCGACTGAGGTGCGGAGTTTAATTTAACAAGGAAGACGGTGAAATACGTATGGACGGATAAATGTGAAGACAGTTTTCAAGAACTGAAGAAAAGATTAAGTGAAGCTCCTGTTTTGTCATTGGTAGATGACACGAGAAATTTTGTGGTGTATAGTGATGCTTCGCAAAGAGGACTTGGTTGTGTGCTTATGCAGCATGGCAAAGTCATTGCGTATGCATCTCGGCAGTTGAAGGATTATGAGAAAGTTTATCCTACTCATGATCTGGAATTGGCCGCGGTAGTGTTTGCCCTAAAGATATGGAGACATTATCTTTTTGGGGAAAAATGTGAGATATATACGGACCATAAAAGTCTGAAGTAATTCTTCACTCAGAAGGAGTTGAATATGAGACAGAGAAGATGGCTGGAGTTGATAAAGGATTATGATTGTGAAATCCTGTATCACCCTGGAAAGGCCAATGTAGTTGCCGACGCCTTAAGTAGAAAGGGTCAGGAAAAGTTGTCTATGTTAACGGCTCAAAATGAGTTAATAACAGAGATGGATAGAATGGAAATAGAAGTCAAGATGCCGAGTGATTCAGGGTAGTTACTCTTTGCAACGGAGATGCAATCTACCATCGTAGACAGAGTCAAGGAGGTACAACTCAAGACGGACGAGTGTAACCAAATAAAGAAGCGGTTATCCGAGAAGGAAGATGTTAAGTATAGTCTTGATAATGAAGGATTATTAAGATTTGAGGGAAGAATTTGGGTTCCGAATGAGACGGAATTAAAGGAGAAATTGTTACAAGAAGCTCATAGTTCGAGGTACTCGATACATCCTGGTAGCACTAAGATGTATCAAGACCTTCGATAGAGGTTTTGGTGGCCAAACATGAAGAGAGAAATAGCAGAGTATGTGAGTAGGTGCTTAACTTGTCAAAAAGTTAAGGCAGAACATCAACGACCCAGTGGCTTAGTACAGTCATTGGAGATTCCAGAACGGAAGTGGGAGCATATCTCGATGGATTTCGTGGTGGGACTTCCGACGACGAATAAATGGTACAATTCGATTTGGGTAATAGTGGACCGGTTGACGAAGTCAGCTCACTTTTTGCCAATTAGGGTCAAGTATAACTTAGACCAGTTAGATAAACTCTATGTTACGAAAATCATTTCCAGACATGGTGTACCGGTATCGATTGTGTCTGATCGTGATCCACGATTCACATCAAACTTTTGGAGGAGTTTGCAAGAGCAGTTGGGAACACAACTGAGGTTAAGCACGGCTTATCATCCACAAACCGATGGGCAGAGCAAAAGGACAATTCAGACGTTAGAAGACATATTGAGGTCTTTCGTCATGGATTTCAAGGGTAGTTGGGACGATCACCTACCACTAGTAGAGTTTGCGTATAACAACAGTTATCATGCAAGCATACATATGCCGTCGTATGAAGCTCTGTATGGGAGAAAGTGCAGAACACCTTTGTGTTGGGATGAGGTAGGAGAAGCTTGGGATGCTAGGACCCGAGGTGCAAAGCAGACGGCGGATGTGGTAAAGTTAATTCGGATGCGTCTCGTCGCACTCGGAGATGATGAGAAGAAGTATGCGGACTCACATAGACTAAGTCGAGAGTTTGAGGTGGGCTCGTATGTGTTTTTAAAGGTATCTCCCTGGAAAGGAAAGATACGCTTTGGAAAAAAGGAAAGTTAAGTCCAAGGTTTATAGGACCTTTTGAGGTGTTAAAACGGGTGGGAAAGGTAGCTTATATGATAGCATTACCTCCAGACCTAGAACGAATACATAACGTGTTTCACGTATCTGTATTACGTCCATATAAGTCGGACTATAAGCATGTAATCGAGTATGAGCCGATTCATATCGAGAAAGACTTAACATATGAAGAGTCGCCGATGCAGATCATTGATAGAAAGGAACAAGTTCTGAGGAACAAGGTAATACCATCAGTAAAGGTACTATGTAAGAACCACGATGCTGAAGAAGCAATGTGGGAACTAGAAGAAAAGATGAAGAAAAATTTTCCTCATCTATTTGATTAAAGTAAGATGAGATTCTGGGGATAGAATCTTTATAAAGGGGTAAGAATGTAACGACCGAGAAATTCGGATCTTATTGTAAAATGATTTTATTAAATTAAATAATAATAAAATCATTTTCCATGTGTTATCAAGATGGTTGTCATTGTATAACCTATTGATGTTAGAATGTCGTAGTATTTGAGCTACGTGGATGAATTAAAGTGTTTGAATTTCCAAGACGAAAAAAAAAGTTTTCTGAGAAATTTTCCGAAAAACACTATTCATCGGTAGTTGCTCGGGATATAATTTTGAGTTTCTGAGAAATACGTAATGATGGAATAACAAGGTAAGATGGATTATGTAATAAAAATCTAGTTATAGAAAATGTAATAATTCTCTTGTGGACTTAATTTATAAACGTTAAAGAAGGCGAAATAGTAATGAATAAGTCATAATGGTATGATACTTGGTATTGTACAAAGTAATGAAAACGAGTATAACACGAAGTATTATACGAGTTTGTATGAAGGATAAAATACTGCATATAAATTCTATATGAATTAGAATACCAAAATAATACATCAACAATATGTATTAAGAAATGTTAATGGACTTGGGAGATTGGTTATCAATTATATACAAGTCCAAGTGAATTAAAGGGAGAGGCCCAATCATTAATAGATGAACAAACTAGTGTTTATTAATGCAAAGCCCAAATATTGATTTAATGTAAGCCCAAGGTAGAATCCATGAGTTGTATGACCCATGGGGCAAACCATATTAATATGGTTATTGTGGTGACCAAGTTAATGTGGAGACCAAGTTAGTGTAGTGACCAAGACTAAGGAGTAATGACCAAGACTTATGAGTGGTGGTCAAACAAAGGGTACGATTTGTGCTAAGCAAGTAATGAATAGTAAGGAGGTGGGATGATTTAATAACTAAACTACCCTAGCTTTGCAACTTCTTTAAATATAGGAGGCTTACAAGCCATTTAACACTTGTTCAAATAATCCAACATTAAAAAAGTGCTTAAGTGTTAGAGAGAATAAGCTACCAATAAGTCATTCCATAAGTAAGAAGAAGAAGCAAGCTACCTTACCAAGACTACACAAAAGTAAGACTTCTTCTCCATTATCTTCTATCTCTATCATGATAGGTTGATAAGAAAAGATGGATTAAGAAACATGAATGATAAGAAGCAAGAAGAATAAGACATGAACTTAATCCACATAAGTTGGCAATAAGTCATTTGAACTTATAAAAGTTATAAACTTATTATAAATTAACCTTCAATGTTAAGGATGAAAATATGAATTGGTAATGAGTTTATTAAGAGAAGTAATAAGGATGAAAAAAAGACTTGTATGATCCTATGAATCATAAGTAAAGTATATATGAAGAACATGTAAAGTATGATGATTAAGAAACTTTAATTGTCATAAGTCATGAATAATCAAATCTTAAGTAGTTTATAATTTGACAAGTTATAAGCTCATAAAGAATAAGTTAAAATCCAACAATGAATATAAGTTGTGGTATTAAGTATGTTAAGATGTTCACATGATGAATGAAGTTCATTTGTAATGTTGAACAAATCATAAGAATGAAGAATTGTCAGAATTTGCACGATTGGACGATAAACGTCGAATTCGTAAAATTCTCGAAATGGAAGTCAAATTTTGTCTTTGATCTCGAAACCATTGTTTTCCAATAGAGACAAGTCATATTTGGCATTTAAGAGTTGCGGACTCAAAAATGACCGGATTCCGACTTAGAACGAAGAAACGAGCGTTGAACGTTCACGAACTTTTATCGTTTTCGTTAAAAATGAACCAATAAGTGAATTTTTATCAAACGAAGTCAAATAGATAAATTTCTTACATGATCATATAGATTATGTAATTTGTGAACCGTATGCTTTTGAATGAGCCAATTCGGACTTATAACGAAGAAGTTATGCGTTCGGAAAGTTCACAAAACTCACAAACTGAATTTATTTTACGGTGCACGAGTTGGTAGCCATGGCGCCAACGCTAAACAAAAATGACTCTCACGCCAGAAAGCGAGCATGTTGTTCGAGCTTCATCGCAAGAGTTCGCCACAGCGCGAACTATAGTACAATATGTGTATAGCGCAATGACATGTATGTGTCTGATCAAAATCCTAGAGAGAGAGTGAAATAGCAGCATGCCCATTAAGTAAGAGACTCACAGCGGCGCCAAGCCAAGTCCGAGACAATGATATAATAAGCTCGCTACAAGTAAAGCACGAGATGTATGTATATAAAATGGCGCAATACAATTTCAGTCTTAGAACAAGGATAGTAATGAATGTTTTTAAGTACAAAGAAAGGAAAGCTAAAAGATTTAAAAGAAAACACAACTTAAGGAATGTAATGTAACATTGTTTAAACTTTGTTAAACATTAAGGATGTTGTATAAAGGTTTAGATAACCTAGTCGAATATAAATACAAGGATAATGATAAATCGGAATGAATAGTAACAGAATCTAATACATAATTAGATCGAAATAAAAGGGTATTATATAGTCATATACATTCTTGATTATATTTGACCTAATGTAAGGCATTATGTGATCATGTATTGTAGACACTTGAACGACTTGAACATAAAGTTAATATACCATAGCAGACGATAAAGGCAAGTATTCTAACTTTTGTCTTAGTTCAATCTGAACAAGTTTTTGAGATTCATGTATTCTTTCGCATGAATTGAGGTATGTTGAAATTAAAGCCAATTCCTTTAGCTAGACTTGATGTATTGATAATCTGTTCATGTATTATCAAATGTTGCTATCTTTTGTCAACTACTTGATATGGTTTTCAAAAGAAGACTGAAATGTTAAACAAATGTTTTGTCGGTAAAACGATAGGAACGTGAGGTTGCCAAATGCTTAAACGTGCATACGTTTAATGGATGTAGTGTTGATCAACATAGAGTATAATAGGCTGATCACCTAGAAGTGATCGTAAGTAATATCGGGCTTACGGACTTGCTTTCGAGTTGTCCTATTCCAATAAAGAATGAATACTCGAGGTCTCTGACCGGAGTGAATGTTTTACTAAATATTGTTGTTATTGTAAAACATTTTGAAAGAAAAGATGAAGTGCTATTTTGAATTAACAATAGTACTTCATAACTATTGTTCAGTTATCGAAGATATACAATTTATATGTGTCAAGCATGTTGTTATTAAATTGTTATACTTGCTGAGCTAGTTATGCTCACTCTTGCTTGAACCATATGAATGCAGCTAAGACTGAACGTCTCGAAGGATCGAAAAAGGATAAAGGAAAAGCTAAGACAAATTACTAAGCTGTCTTGTAATAGTATAGGTCTATTGTTGTAATGTAACTGATATTATGACAAGGAACCTTTGTAATGGGTATAGAACCTGGGAAATGTAAATATTACTTTAAATATATAGAAGTTATGTTCGTTCTTTGAGACTTTTCAATTGAATGAATGTATGAATGTTGTACAGTATAGCACCATCTGTCGGGATGGAAGATACCCGAATTTGGGGGCGCTACAATATGAGTTTAAGAACTTTCCTAGACAGACCTTTGGCGTCCATTCGCTGAGGGGTTCATAAACATTTCATATAACTATGAATCAAGTATGTCACATAAGTATGAGTTTTAAGAACTCGTACTTAACCTTATATTCGCTACCTATGACCTATCTATCTGTTATACACATGAGAAAGGAATCACCCTCTTAACATGCATATATCAAATAGCGCGACATAAAAATTTCAATGATTATCATTGTCAGAACTAAGTTCTTTTCATATCAAGTACAATTCCCCGCCCACACAAGGAATCATACAACTCAGTTGCCGACATGAATCCTCAATTGAATCCCCACCTAACACTAACTCCCTTCTCCATATGAATTTCATTTAATCCGTATTCATAATCTTTTCTTGAATCTGTACCAATTCATAGTACAACTAACACCCAACAATCTTGTTGTAAACTTTTCAATCATTCGCTTGATTCTTATCCCTGCTATAACTTTATCAGATCACGGGGTGATCTTATCGTATATATTACGATTATTTCTATGTCATGATCGTTTTGTTTTACGATCTTCTATCACTGCACTTTTAGTCTTTTAGACTCTATCTATTTCTCACTATTGTTCAACTTTATTAGCAGAGTTAGGGAACTCTGTATCTTATAACTCGCTGAGATTCGTCTTTGAATCTTACCGACTGACTAACTCTATGTGAGTTAGGTCTTATCATAATCACTGCGGTTATTAGTCTCAGGTATTCCTACCTAAGGTTCATAACCTACAGCTCTGATACCAACTGTGAGGGCCCCGAATCCAGGTCCTAATTCACCTCGACTCCGGTTTGATCATTCTATACAACTATTACTATATTTGCGGAAGATATAAACATAAATTGTTTATACATTCAACTTACACATAATCCCCAAGGTCGAGTAACCTTAACTTAATACACATTTCATAACTTACTTGACTTACAATAACATTATATACATTACTATTACAATTCTAACTACAAACGCAAACTAAAGCTGGAACTGTCTTTAACCTTTCCTTGTATCCGATGCATTCGCCTTAATCTACAATGTTTTATCATGATATAGCAAGGGTGAGCATAAGGATTGCCCAGCAAGTTTAAGTTCAATAATATAACGATATATCATGATTGAAATGATTTGAATAATTGGCTGGCTATAATTCAACAATATAATTGTGAACTAGCAGGAACAAATTTATGACTGAACAAGTATTATACATGAACAAATATATCTGAAACAACTGGTAATGAAGGTGATCAGTCTTTCATACTTGACTTATACATGCAATATGTACAGAGTACAATTCATGGCAACCAGCAATGATTAACCATAAGCTTATCCGAATGAAACACTCTTAATAGAGTTAAGTAAAATAAAACTTTGCGAGCGAATTGATTCTTCACGCAACGCAATTTATAACGTTTTATCCGAAGACCTAATATTAGTAATATAGATCTCCAATATTAGAATAATATCATCACAACATAATACTATAATATATATACATAGAATAACCTAAACATATAACACATAACCCTATCAGTCTATTCAGCACATAAAACATAGTATCAGGTCAAACTATTTCAGTCTGACTTGAAACCGACACAAATTTGACATCCCGACGGCCTTAGTCGGACTTTTATTGAGTCTAAGTTCAATTAAACTCTGACTTAACACTTAACAATTATCTTAAATAATGTTATTAACAGTCGAAATATTTTTCGTAAGCTCGTAATAATTTTAAAATAATTATTACTATTTATCACAAATTTTTTATCATTAATATCGTATTTAAATGAATTAAATACCACATAATTCTTTTATCACTAATATTTATTTATTATCAAATATTAATGAAATACATGTCATAATATTATAATATATTTATAATATCATCAAGATTTTTAATACTTTAAAATCACCTTTATATGATTTTTAAACCATTAAATTCATTAGCCGATAATTACTTTTAATATTAAAATATTAATATTTTCATGACAAGCTATCAAAAGTTATATTTTATTACTCAAAATATTTTTCTAACCCTTAAATCATTTTTATATGATTTATAAAGCATTAATTCTATTTTTCTATAATTTATTTAATATATTTATTAAATAAAATAAGTTTCATTAATATTGATTAATTAATGAATTTCATCACAAAATATTAAAAGTCACTAAAAATAACTTAAAATATTTTCTTTTACCATAATATAATTTTTCATGATTTTTCATGTATTAAAATCATTGTTAAATCATTTATTTAATATTATAATTAAATAAATTAAATACCATTTATATTCCAAAAATTTTAAATATTTATGAAATATACTTAAAATAATTAAAAACTATTTTTTAGAATTTAAAATAATTTTTCGGAATTTATTTTGTATTTTTAATAATTAAAAACTATTTTTATCTATTTTTAATTAATTTTTGGAAAATAATAATAATAAACTGTCGTTAAAGGGCCCTATAGCGACAGACCCGTCGCTATAGGTGTTCTTGGCCTGTTCTTGAGTGTTCTTGAGTGTTCATGTCAGTCATCGAGGTATGAGGTTTGACCAGATATAAACCAATGTACTATTTGATTTCTGGACTGGTAATGATGTTATAATAGTAGTACTAATGTAATATTACAACCACAAACCAAATTCATTGACATCCTGCATCCAATCAAGAAGATATAGTGCATCAAAGTCTTGTTAGACATCGTTCTTCAATTTACGGGTTTCCCGTAAATTGAAGAACAACGAAAATCTTGCCTTAGGGCCTTTGATTCTATGATGTTCAAGCCTTCTTTGAGTAATATTAGTGTTTTATCGTGTAGACAACATGCCCTAGCACAAGTATATAGCATTATAACATAATAACATCATCACATGAGCAAGATCTGGCATGGTCAAACCATGTTAGAAAACTTACTCTTTATCTTTCTGGGTTTTCTAGAAAGTTAACCAGAGCAGATGGTCAAAGCTATTTTGACCGTGATTCGCTTCCATTCTAGTTATGATCTAAGTGATCTGGTGACTTTAACATGTAGTATACATACCAGACTACAATATAACAACAACAACAATGTGGCTAAAATAACAATCCACAGCAAGATTCATGGCCAAACAAAACTTGTCAGACTAAATCTGGAAATTCTGGGCTGCCTAGATTTCATTTTCGTGAACGGTCAACGACTTTTGACCGAGTATAACTGACGATCTAGACTTGATCCGACCCTGATTCCAGTTTTAGAGCACAGTCCTAATGACGTAGAACAGATCCAAAACATAAAACACATAAAACTGTTAACACATAAATATCTACAAGCGACGATATATGGTCATCAAAGTTATAATTTTCGATTTTCAGATTTTTGAAAAATGCTATTTTGTGTACTTTGATGTTATGGATCTGGGTTTTAACAACACAGATCACTGAATGACATCTTCTAACACTGTTCTAAACAACAAACAATAACATTAACACAAAAATTTTAAGAATTTCTAGAATTAGGGTTCTTACCACTTTGAGCCTTGATTTTTGATTTCTGACCTCTGGATCTGCTATCGGTAAGCTGAGATATGGTCATAGTTCATCTTCTCACACTCTCTCACTCTAGGATCCGAATTTCTAGAGAGATAAGGTCTTGGAGAGAAATAAAATGTAAGTGACTCATTTCTCTCTCTTTTAATCTATATAATTTGCTACTTGTTGCTATATGGTACGATTATTTTAATTTGGAATGGCTGAAATTAGTAGAGAAACTCGATCTGCAGGGGTGGTTAAAGTTGGCCACCAACTCCCATTTTGCCAAGATTTGCAAGTAACCTTCAATTATTCAACAAAGGGCATAATAGTCATTTCCATTTAATTTTTAATGGCATTTTGGATAATGGCCAAACTATTAGGGTTTAGGGTTTGGTTAGGGTTTAGGGTTTGAGCCATTTTAGGGTTTAGGGTTTGAAAAATCCATAAGGTTTGCAATTTAATTTCCAAAATTTTTGAATTTCGATTTTCAAAATAGAAAATTAATATTTCTAAATTATAATTAGGATTTTCTAATTATATTAAAATTTCTTAATCATAATTTAAATCTTGCTAATTAGGATTAGTATTTCCTAATTAAAATCGCTAATTAAGCAATTAGGGTCAAAATGGTCATTAGGGTTTTCAACCCACAAATTAGGGTTTCTAAATAGAAAAATAATTTTCCTAAATTAGAAATTTAATTTCGTAATTAGATTAGAGTTTTTTAATTACTTATCATAAAAATTAGAATTAATATATCCTAATTAACATTAAAAGTATTAAATTAACACTTAGGTTTTTCCTTATTTACAAATTAGGGTTTCAAATCCGTAATTAGGGTTTTAAATTTGGAATTAGAGTTTTGTAACCAATTTGTTAAGATTAACCCTAATTAATCCTATAATTATTTACATTTACGCCATTAAGTTCCCGATTTAGGGTTTCGTGCACCGAATTAGGGTTTCGAATTCCCAGAACTGAAATTAGGGTTCCAGAACTGGTTTCTAGGATTTCTTGTAATTCGCTAGGGTTTTCTAACCGAACGTTGATGTTCTTAATATATACTTAGGGTTTGTTACAGATATCGTTTATCTGGTCAACCCCTGACCCTTAACCACATCATGCACACATATACACAGAACATAAACGCTTATTCCCTTAATCCTGAATAATTTACCTAGATCCTTCACAAAATTTTGAAATCCTCAAAATTCTATCTTAAAAATATCAAACACATACTCTTATTTTCTGTCTAGGTTCTAATTTTGAACCTTAAACCAATAAATTAAATTTTTTAAAATTTTCTAAATTCTCGGATTGTCACAACTTTTATCTGTACTGTAGTGTCATCGGTCATTTTAGATCGGAAGAGCTCCTTAGATATCTGATATCTATCAGTCCTACTTTCCTCACCATCAACTATTTGATGTGCAAGAATATAGTAGTAGCATCCATAGTTTCGTGCTGACGCTGAAGCTCATTACTCATGGATGCGAGCATGATGCATTGAGCCAAATGTGCATCATCTTTCCCCTTTCTAAAAATAGCAATCTCTTCCTCAGAGGCATTGTCTGCAACCATTGCAGGGATATGCATATTAAGGACATAAGATAACTTTTTAGCCATGAGAACTATTCTCAAATTCCTTAACCAATCCGTTTAATTAGGTCCGATTAATTTAGCATCTAATATGATACGCAGTGATAGTAATTTTAGACATTGTAAAATTCTGTAAATGAATTTTTTTAATTAACAACATTATAGTATACATTCTTTTATTAATTACCAAAATAATTTAGTTCTTGTTTTAAATTGATATCTCCCACTATTTTCTTCAAACTATATTACCCTCACTTATATAGTTCGGCAAAATCTAATTAAAGATTTGCTAGTGAGAATAAGGATCCCATTTCAAATGTATATAGCCTTGTGGTGACACAACAAACTATATATAAATAAATAGGTAGACAACTCTTGTCAATTACATCAACTATGCAACTCCTTCTATTTTGCCTCTTAGATTATTTTGATCAAGGGGTGGCATATCCGAATCAAAATTATCCAAGTTAAGTCCAACCTAGCACTCCATATATTCAAAAAAAAAATATTGTCCTTATGGTTACACAACAAAACAATATTATTCAATTTTCTTTATAAGCATCAAATGTGATAAATTAACATCTTAAATACGTAATACTTGCCTTGTGGTGACACAACAAACTCATATTAAATATTTAATACTCTATTAATTTTTATCATGCTAGAAGGCGACGTTCGATATTCCAAATATCTTTGAACGTTACAACTTAATATAAAATATTTGAGGGGTTTGTTATTAATTTGTCTCATCTTGTTTAGCGTGCATGCACATATATATATAAAATACGCGTCATATTAATTAGCATATGAAGCATGTTTGCATAATATATAATATATATAGTATAAGCATGCACATATAAGATACTATATTCTACCCGGATTGATTATGGACTTTTATTCTAATTTGGTTCACTAGAGGTACCAACTGAACCAAAAGCTCAAACCATAGGGGTGCAAGAATTAATATTTAAATATAAATATTATATTTAAACTCAGACTCTATTACAAACGGGTCTTCAAGCGCTTTGTAAGACCCCAACTTATTATTAATAAAATTTAATTTTCTTTATTTTGAAATAGTAAGGGTTGATTTGATTAATGTGGATAGTTATGGGTAAAATACGCAAATATTTCAAAATAAGCAAATGGTTATAAAATATTCATTGTTGTCGGAGAATATTCGTTTGGTCGTGGAATATTCTTCTTTGTTTGGGAATATTAAATGCGACAACGCAGATCTTTTGTGGGCCCCATAACGGAAAGCGATTGGATGAAGAAACGACAAATATAAGTTGTTTAAAAATAATACAGTAGTTGTTATTCAAGATAATATCTTGTTAAAATACTAAATTGGTTAAAACACAAGAATTATTTGCGGTATTGCACCAATTATTGATTCTTACGTAAGAAGGCACTACTCAATAATGGTTACGATAAATCTTATTCGGTATTTTATTTTATTGATTTAATAATTCTTTGCGTTGATATTTTATATTCATTGTTGTTTCAATAATTGTCATTACACAAAGTATTTTTCATTATCGAAGCAATAATTCATATTATCTGAATAATATTATTAGATAACATTATTGGCAATGTCTAGAAAGTTCCGTCTAAGGAGAGATTTGGTCACCTAATTGCTCGCCAGTAAGGAGAAATTCTTATTGGAAAGCCCCCTCTTTCAGAAGAGCGCACTGGTTGTCAATAATATTGTGATTCTCGTAATATTATTTGTGAATAATTAATTATTGATTCATATGATGAGGAAAATATTGATTTTATGTGGATATAGATGGAGAAAATTTTTAATGTGACAATTGTTGAAAATTAAAATTTTATCTTTTTATGATAAAATAATTCATTTAAATATATTATTATATTTTAATAATATAATAATGGTGATATTTTTACAACGAATGTGTGATATATGAGTATACGAGGAGGAAGAGTATTTTTGTTGCAATAAATGTTTAAAACATGTTAAATATTAAATTGGACCCCATTTCTTGTTGAAATTTGATTATAGCGATAGAAATCGCCTGGTTTATGGATTTTGGTCAATTTTTATTTGGAATTTGGGAAAACTTTCTTCGCAAAGTTGTAGAGAATTGAATTTCCTATAAAAATTGTGAGATCGAAATTTTTCGATAAAAGGGCTATTTATTATGAATTATTGAAGTTCAAGCTCAAAATAATTGATTTTGGAAGTTTTAATTATTTATTTTATGAAAAACGTTTTTTTCTTACTTTTCTAGAAGGTGGCATGTGGGAAATGCTAGGAGCTGAATTCTAAAGTGGGGTATGAATTTGATATATATATATATATATATATATATATGTATTAATTAATTAAAATTTACGCTTTGGTGTTCTAAGCATTTTCCTATAAATAGGGTGCTTAGGTTAGAATTGAAAATCACACCGTAAAGCTGAAGTTTTCTCTATCTATATTATCGAGCGTATTCTTGTGAGTATTTTGAGTATATTTTGAGTATTGCTATACGGCAAGTTCAAGTCATAGCCTTTATATCAGGTGTTTCAACTAGAAATCTTGTCTTTGTGAGGTAAGGGATATTATTTTTTCGTAATGATATTATTTCTTCAATATCATTATCTTTGAAATATTGATCTCAAGTTTTTATCAAATTTGAAACTTTTGGTGTCTGAGTTACTATTTACGAATACGGCACTACTATTCACGATAATCGACACTTATTTACGAATACAAGCACTATTCATCGAAAAATGAAAAAAAAATTTCGTCAAAATATCTATATTCGGATACTAGCTTTGATTGTATCCATGTTTTGATCATTCTTGAATTTTACACCACTATGATTATTTTTGAGGTATTGTTGGACATGGATAAAACAAAGTACGAATCCTTAATCCTTAATCTTTGTCATTTTGTTTCCTTTGGATTCGTTTCTTTAAAAATATTTTTCATCATCCTCGGTCTTAAATGATGATATTATTGAATATCTTTGGCCGTAGTGCAAAGATGAATGATTTCGATGAATATCTTTGGCCCGTAGTGCAAAAATGAGCAGTGTTTAGATGAACATGACCCGGTGATGAATATCTTTGGCTGTAGTGCAAAGATGAATATTTGATTCGGATGTATATTGATTGATGTTATAGGGATAAAAGATAGGCGATTTAACTTTTAAATTCATACATAGAAGATAGTAGTTTGCATTCTCTACTTAACTCTTCTAATGAATTATTATTTCCGCTGCGAATATTGGTTTAAAACTTGTTGTCTATTGTATTCTATTAGTTTTTTTTTCTGTTGAAGACTAATGATAATTTGTTGTATATTATCTTAGTCATAATATTCTTTACTGGGCTAGTTGAGCTCACCCTTTTCCTTGTTGTTCCATTTTTCTTCTCAGGAGGCGAGAATGTAGCGAGTACTAGTCGGGGTATGGAAGGAAAGTTCTAGAGAGAGTTGTTTAGTAGTCCTCACCATTTTTGTAAAATAATGTATCAATAATTATGATGGGGATTTATTTGCGTGTGGATATTGTCTAGATGGCAATATCTGTATTTAAACTCACAGTTTATATGTTGTAATAATAAAGTTGTAGTTGTTTCTATACCATGTATTGACAACTCAGAATGGGTGATGTATACCTATTTTGGGGGCGTCACACGCTTCTTGCCCCTTGATCTCCAATTTTTCAAAATTAATTCTAACTATTTTTATTACAAAACTATTTAAAATAAATAGAAACCTTGATCAGCAGTCAAGGAGAAGTACATAGGAGGGAGATACAATTTACATTAAGAAAAATTAGAGAAGACGAGGTACGCAGACCCCATTTAATAAAACACATACATTCATGCATCCAACTAAAATAAAATCTTGGTCAATAGTCCATAATCAATCCCGTTTATTATCATACACATCACCATATGCATCAATAAATAACATTCATCTCATGAATAATAAACATTCAATATATATATTGATATCATTTAATGGGAAAATTTAGTTAGTAAAAAATTTAATTTTGAATCAAAATAAACTCCTTTATTTTAATCCAAATTTAAATAAAAATAAACCTCTTTTATTTTAATTTATCCAATTTTCAATAAAATAAACTATTTTATTTTAATCAAATCTTTAATCAAAATAAACTCCTTTATTTTAATTAATTATGGAATCCAATTCAAGTAAAAAAACTCCTTTATTAAAGGAAACACGGATTCTCTTTCCTATTCACAAATAAATTCTTTTATTTTGAATAATATGAAATCTTATTCCATATCTAAATAAACTCATTTATTTAAGGAAATTAGGATTCTCTTTCCTATTCACAAATAAACTATTTTATTTTGAATAATATGAAATCTTATTTCATATTTAAATAAACTCATTTATTTAAGGAAACATGGAATTCAATTTGAACTCCAATTAGTTATCATGGAATCCAATTCCAACTCTAATTAGTTAGCATGAAATTTAATTTTAAAATTAAAATAAACTCTTTATTTTAAAATTAAAATAAACTTTTATTTTAAGATTAAAACAAATTTTTATTTTAATTATAGAATATTTAAGACTATTATATATATATATATATATATATATATATTCACGTTAATATATATCATATAATAATCGAATGGTGTGGCCCTTGTATAATACATATATAATATATCAATTCAAGTAATCATCACCAAGCACGTGAATCAAGATGCATGCTAGGAATCCTGTAACTTTTCAAAAGATGATACCATGTAAAGTGACTCACGATATATTTTTTTTATTTTTATGCTTCTGGTGAAACCCATGTAATATTACTTATATATAATCAAGTAATGTGTGGCCACCCTGGAATCATCTAAGCATGTTATCAGGATTCGCGAATAACAGGCTTACGTTTTTTTTAGTTTTTTTTTAAAAAAAATTTATACAATAAAATTATGCCCAATTAAATTGTTCTAAATATATATCAATATACATATCAAATTAAAAAAATTAATAACTCATAAAGGTTTGGCTTTGATGCCACTGTTAGGTTTGTAATATTCATGAACGTAATCAAATTGCATAAAATAAGCGGAAACGTGAAAAATCAGAGTTTAAAATTTTACAAACCATATACCCGGATCGCCCTTTATGCATAATTATTAATTAAACGAAAATATAAAGGACAAGAATCATACCTTTGAAGATCCAAGCTTTCTCAGGTACAAGTTCACCTCCAAATCTTTTTCGCGTTCAACTTGAATCCACCGGGTTTGGTTCCTTCCTTTGATCAACGTTAGCCACCCAAGTGTTTGGCCTCTAGAGGTGATCCACCAAGAAAGAATAAAGATTCAAGAAGATGGGTATTTGGCAAAACCCTAATTTTCTATCTCTCATAGAAAAGGAGCGTACTCTCCCAACTACTATTGGAATTACGTATGTTGTCAAAAAGCCAACAACAACTCTAACCCCTTCACCCATAATAAGACTCCTCTTATTTATAGATGTAGGAAGCCCTCCATAACAATTAAGGAATTGAGTTTTATTTTAATAAATTAAATTCTTTTAATTAATTAAGCTCCCTAATCTTATTAGAGACAAATAATTAAACTCTTTTAATTAATTAGCCTCCTAATCTAATTAGGATATATGAGTACTTTTATTAATTAATTTCCAAACTCCTTTAGGAATTAAATAATAATAATAGTAATAATAATAATAAGACTCCTCTTATTAATTTATATTTAATATTTCCAAAATATTAAATAATAAATATTAAGCTATTTAATTTATTCTATCACCATAGATTAAATTAAATATACTTAATTTATTATTACGATTATGCCATTAACTTCTTAAATAATTATTGTTCCTTTTATGGTGTGACCCTTTAGGTTCTCCATATTAAACCGGTTGTGAATAAATCAATTATAAAAATTCTAATCTTATTTAAATAAATAAATTAAAATATTAATTTATTTAAATAAATAATATTTATTCTACAATAGGGATAAGCCTCCTTAGCGATCAACGACTTTTCCGATAATACAGATTTTAACATTAATCATAAAAGAACCTTTGAATAAATAGTTACCGTACAATTCAATCCTTCCACCATACAATGTCCCAATTAAATATAAGACATGGAATTACTGTCAAGTCTTATTTTATTTAATTATATGTATTTCGACTCTTAAATGCACAACTCTAAATAATGCAAATTAGAAACTCCTTTCTAATTTCATTTTTCCTTGGCCAAGAACTACTGGGTTGTCATTTATCGAATCATATAGGACATTTCTCTTCTTTTACTAGAAGTGGTAGATTCTTTATTGATCATACATTATCTCCATGTACAACTTATTATACCCAAGCATACCCTTTGATATTCCCTAAGGGTCTTAAGAAATAAGTCAAAGTATAACTCATCATGCACAAGATACTATGATGATCTCAAGTCCAAGGATCACTTGTACTACTATCACTATAGGAATTCCTATTGACAGGTAAGTAAAACTCCATTAGGTATTCCTTAGCGAGCCACGTTTAGTGAACTTATTCTCTAATAAGCACCTACATACTTGCTTTAGTGTCTCCACACAAATGATCATGAGTTCAATCATCCTCATCCAATGAGCAAGCAACGTATGTACCAATCTCTCCGGATTTACTAATCCCCAATTTAGTAATCCAATGATTGGGAACTATTTTAGTTTTAAGCTTTCTAAGAATTTAGATCTCATTAGAATGATCATCATCATTATTCTAAAAGCATTGCTTAAAACTATGAGTTTATCACATATTATAAAACACCATCATGTAGATAATTAAAAGCCTTTAATAAATTAATACTTTTTATTAATAAATGATAAGATTGTTACAAAGTATATGCTTTATCATCAAACATGATTGGCTTGTGTACATACTACTTTCATATATTTACTATCTATCATGTAATGAAATGTGTTGAAGGTCGCGTACCTAGTATTTAGACAACTCTGATATGTAAAATTAAGTTTGATATTTATGACAATATTATTATTTCCGCTCATAGAAATTGTATCGTAAAGCATTGATTTCGGGTTTCAAGTACCTGAATTTGGGGGCGTTACAGGTTGGTATCAGAGCTTTAGGGTTAGAAACCATAGGTGGGGGTAGACCTTAGGCTATAACCTTTGAGCAGAGGGGAACGTTTAAAATACATATAACTCATATAGAGTTTAAAATGAGATGAATTGGATAAATTCACCGTCAAACAAAATAAAAGATAGCTTAAATAAAACTAGTATTTGATGTGTGAATATATTATATGCTAATCAGGATAATTTGTGTGTGTAGATGTCATATAGAAAAGGATTAGGATACCCTCAGATCGTAAAGAAGGAGTCAACCTCCATAACTGAATCAATATCAAAGTTGATAGCTGAAATAGAGGTTCACATTGAAAGCAACCCTGATGGGGTGATTATACTGGAAAGATGGAGTACCGGACCCAGAAACGATAGTATAACTGATAGGTAGAGTATAGTTAATGAATATAAGGTCAAGCTCGAGTTCTTAAACTCATATGTTTGTGGTGAGTTCTTAAACTCACAATGTGTGGTAAGTTTGACGAACTTGGTATAGTTAGGTGTGAATGGATTATTGAGGATAATGGGAATATATAAATTACTAAGCAATTAAATTCTTAGTGAAGGCGTAAGAAATAAGTAGTATTAGTATTACTTGAATATATATGATTATATGACGTGTGTATGATAGATATGTGGTGTCGACGTCGGGATTTTTGGATGTCCCTTTCCGTTACTTGTTCTTTGGTATTCTCATTTTAGGTGAGATTTGTTTGAAAAAACAAGTAAAAAAGGTCTGACATGTATAATGTCGACGATGGAATGTTAAGAGTCACCAGTTGGTTTTTTAAATGGTTGTACCAACACAACCGAGAAAAAGTTTGCACATTGACCCAGTGATGTGACAGTGCTAAACGGGTCGGTGAAACCGAGATTCATTAGGGTCCGGAGACTTGATTATGCGGGGGGAAGGTGTTAGGCACCCCCCGACATCCGTGTTACCACGGTGACCGCCTCTTTTAAAGAAACTATTATCTGAATGTGTGTGTGTGTGGGTCAATGTGTTTTTATTTGGAAGTAGTGCGAGGTCTCGTTCGAACCTATATACACAGGGTTTGAATTTATGTGAAAATTCAGTTTTTAGCAAGATATAGCAATGATGTTTTATAAAAAGGTTTTTTCAAACCCTGATGCTCAATAGGAATTGAGACCTTTTACTCTCCCACTTTATTAAGCGATCGACTTGATTGATTTTATTTGGCGATCACGAGGAATCCGCATGCGAAAATAATATACAAAAATAATGCCGACTTCACCGTGGGTATGGAAACCATCGAGGAAATTGACACCGCAGTGAGAATAATTTACAAGCTTCTTACAATTTGAAAATGTCCATCATGAGAATCGAATCTAGATCCAATGGGATGAATCTGTGATCACATGATTCCTAGGCGCATAGAATGCTGCAATTTGTATGAAAACAGTAAGCAGGTATATATATATATAAGATGTAAATATATATATACAAACATGATCACCAACCACAAAGCACCTCCATGGGGGATCAGAAATATAAATAAAGCCGTAAGAGCGATCAACTGCCACGAAGGAAACTCAGGATAGGACAATATATATATATATATATATATATATATATATATAAAAGCAATAAACGCACTAGATGTAAAATCGAGGCTCATCGAGCGAGTTCGACCACAGTTCATATATATAAGTATAAATATATATAAAAGCGAGTAAATGCAGGATATAAAATACGAGGCTCATCAAAAGCGAGTCCGACCACAGTTCATATATATATATATATATATATATATATATATATATATATATATATATATATATATATATATATAAGCTTAGTAAACGCAGGCAAAAGTTCAGGCTCATCGAACAAAGTTCGACACACGATTAATATATATAAATGTAAATATATATATATATATATATATATATATATATACTGATCGAAATGAAACCACAGGAGAGAAGCAAAGGCAAAAGCAAGCAACATGACTCTCAACGTGTAGAAAGGTGTGTGCAAAGATGAAGAGAGACTGCTAAAAAAGGCTTCTATATCTTTAGAGTGGGTAAGCACTGGCTTTTGTGGGTACAAAAGAGGCTATATATGAGCTCACAGGTGTTTAAAAGAGGGAAAATACACTGTATAGGCGAGTGCGGAACGAATTGTGCAGGGTTATCCCGTCTCTTTTCTCTTCAAAATTAGCACCCCAAGCCCTCTATTTATAGGCATATTAGCCGCAGGTGTACCTGCGGCTGAGCCGCAGGTGTACCATAGGCAACCTGGGTTGGCCCGAGTTTTTTGGGTCGGGTTGTCTCGAAGTACGTGTACTCAAGCACTGTAATGTCCACTCGAAGTTTTAGAAGTACAATTCGGGCATCCGTTTGAGGTATACAGGACCTATTTTGGATCGCCATTGTCGAGAGTTGTACGTTGGCATGGGATTAGAGTTTGTACAAAGTCTTTGAAGATGGGACGATGCCCTCCGGTCTTCAAGCTTCAACTTTCATTCGTTACCTCGAACAATAGTCACTCAGGATTGGTTAGTCTTCTGGGACATCGTTGGGTAGAGACGTGACGTGGCATCGTGTTTGACGAGATGACAATGTTGCCCCTCACCGGTGTTATCGCCGGATGGGGCTGATAAAGCAAATGTTGCTCAGACTTCGCTGAGATTGGACTGCTACATTTGTTGAAGGTCCTCATTTTCACCTTTAAGGTGTTCCTGTCTTCCCGATGTTATTGCCGGGTTGGTGTAGTGTATCTCATTGTGAGCGCCGAGATTGAAGCTGGTCGCATTTGAAACAAGCATTTCCGGGGTTATCGTCGAAATTGCATTCCTCGGGGTCATCACCAAGGTTGGTGGCTATTCCCATGGTTGGGACTGAGACTGGATACCTCGGGGTCATCTCCGAGATTAATCGGTCTTCTCCGATGTGTGTTCGGTATTAGATCTGCGCAGCCTCGGGGTTATCTCCAGAGGTTGGATTTGGTTACTCCTGCATTGCGATCAGGGGTTTGATCTTTGAACTTCCAGTGTAGTATCCAAGTGCGGGTTTGGATTATCTTTCAAGGTTCCCTCTTAAAAAGGCAATTTGTCCTCCTATGATGTTAATTCTGATGAGTACTGAGAAAATTTTGAGTGTCTCTGAGATGCCCCTCTTTATCATACTCATGCATGGCGATGCATGGGTAGGATAAAGAATCCTAGACACTTGAAACGTAACAAGACGAACATGGTACTATAGATAGCAATATGATGCCAATGTATGATGTATGTGTATGGGGTTGTAGCCCAACACGCTGGGGAAGATTGCTGATTCCCTGTTGCTTCAATTGGGAATTGGCAACACTGACCAGATTCGATGTGTAAGCCGAATCTGTTAGGATGTTGATGTTGGAGTTATCACCAAATCCCTGTGTTTTTTATTATGACTTGATCCTGAAGATGTACCTCTTTTGTGTAAGAGATCTGTGGGGATAAAGCTTGATCTATTTGAGGATGGGTATAACATATTCCATCATCTATCCTCTTTGATAACGTTGACCTTTCCTAGTTAGTATCGCCAGCGTATGTCAAGATCCTGTTGGATTTACTGCCAACAGCAAATGTTGTCAGGGGCGTCTGACCTTCGTTGATGTGAACTTCACCGACATATGAATCAACGGTTGAAAAATCCTGTGGGATATAATGTCAAGGCTGCTTGACATTCATTGACGTGTGAATCAATGGAGCATTCTGTTTGTGACCCCGTAGGGGATATGCGATTCTGAACAACAAGGGTGTGAAAACCTTGGATAGCTCTAGAGTTCTGATAGGTTTAATCGCTATTGACTGAAATAACGTCAAGGCTGCTTGACCTCAATTGACATATGTGTCAATGGCTTGAATGTACGTTGTAATCCCCTGCCGTGATTTCACGTTGTAACCCGGCTTCGGGATCTCTCGGGGACTTATGAGTGAGTACGCAATAATCGCACAGCCCTCAATGCTTTGATGGGTTTACTTGTCATCGGCAAAGATAACGTCAAGGCTGCTTGACCTTCGTTGATAGGTGTGTCAACAGCTGAGCACACATTATTACTCCCGCCGGAGATATACGTTGTAACCCCCGTCGGGGATATACGTAGGGTAACGACCCGGAGTCGGCGGCATCGGACCTATATAAGGTATTGTCGTATGTGACTTGTGACAATTGGGATCATTGGTAGGGTATACCTTGTATTTAGGTGACTACCAATGAGTGATGTACAAATTCAAAGTCTCATTTGAGAAGACCAGGATTGTATGCAGTTTTGCTCAATCGCGTAGTGTATTTATTCTCGATTTGACCTTTTTAGTCCTTAAGAACTTCGTTTCAACTAGAACTGGACGGAGTTGGAGGGGTGGGACCCCCATAGGGGAGCCGCAGTGCACCCGCTTCTACCCATGGTGGGCTTGCGGACGGTATGGATCATAAATCCTGCATTTGGTCTTCACAAGTCATTTTAACTCGCTCAAGCATAGAAAACTTGAGCCATCTTGGATCATCGAGTTCGGGTTGCTTTCACGCAAATTCTATCACCGCATAAGTGTTCTACACTATCACAGTAACGTATGCATGTAATTTTTTCCGGTTTACATCAGTTAGATTGTGAGTTATCGCATCGAAATGCATCTAAACACATAGTAGTGATTATGTATGCACAAATGACTTGATAAAAATATTCAATATAGTAAATGTTAGTATTAAACCATCTTTGAACATAATGATGTGAAAAATTTGACTTTTGAGGCAGTCAAATTGGCACCTTTTACGCTATTTTTTGTCTATTTGAGGTCGATGAGCAACGGTAGAAAGGCAACGTACTCCTAGCATTGAGGTTGGCCTTGTGCATGATGATTTTAATTTTTAATGCATATATTATGTATATGACTTTAGGGCAGGTGTGCTACTAAATGGCCACCTAGACATGCCTATGTGCATGTGGATAGTCCTATTTTCAAAGGGGACTATGGCAAAATTTTTCCAAATGTAGGCATTGTGTAGTCATGCACTTTAACTCTATTATATGCTAAAGTAAATGCATGCATGCATATAGTCATAAATGCATTTTAAAAAGTTCCAGGTAAGGAAATACCACACCCTTTCTGAGGTGATTTGGAGACTTGTTGTCCAGATACTATGGATCTGGATCGGTAGAAAGCGAGTTCTACTGGGACCACTTACGGCGTCTGGCGGAGGGCTTCTGAAGTGCCTCGTCCTCGTTCTATCAGACAGCCTCGCCGGTTGGTGGAGGCCGCAATACGTCCTGTCCAAGTAGATGTTCCAGATGTTAAGGAAGAGGAGGCGGATATTCCGATTGAGGATCCCGCTCCTGCTACACATGTCCCTCGCGAGGAGCTTAGAGAGCATTCGGTGGGAACCCGAGTTCTTTGGGTGATTTGGCGCGAACATCCATCGATGTATTTGCATGCTAACGAGGTATAGCATTAGACTTTGATCTTCCTTCTTTATTATTGATGAGGATTAAAGGGTTTTGATGTTGATCTGCATTTCATGCAGGTTCTAGGATTTACAGAGCCTCGAGGGAACTGGTTTAGTATTCACTTCATGTACCAGGCGCTTCATCCTGACTACAGAACGGTAGTGCATGAGTGGGGATTCGGGGCATTTTTCTCTATCCTTCCCTGTCGATGTCCCTGGGGTTACCTCGGGGCTTTGTCTGAGCGATGGTTTCATCAGACTCAATCACTCCATCTACTGGACTATGAGGTGATGATGACGCCTATGGATTGGCGATTTATCATAGGTATGGAGTTTGGAGGGGAGCCAGTGCCTTGCATGGCGAATATTACCCCTACTACCGTCAGATCCTTATTAGGAGTTCCGGCGGAGGCGCTCTAAGGCAGGACTGTCCGTTCAGGTCCTTTGAGCATAGATGCTAGGAGCGGGCTATTGAGTGAGCCCATGCCTGATGATGTCAGGATTAGGGATCGCGTTCTACGACGATTGTTCCTGATGATCATTCGAGGCTACTTCATAGCAGATAACTCTTCCACGGTATCTTTCGCTTTGGTCAGTGCCACATGCGATGTGGACCGTATAGGAGAGTATGACTGGGGCTCTTACACCTTTGCCTATTTCCTCAAGGGGGGCATGCGCGTGCGCTCACGAGGGTTTAATGGAGGCTTGGCTAGGATTTTACCCATTTCTGCTGGTGAGTACTTCTCTTGTCTTTTCCCATTCATAGGTTAAGAGTGTTTACTGATAGCAGATGTTTTGCCATTGTGTTGGCAGTTTTGGGCCTATGAGAGGCTCCCATGTTTGCATCATGTGAGTGTGTTGGGTTTAGATACCTATCCACGAGGATGACGACGACACCATTCTATTTTGCCGGAGGTCCTTGTAGCTGAGGGATTCACTCACTGCCGCATGCAGCTAGAGTTGCTAACGGCGGGTACCATTACCCGGATTCCCTATTCAGGGGAGCATTTGACCATCGGCTTTGAGGATGGTCTTCCGACCAGAGTCGAGTATTTGATCTCTACCAGGAGGTTCCTCTCGTCACTGATGGAGGCAGGGAGCTCTATTTAGGAGAGCGTGCTATTAGGAGCACCACAGGGGAGATCCGTATACCGATCTTGCCTCCTACCAAGCGTTATTGGCCCGTATCACAGTCACCCATCACTGATATCCCATTGTTGGGGGTTAACAATTTTGCATTATCGGAGGGTCCATGTACTCGTGGAGGCGTTCGGTAGTGGTGGTCCCTCGCACTATTGGAGCCCGATCCGCGCCACCACAGTTCATGGGGATATGGTTAGGGATCTTTGATGATGATGATTGGGTAGCTTGTGTCCGAAACTCACTCATCGACCAGTTGATAGCTTGACCGGCGATTGGATCGAGCACACATATTTATCCGGCATTTGGCGAGAGATCCGATAAAGAGGCAGAGTCATTTGTTCCTTCATTTCGGTATTTGGCCCCTCGACGACCCATTCGGTTTCTTTGGCATGATTGTAAAGCCCCCAAATCCATGTACTTGAAACCCAAATTCAGTGCTTCACGATACCATTTCTATGAGCGGAATAATACTAACAATAATAACAATAGTATAAATATTAAACTTAATTTACATATCTATCAAAGTCTAGCTCCCAAGTACGTTACCTTTAATCATTCCTTACAATACATGATAATAAATATATAACAATGTCATAATAATATTAAACTATCCCATAAGATAACATTGAAATCATTCAGCAACCTTTCCCTTTCCCTTGTTTCTAGCAGAGCCTTCAGATTGCTCGCACTTTGTTGAAAACATTTAAATTAAGCAAGAATGAGCATTTGAGTGCCCAGCAAGTAATAACAATTATATATATAAGCTGAAACAATTTAAATGTTTTCTTTATACTACCCTTCTACAACAAATCAATAGTTGTGAAGTAATCTGAACCGATAATAATAACATAACAACCCTCTTTCAAAATTTTGAAACTATGTACTGACTATAAATAGGGTTAAAGGAACATACTATGAACATTGTTTTCATTTTTGAAAAGGTTAAACCGAACTTCATCTGTAAACCGTCATAACTTACGGGCATGAGGGTGAACATCCCATGGACCCTGTATTGATCAACACTGCATGCAAGAACGATAGGATCGTTCACTCTGTCCGCCTTGGTCGCATAAAAAGTTTTCCCGTGTAAGGGATGTTCATACTTGTCGGGGTTCCAAACCAAAGCAATTCGATTAGATAATAATAAGGTTTTATCTTGTTCAACAATAATCTATAATTCAACATATATTTATATATATATATATACGGGTAATTGACAAAGCTGTATCAACATGTAATGAAATGCAATAATTATCCAAGGGGGACACTTGTATAACCATTTATAGAAACTAACGAACAAAATATATATCTGAATTACCATATACTAACATGTTGATAATCAATGAGCGTATATAATATAGGGTTAATAATCTGTACAATAATAATATAATTCTGAAACATTCTTACTCATGTCCATTTCATAAAGAAAATGCAAATGTAGGATACTTGCCTGATGCGCTGCTTACAATACGCAACTTAGTTTTATTTCTTATATCATGACCTATCATTAATCAGATCATTCGTTCGATTAGAACAACATACTATAACATATAGTACTGCATTTCACAGTCAACACATAATCTAATCACATTATCACACATGTTCAACAGTCATTGCATCACAAACAAACATTAATACAGTTAAAATATCTAAGTCTAGATCAATTTCATAAATATGTCGGTGTACCGACAGCTTTATCGGGTAATTATCGAGTCTAAGACTCTATTCTATAAATCAATATCCGTAAATACCAGTTATATTTCTTTTAAATAACTTATAATAATTTTTAAACATTTATCACAATTTATCATGAATTTTCAAACACCGGAATCATTATTACATGATTTAAATATCAAACAATTCTATTATCATTAATATTTAATTAATATTAAACTATTAATGAAACCATTGCTAAAATATTAAAGTTATTTATAATAACTTAGAATATTTTTAAAGTATTAATATTACCATTAAATGATTTTTAAAACATTTAAAATCATTTTAAACAATTACCATTAATATTAATATATTAAGGTATTATTCAATAAAATAATAAAAGTCATTTATAATTACTTAAAATATTTTTAAACCATTTATATCCTTTTAAATGATTTTAAATCAATAAAACCATTTTAAAACTATTTATTTAATTTTATTATTAAATAAATCTAATATCATTAATATTAAATAATTAATGAAATTTATCTCAAAATATTAAAAGTTATGATTTATAACTTAGAATATCTTTAAATTCTTTATTTTCATTTAAAATGATTTTTATAATATTAAAATCATTTTAAAACTAATTATTTATTATAATTATTAAATAAATCAAATATCATTAATATTAAGAAATTAATGAAATTTACTTTAAAATATTGAAAGTTATATTTTATAACTTCAAATATTATTAAATACCTTATTATCATTTAAAATGATTTTTAATATAATAAAATCATTTTTAGTTAATTTATTTAGTGCATTTATCAAATAAATATTATTCAAATAATTACTAATATTTATGGAAAATATGCCAAATTATTAAAAGTTAATGTTTATGACTTCAAATAATTTTTAAAACTGATTTTATAATTTTCAGAATTTATTTACTATTTTTAAATGATTTTTAGAATTTATTTCTATTTTTAAATCATTTTCCAGAAATTAGAAAATAAAAATAATAGGAACCGTCGTTATAGGCTATAGCGACAAAAATCTGTCGCCTTATGTGTTCTTGAGCTCAAAGGCAGTTAACGAGGGGGTACGTTTGACCAGGTGCCAATCAGTGTGTGTTGTGTTTCTGGACTTGTTTGTGGTCAGATCATGTAGTACTAATACAAGACTACAAGATCCAACAACAAACAAAATCATATCATGCATAACAAAGGAGATCTATGGGCCTAAAATAGGTTGTTATAAAAACATTTCTTCATTTCGGGTTACACAGAACCCGAAATGAAAACGATCGAGGGTCACACTTTGAGCTCCCACTACATGCTGATCGTGTATTGATTTTATGATCTATAAGCTGTAGTATGTAACCATCATGTAAATGAAGAGATCTAACACAAAATAGCAACAAAATATCAACAGATCAAGAAGATATAGCTCGGTCAAGCATGTCAGAGGCAGTGTTCATAGGTTTTCTGGGTTACCCAGAAAACCGTTTTCAAGCTTGACTATGCTACTTTGACCGTGAAAGTAGTATGCACACAAGCCAATCATGTTTGATGATAAAGCATATACTTTGTAACAATCTTATTCATTTATTAATAAAAAGTATTAATTTAATAAAGGCTTTTAATTATCTACATGATGTTGTTTTATAATATGTGATAAACCCATAGTTTTAAGCAATGCTTTTAGAATAATGATGATGATCATTCTAATGAGATCTAAATTCTTAGAAAGCTTAAAACTAAAATAGTTCCCAATCATTGGATTACTAAATTGGGGATTAGTGAATCCAGGATAGATTGGTGCATACGTTTGCTTTCATTGGATGAGGATGATTGATCTCATGATCATTTGTGTGGAGACACTAAAGCAAGTATGTAGGTGCTTATTAGAGAATAAGTTCAATTGAGCGTGGCTCGCTAAAGAATACCTAATGGAGTTTTATTTGCTGTCGATAGGAATTCTGTAGTGATAGTAGTCTACAAGTAATCCTTGGACTTGAGATCATCATAGTATCTTGTGTATGATGAGTTATACTTTGACTTATTCCTTAAGACCCTTAGGGTATATCAAAGGGTATGCTTGGGTATAATAAGTTGTACATGGAGATAATGTATGATCGATAAAGAATCTACCACTTCTAATAAAAAAAGAGAAATGTCTATGTGATTCGATAAATGACAACCCGGTGAGTCCTTGGCAAGGCGAGAATGAAATTAGAAAGGAGTTTCTAATTTGCATTATTTGGAGTTGTGCATTTAAGGATCGAAATACATATAATTAAATAAAATAAGACTTGTGATGAATTCCATGTCTTATATTTAATTGGGACATTGTATGGTGGAAGGATTGAATTATGCAGTAATTATTTATTCAAAGGTTCTTTAATGATTAATGTTGAAATCTATATTATACGGAAATTCGTTGATGATGTTAGGGGAGGCTTATCCCTATTGTAGAATAAATATTATTTATTTAAATAAATTAATTGTTTAATTTATTTATTTAAATAAGATTAGAATTGTTCTAATTGATTTATTCACATTAGGTTTAATATGGAGAACCTAAAAGGTCACACCATAAAAGGAAGAATAATTATTTAAGAAGTTAATGGCATAATCGTAATAATATGTTAAGTATATTTAATTTAATCTATGGTGATAGAATAAATTAAATAGCTTAATATTTATTATTTTATATTTTAGAAATATTAAATATAAATTAATAAGAGGAGTCTTATTAATGTTATTACAATTATTATTATTTTAATTTCTAAAAGAGTTTAGGAATTAATTTAATATAAGTACTCTCATTTATTCTAATAAGATTAGGATGTTAAATTAGTTAAAGGAGTTTAATTAATTATCCCTAATAAGATTAGGGAGCTTAATTCATTAAAAGAATTTAATTAATTAAATAAAACTCAATTCCTTAATTGTTAAGGTGGGTTGTCCACATCTATTAATAAGAGGAGTCTTATTATGGGTGATAGGGGTTGTTGATTTTTCAACATACGTAATAATTCCAAGTTGTTGGGAGTACACCTTTTCTATAGAGATAGAAAAACTAGGGTTTAGCCAACCACCCCTTCTTCTTGAATTTTCTTCTTCCTTGGTGGATCACCTCTAGAGGCCAAACATTTGGGTGGCTAACGTTGATCAAAGGAAGGAACCAAACCCGGTGGATTCAAGATTGAACGCGAAAGGATTTGGAGGTGAACTTGTACCTGAGGAAGCTCGATCTTCAAGGGTATGATTTATTCTTTATCTTTTTGTTTAATTAATAATTGTGCATAAAGGGTGATCTGGGTATATGGTTTGTAAATTTTTTAAACTCTGATTTTACACGCTTCCGCATTAATTTTTCAATTTGATTGCGTTCTAGAATATTACAAACCTAACAGTGGCATCAGAGCCAAACCTTTATGCGAATTATTAATTATTTTAATTTGATATGTATATTGATATGTGTTTAGAACAATTTATTTGGGCATAATTTTATTGTATAAAATTTAAAAAAAAAAAAAAAAAAAAAAAAAAAACCGAAATTTTTTTTTTTTTTTGGAAATTCCAAATTTTACTTCCGCCATTCACGTGAAGAGCCACGGGTCTTTGAAAATCTGGAAACATGTAACCATGTCACATGCTGCACGGAAATCGAAGTTGCAGGCCGAAAAAAAAAAAAAAAAAAAGGAACTTCAATTTTGTGTACACGTTTTTTTTGTTGTTGTTAACAGGATTGTTTCATGATTGCATGAAAAGGATTTCTAGGATATGAAAGGAACGTGTTATATATATATATATATGATTACCGGCAATCATTAAAATGATATAGGAAATAGGATTATATTATATATATATATATAATATATTCTTAATTATTATATAATTAAAATAAAAGTTTATTTTAATTTTAAAATAAAAGGTTTATTTTAATATTAAAATATAAAGTTTTATTTTAATTTTAAATAATTTTATAATTAAGATAAAAAGGATTATTTTAATCTTAAAATAAAAGGTTTATTTTAATATTAAAATAAAAGATTTATTTTAATTTTAAAATTAGAATTTCATGCTAACTAACTAATTAGAGTTGGAATTGGATTCCATGATAACTAATTGGAGTTGAAATTGGATTTAATTTTCCTAAAATAAAGGAGTTTATTTGTGAATAGGAAGTAAATCCATCTTTCCTTAAATAAAGGAGTTTGTTTAGATATGAAATAAGATTTCATATTATTCAAAATAAAAGAGTTTATTTGTGAATAGGAAAAGAATCCTAATTTCCTTAAATAAAGGAGTTTATTTAGATATGAAATAAGATTTCATATTATTCAAAATAAAGGAGTTTATTTGTGAATAGGAAAAGAATATCAAGTGTTTCCTTTAATAAAGATTTTTTTTTTACATGGAATTGGATTCCATAATTAATTAAAATAAAGAGTTTATTTTAATTAAATATTTTTTATATATATATATATGGAATTGGATTCCATAATTAATTAAAATAAAGGAGTTTATTTTGATTAAAATTTTGATTAAAATAAAATAGTTTATTTATTCAAAATAGGATAAATTAAAATAAAATAGTTTTATTTTGATTTAAATTTGGATTAAAATAAAGGAGTTTATTTTAATTCAAAATTAGATTTTATACTAACTAATTTTGCCCATTAAATGATATCAATATATATATTAAATGTTTATTATTCATAAGATGAATGTTATTTATTGATGCATATGGTGATGTGTATGATAATAAATGGGATTGATTATGGACTATTGACCAATGCGATTGGATTTTATTTTAGTTGGATGCATGAATGTATGGGTTTTATTAAATGGGGTCTGTGTACCTCGTCTTCTCTAATTTTTCTGAATGTAAATTCTATTCCCCTCCTATGTACTTCCCCTTGACTGCTGATCAAGGTTTCTATTTATTTTAAATAGTTTTGTAATAGGAATAGTTAGAATTAATTTTGGAGAATTAGAGATCAAGGGACAAGAAGCGTTTGAAGACCCGTTTGTAATGGAGCCCGGGTTTAAATGTAATAGTTATATTTAAATATTATTTCTTGCACCCCTAGGGTTTGACCTTTTGGTTCACTTGGTGGCTCTAGTGAACCAAACTAGAATAAAAGTCCATAATCAATTCGGGTAGAATATAGTATTCTATATGTGCATGCTTATACTATATATATATATATATTATATATTATGCAAACATGCTTCGCATGTTCATTAATATGACGCGTATTTTATATATATATGTGCATGCGCGCTAAACAAGATGAGACAAATTTAATAATAAATCCCTCAAATTTTTTATATTAAGTCTTAAGCGTTCAAAGATATTTGGAATATCGAACGTCGCCTTCTAGCATGATAAAATTAATAGAGTATTAAATATTTAATATGAGTTTGTTGTGTCACCACAAGGCAAGTATTAAGTATTTAAGATGTTAATTTATCATATTTGATGCTTATAAAGAAAATTGAACAATATTGTTTTGTTGTGTCACCACAAGGATGATATTTTTTTTTTTGAATATATGTAGTGCTAGGTCGGACTTAACTTGGATAATTTTGATTCGGATGTGCCACCACTTGATCAAAATAATCTAAGAGGCAAAAGAAAAGGAGTTGCATAGTTGATGTAATTGACAAAAGTTGTCTACCTATTTATTTATATATAGTTTGTTGTGTCACCACAAGGCTATATACATTTGAAATGGGATCCTTATTCTCACTAGCAAATCTTTAATTAGATTTTTGCCGAACTATATAAGTGAGGTAATATAGTTTGAAGAAAATAGTGGGAGATACCAATTTAAAACAAGACCTAAATTATTTTGGTAATTAATAAAAGAATGTATGTTAAAATGTTGTTAATTATAAATTCATTTACGTAATTTTACAATGTCTAAATTACTATCATTGCAAAGCATATTAGATGCTAAATTAACTTGACCCAAATTAAGCGGATTGGTTAAGGAATTTGAGAATAGTTCTCATAAATTTGAAAAGCTATCTTATGTCATAATCGCCTATCCTCGCAATGGTTGCGAACAATGCCTACGAGGAAGAGATTGCTACTTTTAGAAAGTGGCAAGATGATGCCTGATTGGCTCGATGCATCATGCTCGCATCCATGAGTAACTTGAGCTTGGCCACAAGATAAAACTATGGATGCTCCTACTATATTCCCGCACATCAAGTTGTTGATGGTGAGGAAAGTAGGACCGAAAGATATCGAGATATCTAAGGAGCTCTTAGATCTAGAATAAGCAGAGTGACTACAAGATGCAGCATAAAAGTTCTTAACATAATCAATTTGATTGATCAATTAGGACAACGAGGTTTTGTCATGGATAGAGAGTTGAGCCAAGATTTGATCTTGCACTCACTCCGGACTCCTTTCACAATTATTGTGAATTTTTCATATGAACAAGCTAGATATCACCCTCATTGATTTGCTTAACATATTGAAAATGTTGAGAGTCACTTTCAACCAAGAAAGATCAAGTCTTCTTGGTAGGGGCCAAAGGATCTTACGAAAGAAGAACGATTCAAAGAAGGTAAAAAAGAAAGGCATAAACAAAGGATAATAAGAATAAAAAGCGTCACGGATAGCAAAGGAGTTTGCTTCCTTTGCAATAAGCATGGACCTTTGGAAAGAAAGCTGCGAGAAGCACCTTGCGTTGGCTAACCAAAGAAGCTTAGTGAAGTTTTGGTTATAAATACAAATTTTGTTCATGATTGAAATAAATTTTTCTTTAAGTCGAGGTTCTACTTGGGTATTGGATACCGACTTTGGTTATCATAAATATAGATTTATGAAGGGACCAAGCGAAGTAGAAAGTTAAACAAAGATAAGTAATCCTATGTGTGGAAAATGAAGCAAAGGTTCTTTGCATTAGCTATAGAAACTTATAGTTTAGCCTTCGCCTACTGGGCAAATCTATTAAGTCGATAAGTTGTTATTGTATTCCAATTCTTGTTAGAAACATTATTTCTATTTTATTGTTGGACAATAAATCTTTGGTATTAAAATTAAGAACAATTGTTGTTCTATTTATAATAATAATGTTTTGTATAGAATCGGAATATTACTTAATAAATTTTGTATACTTGACTTACATGAAAATAATTTTGCATATTGAACAAATTAGTATAAGAAAAGGAGATGATCATTCAAAGAGTTGAATGTGTGTATTTGCTAAAATACAAGTGTGAATTATTTGAAAGTTTCAAAGAATTGAGAAGTGAAACAAATTGGCAAAGTATTAAGATTCTTTGATTAGATCGAGGATAAATACTTGTGCAATAAGTTTCTAGATCATCTCAAATAGTTTTCTCATAATGGACACATCGATCTGTGATAATTGATTGATGTATCCGAATGAAAAATCGTACCTTATTGGACATAGTGCGGTCCATAATGATTTTACCGACATTCCAAAGTATCCTTACGGGATAATGTCCTAGAAATGGCTGCATATCTACGAAAATGGTAACCTCAAAATCTGGCCCCAAGACTCCATAAAAGTTATGGACAGGGAGGATTCCTAATCTTAAGTTTGTTAAGATAAGGGGTTCCAACTTATGTGAAAAGGTTTCAAAAGGATAAGCTTGGGACAAGATTTGACAAGTGTCGATTTGTGGGACATCCTAAAGTAAGTTTAGGGTATATGTTCTATAATTCTACTTAGCAAAAGGTGTTTGTTGTAAAACACGCTGCCTTCTAAGATAAAGGTGTTTATCATTGAAGGGGCTAGTGGGAGGATAATAGATCTTGAAAAGTTCAAGAACCACAAAACATTATAAGTCAAATAAGAGGAACCTATAGATAGACCTGTTGTACCACAACCGAATCGTAAATCTGGAATAGTACAGAAGATACCTAGGAGGTATGGATTCATCATATGATGATGATGATGAGGTACACATCATAGAAGATGATGATCCGATTACATATGATGAGGTAATGATTCTAAAGTGTGTACAAAAGGGTCAGTGGGAGCGTCGTGACATTCCTAATATTATATGTTGATATACTACGGATGAGGAATAACATACCAATGCTACAATCAGTAAAGATAAAGTTGTCTAAACAATCCTCCATGAATGATTTGGGAAGAGTATCATTATTGGGGATGAAAATCTATATAGATAGATTTAAAAGGATGCTCAACTTAACCCAAGGAACGTATATTCATTTGATGCTAAAGTCGTTTAGCATGGCAAACTCCAAGAGATGTCTCATGTTGATGAGCCATGGAGTGTATCTCTCTTAATAGTCCCCATAGACTCCAAAGAAGAAAGATCGCATGAGTGACAATCATGTATGCAATAAAATATACGAGACCTGATGTTGATCGGTCATATTCTGGAGAAGATCACTGTAAGTCAGTGAAAAATATCTTAAAGTGCTTAACCGGCACTAAGGATGTGATCATATTCATGGTGGGTCTAAATTAAAACTAGAAGGCTTAACAGACTCAAGTTTTTCAGACGGACCAAGATGATGAAAAATCCACTTTAAGGTAAAGTGTTACCTTGAGCAATGGTGCGATTGAATGGAAAGGTTCCAAATAGCAAAGAGTTCTTTGGTTTAGTGATAAAGACAAAGTATATAGCTATAAATGAAGCTGCAAGTTGATTGTTTGGATTAAAAGTTCATTCTGAGAACTAGGAATAGTTCCTAAGTCTCATCTTGGATATAAAAATGTGTTGTGGCAATTTCATTTGATTATAAGAATCATTGAAAGATGGGAAATCACTATAGAGATAGTGGACTCTCATAAACAACATTACATATCCATTAACTAAAGCTTATCCAATGCCAGGATAATCGTCACTTAGAGAAGAAGAGTATGAGTTACCATGACGATTGGCTTTAGTGCAAGTGGGAGATTGAAAGTAGTATGCACACAAGCCAATCATGTTTGATGATAAAGCATATACTTTGTAACAATCTTATTCATTTATTAATAAAAAGTATTAATTTAATAAAGGCTTTTAATTATCTACATGATGTTGTTTTATAATATGTGATAAACCCATAGTTTTAAGCAATGCTTTTAGAATAATGATGATGATCATTCTAATGAGATCTAAATTCTTAGAAAGCTTAAAACTAAAATAGTTCCCAATCATTGGATTACTAAATTGGGGATTAGTGAATCCGGATAGATTGGTGCATACGCTTGCGCTTCATTGGATGAGGATGATTGATCTCATGATCATTTGTGTGGAGACACTAAAGCAAGTATGTAGGTGCTTATTAGAGAATAAGTTCACTGAACGTGGCTCGCTAAGGAATACCTAATGGAGTTTTATTTGCCTGTCAATAGGAATTCCTGTAGTGATAGTAGTACAAGTAATCCTTGGACTTGAGATCATCATAGTATCTTGTGTATGATGAGTTATACTTTGACTTATTCCTTAAGACCCTTAGGGTATATCAAAGGGTATGCTTGGGTATAATAAGTTGTACATGGAGATAATGTATGATCAATAAAGAATCTACCACTTCTAATAAAAAGAAGAGAAATGTCCTATGTGATTTGATAAATGACAACCCAAGTAGTCCTTGGGTAAGGAGAATGAAATTAGAAAGGAGTTTCTAATTTGCATTATTTGGAGTTGTGCATTTAAGGATCGAAATACATATAATTAAATAAAATAAGACTTGTGGTAATTCCATGTCTTATATTTAATTGGGACATTGTATGGTGGAAGGATTGAATTGTCTGTAATTATTTTCTCAAAGGTTCTTTAATGATTAATGTTGAAATCTATATTATCCGGAAAGTCGTTGATCGCTAGGAGGCTTATCCCTATTGTAGAATAAATATTATTTATTTAAATAAATTAATTGTTTAATTTATTTATTTAAATAAGATTAGAATTGTTCTAATTGATTTATTCACAATAGGGTTTAATATGGAGAACCTAAAGGGTCACACCATAAAAGGAAGAATAATTATTTAAGAAGTTAATGGCATAATCGTAATAATATAGTTAAGTATATTTAATTTAATCTATGGTGATAGAATAAATTAAATAGCTTAATATTTATTATTTAATATTTTAGAAATATTAAATATAAATTAATAAGAGGAGTCTTATTAATGTTATTACAATTATTATTATTTTAATTTCTAAAAGAGTTTAGGAATTAATTTAATATAAGTACTCTCATTTATTCCTAATAAGATTAGGAGGTTAAATTAGTTAAAGGAGTTTAATTAATTATCCCTAATAAGATTAGGGAGCTTAATTAATTAAAAGAATTTAATTAATTAAATAAAACCCAATTCCTTAATTGTTAAGGTGGGTTGTCCACATCTATTAATAAGAGGAGTCTTATTATGGGTGATAGGGGTTGTTGATTTTTCAACATACGTAATAATTCCAAGTTGTTGGGAGTACACCTTTTCTATAGAGATAGAAAAACTAGGGTTTAGCCAACCACCCCTTCTTCTTGAATTTTCTTCTTCCTTGGTGGATCACCTCTAGAGGCCAAACATTTGGGTGGCTAACGTTGATCAAAGGAAGGAACCAAACCCGGTGGATTCAAGATTGAACGCGAAAGGATTTGGAGGTGAACTTGTACCTGAGGAAGCTCGATCTTCAAGGGTATGATTTATTCTTTATCTTTTCGTTTAATTAATAATTGTGCATAAAGGGTGATCCGGGTATATGGTTTGTAAATTTTTTAAACTCTGATTTTACACGCTTCCGCATTAATTTTTCAATTTGATTGCGTTATAGAATATTATAAACCTAACAGACCGGCCACTACTTTCATCCAGTTTAATGTTTAGGAGCTTTCAAGGCAGAATCGTGGAGTTCATATACTAGACTACAATCTAGATACAACACAAACAACAAATAGAAAGATCAAAGGCCAACAAAACTAGTCAGACATGATCTGGGCAATTTCTAGGTTACCCAGAATTGCCCAGTCATGCTCGGTCAACCAAGTTTGACCCAGAATAACTTAAAATCTAGAACTGATATAAGCTTTATTCTTGCTACAGATCAAAGAGTACATACCAGGCTACAACTATTAGCTTTCAAAACACAAAAATATTTAAAGATCACAAAGATAGAAGGCCTGACATTAGTTGTCAGACCACCAAACACAAATTTTCCAGATTTTGTAGATCTTCAAATCCGAGCCCCTAGATGTAATGGATCTAACATCTAACAACTCAGATCATCATTATACATCATATACAACATATTTAACACAAAAACTTTAACATCAAACAACAGATCAAAGGTCAGATTTTGAGTTAGGGTTTTATACCTTCTTTGATCAATTCTTGTTTCTAGCTTTCTGATTTGATTGTGGTGTTAGTGGGGCTTGGTTTATGACTGATATATCTTGATATTTTCGTTGGTTTAAGAGAGAGAGAGAGGGAGAGAGTCTAGGTTGAGAGTTGATACAAAATGAGCTAGCAAATGACTTAGTTTCTCTCTCTAATCGATTTATAGAACTTATGTGCAAATGTATGTGGGATTTAGCTATTATCCCCCATATTTGTGTTGTCCATTAGACAAAACTCCTTATCTTGATCTTAAGTATGCTTAGTGAGATTCCCAACCAATGACGTGTAGACAACATTGTACTTTGTGTAAGAAAGTAATGTCATTAGCTATTTAAGGAAACTTGATTAGCCTAATTTGTTGCCTTAAAAGGCTTATTGTGGCAAGCCATATATATCCCACTAATTCCTTTATTTAGCTTTTATTTTAATGCCTAAATTAGATAAATCAAAGGTCTAAAATACCCTTAATTGTGTGGGCTTAGTTTGGGCTTGAATTTGATTACTTTTAGGCTTCTCCCTTAATTATTTTGGGCCATGCAATAATCATAGTCTAACAATTTTAATATATGTTACCCAAATTGTTTATTTAGGGTTTAAAATACAATTAGTTTGCAAAACTTATAATTACAGTTTTCTTAATTTGATTAGGGTTTTAATTATACATGAACATTAGGGTATTATATATATAATTATTATAATTATTCTTGCTAATTTAGCAATTAGGGTTTATAATTAATAAATAGGATTTCAAAAAATTAATAAATCTAAATGTTAATTAGGGTTGACTCAATTAATCGCAAAATCATACAACACAGTTATATAATAGACTTAAACTCATAATTGAGTTTCAAATTAGGGTTTTCCACAGTAAACTAGGTTTTGACATAATACACCATAACTGACCAATCATTGTCAATCCATATACATACAGTATATAATTATACCACTGAAAAATCAATGTATAAACGATATTATATTATTATTCTCATTCCTTGATCAAAATCCAAAATTAGGGTTTGGATTCCATATTTGACTTATCTGTCATACCTAACATTATTTAATTAAGTTAAAATAATTAACTTAATAATATGTACAAAGATTCGTATAATAAAATAATTATTATAATAATTCTAAAAGAATCATTTCATATATTTTATAAATAATATATGATTATATTTTCATGGAAAATAATTAATAAAACATTTCTACTATAAAATTAATTATGATAAAATATAATTTATAATGATCAATAATTCTAAAATAAAATTATTTAAAATCATTCATGTAATAGGTATATAACATAAATACATATACACATTATCTTGACACATATTCCCCATATTTATTTAAAAAAAAAATTTATACTCAAAATTTATAAATCATTTGTATAGAAAATATCGGGTTGTTACATTCACCCTCCCTTATAAAGATTCCGTCCCCGGAATCACGGTTTTAAAACCTACACATACAAGTGTATGTAGCATATACAATCATTACAAGTAGATTTTGATCATAAATGATCGTACTGATCTTTAACCTATTCACGTTAAGCTTGTCATCGGATTAAACGAAAATTTGATTTCTAAAAGAACTCAAATTCCTTCTTCAAAATTTCTTTATAAAATAATTTACTATATATATGAAAATCATGCCAAAGAAAATAAAAGCTATACGAATAATACCTGGAATTGCACCACCAGCTGCTATGGTATCCTGGACCGTCATGTTGTAGACCCTTCTTTGTTGAATTAAATGGAAACTGGCTTTGGATGATGTTGGTCCGTGGTTGCAAAAGTTCCACTGCCATTGCCAGTATTCATACTCCCTGCCTCCGTCCTCGTCTTCGAACAATCCTTCACCTTATGCTCAGTCGATCCACACAGAAAACACCCATTGTTCATCTTAGGATTGGGGCAGTTGGGAGAGATATGGCCCTCCTGCCCGCACTTGTAGCACACGAACTTCCCCTTCAAACATTCCCTAGAGTGGTTCTTTCCATAGTTCCCACACTGCACAACTTGCTTCTTAACTTATTCCTGTTTTACCTGCACACTCAGAAAATTGTTTCCCTTCCTTTTGCTACTACCACCGCTACTCCCACTATTAACTTCCACCTTCCTAGTTCCTTCGACCTTACTCTTGTTCTTTCTCTTCTTATTGTAGAGGCTTTTGGCCTCACTCCCCTCCTCTGCTATAATAGATTTCTCCATGAGTGCTGCAAATGTAGGAATCTACAACACCGCCACCTTGTTATAGAGCTAGGGTTTTAATCCCAGCTCAAACCTTCTAGCTTTCCTAGCATCCGTATCAACTTGATGCGGAGCAAACTTAGCCAACTCATTAAATTTTGCGGCGTATTCGGACACCGTCATATTCTCCTGCTTCAACTCTAAAAATTTTACCTCCATCCTAGCGTGCATACTAGATGAAAAATAGTTTTCGAAGAACAGTGTCTTAAACCTATACCAAGTAACAACACCCTCTCCTGCCCTCGCCTGATTCACTTCCCACTAAAAATTTGCCTCACCCTTCATCATATAGGTGGCAAAAGCGGTCTTTTGCCCCTCAGCTACTCTAGCTACCACGAATGCTTTTTCAATCTCTTTAACCCAAGTCTGGGCTTCAACAGGGTCAGTTGTCCCTTTGAACTTGGGCGGTCCCATAGCCTTGAAATCTTTAAAATTAGCTAGTTGGTTGTCCGGCTGGTTCCCTGCGACTGGAATTCTTTGTTGCATAGCTTGTGCTACCATATTTGCAAAGTGATGCATCGGGTCTGCTTGTTGTTGTCCCTCAATGTTATTGACAGACTCTTCTGCCCTTTAGTTTCGAGTTTGACGTCTTGGCGACATTATCTGGTTAAGTAAAACCATATATTATTCTTTACATTCTAAATCTTATCATATAAGTTTAGTATATTAACTCATTTCATTACTCAAACTTAGATTCATATTCATTTATCGAATACTTTACATAGCATAGCACATACTGCTTTACACATCATTCATCCCTTTGTGACTATAAAAGTCGGGATTTACAGCCTTGACTAATACCAAAAGTTGGGAACATTTCATTACACAGACATACTTAACATTAAACAAACCTACACAACAGAACCTATATTACCTATTCACTACATCTTTTTCTTGGACAACCTCTCGCCTGATGACCTTCTATCCCACATATAAAACATGCTCCTGATTTATAGTCGGGACAATACAGAGTGGTATGTCCCTCATAGCCACAAAGGTAACACGTTCTTTTCCCTTTCTGCTTATTGTATTTTCCTAAGTCTTGGTCTTCTATCTTTCTTTTCCACTTCTTGCTCGGAGCTGCACACGATGTGTTGCATGTGCCTCCCATCTGATCAATTTAGATTTTAAGCTTATCTTGTTCTTCCATTGTTTCTATTAATGCTTGACACAGTTGACTATTTAACAGCTTTTCTATTTCCCTGACTTTTCCGGAGAAGAAACCTTGTTCCTCGGATCTCGCACCTCTGTTGATGCTTGTTGACTTCAACTTTAGTGTCCGAATCACTATCTGTCAGCTCCACCATCTCCGGATCTAGTACTACGTTTTCTACAATATCAACTTCGTCTGAGTTGTTTTCATTGTGAGCCTCTATTTCAGCTATTGGCTTCGATATTAGCTCGGGGGTATGGATTAGATCCTTCTTCATGCTATAAGCATATAACAAGCCTTTTCCACCAGACATCTATACACATAAATTATCCTGATTAGCATATAATATATACACACAACAAATAATAGTTTAATATAAGTTATCTTTTATTTTGTTTGACGATGAATTTCGTTAATTCATCTCTTTATAAACTCTATATGAGTTATTTATATTTTCAACGTTTCCCTCTGTTCTAAGGTTATAGCTTAAGGTATATCCCACCTAAGGTTTCTAACTCTAAGCTTTGATACCAACCTGTAAAGCCCCCAAATCCAGGTACTTGAAACCCGAATTCAGTGCATCACGATACCATTTCTATGAGCGGAATAATACTAACAATAATAACAATAGTATAAACTTAATTTATATATATATCAAAGTTAAAGCTCCCAAATCGTAACCTTTAATCATTCCTTACAATACATGATAATAAATATATAACATTGACTTAATAATATTAAACTATCCCATAAGATAACATTGAAATCATTCAGCAATCTTTCCATTTCCCTTGTTTCTAGCAGAGCCTTCAGATTGCTCGCACTTAGTTGAAAATATTTAAATTAAACAAGGATGAGCATTTGAGTGCTCAGCAAGTAATAACAATTATATATATATAAGCTGAAAGAATTTAAATGTTTTCTTTATACTACCCTTCTACAACATATCAATAGTTGTGAAGTAATCTGAACCGATAATAATAACATAACAACTCTCTTTCACAATTTTGAAACTACTTACTGACTTTAAATAGGGTTAAAGGGACATACTATGAACATTGTTTTCATTTACGAAAAGGTTAAACAGAACATCATCTCTAAACCGTCATAACTTACGGGCACCAGGACCCTGTATTGATCAACACTGCATGCAAGAACGATAGGATCGTTCGCTCTGTCCGCCTTGGGCGCATAAAAAGTTTTCCCGTGTAAGGGATGTTCATACTTGTCAGGGTTCCAAACCAAAGCAATTCAGTTGGATAATAATAAGGTTTTATCTTGTTCAACATATATATATATATATATATACATATATATATATACGGGTAATTGACAAAGGTGTATCAACATGTGATGAAATGCAATGATTATCCAAGTGGGGACACTTGTATAACCATTTATAGAAACTAACGAACAAAATATATATCTGAATTACCATATACTAACATGTTGATAATCAATGAGCGTATATAATATAGGGTTAATAATTTGCACAATAATAATATAATTTTGAAACATTCTTACTCATGTCCATTGCATAAAGAAAATGCAAAGGTAGGATACTTGCCTGATTCGCTGCTTACAATACGCAACTTAGTTTTATCTCTTATATCATGACCTATCATTAATCAGATCATTCGTTCGATTAGAACAACATACTATAACATATAGTCTTTGCATTTCGCGATCGACACATAATCTAATCACATTATCACACATGTGTTTTAATAATCGTTGCATCACAAACAAACATTAATACGATTCAAAATATCTAAGTCTAGATCTAATTTAGAAAAATATGTTAGTGTCTTGATGACTTTATCGGTTAATTATCGAGTTTAAAACTCTCTATAATGTAATTTCAATATCCGTAAATACCATTTATATTTCTTTTAAATAACTTATAATAATTTTTAAACATTTATCACAATTTATCTTGAATTTTCAAACACCGGAATCATTATTAAATGATTTAAATATCAAACAATTCTATTATTAATAATATTTAATTAATATTAAACTATTAATTGAAACCATTGCCAAAATATTAAAGTTATTTATAATAACTTAGAATATTTTTAAAGTATTAATATTACCCTTAAATGATTTTTAAAATCATTTTTAAACAATTACCATTAATATTAATATATTAAGGTATTATTCAATAAAATAATAAAAGTCATTTATAATTACTTAAAAATATTTTAAACCATTTATATCCTTTTAAATGATTTTTAAATCAATAAAACCATTTTAAAACTATTTATTTAATTTTATTATTAAATAAATATAATATCATTAATATTAAATAATTAATGAAATTTATCTCAAAATATTAAAATTTATGTTTTATAACTTAGAATATCTTTAAACTCTTTATTTTCATTTAAAATGATTTTTATAATATTAAAATCATTTTTAAACTAATTTATTTAATATAATTATTAAATAAATCTAATATCATTAATATTAAGAAATTAATGAAATTTACTTTTTAAAATATTGAAAGTTACATTTTATAACTTAAAATATTATTAAATACCTTATTATCATTTAAAATGATTTTTAATATAATAAAATCATTTTTAGTTAATTTATTTAGTGCATTTATCAAATAAATAATATTCAAATAATTACTAATATTTATGGAAAATATGCCAAATTATTAAAAGTTAATGTTTATGACTTAAAATAAATTTTAAAACCGATTTTATAATTTTGAATTTATTTACTATTTTTAAATGATTTTTAGAATTTATTTCTATTTTTAAATCATTTTTAAAATTAGAAAATAAAAATAATAAGGAAAATCGCTATAGGCTATAGCAACAAAAAATCTCATCGCCTTAGGTGTTCTTCATTTCAAGAAACAACGGCAAAGCGATTAACGAGAATACGTTTGACGGTGTGCAATCGATTGTGTGTTGTGTTTACGGATTTGTTTTTGGTCGAGATCGTGTAGTACTAATACAAGACTACAAGATCCAACAACAAATAAAATCATATCATGCATAACAAAGGAGATCTATGGGCCTAAAATAGTTGCATTTAGGAAATTTGTTCTTCATTTACGGGTTACCTAGAAATGAAGAAACGATTCGAAAAATCACTTTGAGCTCCCACTACATCTTCGATCGTGTATTGATTTTATGATTTATAATTGCGATATGTAATCATCATGTAAATGAAGAGATCTAACACAAAATAGCAACAAAATATCAACAGATCAAGAAGATATAGCTCGGTCAAGCATGTCAGAGGTAGTGTTCATAGGTTTTCTGGGTTACCCAGAAAACCGTTTTCAAGCTTGACTATGCTACTTTGACCGGCCACTACTTTCATCCAGTTTAATGTTTAGGAGCTTTCAAGGCATAACCATGGAGTTCATATACCAGACTACAATCTAGATGCAGATGCAACACAAACAACAAAAATAAAAAGATCGAAGGCCAACAAAACTAGTCGGGACGTGATGCGGGCAATTTACAGGTTACCCGAATTGCCCGATCGTCTTCGATCGACAAGTTTGACCCAGAATAACTTGAAATCTAGAACTGATATAAGCTTTATTCTTGCTACAGATCAAAGAGTACATACTAGACTACAACTATTAGCTTTCAAAACACAAAAATATTTAAAGATCACAAAGATAGAAGGCCTGACATTAGTTGTCAGACCACCAAACACAAATTTTCCAGATTTTGTAGATCTTCAAATCCGAGCCCCTAGATGTTATGGATCTAACATCTAGCAACCCAGATCATCATTATACATCATATACAACATATTTAACACAAAAACTTTAACATCAAACAATAGATCAAAGGTCAGATTTTGAGTTAGGGTTTTATACCTTCTTTGATCAATTCTTGTTTCTAGATTTCTGATTTGATTGTGGTGTTAGTGGGGCTTGGTTTATGACAGATATATCTTGATATTTTCGTTGGTTTAAGAGAGAGAGAGTCTAGGTTGATAGTTGATACAAAATGAGCTAGCAAATTACTTAGTTTCTCTCTCTAATCTATTTATAGAACTTATGTGCAAATGTATGTGGGATTTATCTATTCTCCCCCATATTTGTGTTGTCCATTAGACAAAACTCCTTATCTTGATCTTAAGTATGCTTAGAGAGATTCCCAACCAATGAGGTATAGACAACATTGTACTTTGTGTAAGAAAGTAATGTCATTAGCTATTTAAGGAAACTTGATTACCCTAATTTGTAGCCTTAAAAGGTTTATTATGGCTAGCCATATATATCCCACTAATTCCTTTATTTAGCTTTTATTTTAATGCCTAAATTAGACAAATCAAAGGTCTAAAATACCCTTAATTATGTGGGCTCAGTTTGGGCTTGAATTTGATTACTTTTAGGCTTTTCCCATAATTGTTTTGGGCCATGCAATAATCATAGTCTAACAATTTTAATATATGTTACCCAAATTGTTTATTTAGGGTTTAAAATACAATTAGTTTGCAAAACTTATAATTACGGTTTTCTTAATTTGATTAGGGTTTTAATTATACATGAACATTAGGGTATTATATAATAATTATAATTATCCTTGCTAATTTAGCAATTAGGGTTTATAATTAATAAATAGGATTTCAAAAAATTAATAAATCTAAATGTTAATTAGGGTTGACTCAGTTAATCGCAAAATCATACAACACAGTTATATAATAGACTTAAACTAACAATTGAGTTACAAATTAGGGTTTCCCACAGTAAACTAGGGTTTGACATAATACAGCATAACTGACAAATCATTGTCAATCCATATACATACAGTATATAATTATACCACTGAAAAATCAAAGTATAAACGATATTATATTATTGTTATCATTCTATGATCAAAATCCAAAATTAGGGTTTGGATTCCATATTTGACTTATCTGTCATACCTAACATTATTTAATTAAGTTAAAATAATTAACTTAATAATCTGTACAAAGATTCGTATAATAAAATAATTATTATAATAATTCTAAAATAATCATTTCATATAATATATAAATAATATATGATTATATTTTCATGGAAAATAATTAATAAAACATTTCTACTATAAAATTAATTATGATAGAATATAATTTATAATGATCAATAATTCAAAAATAAAATTATTTAAAATCATTCATGTAATAAGCATATCACATAAATACATATACACATTATCTTGGCACATATTCCCCATATTTATTAAAAAAAAAAAATTATACGCAAAATTTATAATTTATTTGTATAAAAAATATCGGGTTGTTACATTCACCCTCCCTTATAAAGATTCCGTCCCCGGAATCACCATTTTAAAACCTACACATACAAGTGTACGTAGCATATATAATCATTACAAGTAGATTTTGATCATAAATGATCGTACTGATCTTTAACATATTCACGTTAAGCTTGTCATCGGATTAAACGAAAATTTGATTTCTAAAAGAACTCAAATTCCTTCTTCAAAATTTATTTATAAAATAATTTACTATATATATGAAAATCATGCCAAAGAAAATAAAAGCTATACGAACAATACCTGGAATTGCACCACCAGCTGCTATGTCATCCTGGATCGTCATGTTGTAGACCCTTGTTGTTGATTTAAATCGAAACTTCTTTGGATGGCGTTAGTCCGTGGTTTCCGAGTTCCACTTGCCATTGCCGATATTCACACACTCCCTGCCTCCGTCCTCCTCTTCGAACAATCCTTCACCTTGTGCTCAGTCGATCCAAACAGAAAACACCATTGTTCATCCTAGAATTGGGGCAGTTGGGAGAGATATGGCCCTCCTGCCCGCACTTATAGCACACGAACTTCCCCTTCAAACATTTCCCAGAGTGGTTCTTTCCACAGTTCCCACACTGCACAACTTGCTTCTTAACTACTTCCAGTTTTACCTGCACACTCCCAAAATTGCTTCCCTTCCTTTGCTTTACTACCTTGCTTACTCCCACTATTAACTTCCACCTTCCTAGTTCCTTCGACCTTACTCTTGTTCTTTCTCTCCTTATTGTAGAGGCTTATGGCCTCACTCCCCTCCTAAGCTATAATAGATTTCTCAATGAGTGCTGCAAATGTAGGAATCTGCAACACCGCCACCTTGTTATAGAGCAAGGGTTTTAATCCCAGCTCAACCTTCTACCTTTCCTAGCCTCCGTATCAACTTGATGCGGAGCAAACCTAGCCAACTCATTAAATTTTGCAGCATATTCGGACACCGTTATATTCTCCTGCTTCAACTCTAAAAATTTTACCTCCATCCTAGCCTGCATACTAGATGAAAAATAGTTTTTGAAGAACAGTGTCTTAAACCTATCCCAAGTAACAACACCCTCTCATGCCCTCGCCTGATTCGCTTCCCACCAAAAATTTGCCTCACCCTTCATCATGTAGGTGGTAAAAGCGATCTTTTGCCCCTCAGCTACTCTAGCTACCACGAATGCTTTTTCAATCTCTTTAACCCAAGTCTGGGCTTCAACAGGGTCAGTTGTCCCTTTGAACTCAGACGGTCCCACAGCCTTGAAATCTTTAAAGTTAGCTAGTTGGTTTTCCGGCTGGTTCCCTGCTACTGGAATTCATTGTTGCATAGCTTGTGCTACCATATTTGCAAAGTGCTACATCGGGTCTTCTTTTTGTTGTCCCTCAACATTATTAACAGACTCTTCTACCCTTTGGTTTCGGGTTTGACGTCTTGGCGGCATTATCTGGTTAAGTAAAACAATATATTATTCTTTATATTCTAAATCTTATCATATAAGTTTAGTATATTAACTCATTTCATTACTCAAACTTAGATTCATATTCATTTAGCGAATACTTTACATAGCATAGCACATACTGCTTTACACATCATTCATCCCTTTGTGACTATAAAAGTCGGGATTTACAGCCTTGACTAATTCCAAAAGTTGGGAACATTTCATTACACAGACATACTTAACATTAAACAAACCTACACAACAGAACCTATACTACCTATTCACTACGTCTTTTTCTTGGACAACCTCTCGCCTGATGACCTTCTATCCCACATATAAAACATGCTCCTGATTTATAGTTGGGACAATACAGAGTGGTATGTCCCTCATAGCCACAAAGGCAACACATTCTTTTCCCTTTCTTCTTATCGGATTTTCCCAAGTCATGGTCTTCTATCTTTCTTTTCCCCTTCTTGCTCGGAGCTGCACACGATGTGTTGCATATTCCTCCCATCTGATCAATTTGGATTTTAAGCTCATCTTGTTCTTCCATTGTTTCTATTAACGCTTGACGTAGTTGACGATTTAACAATTTTTCTATTTCCCACAGCTTTTCCAGAGAAGAAACCTTGTTCCTCAGATCCTGCACCTTTGTTGATGCTTGTTCAGCTTTAACTTTAGTGTCCGAATCACTATTTGTCAGCTCCACCATCTCCGGATCTGCTACTATATTTTCTATAATAACAACTTAGTCTGAGTTGTTTTTATTGTGAGCCTCTATTTCAGCTATTGGCTTCGATATTTGCTCTGGGGTATGGATTTGATCCTTCTTCATGCTATAAGCATATAACAAGCCTTTTCCATCAGACATCTACACATAAATTATCCTGATTAGCATATAGTATGTACACACAACAAATAATAGTTTTATATAAGTTATCTTTTATTTTTTTTGACGATAAATTTCGTTAATTCATCTCTTTAGAAACTCTATATGAGTTATTTATATTTCAACGTTTCCCTCTGTTCTAAGGTTATAGCCTAAGGTCTATCCCACCTAAGGTTTATAACCCTAAGCTTTGATACCAACCTATAAAGCCCCCACATCCAATTACTTGAAATCCGAATTCAGTGCTTCACGATACCATTTCTATGAGCGGAATAATACTAACAATAATAACAATAGTATAAACTTAATTTACATATCTATCAAAGTCTACCTCCCAAGTATGTAACCTTTAATCATTTCTTACAATACATGATAATAAATATATAATATTATCTTAATAATATTAAACTATCCCATAAGATAACATTGAAATCATTCAGCAACCTTTCCCTTTCCCTTGTTTCTAGCAGAGCCTTCAGATTGCTCATACTTAGCTGAAAACATTTAAATTAAGCAAGGATGATAATTTGAGTGCCCAGCAAGTAATAACAATTATATATATATATATATATATATATATATATAAGCTGAAAGAATTTAAATGTTTTCTTTATACTACCCTTCTACAACAAATCAATAGTTGTGAAGTAATTTGAACCGATAATAATAACATAACAACCCTCTTTCAAAATTTTGAAACTACGTACTGACTATAAATAGGGTTAAAGGGACATACTATGAACATTGTTTTTATTTTTGAAAAGGTTAAACAGAACTTCATCTCTAAACCGTCATAACTTACGGGCACGAGGGTGTACATCCCATGGACCTTGTATTGATCAAAAGCGGTCTTTTGCCCCTCAGCTACTCTAGCTACCACGAATGCTTTTTCAATCTCTTTAACCCAAGTCTGGGCTTCAACAGGGTCAGTTATCCCTTTGAACTTGGGCGGTCCCATAGCGACTGGAATTCTTTGTTGCATAGCTTGTGCTACCGTATTTGCAAAGTGATGCATCGGGTCTTCTTGTTGTTGTCCCTCAACGTTATTGACAAACTCTTCTGCCCTTTGGTTTCTGGTTTGACGTCTTGGCGGCATTATCTGGTTAAGTAAAACCATATATTATTCTTTACATTTCTAAATCTTATCATATAAGTTTAGTATATTAACTCATTTCATTACTCAAACTTAGATTCATATTCATTTAGCGAATACTTTACATAGCATAGCACATACTGCTTTACACATCATTCATCCCTTTGTGACTACAAAAGTCAGGATTTACAGCCTTGACTAATACCAAAAGTTGGGAATATTTCATTACACAGACATACTTAACATTAAACAAACCTACACAACAGAACCTATACTACCTATTCACTAAGTCTTTTTCTTGGACAACCTCTCGCCTGATGACCTTCTATCCCACATATAAAACATGCTCCTGATTTATAGTCGGGACAATACAGAGTGCTATGTCCCTCATAGCCACAAAGGTAACACATTCTTTTCCCTTTCTGCTTATCGGATTTTCCTAAGTCATGGTCTTCTATCTTTATTTTCCCCTTCTTGCTCGGAGCTGCACACGATGTGTTGCATGTGCCTCCCATCTGATCAATTTGGATTTTAAGCTTATCTTGTTCTTCCATTGTTTCTATTAACGCTTGCGTGATTGACTATTTAATGACTTTTCTATTTCCCCGACTTTTCCAGAGAAGAAACCTTGTTCCTCGGATCTGCACCTCTGTTGATGCTTGTTAAAACTTCAACTTTAGTGTCCGAATCACTATCCGTCACTCCACCATCACTGGGATCTAGTACTACGTTTTACAATATCAACTTAAATCGAGTTGTTTTCATTGTGAGCCTCTATTTCAGTTATTGGCTTCGATATTAGCTCGGGGGTATGGATTTGATCCTTCTTCATGCTATAAGCATATAACAAGCCTTTTCCACCAGACATCTATACACATAAATTATCCTGATTAGCATATAATATATACACACAACAAATAATAGTTTTATATAAGTTATCTTTTATTTTGTTTGACGATGAATTTCGTTAATTCATCTCTTTATAAACTCTATATGAGTTATTTATGTTTTCAACGTTTCCCTCTGTTCTATGGTTATAGCCTAAGGTATATCCCACCTAAGTTTTCTAACCCTAAGCTTTGATACTAGCCTGTAAAGCCCCCAAATCTAGGTACTTGAAACCCGAATTCAGTGCTTCACGATACCATTTCTATGAGCGGAATAATACTAACAATAATGACAATAGTATAAACTTAATTTACATATCTATCAAAGTCTAGCTCCCAAGTACGTAACCTTTAATCATTCCTTACAATACATGATAATAAATATATAACATTGTCTTAATAATATTAAACTATCCCATAATATAACATTGAAATCATTCAGCAACCTTTCCCTTTCCCTTGTTTCTAGCAGAGCCTTCAGATTGCTCGCACTTAGCTGAAAACATTTAAATTAAACAAGGATGAGCATTTGAGTGCCCAGCAAGTAATAACAATTATATATATATATATAAGCTGAAAGAATTTAAATGTTTTCTTTATACTACCCTTCTACAACAAATCAATAGTTGTGAAGTAATCTGAACCGATAATAATAACATAACAACTCTCTTTCACAATTTTGAATCTACGTACTGACTATAAATAGGGTTAAAGGGACATATTATGAACATTGTTTTCATTTTCGAAAAGGTTAAACAGAACTTCATCTCTAAACCGTCATAACTTACGGGCACGAGGGTATACATCCCATGGACCCTGTATTGATTAACACTACATGCAAGAACGATAGGATCGTTCACTCTGTCCGCCTTGGGCGCATAAAAAGTTTTCCCGTGTAAAGGATGTTCATACTTGTCGGGGTTCCAAACCAAAGCCATTCGGTTGGATAATAATATGGTTTTATATTGTTTAACAATAATCTATAATTCAACATATATATACGGGTAATTGACAAAGGTGTATCAACATGTGATGCAATGCAATGATTATCCAAGCGGGGACACTTGTATAACCATTTATAGAAACTAACGAACAAAATATATATCTGAATTACCATATACTAACATGTTGATAATCAATGAGCGTATATAATATAGGGTTAATAATCTGTACAATAATAATATAATTCTGAAACATTCTTACTCATGTCCATTGCATAAAGAAAATGCAAAGGTAGGATACTTGCCTGATGCGCTGCTTACAATACGCAACTTAGTTTTATCTCTTATATCATGACCTATCATTAATCAGATCATTCGTTCGATTAGAACAACATACTATAACATAGAGTACTGCATTTCACAGTCAACACATAATCTAATCACATTATCACACATGTTCAAATACGATCGTTTGATCACAAACAAACATTAATACGATCAAAATATCTAAGTTCAGATCAATTTCTAAAATATGTCGATTATTAAACGACTTTATCGGTAATTATCGAGTCTAAGACTCTATTCTGTAACTCAATATCCGTAAATACTAGTTATATTTCTTTTAAATAAATTATAATAATTTTTAAACATTTATCACAATTTATCATGAATTTTCAAACACCGGAATCATTATTACATGATTTAAATATCAAATAATTCTATTATCATTAATATTTAATTAATATTAAACTATTAATGAAACCATTGCTAAAATATTAAAGTTATTTATAATAACTTTGAATATTTTTAAAGTATTAATATTACCCTTAAATGATTTTTAAAACATTTAAAATTATTTTTAAACAATTACCATTAATATTAATATATTAAGGTATTATTCAATAAAATAATAAAAGTCATTTATAATTACTTAAAATATTTTTAAACCATTTATATCCTTTTTAAATGATTTTTAAATCAATAAAACCATTTTAAAATTATTTATTTAATTTTATTATTAAATAAACATAATATCATTAATATTAAATAATTAATAAAATTTATCTCAAAATATTAAAATTTATGTTTTATAACTTAGAATATCTTTAAACTCTTTATTTTCATTTAAAATGATTTTTTATAATATTAAAATCATTTTAAACTAATTTATTTAATATAATTATTAAATAAATCTAATATCATTAATATTAAGAAATTAATGAAATTTACTTTAAAATATTGAAAGTTACATTTTATAACTTAAAATATTATTAAATACCTTATTATCATTTAAAATGATTTTTAATATAATAAAATCATTTTAGTTAATTTATTTAGTGCATTTATCAAATAAATAATATTCAAATAATTACTAATATTTATGAAAAATATGCCAAATTATTAAAAGTTAATGTTTATGACTTCAAATAAATTTTAAAACTGATTTTATAATTTTCGGAATTTATTTACTATTTTTAAATGATTTTTAGAATTTATTTCTATTTTTAAATCATTTTCCGGAAATTAGAAAATAAAAATAATAAGAACCGTCGCTATAGGCTATAGCGACAAATATCTGTCGCCTTAGGTGTTCTTCAGCTCAAGAACACTGACAAGGCAGTTAACGAGGGGGTACGTTTGACCAGGTGCCAATCAGTGTGTGTTATGTTTCTGGATTTGTTTGTGGTCAGATCATGTAGTACTAATACAAGACTACAAGATCCAACAACAAACAAAATCATATCATGCATAACAATGGAGATCTATGGGCCTAAAATAGTTGTCAGAGGTTATTCTTCATTTCTGGGTTACCTAGAAATGAAGAACAGTTCGAGGGTCACACTTTGAGCTCCCACTACATGCTGATCGTGTATTGATTTTATGATCTATAAGCTGCAGTATGTAACCAGCATGTAAATGAAGAGATCTAACACAAAATAGCAACAAAATATCAACAGATTAAGAAGATATAGCTCGGTCAAAGCATGTCAGAGGTAGTGTTCATAGGTTTTCTGGGTTACCCAGAAAACCATTTTCAAGCTTGACTATGCTACTTTGACCGGCCACTACTTTCATCCATTTAATGTTTAGGAGCTTTCAAGGCATAACCATGGAGTTCATATACCATACTACAATCTAGATGCAACACAAACAACAAACAAACAACAAATAGAAAGATCAAAGGCCAACAAAACTTGTCAGACATGATCTGGGCAATTTCTGAGTTGCCCAGAATTGCCCAGTCATGCTCGGTCAACCAAGTTGGACCCAAAATAACTTGAAATCTAGAACTGATATAAGCTTTATTCTTGCTGCAGATCAAAGAGTACATACCAGACTACAACTATTATGTGACGCCCCCAAAATAGGTCCATTCCATCCAACCCATTCTGAGTCGCCAAATACATGGTACAGAAATAACTACAACTTTATTAATACATTTGTCGTGCAAAATACGATAACATATATTACTCCACTGTTAATATTCTCAGTCGACATTCTCAAATACTGTCATAAAACAAGGGTTAATTAAGGAAATCAATATATCATATAATATCCCTATATACTGACCAACTAACAAATAAGCTTAGGTAGGACACACTAGCGAAGGATTTACTCGTCTCTCCCCTCCTAGTTCTATCCCCCGATCTCTGCCAGAGATCATATCCCTAAGCTCTGATACCAACTGTGACGCCCCCAAAATAGGTATACATCACTCATTCTGAGTTGTAAATACATGGTACAGAAACAACTACAACTTTATTATTACAACATATAAAGCGTGAGTTTAAATGAGATATTGCCATCTAGACAATATCCACACGCAAATAAATCCCCATCATAATTATTGATACATTATTTTATAAAAATGGTGAGGACTACTAAACAACTCTCTCTAGAACCTTCATTCCATAACCCGACTAGTACTCGCTACATTCTCGCTTCCTGAGAAGAAAAATAGAACAACAAGGAAAAGGGTGAGCTCAACTAGCCCAGTAAAGAATATTATGACTAAGATAATATACAACAAATTATCGTTAGTCTCCAACAAGGAAAAATCTAATAGAATACAATAGACAACCAATTTTAAATCAATCTTCGCAGCGGAAATAATAATTCATTAGAAGAGTTAAGTAGAGAATGCAAACTACTATCTTCTATATATGAATTTAAAAGTCCATTGTCGATATTTTATCCCTGTAACATCAATCAATATATATCTGGAATCAAATATTCATCTTTGCACACTGTGCCAAAGATATTCATCGATTGGTCATGCTCATCTAAACACATTCATCTTTGCACTACGGGCCAAAGATATTAATCACGATCGGTCATGTTCATCTCAACACTGCTCATCTTTGCAGACTACGGGCCAAAGATATTCATCAAGAAATCATTCATCTTTGCACTACGTGCCAAAGATATTGAAGAATATCATCATTTAGACCGAGGATGATGAAAAATATTTCAAAGAAAGCGAATCGGTGAAACAAAAGAACAATATTAAGGATTCGTATTTTAAACAATCCAAGTTCAAAAATACTTCATAAGTAATCGAGTGGAGTAAAATTCAAGAATGATCAAAACATGGATACAATCAAAGCTAGTATCCATAGTAGATATTTTGGATAAAAGAAGAAATTTTATTTTTCGATTGAATAAGTGTCGTATTCGTGAATAGTGTCATATATCGTGAATAGTGCCGAGTATCGTGAATAGTAACTCCAACACCAAAAGATAGAAATTTCCCAAAAGCATCATCACGCTTTCGTGAATAGTACTCGTGAATAGTAATCGTGAATAGTAACTCATGAATAGTAACTCATGAATAGTAACCCCGACATGAAAAAGTTTCAAATTTGATAAAAATTTCCAACCAATATTTTGGCATAATGATATTGAAGAAATAATATCATTTTCGAATAAAATAACATCCCTTACCTCGAAAGACAGTACTTCTAGTTGAAACACCGGATATAAGCTATGACTTGAACTTGCACCGTATAGCAACACTCAAAGTATACTCACAAGAATACGCTCAAAATATCGAGAGAGAAATAGAGAAAACTTCGGTTTACGGTATGATTTTCAATTCTAACCTAAGCTCCCTATTTATAGGAAAATGCTTAGAACACCAAAGTAGAAAATTGAATATAATAATATTATTTATAAACAAAATTCCTTAGCCCACCTTTGAAATCTGATTTCAGCCATAGCACATGTTAAATGAGGTTCACAAACTCACCAAAAACGTTTTTCTCAAAATAATTAATTAAAACTCCCAAAAATCAATTATTTCAGAACCCGGAAACTTCAATAATTCATAATAAATAGCCCTTTTGTCAGAAAATTCAAATCTCTCGACTTGGTATAGGAAATTCAATTCTCTACAACTTTGCAGAAGAAAGTTTTTCCAAATTCTAAACAGAAATTAACCGAAATCCACAAACGGACGATTTTACAGGCTATAATCAAATTTCGGTCAATAATTGTGTCCACCAACACACAAAATATGTGTTAAACATTTAACGCCTCAAAAATACTCTTCCTCCTCATATACTCATATATCCCACATTCATTATAAAAATATCACCGTTAATATATTATTAAAATAATATATTTAAATGAATTATTTTATCAGAAAATGATAAAATATTAATTTTCAACAATTGTCATTTTAAAAATTTTCTCCATCTATATCCACATAAAATCAATATTTTCCTCATCATATAAATTAATAATTAATTATTCACAAATAATATTACAGAATCACAAAGATCGGCAACCGGTAGCTCCTAAGAAAGAGGGGCTTTCAATAAGAATTTCTCCTTCATGCGCAGCAATTAGGTGACCAAACCTCTCCTTAGATGTAACTTTCTAGACATTGCCAATAATGTTATCTAATAATATTATTCAGATAATATGAATTATTGCTTCGATAATAAAAAAATATCGTGTAATGACAATTATTGAAACAACAAACAATATAAAATATCAACGCAACAATTATTGAATCAATAAAATAAAATATCGAACAAGAATTACTGTAACAATTATTGAGTAGTGCCTTTCACGTAAAAATCAATAATTGGTGCAATACTGCAGCTACTATTCAACAACGCAGATTAGTGTGTTTTAACCACCGGGTATTCCAACAAAAGATAATCTGTAATAACTTACTGTAGTTATTTATAAACAACTTATATTTGTCGTTTTCTTCATCCAATCGCTTTCCGTTATGGGGTCCACAAAACACTGCGCCGTCGTACGAATATTTCCCGATAATAATGAATATTTTATAACCACTTGCTTATTCGAAATATTTGCGTATTTTACCCATAACTATCCACATTAATCAAATCAACCCTTACTATTTCAAAATAATAAATAGAGGAAAATAAATTTCATTTATTAATAATTTGGGGTCTTACATATTAGCTTTCAAAACACAAAAATATTTAAAGATCACAATGATAGAAGGCCTGACATTCTTTGTCAGACCACCAAACACAAATTTTCCAGATTTTGTAGATCTTCAAATCCGAGCCCCTAGATGTTATGGATCTAACATCTAGCAACCCAGATCATCATTATACATCATATACAACATATTTAACATAAAAATTTTAACATCAAACAACAGATCAAGGATCAGATTTTGAGTTAGGGTTTTATACCTTCTTTGATCAATTCTTGTTTCTAGCTTTCTGATTTGATTGTAGTGTTAGTGGGGCTTGGTTTATGACTGATATATCTTGATATTTTCGTTGGTTTTAGAGAGAGAGAGTCTAGGTTGAGAGTTGATACAAAATGAGCTAGCAAATGACTTAGTTTCTCTCTCTAATCTATTTATAGAACTTATGTACAAATGTATGTGGGATTTAGCTATTATTCCCCATATTTGTGTTGTCCATTAGACAAAACTCCTTATCTTGATCTTAAGTATGCTTAGTGAGATTCCCAACCAATGAGGTGTAGACAACATTGTACTTTGTGTAAGAAAGTAATGTCATTAGCTATTTAAGGAAACTTGATTAGCCTAATTTGTTGCCTTAAAAGGCTTATTGTGGCCAGCCATATATATCCCACTAATTCCTTTATTTATCTTTTATTTTAATGCCTAAATTAGATAAATCAAAGGTCTAAAATACCCTTAATTATGTGGGCTCAGTTTGGGCTTGAATTTGATTACTTTTGGGCTTCTCCCACAATTGTTTTGGGCCATGCAATAATCATAGTCTAACAATTTTAATATATGTTATCCAAATTGTTTATTTAGGGTTTAAAATACAATTAGTTTGCAAAACTTATAATTAGGGTTTTCTTAATTTGATTAGGGTTTTAATTATACATGAACATTAGGGTATTATATAATAATTATAATTATCCTTGCTAATTTAGCAATTAGGGTTTATAATTAATAAATTAGATTTCAAGAAATTAATAAATCTAAATGTTAATTAGGGTTGACTCAGTTAATCGCAAAATCATACAACACAGTTATATAATAGACTTAAACTCACAATTGAGTTTCAAATTAGGGTTTCCCACAGTAAACTAGGGTTTGACATAATACACCATAACTGACCAATCATTGTCAATCCATAAACATACAGTATATAATTATATCACTGAAAAATCAAAGTATAAACGATATTATATTATTGTTCTCATTCCTTGATAAAAATCCAAAATTAGCGTTTGGATTTCATATTTGACTTATCTGTCATACCTAACATTATTTAATTAAGTTAAAATAATTAACTTAATAATCTGTACAAAGATTTGTATGATAAAATAATTAATATCATAAATCTAAAGAATCATTTCATATATTATATAAATAATATATGATTATATTTTCATGTAAAATAATTAATAAAACATTTCTACTATAAAATTAATTATGATAGAATATAATTTATAATGATCAATAATTCTAAAATAAAATTATTTAAAATCATTCATGTAATAGGTATATCACATAAATACATATACACATTATCTTGGCACATATTCCCCATATTTATTTTAAAAAAAAATTTATACGCAAAATTTATAATTAATTTATATAGAAAATATTGGGTTGTTACACAGATCCTCTTCTTTATAGGCCTGACATCCCTGTTGATAAAGATCTAGTGACTCAGGAGGAGTTACATCAGGTGGACAGGATTGAGGACGTAGACATCGAGACCCTGGTTTTCTTCTGATGTATATTCTCGTTATATCTTTTGATAGGCCTCTGTTAGATATTGGGTGGCTGTTCCCCATTCTCGCTATATCTTTTGATAGGCCTCTGTTACTAGTAGGGCGGTTGTGCCCCATTTCCCTATATTTATAGCTGTAAAGAGCTGATGTACTAGATGATGATATACTTAGGAATGTATGCACCGTTTTTCATTCCCTATATCATATTGTCATCCATTATATGTTATGCATATATCATGTTATGCATATGTATGCATGTTCAGAGATATTTGGCATTGACCCCTGAATGGTCTTATGACACAGCCCGCACAGATGTCATCTTCGACAGTTAGCCATATAGATCATACCCCACCGTTAGTGGTGGCATTAGGTATGCGATCGTGGTACGATAGCATGTCACCCCCAGATAGGGTGATCGTAGATCAGTTGCTGCAACACACCATGACTTTATTGCCTTTTTAGGTTCCTGCAGGATTTGTAGGCGGATCTTAGAGCCTTGGCTACCGACAAGCGGTATTCCATTTTGGCACCCATGAGTTGACTCTACTCAGAGGAGTATGCACGTTTGACGATCTCGCCTTTGGCATGCACCTTGCGTGCATCTAGCTTTGGGAGACATGAGTAGAGCGATTCATGACTCTCACGAGATTGAAGCGCAGAGTAGTGCGAGACGGTGACATCTAGCCATGTGATCTCCGGCGTTTTTTTGTATGTATGATTTGGCTCAGAGGATAGCTATTCACGATATTCTGGGGATTTCACCGCACCGGAGTACCATTGGCGTTTGGCCAGAGTTGATGTACTACTGCTGTGCGTACTATCGTATGTCTATATTCCATGATATATGGACGAGATAGACATTGGTGTTATTATGGCTGTGAGAGCTCTTAGAGAGGGTCGCACTATTGTACCTATGATCGTAGCAGAGACCCTGCGGTCGGCATCCTATTGTTGCACGTATCCTACAGGAGTGTTCACAGGGAGTTTGGCTCTGTTGTACGTGTGTTTTATGTCACACATGAGACCGGTTGGTACCCTTAGACGACATGGGTATTTCTTCTCCCATGATGTGGCCATGTCATACTCCTTTCAGCCATCGGAGTGTACATATGCTCAGTCCTGGTCTGCATTTTTGGCAGATATCAGAGATCTATTTAGCACATTGCTGTGCTCGGGGCTTTGCTCACCATACAGCTTCATTACTCGTGCTCTGAGCATGGATTTCCTCCCTCTGGCTGGCTTGAGGGGTGTGACTACTTATCACCCACTGGCCGTGATGTCGCAGTTCGACCAGTTCCAGGATTTTCATCCTTTTGAGGGGGCGACAGGTCAACGTTCAGCTTCTCGATATCTCTCACCAGAGGACCGATCCTGTGTGTATGCTTATTGGGATCAGCGTGAGATAGCTTCTTTTTCTGTCAGTCATCCAGGTAGTTCTGCAGAGTATTCCGCATGGATGGAGACAGAGATTTTATCGACTGCAGCAGTATTCGCAGTACCGGATAGTGAGTTAGACGACCTACATCGAGGAGGAGCCCGCTGCTGGGTTGCCAACATTTCTTCCAGATTCTCCTAGTACCAGTACTGTTGTGATTCATCACTCAGCACAGTACTTAGAGCAGAGTCTTCATCTGATGACCTTTGAGAGAGACCAGATTCGATCTATGATGTCGACTGCTGTTGATGTGAGGGACGCCGCTCTATTGGAGAGAGACGAGGCATTAGATCGCAGCGATGCCGCTGTTGTTGAGCGGGATGAGGCTATATCAGCTAGAGATGCAGTGATAGTTGAGCGGGATATTTCCATATCTTCCCGGGATGTAGCCGTCACAGATAGTACTGCAGTGAGGTCCCTTACCACTGGCATGATTGCAGAGATGAGCGCATATATTGATGATCATATGGTCACCATGCAGATGGCTACAGATGTTTTGGGTCGTGTGGATATTCTCATACAGGAGACCACAGCTTCACCTCCGTCTTCTGAGATGGATGCCATGTTGGGCTTGTTAGCTCGCATATACCCTGACTTGTAGATGAGCTTGTATTTACCTGCACAGACTAGCTTAGTCATTTTGTCATGTATAGTTTACATTGTATATATATCAAACAACATTATATATGACAGGAAAATATATTTTTGGATCACTTCCCTTTTAGATATGCCTTGCTATTTGCTGGATATTTTGCCTGCTGCTTCAGGGTTTGTGGTTTTTGATGTATTCTGAATTCCTCCTAGGTGGATGGACATTGAGTTGTCTCTGGATAGTTCAGAATGGATCATCGATCTCTGTGTATCCCTACCATCTTTGGTGTCTTGGGACTTGTTTCTGAATGGAAATGTATAGAGGAGTGTGGCTTTCCTCTCTGAGATTGGCCGTACCATAGATGGTCGCCAGTACTTCTATTTAAGAGAAGCCTAATTAATTCCACTTCTTATGGATTGGTTGTGAGACCCCAGATTTTATGAATAAAGATTTAATTTCTCAAAATATTTTTTTGAATATTTTGATGTGGATTTGAGATAGTGTTATAGTTGTGGGTAATATTTATAAATTTTGCAAAGTACGCATGTTATTATATAATATTCGATTGGTCGGGGAATATTCTTTTTGTCGGGGAATATCCATATGACGGTACAATCATTGGTGGACCCCGCAACAGAATTATTGTCGGATTGAGAAAACAATAAAAATATTTTATGAAAATAACGGCGGAAGTTTTACTGCTATTAACTGTTGAAACACACGGTGTTAAAAAATGCGATGTCTGGCGTGGTTGCATAATAATAGCATACGGTATTAATTATTGATGCATACGTGATAAGTCACTCAGTTTTGTTGGTATTATTAATGTAATAATCTGAGAAAATCTTTTATATAAAACAAAATACTTTTATAAAGTTATTCTATAAATAGAATATATTATATTTTATTATGCATAGTGTTGTATAGTGTTTGCATAGTAAAATCTTTTTTATATAAAACAAAATACTTTTATAAAGTTATTTGTTTTATTAGACAATAATTAGAATATATTATATTTTATTATGCATAGTGTTTGCATAGTGCCTGCATAGTGTTTGCATAGTAAAATCTTTTATAAAGTTATTCGTTTTATTAGATTATAAATAGAATATATTATATTTTATTTAAAAGATTTTGCTTTAAATATGGACTTTCAGATTAAAGTAAATCAATCTGGACCGTTCATGAGTTAGTTACTATGCAGTCCATTTTTCTAAAAATAGAAGCTCATTCATTCATTATTTCTTACGAATTTACTGAAACTCTAGAGAGAGAAACTATAGAGAGAAAGAAGAAAAGTGTTCTGCTACTTCACTACTTATATATCCATTACTCTTCTTCTTAAAGTAGGGAATATTATTTGTTGTACTCATAAGGGGTATTCTTTCTTTCTTATTCATGAAGAGAACTTCTGTTATTCCATTCTTTATTATTTTGTTGGAATAACATGTATACGCGGGATACCCTATACTTGGTGAAATTCTTCTGTTATTCCATTCTTTATTATTCTGTTGGAATATTCTGTCTGTGAGTTTTACGCCGGACCTGGTTCCGTCTTTATTAGTATTCTGTTGGAATAACCTGTCTATGCAAAGTACCGCATGCATGGTGATGTCTGTTGTTATTCCATTCTTTATTATTCTGTTGTAACATCTTGTCGGTGCGAATTACGCCTGACCTGGTTCCATTATTTATTATTCTGTTGGAATAACCTGTCTCTGCAGTCTATCGCACGCATGGTGAATCCTTATGTTATTCCATTCTTTATTACTCTGTTGGAATAACCTGTCTTTGCGAAGTACCGCATGCATGGTGATTTTTTTGTTATTCCATTCTTTATTATACTCAGTTGGTTAAAGTTTTGACTTCTATACTCCATGAAATTAGTGGAATAACCTTGATATTTGCGCTTCATCCAGCTTCTTTTCATGGATATATTCTTCTAAGCATTCTTGAATTTTACTCTACAAAGCAGTATCATGTTGACAATTTGGACGTTATCAGTTCCTAGATAAATTAATTCTTGAACTTGTTTTATTGAATTCCTATATCATTGTCAGCATCCTCGTGTTTATATTTTGTTGAAAGTCATCTGTGGCCTGTAGTGTATAGATGGACTTGGTATGATTATGACCAGGGATTATTCGGTATAATCATGACCGTAATGTTACAAATGATGTGGAAAAATTCCTCATTGGCCCGTAGTGCATTGATGGATAGTTTATGGTATGATTATGGCTATGGATTCTCTTCGGCCAAGGGTGCAAAGATGAATTGTTTTATGACATAATCAGGACCGTTGATGAAAACACGATTTTCTTTGGCTCGTAGTGCATGAATAATTCATGGTCGTGATACTAAAGAATATCCTTGGCCTGTAGTGCAGGGATGATTTGATGATGTGGATTATTTATTAAGCTGAGTCTCAGCGATAAAATTGATGATAAATCTTTAAAATCATAGAAGATAGTAGATTTTATTCTCTACTTGACTCTTCTAATGGATTGCTTGTTCCGCTGCAGTTAAACTTGATGTTTGTTATATTGTATCGGTTTAACTTTGTTTTAAGGCTAATGATAATTTATTCGCATTATCTTAGTCATAATATTTCTTCTTTGGGCTAGTTGAGCTCACTTTTTACATCACACCGTTCTCTTCAGGAAATGAGAACGTAGCGGGGACTAGCCGGGGAACAGAGTGATGATCCTAGATGTTTGCAATAGTAGTCCTCACTATTCTGTGAAATAGTGTGATAATAATTATAATGAGGACTCCTTTTGAGTTTGTATACTCTCTAGTAGACAATATTTGTATTCAAACTCACAGTTTATGTTTTATCGTATTGTACACGACAGTTGTATTATTAAGTTGTATTTGAATTCTGTACCATGTATCTGGCAACTCAAGATGGGTGATGTATACCTAATTTTGGGGGCGTCACAGTTGGTATCAAAGCTTAGGGATATGATCCCTGGCTAGGATGTGAGAATAGAACTAGGAGGGGAGAGACGAGGAATTTCTTTGCTAGTATGACCTACCTAAGTTTATTTGATATTTAATTGGTCGGTCATAGTATATGGATAATATGTTACATGTCAATTAACCCTTGTTTTGTGGCAGTATTTGAAAATGGCATCCGAAAATGTTGGGATCAACAATGAAGCACATGAGACCGTTGAGACACCTTTAATCACTAACCAGGTTAATGTGATGTCAGACGAAGAAGAAATTAGAGATATCTACGTGGTATGTGAAGAACTAATAGTTGCACCCGAGCTAGTTGTAGAGGTAGCAGCTGAGAGTGAGGAAGAAGAGGAAGAAGAGGAACCTGAGGAGAATTTATTAGAAGAATTTTATGATCAAAATTTAGCATTACAAAATCGTATTCATGAGTTAGAAGAGCAGGCTGAAGAACGGCAGGAGGTCGTAGAGCAAAGAGATGCAGCCATTCAAAATTTTGTTACCCGATGTGCGATGCTTGAACAGAAGCACTCTTTGGCAGAGTATAAGATATTAGAGCTGGAATCTGAGAATTCTATGATCAAAGTTCTGATGAAAGCAGAAACAACTGAACGAAGGAGAATAGATGAAGCATGGGTAAAAGCCGCACGACGTGTAGATATTGTAGAAAAAGACGTCCGATCCAATAAAGCCAAAATAGATGAAATGGATTTTTCTTTTTGGACAATAATTAGGAGAATCCAACATCGAATTCGGAATTACCCTGTGCATAGCGATCAACCCCAATTCGATATGGATCGGAGAATAATGATTCAAATCATGGATCAGGAATAGGACGAAGCACTTAAGGGTTTACCCTATAGCAAAGTCAAATCCAGTAGTTTAAGTGAGAGCGTTTGTCGAGGAACCCGAACGAAGTTATTACGGGTAAGTTAATGATAAACTCTTGCTAAGTTTATACCTTATTAGATACCAGTTCTACCCACTCTTTTATTTCACCTAGTTGTGTTCAATGTTTGAATTTAACTCCGGAGAAGCTAGATTTTGATTTATCTATTGAAACTCAGTTGGGAGAAACCTTCGTTACATCAACTATTTATAAATCTTGTTTAATTCAAATTGTCACTTTCATGTTACCTGTCAATCTTATCTCTTTGAAAATACTTGCATTTGATGTGATTTTAGGAATTGATTGGTTAACTACTCATCATGCTTTTTATAAGGTTGTTAGCTTTCATACTCCTGACCAACCTTTTATGTGAATTCAAAGTAACCAAACCACTAAAGTCAATCATTGTCATATCAAGCTATACATAAAGATCCCCGAGCCTTTTGCTGATGACTTCCTTATGTGGAATACACAGAAGCCAGACTTTCTGTAGGCGACGTTGTGAATGACGATGACAAGTTGATAGGTATCAATGTGATGTGCTATCCAAGTCTTGGATGAGGGCCATAGTTTTGAATGATATTTTTTTCGTTAATAAATTTCTTGACATATTCCTGAAGACTTCTTAGCCTACCCTAGAGCGTGAAATCAAATTTTGTATTGACCCTAGTACTAAACCCATTTCTTAAACCCTCAAATATTTCTTCAACTAAAATGAACGTAACATGCGCTAAAGACGTTGGCTCGGCCTGTTGAAGATTACGATCATACCATGCAATATCATCGTGGAAGTGCGAACGTGGTAGCTGACGCGTTGAGTAGAAGATTGTATGCGGTTACAAGTGAGAATATACGAACCCACGTGAAGATAACGAATATACGAGTAGAATCGACTTTAATCGATAAAGTTAAAGCCGCTCAAGCTACATACCCGGAGTTGATGAATGTGAAGAAGAAGGTTCAAGAGGGCGTTATTCTAGAAGCATGATTCGACGAAGAGAGGAAATCTCAACCCTCGATTTAATTGGCCCATTTGAAATCCTCGATGAAGTAGGAACTGTGGCCTATAGACTCATTTTACCGCAAAGTATGTTGCGTGTTCAGAACATTTTTTTTCGTATCGATGTTACATAAATATATGGACGACCCGAACCACATTATTAATTTAGAACCGGACGAGATAGCAGAAGATTTAACGTATGAGAAGATATACGTGTTAAAATCTTGGATAAGAAGAATCATATTTAACACTCGAAGGTTATACCTCAAGAGTTGGAATTTGAAATGAAGTCGATGTATCCTCACCTCTTCGACATACCAGGTACGTACGTAAATTTCGAGGGCAAAATTTCATAAGGAGGGGAGATTGTGAGACCCCAGATTTTATGAATAAAGATTTAATTTTCTCAAAATATTTTTTTGAATATTATCGTGTGGATTTGAGATAGTGTTATAGTTGTGGGTAATATTTATAAATTTTGCAAAGTACGCAAGTTGTTATATAATATTCGATTGGTCAGGGAATATTCTTTTTATCGGGGAATATCCGTATGACGGTACAATCATTGGTGGACCTCGCAACGGAATTATTGTCGGATTGAGAAAATGACAAAAATATTTTATGAAAATAACGGCGGAAGTTTTACCGTTAACTGTTGAAACACCCGGTGTTAAAAGTACGATGTCTGGCTGTGGTTGCATAGTAGCACAATTGTATTAATTATTGATGCTTACGTGATAAGTCACTCGGTTTTGTTGGTATTATTAATGTAATAATACAGAAAATTTTTTTATATAAAACAAAATACTTTTATAAAGTTATTCTATAAATAGAATATATTATATTTAATTATGCATAGTGTTTGCATAGTAAAATCTTTTTATATAAAACAAAATACTTTTATAAAGTTATTTGTTTTATTAAACAATAATTAGAATATATTATATTTTATTATGTATAGTGTTTCAGATAAGTGCTGCGATAGTGTTTGCGATAGTAAAATCTTTTATAAAGTTATTCATTTTATTATATTATAAATAGAATATATTATATTTTATTTAAAAGATTTTACTTAAAATATGGACCGTTAGATTAAAGTAAATTAATCTGGACCGTTCATGAGTTAGTTACTATGCAGTCCATTTTTCTATAAATAGAAGCTCATTCATTCATTATTTCTTACGAATTCACTGAAACTCTAGAGAGAGAAACTATAGAGAGAAAGAAGAAAAGTGTTCTGCTACTTCACTACTTATATATCCAGTACTCTTCTTCTTAAAGTAGGAAATATTATTTTTTGTACTCATAAGGGGTATTCTTTCTTTCTTATTCATGAAGAGAACTTCTGTTATTCCATTCTTTATTATTCTGTTGGAATAACCTGTATACGCGGGATACCCTATACTTGGTGAAATTCTTCTTTATTCCATTCTTTATTATTCTGTTGGAATATTCTGTCTGTGCGTTTTACGCCAAACCTGGTTCCGTCATTATTAGTATTCATTGGAAAAACACATACATCTGAAGTACCGCATGCATGGTGATTTGCATTGTTATTCCATTCTTTATTATTACTCGTTGGAACATCCGCTTCGGTGCGTAATTACGCTGAATTGGTTCCATTATTTATTATTCTGTTGGAATAACCTGTCTATGCAGTCTATCGCACGCATGGTGAATCCTTATGTTATTACATTCTTTATTACTCTGTTGGAATAACCTGTCTATGCGAAGTACCGCATGCATGGTGATTTTTTTGTTATTCCATTCTTTATTATACTCAGTTGGTTAAAGTTTTGACTTCTATACTCGATGAAATTAGTGGAATATCCTTGATATTTGCGCTTCAAACAGTATCTTTTCGTGGATATATTCTTCTAAGCATTCTTGAATTTTACTCTACAAAGCAGTATCATGTTGACAATTTGGACAATATCAGTTCCTAGATAAATTAATTCTTGAACTTGTTTTATTGAATTCCTATATCATTGTCAGCATCCTCATGTTTATATTTTGTTGAACGTCATCTGTGGCCTATAGTGTATAGATGGACTTGGTATGATTATGACCAGGGATTATTCGGTATAATCATGACCGTAATGTTACAAATGATGTGGAAAAAGTCCTTATTGGCCCGTACTGCATTGATGGACAGTTTTTGGTATGATTATGGCTATGGATTCTCTTCGCCCAAGGGTACAAAGATGAATTGTTTTAAGGCATAATCAGGATCGTTGATGAAAACACGATTATCTTTGGCCCATAGTGCATGGATAATTCGTGGTTGTGATACTAAAGAATATCTTTGGCCTGTAGTGCAGGGATGATTTGATGATGTTGATTATTTATTAAGCTGAGTCTCAGCGATAAAATTGATGATAAATCTTTTAAATCATAGAAGATAGTAGATTTTATTCTCTACTTGACTCTTCTAATGGATTGCTTGTTCCGCTGCAGTTAAACTTCATGTTTGTTATATTGTATCAATTTAACACTATTTAAGGCTAATGATAATTTATTCTGCATTATCTTAGTCATAATATTTCTTACTAGGCTAGTTAAGCTTATCCTTTCTTTCATTGTTCTCTTCAGGAAATGAGAACGTAGCGGGGACTAGTCGGGGAACAGAGTGATGATCCTAGATGTTTGCATTAGTAGTCCTCACTATTCTGTGAAATAGTGCGATAATAATTGTAATGAGGACTCCTTTTGAGTTTGTATACTCTCTAGTAGACAATATTTGTATTCAAACTCACAGTTTATGTTTTGTTATATTGTACATGACAATTGTATTATTAAGTTGTATTTGAATTCTGTATCATATATCTGGCAACTCAAGATGGGTGATGTATACCTAATTTTGGGGGCGTCACATTTGTGTTGCTCTTCAAGGTATGACCGCAGCTTAGATGGTCACCGAATCTCCTATTGGGAGGAGTTCAGGTAATTCCATCCCTTTGGTCTGAAGCCAAATGAAATGTAGTGTATTGAAGTTTGATCCCAGTATCAACTGACAAGGGTTTGTGTTTTGGTAGGGGGTGAGACCGCACCATGAATGGTCGCCACGTACTCTATTGAAGAGGAGATCAGTCTGCGTAGTTCGAACACAGTGTAAGAGGTTCAATCTTGTATATATGGCGCGAAATGGTGTAGGAATGTTTTTGTTGTTTTGTTTTTGTAAGGGTAGAAATGTTTTTGTTGTTTTTGTTTTATTGAATAGGGACATGTGACATGGTTGCCTACGTACTCCTATTGAAGAGGAGATCAGGTCGATGTAGTTCGCCCCTCAGGGCGAGAAGAAAAGCGTGATCCCATATGCAGGTCAGAGTGCGGGGAGGCAAAAGTTTAATCCCTGGTTAAGGATAAACTGCAGGTATGAGAAGTTTGATCCAAGGTATGGGTAGCCAAACTGTAAATGCAAGAGGTTCAATCCGCGGTGGGATGACCTAAGTTGTATGAGCGCAAAGGAGAAAGCCAGGCTGCTGGCTTGAAGAGTACGTTTCCCTGAGGGGCAAAGTGTAGAAAAGTTGTATGTGGTAAATGGTTAAAGAACCGGAATGATTGGTGACCTGATGATTATGCACTGTGGTGTTTTCTTTGGTTACTTCGGACATATCTTTGTTTCATGGTGTCTGAGTTGATGAGTTGGGGAAATTCATCGCCATCCATTTCTTGCAATCTGAGAGCGCCTCCTGTCAATACTTCCTTGATAATAAACGGGCCTTCCCAATTAGGAGCGAATTTTCCTTTAGCCTGATCTTGGTTGTCAAGAATCTTCTTCAAAACAAGTCATGTTGTTTAAAAGCTGCCAGTAGCAGGACTTTTTTGTTGTAGGATCTGGCGATCCTTTCCTGATATAACTGACCATGGAAGATAGATAGCCGCGGTTCGCCTTTCGTCTATTAGAGACAATTGGTGATACCTATCTTGTACCCATTGGTCTTCATCCAGCTGAGCGTCGATCAACACTTTAAGAGATTCCATCTCAACTTCTACGGGGAACCTTCGCTTAGTCCCATAGGTTAAAAAGCGTAGGGGTTGCCCAAGTTGTAGTCGCGATTGAGGTTCTCAGAGGCTAACAGAGTCGGGAGGCAATATGTCGGGGCCAATCTTTGTGGTTGGCGGACATCTTTTGCATAATCTTCTTGATGTTTTTGTTAGGCGCTTCAACAAAGACCGTTCATCTTTAGACGATAGATGACTGAGTTGAGATGTTTGATGTGGAATTTACTGGATAATTCCTCCATCATTTTGTTGTTAAGGTTTTTGGCATTGTCTGACACAATCACCTCTGGTTGTCCATATCGACAAACGACATTGTTTCTGATGAAAGCAATGACTACTTCTTTAGTAACCCTGGGGAAGGAGGCTGCTTATACCCACTTGGTAAAGTAGTTGATCATGGTGAAGATAAATCGGTGACCATTACTGGCTTTAGGCTCAATGGGCCCGATAACGTCCATTCCCCACATTGAGAAGGGCCAAGGCAAACTCATATTGTGGAGTTCCCGTGGAGGGGCGTGTATAGCATTCCCATGAATCTGGCACTTATAGCATCTTTTGACGTGGTCATTGCAATCAGCTTTAAGAGATAGCCAATAATGTCCCCTCCTAAGGACTTTCTTGACAAGGAGGGAGCCACTCATGTGGGGGCCACAGACTCCGCCATGGATTTTATCCATAAGCCTTTGGGCTTGATCTTTGTCAAACATCTAAGGAGACCTAGTCCTGCATCTCTTTTGTAGAGCGCATCTCCACTCAGGTAGAATTTCATAGCAAGTCTATGGATCCGCCTTTTCTCAGTCGGGCTCGCCTCAGCGGGTGTAGATCCATCTCGTAGATATTCCTTGATATGCTGATACCAAGGATGTTGGATGGGAGGTAGCTCATCCGATACTTCTCCAACGTAATTCCCATAGGCTGGGGCCTTGTGCAGGGAAATTGTGATGCTCGGCAAGTGTTCCTTGTCTGATATGCGAATCAAGGAGGCCAAAGTTGCTAATGGGTCCGTAAAGTCATTCCTATTACGAGGAATGTGTAGAAAGGAGATTTCTTTGAACTCCAAAGCCATCTTCAAAACATGCCGATGGTAAGGCAGCAAATGTAATTCCTTGGTTTGATAGATTCCGGTGGATTATCTGATTGCCGACTCTGAATCTCCAAAGACAGTTAACCGCTTGATGCCCATTGAACGTGCAAGTTTTAGCCCCATGAGACAGCCTTCATACTCAGCCGTATTGTTGGTGCTGACACACTATAATTTGACGGCGACGGGATACTGCTCCCCCGTATCAGATACTAGAACTACTCCAGCTCCAGAACCTTTCATATTAACAGCTCCATCAAAATACATCTTCCATGATTGGCGTGTATCGTACTAATGGTGTTGTTGCACTGTCATTACTCCTTCATCGGGGAAATATGTTTCCAAGGGTTTGAAATCCCCTGAAGGTGCGGTGGCCAGTTGATCTGCAATTCCTTGACATTTGATGGACTTTTGAGTCACATATACGATGTCAAATTGTTGTAGAATCAACTGCCATCTGGACAGCCGGCAATTCAACATAGGTTTGTTGAACACGTACTTGAGAGGATCCACGCGGGATATGAGATGGGTTGTGTGACCAGGGAGGTAATGTTGTAACCTCATGGAAGCCCATGCTAAAGCACAACACGTCTTTTCGATCAGAGTGTACTTGTGTTCGCTACTGCTAAACCTTTTGCTGAGGTAATAGATAACTCGTTCTTGGCCTCTATCGTCTTTCTGTCCCAGCATGCAGCCCATGGCATTGTCACTTACGGACAGGTACATAAATAGGGGAACATCATCCCTGGGGGGTACCAAGACGGGAGCTTTGACTAGCTATTTCTTGATTGCAAGGAAGGCCTTCTGACACTCATCATTCCATTTCATGGAGGAGTTCTTCCTTAATAGCTTGAAGATTGGCTCACAGGTTGCTATGAGTTGGGAGATAAACCTGCTGATGAAGTTGATTCTTCCAAAAAATCCCCGTATTTCCTTCTCTGTCTGAGGAATGGGCATTTCTGTGATGGCTTGGATTTTGGCAGGATCCAGCTCAATCCCTTTGTGGCTGACTAGAAATCCTAGCAACTTTCCTGATTTAACACCAAAGGCGCACTTATCTGGATTCAACTTCAAGTTGTACTTACGCAACTTGTTGAACAACTTTTTAAGATGGTCTATATAGTCATCCTCCTTCCGGGACTTGACGATGATGTCATCCACGTAGATCTCAATCTCTTTGTGCATTAAGTCGTGAAAAAGAGCCATCATAGCTCGTTGATAGGTAGCTCCAGCATTTATGAGGCCAAATGACAACCGTCTTTAGGAAAACGTTCCCCAAGGAGTGATGAAAGCAGTCTTCTCCCGATCTTCCTCGGCAACTATGATCTGATGATACCCTGCAAAGTAATCAGCAAAGGAGTACATGTCGTATTGCGCAGTATTGTCAATGAGAATGTGGATAAATGGCACGGGAAAGCTATCTTTTAAGCAAGCTTTGTTCAAGTCCCGGTAATCCACGCAAACTCGCACCTTCCCTCCAGGTTTAGGCACGCGCACAATGTTGGATATCCACTCAGGATATGTAGACACCATTATGATGCCAGCTTGAAATTGTTTCACAATTTCTTCTTTCACCTTTATACTCCACTCAGGTTTCAATCGCCTGAGTTTCTGCTTGACTGGCTTAAATCCCTCTTTAATGGAAAGGCGATGAAGGACAATGTAAGTGGACAAACCCACCATGTCTTCATGAGACCATGCAAACACATCCTGGAATTGGGTTAATAGCGTAACCATGTCATTCCGTTGGTTTGGGGTAAGGTCTGAACCAATCTGGATTAACTTAGGGCTTCCTATGGTTCCAAGATTGAAAGAAGTGGTTTGATCAAGGTTGGGTTTAGGTCTGTCTTTGACCCATTCTTGAATTTCTGGAGGCACCTTAATGTCATCCTGTATATCCACCAAGGCGGAATTCATCTCTACATCAAAGGTACAATCCTTGTGGAGAAGAGGCACCGTATCAGCAAGCATAGGCACATCTAAATTTAGAGTCCTGAAACAAAATATGCTTTCACTTAGTATATATGAAATTTGTTGATCATACACAGTGTTAGCATATCTTGGCAAAATAAAGCGCTAATATTGTATAGAAAAGTAGCGGTTTATTATATCTACAGGCGAAAGAGTTTTCACCGCTTTACCCTTGACGACCAATGCAAGGAATGCTATTCCAATTGGCAAGGAAAAAGTCTGGGTGGACTGCAGTGATGGAGGGATTGTCATCATCCTTCCTGTCCCGAATGATGGCCATTACGTCTGGGTAATCATCGTCTGGGGTGTATCTGTTGGTATGTTCATCATGAACAATGATGCGTATACTGGACATCATCCGTATGACGTCTTGCTTGATTCTTCGTTCCTCTTCTTCCACTGCGGGATTTGGAACAAAGATTTCTTTTCCTTTCAATGGTACCGGTTTGGGACATAACATAGCCATTACATTGGCTGGCACCTTTACGAGAGGTTGTACGGACTCAGAGTTTGAAGGCGAAGATAAACGCCACATGGTTGAAGCTAAAGGAATCTGCTAATGTTTATGAGGAGTCTTGTGACTAGAACTGGCAGAATAGCCTAGCCCAGCTGTTCCAGCTTGCTTGGTTAAGCGAATAGGGTACTTGATACCCTGGAAATCTTTACCAAACCCTTGTCCCAGTTTATGACCCAATGACATCATTTCTTGACTGGCCGACATTACCTTGGCAGAAATCTTTGGTTCGGGCAATGGCGCTCCAATAGCATGGTATTGGGTGTTGCTTATTTCCAAAGCATGAAAATTAACTGGTTCCACATTGGCATTGGCATTGATGAATGGCATGTCTCCGTGCTGAGGAATCTTCGGTTCAACGTTGACTATGACCAGGCTATTGTTGATAATGTATTTCAACTATTGGTGAAGAGTGGAGGGGACTGCCCCAGCCATATGAATCCATGGTCGTCCCATGAGCAGGTTGTATCCCGAATCTATCTTGAGCACATGGAAAGATACGCAGAATGTGTGAGGACCAATTTCAATTGGCAGCTCAATTACTCCGACCGAATTTCGTAGGGCTCCATCAAAAGCTTTGATGATAGTATGGCTACTCTGAATTCGGTTGAGATTGATGTTCATCTTCACCAAGGTAGCATATGGGTAGATATTCAGAGAAGAACCTCCATCTATTAAGACTCTAGCTACCATATATCCGGAGGACAAGACCGCAATGTGCAACAGCTTGCAATGACTGTTCCCTTCGGGCGGTATGTCATCATCAGTGTCGGGAGATATCACATTGTTGTTGAAAATGTGGTCAACCATATGTTGAAACTTTTCCGTATCCACTGATGTCGGGAGATAGGCTTCTTCTAAAACCTTTAACAAGACCTTCTGATTATTCTCGGAAGTTAAGACCAAGTCCAAAATTGATATTTGTTGTGGAGCTTCTTTCAAGCTTAAAACCACCGTAGCTTCATTATGATCCACAGCGCGGAGGAATTTTTCAATCTTCTCCATGGGTATTTTCCCCTTTGATTTGATGGTATGCTTCATCACCCGTTGGGGGAAATACAATGGATTTTCCTTTGACACTGCAACAGTTGTATGTGAGGTGGATCTTTCACCTTCTCCATAATTCCATGGAACCTTGCGCAAGATAACAATAGGATATTGTGCTCTGCATGGCAAGTTGATTGGCTCAGAAGCGGCCACTTTCAAAGGATTGTTGCCTCCCTTGAGTTGCATTGTTGGCATTGTGAGCAATGTATTAATCCCATCAGTTTCAGTGGATATAACTGCTACCACGCTTTTCCACTTAGTAGGGCCTGCATCCTCACTTGCACGTAACACAGTATCGTCGTCTGCTAGGCCTAAGACACCACTATCGATTAGATTTTGAATAAGGTGGCGGAGTGCCCATCATTCTTCTATGCTGTGACCACGAGACTGGGAGTGACATTGACTTACTCCATCAGAGTAGTACTGTCCTGAACGGGGGTTGATTGGAGGTAGAAGGGAACCGATCCTTCCTTCATTGATTAGCATATGAAGGATTTCCTCCATAGGTTGGCCCAAATAGGTGAATTCCCTTTTGTTGGCGAAATCCCGATGGGCTTTGGCATTTGCTCTCTTTGTCACTTTGTCTTCCAGCATTTCATTTTCTGAAAGTGACGAGGGAATATTCATGACAATAGGTAGGAGACTGGCATGCTCCTGGCTGATTAATTGACGAGTCACTTGATGCTGATAAGTCACTAGTTCCGCCAATTGTTCAATTTATTTGCAGAGAGCTTTCATCTTGCGTTCCATTGTGAATTGGAACTTGGCATAATCCCATCTGTCATCACCGTCTTTGAGGGTTGGGGAAGATTCACAGCTAAAGTTGGAACTCTGTCCATTGCTCCAATTAATCATGTTGACCTCTTCTTCTTTGTGTTGAGGAAGAGGGTTGTCTTGAACATTAGGATGATCGGGTTTGGTGACTACGATCTCGCCGTTGTCTATTAGGTCCTGGATCTTGTGTTTCAAGGACAACAATCCTGAGTATCATGTCCAGGTGCCCCGACATGATAAACACATTTCCTAGCAGCATTGAAACCCCGTCCATTAGGGCTGGCTGGTGGAAGAAGATGCGTAATTTTCTTCTGTGTTGTCAGAAGATTAAGAATTTTCTCGTGGTATCCCTAAGGGTGTAAACACTCGAGGGCATTTGACTTCTCCACCTTTTGGTACTTTGGAGGGTTTTTGCAGACTATCTTTGAAAAGGAGTGTAGTTTCTCCTCTAAATAGGCATGTTTTGATTGCCTTTTTTGCCCTCAGTAGTATCGTCGAGGAAACATCTTCTTCTTTCTTTTATGGACCCTTGGGATGTTCCCATAATTTCAGTTAGATGTGATCAAATAATGACTTTGAGTGAAACTAGGTCTTGAATCTTTCGACTTCAATCCCATCTCACCCATCTCCCCATGCTTGACCATTTCGAGGAAAATGGTTTGCCAATGCCGGCTAAAACTCTCTCATAGAAGGGAGCTTCTTGTATGTCTATGAAAGTCATGACCATTTCTGATTCTGTCATGGAAGGACTAACTTGGGAGCCATCTGAGCTTGAAAACTATATTGAGTGAGGAAGGCATGTGCTAGCTCTTCCCAGCTACGGATTTTGGAGTTGTCTAATCTTATGTACCACAAACGGGCTTCTCCAATTAGACTCTTTTGGAACAATTGCATTCTGAGTTTTTCATCCTCTACATAGGATCCAAGTTCTCCAATAAATACTTTTAAATGCGTATAAGGATCTCCTAACCCGTCATATTTTTCAAAGTCAGGAGTTTTAAATTTTTCTGGGTAATGAACACCAGGAAAAATACTCAGATCAGCATAAGAAACACTCCCGTGTGTTCCAATTCCTTTTATAGCGCGAAGGGCCTCTTCCATTTGGAGGAATTTCTTTTTGATGTCATTAGTGTCTGGATCTCCAGTGGGATGGGCAGCATCAAGAGTTTTGTTGGTTGTATCCAACTGTGGTTCAGGTATGGTAATGACCTAGATTCCTCCTTGTGTGGAGGATTCAGTACGTATGGGTATTTTCTGACTCTGTGTAGACTGGTGTAATTCTTTGAGTAGAATAGCAAAATCTGTGATTTGTTTGCTTAATCCGTCGAATTCTTTGAGAGAAACTAGATTATGTTCAGTCTGGTCGGAGGACGACATGATTGACTATAGGCCTGTTGCCTTTTTGGACTTTGACCGTGTAGTAGGTCCGATTGATTCCCAGCGAAAGACTTCCATAGTTTAGTCTTTAGGGAATGTATGCAATAACATGATATGTGATGTGTCCATTTTAGGAATTTTTATCGTGCACAACGGGTGTCAGCTGTTTATAGCATGTTAATATATATGTGTACACATTTCTTCATATTTCTCATTACATGGAGATAGATATGGAATGAAATTACAAGTAATTATGTTTACAAGTATTTAAAATGAGAGTATGAAGAGACTTTCCTCCGTTTTGGGTTTATTAGAGGCTGACCTATCTTAGGTTACTCTCGCGGCTTTTTGGCATGAAGGTTCCCAAATCATCGCAATCTACTTGACGGGAAGTTAATCCGGTCTTTCAATTGGAGCGAATTTGGGTGGTGCCTTTCCTGAGCCTCGGAGAATTAGTCATCTCACGAGTCCAGTAATCAAACACCGACGGGATAGCCTCCTGGTGGAGGGACCACACAACATACATTCACATACATCGCGTCTCACCGTATGAAAATGATGACATGTGTGAAGCACTAATATCACAAGCAGATATGGTGCGAAGCACTAATATCACAAACAGTTATGGTGCGAAGCACTAGCATCACAAGCAATTATGGTGCGAAGCATTAAGTGCAATAAGGAAATGCATTCGTACACATTCATTAAATGTAAATGCAACATCCACACACAAGCAGATAATAGTTTTGAAAAGATTGTAATAGCGGCTTAAGTCCTCTTATTGGTATCCCCAGCAGAGTCGCCACCTGTCGACGTCGGGATTTTTGGATGTCCCTTTCCGTTACTTGTTCTTTGGTATTCTCATTTTAGGTGAGATTTGATTGAAAAAACAAGTAAAAAAGGTCCGACATGTATAATGTCGACGATGGATTGTTAAGACTCGCCAGTTGGTTTTTTAACTGGTTGTACAAAAACAACCGAGAAAAGGTTTGCACATTGACCCAGTGATGTGACACTGCTAAACGGGTCGGTGCAACCGAGATTCATTAGGGTCCGGGGACTTGATTATGCGGGGGGAAGGTGTTAGGCACCCCCCGACATCCGTGTTACCACGGTGACCGCCTCTTTTCAAGAAACTATTATTTGAATGTGTGTGTGTGTGTGTGTGTGGATCAATGTGCTTTTATTTGGAAGTAGTGTGAGGCCTCGTTCGAACCTATATACACAGGGTTTGAATTTATGTGAAAATTTAGTTTTTAGCAAGATATAGCAATGATGTTTTATAAAAAGGTTTTTTCAAACCCTGATGCTCAATAGAAATTGAGACCTTTTACTCTCCCACTTTATTAAGTGATCGGCTTAATTGATTTTATTTGACGGATGTGAGGCATCCGTATGAAAATAATATACAAAAATAATGCTGACTTCCTCGTGGGTATGGAAACCATCTGAGGAAATTTAGACACATGAGAATAATTTACAAGTCGCTTATAGTGAAAATGTCCATCACGATAGAAGAATCTAGATCCAATAGGATGAATCTGTGATCACATGATTCCTAAGCATGCAGAATCGTCGCAATTTTTATGAAAGCAATAGCGGTATATATATATATATATATAAATTTGTAAATATATATATCGCATACATGATCACCAACCACGAAGCACCTCCATGGGGGATCAGAAATGTAAATAAAGCCGTAAGAGCGATCAACTGCCACGAAGAAAACTCCACGCAGGACAAAAATAAATAAATATATATGTATATATATATATATAAAAGTAATAAACGCACTGGATGTAAAATCCAGGCTCATATATATAAGTATAAATATATATAAAAGCGAGTAAATGCACCGGATATAAAATCCAGGCTCATCTAACAGAGTCCGACCACAGTTCATATATATAAGTGTTATCGCCGGATTGGGCTGATAAAGCAGATGTTGCTCAGACTTCGTTGAGATTAGACTGCTGCATTTGTTGAAGGTCCTCATTGTCACCTTTGAGGTGTGCTTGTCTTCCCGATGTTATTGTCGGGTTGGTGCAGTGTATCTCGTTGTGAGCGCCGAGATTGAAGCTGGTCGCATTTGAAACAAGCATTTCTGGGGTTATCGCCGAAATTGTATTCCTCGGGGTCATCACCAAGGTTGGTGGCTATTCTCATGGTTGGGACTGAGACTGGATACCTCGGGGTCATCTCCAAGATTAGTCGGTCTTCTCTGGTGTGTGTTCCGATATTGTATCTGCAGGCCTCGGGGGTTATTTCTGAGGTTTGATTTGGTTACTCCCAGACTGCGATCCAGGGTTTGATGCTGAACTTCTGGTAGTATCCGGTACGGGTTTGGATTGTCTTTCAGGGTTCCCTCTTAAAAGACGAATCTGTCCTCCTGTAATGTTAGTAACAGTAGTATAGAAAATTTCGAGTGTCTACATATGGGTATAATGTAATATTCTCAACTTTTATATAAGTTGTAGCAGCGATTCCCGTCTTTGGTGGTCACAAAGGGATATCAGATGTTTAAAGCAGTATGTGCTATGCTATATAGTGTAAAGTACTAGAAAATAGTTAAATGAACATGATTTTATTTAATCCGATAATGCCACCAAGACGAAAATGAAACCAAAGGGGCAGAAGAACCTGTCAACAAAGCTGGAGGACAACCAGACCCGATACAGAATTTGGAGAATATGGACGCTCAAGCTATGCAGAATGAATTACCAGCCATGGGAAATTAGCCAGATAATCGATCGACAAACTTCAAAAACTTCAAGGCAACCGCTAGGATTTAGAGGATCAATTGATCATGTAGAAGCGTTTGTGATAGCTAGGGTAACGGAAGGGCAAAAGACAACTTTTGCCACCTATATGATGAAAGAGAAACACTTTCGGGAATGTCAAGGTTAAGCAAGAGGGTGTAAAGAAGCAAGTGGTGCAACGTGGGAATTGCGGAAAGAATCACTCAGATCAATGGAGCATAAGGTGAATGACTGTACGAAAAGGGGAATAGATGTAGAGAGTATGACTACGGGGAAAAGCAGTGGGACATTAGTGACAACGGGACCAACTTCAACAAACAAACCAACTGAATCAACCGCAAGAGTCTTCAATATGACAGTCCAGTATACTGTGGCAGCTGGGGATGCAACTCCAGGTATTATTCGTATAACTTTAATATTTTTTATATACATGATTTTCTTATATATAGTAAATTTATAACGAAATTTTGAAGGACAAATTTGAGTTCGGTTAGAAATCAAATTTCTGTATGATTAGATAGACAAGTTTTATGTTGAATAGTTAAAGATTAGTTCGATCGAATCAGATCTAGATCTACTTGAAATGACTATGTATGCTATTTTCCCTTATATCTATAAGTTTTGAAATGGTGATTCCAGGGACGGAATCCTTATAAGGGAGGGTAGATGTAATAACACAATATTTTCAATATAATTAAATAATAAATTTTGCATTTAATTTTTTTTATATAAAGGTGGGATTATATGCAAAGAGAAGTATATGTATTTATGTGATAAATAAAACTTATTATGACATAAATAATTGTAAATAAATTCTTTTTAAGAATTATTGAACATTATAGATTATATTCTTATATTAAATTAATTTTGTAATAAAAATATTTATTATTTATTTTTCATGAAGATATGATTATTGCTATATGATATGATTATTAGGATTATTATGATATGTATTTTGTTTTATTAGTTAAAATAATTATTCAAACCTAATTAATAAAGGTATATATGAAGGATAGGTGGGATATGGATTCAAAACCCTAATTCTAGATTTTAAATAAGGAATGAGAATAATAATATAATATTATTTATATTTCAATGCTATAATCAAGCATGATGTATGTGTAATGTAATTTGTGGAACAGTTATAATAAAACTGTATAAAACCCTAGCATTACTGATAAACTATAGAAGTCAATTATGACTATAACATTTGTTAAGTAATGTGATATGTAATTAATGACCAGTATTATGTTTACTGTTAATTAGTTAAACCCTAATAAATAATTAGAAACCCTAATTACTAAATTAGAACCCTAATTGCTAAGTTATAAACCCTAATTATTAATTTAGCAAGCTTTATGGTAATTAGTAATTTATAAAGCCTAATTTGAAAGTCCTAAGTGATTAGCAAACCTAAGTTACTTAGGAAACCCTAATTCACCTTTTTAGAAACTAAAATTTACATTTTAGCCTTAATTACATAATCCTAAAAATCAAGCTTATAAAACCTTAGGGTTAAACCCTAAGGGTCAAACCCTAAGGGTTAGAAATGAATTGACAACTTTGCCACTAAAAGTAAAAGCCAAATGACATAATTGCCCTTTTGAATATTTTAATAAGGTGGAGTGTAGATCTAGCTCGAGTAAGTAGTTGGTGACCAACCCTAGCTAGCCACGTGGCCTAGTAATCACTTTAATCAGCCATCTAGATCAGCTATAAACTTTGCATCATGAATCAAAGAGCATACAAGTAAGTAAAGTAACTTACTTTACTCCTCCTACTTGCCAAGACCTTCTCTCTCCACAATTTTCAAAATATTGAGTGAGAGAGTGTGAGAAACAAAGCTCAGAACACTTCATAGCTTGCCAAGGATCAGAATCAAAAGTCAGATTCAAGGATCAAAGCTAAAAAGGTATAAAAACCCTAAATTTAGAAATTTATGTGATTCATGTTATTTGTTGTTGTTTATTGTTTAAAGTTATGTTAGAAGGTGTCATTTAGTGATATGGGTTGTTATAACTCAGATCCATAACACTTAGATGCTTGAAATTGATGATTTTAGAAATCTAGAAAAGTTAGAAATTTTGGTCTGACAGTCAAATGTCAGGGCTCATAGATCCTTGCATGTTAGTTGTTTGTTGTGTTTTAAGTTATAAATTTGTAGTATGTTGTAAGGGATTTGATCTGAAACTTGAATCAAGCCCAAATCATGTATAGATTGAAAGTTATTAAATGTCAAAGTGTGTTGACCGATCACATGAAACTGTATCTGGGCAGCCCAGATTTGCCCAGAAAATCTGACAACATTTTGCAGTCCCTATATCTTGCCAATCTTTGTTAGTTAAGCCATGTTATTTTTTTAATGTTGTAGTCTGACATGAGGACTACACAATCATGTCATTAGATCACCTATATCATTTATAGAATCATAGATATAAGTGGTCAAACCACCGTTGACCAACTGCCTTTGACAAAATCTGGAAAACCCAGAAATCATGAAGAACAGCTTCTGACAAGCTTTTCTAAGCCATAGATCTTGCTGTTGTTTGATATTTTGATTATGTTGTTGTATTAGCTTTGTAGCCTGACATATAGCCTACATGATCATGCCTTTAGAACACTTAGATATTGCACTGGGCCAAAGTTATTAAGGGTCAAAGTAGCATTGACCATCTGTTTTTGTAATTTCTGGAAAACCCAGAACCTTCAAGAGCCTTATTTCTGACATGGTTTGACCATGCTAGATCTTGCTCGTGTAATGATGTTAGACTGTTATTATGTTATAGGATTGTTAATTGACATGTATGCTACACGATTGAACCTTCATATTGCACTGAGCAAGCCCAGAATGTGACGCCCCCAAAATAGTTATACATCACCCATTCTGAGTCGCCAAATACATGGTACAAAAACAAATACAACCTCAGTAATACGATTTTCGTGCAAAATACGACAACACATATACTGTGAGTTTGAATACAAATATTGTCTACTAGAGAGTATACAAACTCAAAAGGAGTCCTCATTACAATTATTGATACACTATTTTATAAAATAATGAGGACTACTATAACAACTATCCTGAACCATCACTCCATACCCCGACTAGTTCCTGCTATGCTCTCACCTCCTGAGAAGAAAAATGGAACAAAAAGGAAAAGGGTGAAATCAACTAGCCCAGTAAAGAAAAATGATCGAAATCCATATACGGACGCTTTTCAAAACTTCCATTCTGACAAAATACTGATAAAACACCTCAGCATTAATTCCTTCATTTATAACCACAATAAATATATCCATCATGTATATCCACATAAAATAAATATTTCCTTATCATATAAATCAATAATTAATTATTCACAAATAATATTATAGAATCACAATTATGACAATCAGGTTGTTCCCAGGAAAGAGGGGGCTTTCCGATAAGGATTTCTCCTTATTGGCGCGCAATTAGGTGACCAAACCCCTTTCCTAGATAGAACTTCCTTAGACATTGCCAATAATGCTATCTAATAATATTATTCAAATAATATGAATTTTGTATCTGATAATAGGAAATACTGTGCAGTGACAATTATTGAAACAACAATAATATAAAATATCAACGTAGCAATTATTGAATCAATAAAATAAAATATTGAACAATAATTACTGTAACAATTATTGAGTAGTGCCTTCTTACGTAAGAATCATTAATTCAAAAATACTATGCAAAACCGTGTGCTACTTTGCAACCACGCGTATTACTGTATTTTAACCACTGTGTGACTCCCCCAAAACAGGTACACATCACCCATCTTGGGTCGCCAGATATAAGGTACTGAATTCAAATACAACTTAATAATACAACTGTCGTGTAAAATACGACTAAACATATGCTGTGAGTTTTAATTCAAATATTGTCATCTAGACAATATACAAACTCAATGGGGTCCTCATTACATTTATTATCAAACTATTTCACAGAATAGTGAGGACTACTAATGCACCATCTAGGACCATCACTCTATTCCCCGACTAGTCCCTGCTATGTTTTCATTTCCTGAAGATAACAGTGAAAGAAGGGTGAGCTCAACTAGCCCAGTAAGAAATATTATGACTAAGATAATGCAGAATAAATTATCATTAGCCTTCAACAATGTTAAACTGATAGAATATAATAGACAACAAGTTTAACTGCAGCGGATCAAGCAATCCATTAGAAGAGTCAAGTGAGGTATAAAATCTACTATCTTCTATGATTTAAAAAGTTTTTCATCAACTTTATCACTGAGACTCAGCTTAATAATTAAAATCGAATCATCCCTGCTCCACGGCCAAGGATATTCATGTAATCATAAATGGTCATGACTATATCGAATAATCCCTGGTCATAATCATACTAACAACTGTCCACCAATGAGCTATAGGCCAATGAGGACTTTTACCACATCATTCGTCACATTACGGTCATGATTATACCGAATAATTTCTGGTCACAATCATACCAAGTCCATCTATGCACGTAAGCTAAAGATGACTTTCATCACAATATAAGCATGAGGATGATGATAATGACATAATAATTCAAAAAAACAAGTTCAAGAATAAATTTTAAAGATTTATTAGTTAATTTATCCCGGAACCAATAACGTCTAATTTGTCAACATGATACTTCTTTGTAGAGTAAAATTCAAGAATGCTCAGAAGAATATTTCCATGAAAAGATACTGGATGAAGCGCAAATATCAAGGATATTCCACTAATTTCATGGAGTATTGAAGCCAAAGCTTTAACCAACTGAGTATAATATAATATATGAAACTGCAAATGGATTTTCACCCGCCATGCGGTAATCCACGTATACAGATCATTTCCACAATTTAATAAGGAATGAATACACAGGATCATTCACCATGCATGTGGTAATCCACATAGATAGGTTAGTCCAACAGAATAATAAAGAATGGAATAATAGAAGGATTCACCATGTGTGCGATATACTGCACCGATAGGTTATTCCCAACAGAATAATAAATAATGGAACCAGGTGCACAAATAAGATATTTTGACAGAATAATAAATAATGGAACCAGGTCCGGCGTAAACGCACAGATAGGATATTCCGACAGAATAATAAAGAATAGAATATTAGAAGAATTTCACAATGTATGCGGTACTTCGCATAAACAGGTTATTCCAACAAAATAATAAGAATGGAATAACAGAAGAATTTCACCAAGTATAGGGTATCCTGCGTATACAGGTTATTCCAACAGAATAATAAAGAATGGAATAACAGAAGTTCACTTCATGAATAAGAAAAAAAGAATAACCCTTATGAGTACAACAAATAATATTCCCTACGAGTACAACAAATAATATCCCTTACCTTAGAAAATTTGAATACTGAAGTAGTGATGTAGCAGAATACTTTTCTTCTTTCTGTCTATAGTTTCTCTCTCTAGATTTTTATTGAATTCGTAAGAAATAATGAAGGAATGAGCTTCTATTTATAGGAGAATGGACTGAATAGTAACTAATTCATGAACGAACCAGATTGATTTACTTTTGAACGGACAGTCCATATTGGTTTACTATTAAAACTTAAAGCAACGGTCCATACTGATTTACTATTATACTTTCCATCAGCGGTCCATATTGATTTACTATTATATCTTCAACCAACGGTCTGAAAAATTAGCACATCTCCTCATGGAATAATATTGTACCCAAAAATGATTTGGACCAAACAAAAATATATCTTACTCTTGAATAGTAACTCGTTAATAGTAACTCACGAATAGTAACTCGTGAATAGTAATTCGTGAATAGTACTTCAACACAAAAAGTGTCCCGAATACCCAATTGAACAATATAACCTCTAGACATCAATTATAATAACACAAATAAGTCCAACACAATGGAACTATAAAATACATCTTTAATAAACACGAACTTATTCATCATTAATATTATAATTCACAATATTTAACAAACAGGTCATTCCCAGGAAAGAGGGGGCTTTTCAATAAGGATTTCTCCTTATTGGCGCGCAATTAGGTGACAGAACCTCTCCTTGACCGAACTTCTAGACATTGTCAATATTACAAATAATAATATAAATAACTTTGTCGTCTCAATTATTGATTTAATAATATATCATATTATGTAGATGATACTGTAACAATAATTGAATCAATAATATGAGAGATATGATACAGCAATTACTGTAGTAATAATTGAGTATAAATGAGTGACTTCTCACGTAAACATCAATAATCAATACTGTGTGCTACTATGCAACCACGCGTATTACTATACTTTTACTACCGGGTAGTTCAACAGTTTTAACGGTAACACCTCCGCCGTTATTTTTATAGAAAGATATTTTTGTCGTTTTCTAACTACGACAATACTTCCGTTGTGGGATCCACCAATGATTGTGCCGTCGTACGAATATTCCCTATTAAAATGAATATTCCCTGACCAATCGAATATTATATAACCACTTGCTTACTTTGAAAAATTTGTAAATATTACCCACAACTATACCATTATATCAAATCCACACCATAATATTCAAAAATATATTTCGAGAAAATTATTCTTTATTCATAAAAGTTGGGGTCTTACAACCTCCCCTTATGAAATTTCGTCCTCGAAATTAGGGTATATACCTGGTATGTCGAGGAGATGAGGATACCTTGACTTCATCTCAGATTCTAACTCCCAAGTCATTTCCTCCACATCGTGGTTTCTCTACAAAACTTTGACTTGAGGTATAATCTTGGAGCGTAGAACATGATCCTTCTTATCCAAGATTTTAACTAGCAACTCTTCATACGTTAAATCTTCCTCTATCTCGTCTGGTTCTAACTCAATAATGTGGTTCGGGCCTTTCACATATTTACGTAACATAGATATGTGAAAAACGTTATGAACACGAGACATACTTGGCGGTAAGGCGAGTCTATAAGCCACAGTTCCTACTCGCTCGAGAATTAAAAATGGGCCAATGAATCGAGGATTAATCTTTCCTCTCTTTCCAAATCTCGTAACTCCTTTCCATAGAGCAACACGTAACAACACATAATCTCCAATATCAAATTCTACGTCCTTTCGATGAAGATCAGCATAACTCTTTTGTCGATCTTGTGAAGTTTTTATACGTTATCGGATCATTTGAATCTTTTCTGTAGTCATACGTACCAACTCCGGTCCCAACAATGTTGCTTCACCCACCTCATCCCAGCATACATGAGAACGACACTTTCTCCCATACAACGCCTCAAATGGAGCCATGCCAATACTTGCTTGATAACTGTTCTTGTAGGAAAACTCCACCAACGGTAAGAACTTGTCCCAACTTTCTTTGAAGTCAAGGACACATAGTCTTAATAGATCTTCAAGAGTTTGAATAGTCCTCTCCGACTGCCCGTCCGTCTGAGGATGATATGCCTAGCAAAATCATAAATTCGTGCTCATAGCTTTTTGCAAACTAACCCAAAATCGTGAAATGAATCTTGGGACTCGATCAGAAACTATGGATACTAGCATACCATGCAGTCTTATAATCTCATTTATGTACATACGAGCAAGACATTCAAATGTATAAGTTTCTCGTATAGGTAAGAAGTGAGAAGACTTGGTCAATCTATCAATAATGACCCAAATGTTAGGTTTGTAATATTCATGAAGCAATCAAATTGCAAAAAAAAATGCGGAAGCGTGAAAAAATCAGAGTTTAAAAATTTACAAACCATATACCCGGATCATCCTTTATGCATAATTATTAATTAAACGAAAAGATAAAGAATAAATCATACCCTTGAAGATCGAGCTTCCTCAGGTACAAGTTCACCTCCAAATCCTTTCGCGTTCAATCTTGAATTCACCGGGTTTGGTTCCTTCCTTTGATCAACGTTAGCCACCCAAATGTTTGGCCTCTAGAGGTGATCCACCAAGGAAGAATAAAATTCAAGAAGATGGGTGTTTGGCTAAACCCTAGTTTTCTATCTCTATAGAAAGGGTGTACTCCCAACAACTTGGAATTATTACGTATGTTAAAAAAGTCAACAACCCATACCACCCATAATAAGACTCCTCTTATTTATAGATGTGGGCAACCCACCTTAACAATTAAGGAATTGGGTTTTAATTAATTAATTCTTTTAATTAATTAAGCTCCCTAATCTTATTAGGGATAATTAATTAAACTCCTTTAATTAATTTTCCTTCCTAATCCAATTAGGAATAAATGAGAGTACTTATATTAAATTAATTCCTAAACTCTTTTAGAAATTAAAATAATAATAATTGTAATAATATTAATAAGACTCCTCTTATTAATTTATATTTAATATTTCTAAAATATTAAATAATAATATTAAGCTATTTAATTTATTCTATCACCATAGATTAAATTAAATATACATAATATATTATTACGATTATGCCATTAACTTCTTAAATAATTATTCTTCCTTTTATGGTGTGACCCTTTAGGTTCTCCATATTAAACCTAGGTTGTGAATAAATCAATTAGAACAATTCTAATCTTATTTAAATAAATAAATTAAACAATTAATTTATTTAAATAATATTTATTCTACAATAGGATAAGCCTCCCAGCGCTCAACGACTTTCCAGATAATATAGATTTCAACATTAATCATTAAAGAACCTTTGAGTAAATAATAGTTACCGCATAATTCAATCCTTCCACCATACAATGTCCCAATTAAATATAAACATGGAATTATCACAAGTCTTATTTTATTTAATTATATGTATTTCGACTCTTAAATGCACAACACCAAATAATGCAAATTAGAAACTCCTTTCTAATTTCATTCTGCTTTGGCCAAGGACTACTGGGTTGTCATTTATCGAATCACATAGGACATTTCTTCTTTATTAGAAGTGGTAGATTCTTTATTGATCATACATTATCTCCATGTACAACTTATTATACCCAAGCATACCCTTTGATATACCCTAAGGGTCTTAAGGAATAAGTCAAAGTATAACTCATCATACACAAGATACTATGATGATCTCAAGTCCAAGGATTACTTGTACTACTATCACTACAGAATTCCTATCGATGTGCAAATAAAACTCCATTAGGTATTCCTTAGCGAGCCAACGCTCAAAGTGAACTTATTCTCTAATAAGCACCTACATACTTGCTTTAGTGTCTCCACACAAATGATCATGAGATCAATCATCCTCATCCAATGAGCAAGCAACGTATGTACCAATCTATCCGGATTCACTAATCCCCAATTTAGTAATCCAATGATTGGGAACTATTTTAGTTTTAAGCTTTCTAAGAATTTAGATCTCATTAGAATGATCATCATCATTATTCTAAAAGCATTGCTTAAAACTATGGGTTTATCACATATTATAAAACAAAGATCATGTAGATAATTAAAAGCCTTTAATAAATTAATACTTTTTATTAATAAATGAATAAGATTGTTACAAAGTATATGCTTTATCATCAAACATGATTGGCTTGTGTGCATATACTACTTTCAATCTCCCACTTGCACTAAAGCCAATCGTCATGGTATCTTATACTCTTCTTCTCTAAGTGACGATTATCCCTTTGTTGGATAAGCTTTAGTTAATGGATATGTAATGTTGTTCATGAGAGTCCACTATCTCTATAGTGATTTCCCATCTTTCAATGATTCTAATAATCAAATGAAAGTGCCACAACACATGTTTAGATCCAAGATGAGACTTAGGAACTATTCCTAGTTCTCAGAATGAACTTTTAATCCAAACAATCAACTTGCAGCCTTCATTTATAGCTATATACTTTGTCTTTATCACTAAACCAAAGAACTCTTTGTTGTTTGGAACCTTTCTAATTCATCGCACCACTGCTCAAGGTAACACTTTACCTTAAAGTGAATTTTTTCGTCGTTCGTGTCTGCATCTCGAAAAACTTGAGTCCGTTAAGCCCTCTAGTTTTAATTCGCACCCACCATGAATATGATCACATCCTTAGTGCTTGGTTAAGAACTTTAAGATGTTTTTCACCGCCTTCATGTTGATCTTCTCCGCAATATGACCGATCAACATCGTGTCTCGTACATTTCATTGCATACATGATTGTCACTCATGCAATCTCTCTTCTTTGGAGTCTATGGGGACTATTAAGAGAGATACACTCCATAGCTCATCAACATGAGACATCTCTTGGAGTTTGCCATGCTAAACGACTTTAGTATCAAATGAATATACGTTCCTTGGGTTAAGTTGAGCATCCTCTTAAATCTATCTATATAGATTTGCATCCCCAATAATGATACTCTTCCCAAATCATTCATGGAGGAATGTTTAGACAACTTTATCTTTCTCGATTGTAGCATTGGTATGTAATTCCTCATCCGTAGTAGTATATCAACATATAATACTAGAAATTTCACGACGCCCCTAATCGACCCTTTTGTACACACTAGAAGTCTTACCTCATCGAATGTAACTCTGGATCATCATCTTCTATGATGTGTACCTCATCATCATCATCCATGATGAATCCATACCTCCCAGGTATCTTTGGTACTATTCCAGATTTACGATTCAGTTGTGGTATAATAGGTCTATCTACAGGTTTCTCTTATTTGACTTATAGTATTTTGTGGTTCTTGAACTTTTCAAGATCTATTATCCTCCCACTAGCCCCTTCAATGATAAACACCTTTATCTTAGAAGGCAGCATGTTTCGTAACAAACACCTTTTGCTAAGTAGGATTATAGAACATATGCCCTAAACTTACTTTAGGATGTCCCACAAATCTGTACATGTCAAATCTTGTCCCAAGCTTATCCTTCGAAACCTTTTCACATAAGTTGGACAACCCCTTATCTTAACATACTTAAGATTAGAATCCTCCCCGTCCATAACTTTTATGGAGTCTTCAAATGATTTTGAGGTTACCATTCTCGTAGATATGCGTACCATTTCTAGGACATTATCCGGAAGGATCTTTGGAATGTCGGTAAAATCATTATGGACCGTACCATGTCCAACAAGGTACGATTTTTCCTTTCAGATACATCAATCAATTATTACGTATCAGGAGGCGTCCATTATGAGAAAACCATTTGAGATGATCTAGAAAATTATTGCTCAAGTATTTATTCCTTGATCCGATCGAAGAATCCTAATACTTTATCAATTTATTTCTCTTCTGAATTCTTTGAACCTTTCAAATAATTCATACTTGTATTTCAACAAATACATATATTCAACTCTTTGAATGATCATCTCCTTTTCTTATACTAATTTGTTCAATATGCAAAATTATTTTCATGTAAGTCAAGTATACTAAATTTATTAATTAATATTCCAGTTCTATACAAAACATTATTATTATAAATAGAACAACAATTGTTCTTAATTATAATACCAAAGATTTCATTGTCTAACAATAAAATAGAAATAATGTTTTCAACGAGAACTAAAATACAATAACAACTTATCGACTTAATAGATTTGCTCGTAGCAAAGTGCTAAACTATAAGTTTCTATGGCTAATGTTGCAACCTTTGCTTCATTTCCCACACATAGGATTACTTATATTTGTTTAGCTTTCTACTCGCTTGGTCCCTTCATAAATCTATATTTATGATAACCAAAGTCGGTATCCAATACCCAAGTAGAACCTCGACTTAAAGAAAATTTATTTTAAACATGAACAAAAATCGATTAGAACCGAAACTTCACTAAGCTTCTTTGGTTAGCCTCGCAAGATGCTTCTCAGATTTCTTTCCAAAGTGTCCGGGCTTATTGCGGTGGAAGCAAACTCCTTTGCTATCCATATCGCTTTTGTTCTTATTATCCTTTGTTTACGCCTTTCTATTTACCTTCTTTGAATCGTTCTTCTTTCAGAAGATCCTTTGGTCCCTACCAAGAAGACTTGATCTTTCTTGGTTGGAAAGTGACTCTCAACATTTTTCAATATGTTAAGCAAATCATGAGGTCGATATCTAGCTTGTTCATATGAAAAATTCACAACAATTGTGAAAGGAGTCCGGAGTGAGTGCAAGATCAAATCTTCGCTCAACTATCCATCCATGACAAAACTTGTTGTCCTAATTGATCAATCAAATTGATTCTGTTAAGAACTTTTTGTCTGCATTATAGTGCCATTGGCCATTCTAGATCGGAAGAGCTCCTTAGATATCTCGATATCTATCGGCCCCACTTTCCTCACCATCAACTACTTGATGTGCGTGAATTTTGTAAGAGCATCCATAGTTTCATGCGACGTCAAGCTCGTTTACTCATGGATGCGAGCATGATGCATCGAGCCAACTCGTGCATCATCTTGCCACTTTCTAAAAGTAGCAATGTCTTCCTCGGAGGCATTATTCGCAACCATTGCGCAGGATAGGCGACATGACATAAGATAGCTTTTCAAACTATGAGAACTATTCTCAAATTCCTTAACCAATCCGCTTAATTGATTCTCGTTAATTTAGCATCTAATATGCTTCGCAAAGTTGATAGTAATTTAGACATTGTAAAATTTCGTAAATGAATTTGTAATTAACAACATTTTAACATACATTCTTTTATTAATTACCAAAATAATTTAGGTCTTGTTTTAAATTGGTATCTCCCACTATTTTCTTCAAACTATATTACCTCACTTATATAGTTCGCAAAATCTAATTAAAGATTTGCTAGTGAGAATAAGGATCCCATTTCAAATGTATATAGCCTTGTGGTGACACAACAAACTATATATAAATAAATAGGTAGACAACTTTTGTCAATTACATCAACTATGCAACTCCTTTTCTTTTGCCTCTTAGATTATTTTGATCAAGTGGTGGCACATCCGAATCAAAATTATCCAAGTTAAGTCCGACCTAGCACTCCATATATTCAAAAAAGAAAAATATCATCCTTGTGGTGACACAACAAAACAATATTGTTCAATTTTCTTTATAAGCATCAAATGTGATAAATTAACATCTTAAATACTTAATACTTGCCTTGTGGTGACACAACAAACTCATATTAAATATTTAATACTCTATTAATTTTATCATGCTAGAAGGCGACGTTTGATATTCCAAATATCTTTGAACGCTTAGGACTTAATATATAAAAATTGAGGGGTTTGTTATTAATTTGTCTCATCTTGTTTTTAAGCTGCATGCACATATATATATAAAATACGCATTATATTAATTAACATGCGAAGCATGTTTGCATAATATATAATATATATATAGTATAAGCATGCACATATAGAATACTATATTCTACCCGGATTGATTATGGACTTTTATTCTAGTTTGGTTCACTAGAGCCACCAAGTGAACCAAAAGGTCAAACCTAGGGGTGCAAGAAATAATATTTAAATATAACAATTACATTTAAACCCTGCTCCATTACAAACGGGTCTTCAAGCGCCTCATTCCTTGATCTCTAATTCTTCAAAATTAATTCTAACTATTCCTATTACAAGACTATTTAAAATAAATAGAAACCTTGATCGCAAATCAAGGGAAGTACATAGGAGGAGATAGAATTTACATTAAGAAAAATTAGAGAAGACGGGCACGCAGTAATCCCATTTAATAAAACCCATACATTCATGCATCCAACTAAAATAAAATCCAATCGCATCGGGTCAATAGTCCATAATCAATCCCATTTATTATCATACACATCACCATACGCATCAATAAATAACATTCATCTCATGAATAATAAACATTTAATATATATATATTGATATCATTTAATGGGCAAATTTAGTTAGTATAAAATCTAATTTTGAATTAAAATAAACTCCTTTATTTTAATCCAAATTTAAATCAAAATAAAACTATTTTATTTTAATTTATCCAATTTTGAATAAAATAAACTATTTTATTTTAATCAAAATCTTTAATCAAAATAAACTCCTTTATTTTAATTAATTATGGAATCCAATTCCATATATATAAAAAAATCTTTAATTAAAATAAACTCTTTTATTTTAATTAATTATGGAATCCAATTCCATGTAAAAAATATTAAAGGAAACACGGATTATCTTTCCTATTCACAAATAAACTCCTTTATTTTGAATAATATGAAATCTTATTTCATATTTAAATAAACTCCTTTATTTAAGGAAATTAGGATTCTCTTTCCAATTCACAAATAAACTCTTTTATTTTGAATAATATGAAATCCTATTTCATATCTAAATAAACTCCTTTATTTATGGAAAGATGGATTTACTTCCCTATTCACAAATAAACTCCTTTATTTTAGGAAAATAAAATCCAATTTCAACTCCAATTAGTTATCATGGAATCCAATTCCAACTCTAATTAGTTAAGATGAAATTTAATTTTAAAATTAAAATAAACTCTTTTATTTTAATATTAAAATAAACCTTTTATTTTAAAATTAAAATAAACTTTTAATTTTAATTATAAAATTATTAAGATTAAAATAAAACTTTATATTTTAATATTAAAATAAACTTTTTATTTTAAAATTAAAATAAACCTTTTATTTTAATTATATATAATAATTAAGATTAATATATATATATATAACTATTATATAAATATATATATATAATGAATATATATATATATATATATATATATATATATATATATATTTAGATTACAACTACATGTTGCTGGATGTTCTTAATAATGGCATAATCTTTCTGGAATGGCCACGTGCTGCGTGGTATACTTGATTCACGTGGCCCATATCACAGATTCCTCTATTTCCGTGTTGTCCAGGCTTTGCCAGAAAATTGATTTCGGTCCATTTTTTTTTTATTTTTTTTTTCATGTGACATAGCATCCATGTGCCAACCCTTTAACCGTTCCTTGTTGCTTCCGGAAAACCGTGCACAGCCTTGAATTTAAACAAAATATTCTGCTTCGATTTCCGTGCAGGTTTTCTTTTTTTTTTTTTTTTTTTATTTAATAAATTTTATACAATAAAATTATGCCCAATAAAATTGTTCTAAACACATATCAACATACATATCAAATCTGAACAATTAATAATTAGCATAAAGGTTTGGCTCTGATGCCACTGTTAGGTTTGTAATATTCATGAAGCAATCAAATTGCAAAAAAATGCTAAGCGTGAAAAAATCGAGTTTAAAATTTACAAACCATATACCCGGATCATCCTTTATGCATAATTATTAATTAAACGAAAAGATAAAGAATAAATCATACCTCAAGATCGAGCTTCCTCGTACAAGTTCACCTCCAAATCCTTTTCGCTCAATCTTGAATTCACGGGTTTGGTTCCTTCCTTTCGATCAACGTTAGCCACCCAAATGTTTGGCCTCTAGAGGTGATCCACCAAGGAAGAATAAAATTCAAGAAGATGGGTGTTTGGCTAAACCCTAGTTTTCTATCTCTATAGAAAGGGTGTACTCCCAACAACTTGGAATTATTACGTATGTTGAAAAAGTCAACAACCCATACCACCCATAATAAGACTCCTCTTATTTATAGATGTGGGCAACCCACCTTAACAATTAAGGAATTGGGTTTTAATTAATTAATTCTTTTAATTAATTAAGCTCCCTAATCTTATTAGGGATAATTAATTAAACTCCTTTAATTAATTTTTCTTCCTAATCCAATTAGGAATAAATGAGAGTACTTATATTAAATTAATTCCTAAACTCTTTTAGAAATTAAAATAATAATAATTGTAATAATATTAATAAGACTCCTCTTATTAATTTATATTTAATATTTCTAAAATATTAAATAATAATATTAAGCTATTTAATTTATTCTATCACCATAGATTAAATTAAATATACATAACATATTATTACGATTATGCCATTAACTTCTTAAATAATTATTCTTCCTTTTATGGTGTTACCCTTTAGGTTCTCCATATTAAACCTGGGTTGTGAATAAATCAATTAGAACAATTCTAATCTTATTTAAATAAATAAATTAAACAATTAATTTATTTAAATAATATTTATTCTACAATAGGATAAGCCTCCCTAGCTGCTCAACGACTTTCCGGATAATATAGATTTCAACATTAATCATTAAAGAACCTTTGAGTAAATAGTTACTGCATAATTCAATCCTTCCACCATACAATGTCCCAATTAAATATAAGACATGGAATTATCGTCAAGTCTTATTTTATTTAATTATATGTATTTCGACTCTTAAATGCACAACTCAAATAATGCAAATTAGAAACTCCTTTCTAATTTCATTCTCGCCTTGGCCAAGGACTACTTGGGTTGTCATTTATCGAATCACATAGGACATTTCTCTTCTTTTATTAGAAGTGGTAGATTCTTTATCGATCATACATTATCTCCATGTACAACTTATTATACCCAAGCATACCCTTTGATATACCCTAAGGGTCTTAAGGAATAAGTCAAAGTATAACTCATCATACACAAGATACTATGATGATCTCAAGTCCAAGGATTACTTGTACTACTATCACTACAGAATTCCTATCGACAGCAAATAAAACTCCATTAGGTATTCCTTAGCGAGCCAACGCTCAAATTGAACTTATTCTCTAATAAGCACCTACATACTTGCTTTAGTGTTCCACACAAATGATCGTGAGATCAATCATCCTCATCCAATGAGCAAGCAACGTATGTACCAATCTATCCCGGATTCACTAATCCCCAATTTAGTAATCCAATGATTGGGAACTATTTTAGTTTTAAGCTTTCTAAGAATTTAGATCTCATTAGAATGATCATCATCATTATTCTAAAAGCATTGCTTAAAACTATGGGTTTATCACATATTATAAAACAGCATCATGTAGATAATTAAAAGCCTTTAATAAATTAATACTTTTTATTAATAAATGAATAAGATTGTTACAAAGTATATGCTTTATCATCAAACATGATTGGCTTGTGTGCATACTACTTTCACCAAATTGCATCTATGCCTTGAGAAACCTTGGGAAGACCAGTAACGAAATCCATGGTAATGTGCTCCCACTTCCATTCTGGAATTTCAAGTGGTTGCAATGGACCTTTTGGTACTTGATGCTCCGCCTTGACTCTTTGACAAGTTAAACACCTTGAGATAAACTCCGTTATCCCTCTCTTCATATTGCTTCACCAAAATGTATGTCGAAGATCATGATACATTTTGGTACTCCCAAGATGGATTGCAAATGGTGTTTTGTGCGCCTCCATCATGATTTTATTCTTTAAATCAGGGTCATTAGGAACACAAAGTCTGTAGTTGACTCGAAGTATTCCTTCTTCATCGATTCTTACTTCCGGAATAGCACCTTCTTGCACTTTCTTCCTCTCATACGACGCCTCCCGTGTCCGTAGCTTGAGCAGCTTTAACTTTATTGATTAAAGTCGGTTCTACTTGTATATTCGCCATCATCACATGGGTCCCTTGAGTCTTTAACTCTATCTCCATCCTTTGTAAGTCATACAAAATGGGCCTTTGTGTTGACAATATTGCACTCGTACCCGCATATGATCTTCTACTCAATGCGTCAACTACTACGTTCACTTTATCAAGATGGTATTGAATGGTATAATCATAATCTTTCACCAGTTCAAGCCAACGTTGTTGCCGCATGTTGAGTTCCTTTTGGGTGAAGAAATATTTGAGGCTTTTTTGATCCATATAGATCTCCACCTTCTCTACATATAGGTAATGCCTCCAAATCTTGAGCACGAAGACAACAGCTGCCAACTCTAGATCATTAGTAGGATAATTCCTCTCATATTCTTTGAGTTTCCGAGAGGCATATGCTATGACTTTCCCATGTTGCATGAGAACACATCCTAGCCCTTTGTTTGAAGCATCACTGTAGATGACAAATCCCTCTGAGCCAGATGGTATTGTCAGAACAGGTGCTGAAATGAGTCTTCCCTTGAGTTCTTGAAAACTCTTCTCACATTCCTCGCTCCAACCGAACTTTTTATCTTTTCGAGTTAGCTGAGTTAATGGAGTAGCGATTCGAGAAAATCCTTCCACGAATCTCCGATAATAACCAGCTAAGCTGAGAAAGCTACGATTGCCGGTCATCGACTTTGGTTGCTCCCTACTTTGAATTGCTTCAATCTTCATTGGTCAACAGATATATTCCATGATTTGATATCACATGCCCAAGGAATGCAACTTCCTCAAGCCAGAACTCACATTTCTTCAACTTGGCATAAAGCTTGTTCTCACGAAGCTTTTGGAGTATTAGCCTCAAGTCTTGCTCATGATCTTCATGGCTTTTAGAATATATGAGAATGTCATCAATAAAGATAACCACAAAGTGATCCAAATATTCCTTGAATACTCGGTTCAACATATCCATGAAGGCAGCAGGAGCATTAGTCAATCCAAAAGACATGACCAAGAATTCATAATGCCCGTACCGAGTTCTGAAGGCAGTCTTTGGAATATCCTAAGTTTTAACCTTCAGCTGATGATATCCAAAACAAAGATCGATCTTCGAAAAGAATTGTGCTCCTTGCAACTCGTTAAACAAGTCATCAATGCGAGGTAACGGATACCTATTCTTGATGGTGACATGGTTCAATTCTCGGTAGTCAATACAAAGTCGCATACTCCCATCTTTCTTCTTCACGAATAGAACAGGAGCACCCCAAGGAGACGTACTAGGACGAATGAAACCAATGTCTAACAATTCCTGCAATTGGGTCTTTAACTCCTGAAGTTCAATAGTAGCCATTCGATATGGGGCTTTTGAAATGGGTTTTGTACCAGGTTCAAGGTCGATACAAAATTCAATTTCACGCTCTAGGGGTAGGCCAGGAAGTTCTTCAGGGAATACGTCAGGAAATTTATTAACAATAGAAATATCATTCAAAACTGACGTATTTTTGTTTAAATCTGTGACATGAGCTAAGAAAGCTTGACATCCGTTTTTCAATAAACGAATAGCTTTATGGCTTGAAATGACCATGATTGATTTTAATGGTTTGGTCGCTTGAATTCGCATAATAGGTTGATTAGGAATATAAAAACTAACAACCTTACGAAAACAATCAATTTTTGCATGATGAGTAGTTAACCAATCAATCCCTAGTGTCGACGTCGGGATTTTTGGATGTCCCTTTCCGTTACTTGTTCTTTGGTGTTCTCATTTTAGGTGAGATTTGTTTGAAAAAACAAGTGAAAAAGGTCCGACATGTATAATGTCAACGATGGACTATTAAGAGTCGCCAGTTGGTTTTTTAAATGGTTGTACCAACACAACCGAGAAAAGGTTTGCATATTGACCCAGTGATGTGACACTGCTAAACGGGTCGGTGAAACCGAGATTCTGATAAGTAGGATTTTTACCTACTTATGAAGTACCAATTCATGCGAACTATGCCCATCTCAAGTACATTTTAGTTTGTTTTAGCTACATTTCATGTTAATTTGTATTACACGTTCTTAAAACTCCTTTTGGTGAATAAGTACAGGAATCGACCTATTTTGGTGGTGTTATGGAGCATAAGGCAAATGGATGCCTGAAACGAGGTAAAAGGATGGGATATGCATGGCATGGAGGTAAATTGGTGCAAGGAGATAAAAGCATGACTGAGCAAACAAAGAAGAATAAGAGGAAAAGGAACCGAAGCTCTAGAGTTCAAGTTGCCAGCATTGCATGGCAAAATAGTCTTGAAGACGCGCACCCGCACGAGTACCCATCTAGATCTTGGATGGTACTGCAAGTCTCGCGGCCGCAAGAAAGACAATCCTATGGAGTGCGCACCCGAGCGTGAGACCAGCCAACCATACGAACCTACTACAAGTCTCGCGGCCGCGAGACTATTATGCTGGAAGAGCGCGCGATGGCTGATGTTGCTAATGTGTTATTTTATTTCCAAATTTTAAAGGTTATATTTGATTTAAAATGATTCCTGACTGGTGTCAGGGGTATCATTCGACATTTTATTAGTTTTTCACGTATCGTTAGATCGATTTTAGGGTTTTTTACTCTCTAGATAGGATTCCAACGGAGAATGAGGCTATAACTCTACTTTCCACTCCTTCTTGGGATTTCTCTTCGAGAGTGGATTTTGAATATTAGTTTTTGCTGGAATCCTATGAGGATTGAATATTGATGTGTATTCAGCAATTGGGTTTGATAGTTTCATCTTTCCTCTTTCAATTGTTGCTTAGTGATCATGTTTAACTTTGATCCCATAATGGCTTTTGGTTCAGTCATGAAGTAAACTCCATTATGGGATTCTAACGGATTTTATTATGTAGTTTGATTGCATACTTAAATGCTGGGTTATTTTGCGTATCATATGGGATGTCTGTCATGATTGTTTTGCATGCATGAATGCTTGATCACCATTCGTTTCAGTATTTGTATGGAATTGACAATGAACATGCAAATACGGACTGTAATCATGATAGTATACGTATATAGGGCTGTGTTATATTGCTTATGTATTTCAAAACGGATAGACATATCTTTGTTTCACCGTATAAGTTAAGATAAGAGCTTGAACTTAAAATCAATATAGTTGCAATTTCACATAGACATATAGTGACGTTGGTTATATTGATGATTACATAGAGTCTATCATTTGTGGATGCTGTGTAAGTAGGTCTTAGTGCATTGAAAAATGGCTAATACTCTTTTAGTGCTCTTGGCTACTTTCCTATGATATGTGAACAAGTCAGGCATGATAGTGGCGATTGAATGAAATTATAATTGAAGTTAGAATCCCATTAGTTCCAATATCATTTATTATATCGTTTATATTCTTTTAGTTGTTATTTGCAATTCAAGAATCAACCAAGTTTAATCTTTAGTGTGAGCATATAAATATAGTGATTTAATTAATGAATAGTAGTTTAAGTTAAACAACTTTCTCTGTGGGATCGATACTTTACTTGCTCTGTATTACTTGACGATTTATGTATGCTTGCATGAGTTAGAGCTCTTTTGTTAGTAAGAAAAAAAGAGGCAACAGATTCATTAGGTTCGGGACTTGGTTATGCTGGGGAAGGTGTTAGCACCCCGACGTCCATGTTACTACGGTGACCGCCTCTTTTCAAGAAACTATTTTACGATAATGTGTGTCTGTGGGTCAATGTGCTATTATTTGGAAGTAGTGCGAGGCCTCGTTCGAACCTATATACACAGGGTTTGAATTTATGTAAAAATTCAATTTTTAAAAAGATATGGCAATGATGTTTTATAAAAGAGGTTTTTCAAACCCTGATGCTCAATAGTAATTGAGACCTTTTACACTCCCATTTTTATTAAGTGCTCGGCTTGATTGATTTTATTTTTACGAATGCGAAGCATCCGTATGAAAATAATGTACAAAATAATGCCGACTTCCTCGTGGGTATGGAAACCATCTGAGAAAATTCAGACACCACAGAATAATTTACAAGTCGCCATAAATTTGAAAATGTCCATCACGGGAACCGAATCTAGATCCAATAGGCTGAATCTGTGATCACATGATTCCGAGGCACACAAGATACCGCAATTTGTATGGAAGCAGTAAGTAGGTATATATATAAAAGCTGTAAATATATATATACAGACAAGATCACCAACCACGAAGCACCTCCATGGAGGATCAAAAATGTAAATAAAGCTGTTAAAAGCTATCAATCGCCACGGAGGAAACTCCATGCGGGACAAAACGTAAATAAAGCTGTAAATACGGTCATCCGCCACGAAGGAAACTCCAGGCGGGACAAAATATACATAAAACTGTAAAAGTGATCAACTGCCAAGAAGAAAACTCAGGGCGAAAATATATATATATATATATATATATAATAAACGCACCTTTGGATGTAAAATCGTGCTCATCGTAATGAGTTCGACACACGCTAATATATATATATATATATATATATATATATATATATATATATATATATATTAAAGCAGTAAACGCACCAGACTGAAGTCTAGGCCCATCGAACAAAGTTTGACACACAGTTAAATATATACAAATGTAAATATATATACATATATATATATATATATATTAAAGAAAATAAACGCTCCAGACCGTAGTCTAGGCTCAATCGAGGCATAACTCGATAATGTTAGTCAATATATATTTAAATATATATATAACATATGTATATATATACAAACTGAAATAAAATCACGGACCGAAGTCCGGGCAAAAGCAAGCAACATGACTCTCAACGTGCAGAAGGGTGTGTGCAAAGATGAAGAGAAAGACTCTAAGGTGTGTGAGAAGGCTTACAGCTGACTGCTAAAGAAGACTTCTATATCTTTAGAGTGGGTAAACACTGACTTTTGTAGGTACAAAAGGGCTATATATGAGCTCGCTGTGTGTTTAGAAGGGAAAATACACTCTGCATGGGGTGAGTGCAGAGCAAATTAGGCAAGGTGGCTTCCTCGCCTTTTTTCTCTTTCAAAATGGGCTGCCCAAGCCTCTATTTATAGGCATTTTAGCCGCAGGTGTATCTCCGGCTGAGCCGCAGGTGTACCAGAGGCAACCCGGGTTAGCCCGGGTTTGTCGGGTCGGGTCGTCTCGAAGTACATGCACTCAGGCATTTTAATGTCCACTCGAACTTTCAGAAGTGCAATCCGGGCATCCGTTTGAGGTATACATGACCTATTTCGGACCGCCGTTGTCGAGAGTTGTACAATGGTATGGGATTAGAGTTTGTACAAAGTTATTGAAGATGGGAGGATGCCCTCCGGTATTCAAGCTTCAACTTTCATCTGTTACCCCGCACAATAGTCACTCAGGATTGGTTAGTCTTGTGGGACATCGTTACGTAGAGACCTGACGTGGCATCGTGTTTGACGAGATGACGATGTTACCCCTCACCGGTGTTATCGCCGGATTGGGCTAATAAAGCAGACGTTGCTCAGACTTCAGTGAGATTGGACTGCTGCAATTGTAGAAGGTCCTCATTGTCACCTTTGAGGTGTGCCTGTCTTCCCGATGTTATTGCCAGGTTGGTGTAGTGTATCTCGTTGTGAGCGCTGAGATTGAAGCTGGTTGTATTTGAAACAAGCATTTCCGGGGTTATCACCGAAACTGCATTCCTTGGGGTTATCACCAAGGTTGGTGGCTATTCCCAGGGTTGGGACTGAGACTGGATACCTCGGGGTTGTCTCTGAGATTAATTGGTCTTCTACGGTGTGTGTTCCGGTATTGTATCTGCATGCCTCGGGGTTATCTCCGAGGTTGGATTTGTTACTCCCAGATTGCGATCCGTTACTCCTAGATTGTGATCCGGGGTTGATGCTGAACTTCCGGTAGTATCCGGTATGGATTTGGATTGTCTTTCAGGGTTCTCTCTTAAAAGACGAATATGTCCTTCTGCAATGTTAGTGACAGTGGTACACAAAATTTTGAGTGTCTACAGATGCCCCTCTTTATCATACTCATGCATGGCGATGCATGGGTAGGATAAAGAATCCTAGACACTTGAAACTCAACAAGATGACCGTGGTACTATTGGTAGCAAAATTATGCAAATGTATGATGCATGTGTACGGGGTTATAGCCCAATATGCTGGGGATGATTGCTGGATCCCTATTGCTTCAACTAGGGATTGGCAATGCTGACCAGATTCGATGTGTAAGCCAAATCTGTTAGGATGTTGATGTTGGAGTAATCACCAAATTCCTGTGTTCTGTTGGGTAAATTCTAGTTACGCACAACACGCAAGTATACGTGGTCAACAAGTAATAAAGAGTAAGTAAAGTATCGTTCCCACGGAGAATTAACTAACAAAGTTCACCAAGCATTAACCCATAACCCTCTCAGTCTTATTTAAACGAATGATATTATATTTAATATTTAAACTATTGAATTAAATAAACCTAACTATTCCTATAGCGAGACTAGATAATAAAGACCTGAGATTACAATTTCATCTATTGATTCATTTAAATCCATACATTTCATGTTAAGCCAAACTAATTGTACCGGTTTGTTAGTCTAGAACACTAAAGTAAAGTATAGCCATCTTTCAATGCACCATACCCATATCACATATAATCCACAATTGATAGAATACACATGAACACCCACATTACCTAAATCACTATATGTCTATGTGATTTACAAATAATTAGGGTTTAATTCCAAGTTCTCAATTAACTACGAGTGGTGCTTCGGTATATATCTATCCTAAGCACAAATCATACATCCCATCACAACGTAGAATATACAATCACAAGCTATCAAGATCAGATCTAAACCCATACTTCGTCTTTCAAGTTCATATGGGTTATCATAATAATTGATGGCCAATCAACTAAGCAATTAAGCATGAATCTTAATAGACAAATCCATAGAAATCAATAAGGCTAACAATGAAACATATCAGAAATAACTAATCCATATAATCCATTGCAATCTCAGAATAGAAGTTAAGTCATAATTGAATTAATGCTATTATCCACATATTGAAGACACATCATGAGATACAATAAGCAATCAAAGAGAGAATAAGGATAGAGAATTGTAGTGAAAATCTGTTCTCTTGAGCCAAGGTTGAATCTCTAATGATTTCCAATTGCTTCAAGTCTCCAATCCAATCAACTCTAGAAAATACCTACACTAATCTACTCTAATCTACTCTATTCTATTATTGAAATTAAAGAGAGAAGAAGACAATAGCTTCAGCCCCCAAGGGGTGGAATAATGTTTACATGATGAGAATATGTCTAATATATAAGCCCTAATTGAATCCCCCTCTCTGTTACGCTTCAATTGCACTGTTTAATGAAAAGTCAACTTTGGTTAACACCCGAAGTCACGCGGCCGCGCAAGAATTGGCCTAAAGTTGGGCGCGGCCGCGCATAAGTGAAAATCGCGTCTTTTTGCTATCGAAGTCTCATGCCGCCGCAGAATTGCGCGCGCGCGTGCGGCCGATTTCTTTTGCGCAGCAGTGCTCGTAAAATGACCATAACTTTTGATCCGGGAATAGTTAGGGGACCTGCCACCTATCAAATCGAAGATATCGACGAGCTCTACAACTTTCAGTCTTTGATGATTGAGAAATTCTGGCCGAATGAAGGTTGAAATTGGTCTGGAATGGACTGCTATGAAAATGGAGAACCAAAACAGCGAAGTTTTACGTCCGTTGGTACAACGATCATAACTCTTGCATCCGAACTCCGATTAGAGCGAGTCAAGATGTTCCAGAAAGCTATGAAGATGCTCTACAATGTAAGCTAAGTTCCAAACCAACGCATGAAATAAACATGAAAGCCCAAATGATGTCCGGATTGCCTTTTCTTTGCATTTTCTTTACTTTTCATTACCAATAATCGCTCACACCGCTCCCAAACATAATACCTATGAACACAAAATGCATGAAAAGTAACCAAGACACATGAATATAAGCAACTAATTCAAATAAAAGATACCGAATAAGTGTATATAAAATCGACTTATCAAATACCCCCAAACTTAAATCGTTGCGTGTCCTCAAGAAACAACAATGTTAATGCAATCTACATGTTATGCAAGCTACGCTACTATGACAATGAATCCCCAGATTTCCAGTCATGTTAAGAATTCTAGTAAGATATACCTCAGAGAAACATCAAGATTCAAGAACAAAGCATCAAACTAAGCTAAAGGCATAATGACATACAATCAAATAATCCTAACATGCTATAAAGTTGATGTGTGTGTGTGTGATGTGTTCGCAGATAAGCTTGACAAAGGTGAAAATACCACATGCTTTATTGCGTAAGGCAGAAAATTGAAGTTTAAATCAAGAACTGCATATACTAATGAGACATCAACTACTCCAACACATAAATACAAACTAAGGTTCAACAATGGGTTTATTCTGCTTTATTTTTACTCGCGAGGGCGATTTTCGCAATTTCGCGAGGTGTTTATTGATTTTTTATTTTTTTTATATATATAGCGAGTGCGTTTTACGCTCCATCTCACTTTCCATTTCCATTTAAACGAGTGCATTTTACGCTCCATCTCTCTTTCCATTTCCATTTACACGAGTGCGTTTTATGCTCCATCTCGCTTTCCATTTCTATTTACACGAGTGCATTTTACGCTCCATCTCGTCCCAATAGAAAGCATACCCATGTGTTCTCAAAGTTTGAGTATCTATGTTTTCATAGTCTATGTCTACTTTATACACAATTCCATCTTTAAAAACAACATTTTCTACTCAGCATACAAGCATGCTAATCTTAACTAACAAGCAAATAGGAACATTGTCGTGCTACCTGGTAATATCTAAACAGCAAGCATGGGTGATTTTTGCTACTGCAAGTCTCGCGGCCGCGTAGGAATTCGCGCGCCCGCGCGTGGGTGATTTTTTGCTGCAGTGTGCTCTGGTAAAATGGTCATAACGTTTGATCCGGGAAGAGTTATGGGACCTGCCACCTATCAAATCGAAGATATCGGCGAGCTCTACAACTTTCATTCTTTAATGATTGAGAAATTCGGACCGAATGAAGGTTGAAATTGGGCTGGAATGGACAGCTATGAAAATGGCGAACCAAAACAACGAAGTTTGACGTCTGTTGGTACAACGATCATAACTCTTGCATCCGAACTCCGATTAGAGCGATTCAAGATATTCCGAAAAGCTATGAAGATGCTCTACACTGTAAGCTAAGTTCCAAACCTACGCATGAAGTAAACATGAAAGCCCAAATGATGTCCGGATTGCCTTTTCTTTGCATTTTCTCTACTTTTCATTACCAATGATCGCTCATACCGCTCCCAAACATAATACCTACAAAATGAACACAAAATGCATGAAAAGTAACTAAGACACATGAATATAAGCAACTAATTCAAGTAAAAGATACCGAAAAAGTGTATATAAAATCCACTTATCATGTTCTTGATAACGACTTGATCCTGAAGATGTACCGCTTATGTGTAAGAGATCTGTGGGGATAAAGCTTGGTCTGTTTTGAGGATGTGTATAACATATTCCATCATCTATCCTCTTTGATAATATTGACCTTTCCTGGTTGGTATCGCCAGGACATGTCAGGATTCTGTTGGATTTACTGCCAACAACAAATGCTGTCAGGGATGCCTGACCTTTGTTGACGTGTACTTCACCGACATGTGAATCAACGGCTAAAAAGTCTTGTGGGATATACTGTCAAGGTTGTTTGACCTTCGCTGACGTATGAATCAGCGACTGAGGCTCTATGAGTAGAGTATCAAGGTTGCTTGACCTTCGCTATCGTGTAGATCAACAGAGCATTGCGTTGTGACCCCTGCCGAGGAGCCGCTGGGGAATACGAGCAGTTGGGTTTGAAAATCTCTAATAGCTCTAGAGCTCTGATAGGTTTAATCGCTATCGGCTGAAATGACATCAAGGTTGCTTGACCTTCGTTTATATGTGTGTCAACGGCTAAGCATGCATTGTTACTCCCGCCGGAGATATACGTTGTGACCCCCGTCGGGGATCTACTAGGGACTCATGAGTACGTACGCAACTATCGAACATTTCTCAATGCTTCGATGGGTTTACTTGCCATCGGCTGAAATAACGTCAAAGCTGCTTGACCTTCGTTGATAGACACGTCAACAAATGAACGTGTTGTAACCCCCACCGGGGATTTACGTTGTAACCCCCGTCGGGGACATACATTGTAACCCCCGTCGGGGACTCATTTAGGGTAACGACCTTGAGTCGACGGCATCGGACCTGTGCGAGGTATTGCCGGATGTGATTTGTGACAAATGAGATCATTCGCAGGGTATACCTCGTGTTCGGGTGACTACCAATGGGCGATGTACAGATTCAAAGTCTCATCCGAGAAAACCAGGATTGTATGCAGTTTTGCTCAATCGCGTGGCATTTTTATTCTCGATTTGACCTTTCTAGTCCGTAAGAACTCATTTGCAACTCGAACTAGACTGCATCAAGGGTGGGACCCATATAGAAGTGCCGCAGTGCACCCGCCATGATCCGCAGTGAGCTCGCATGCCAATTATGGATCATAAATCCTGCAGGTTAGTCTTCACAACTCACTTTCAACTTGCTTTGCATAGCAAAAACCGCGAGCCATCTTCAGATCTGCTGAGTTCGGGTTAATTTCTACAAATTCTGTCACTATACAAGTATTCTACACTATCCTGGTAACGTATGCATGTATTTTTTTCAAATTTCTATCCGTTGGATTGTGAGTTATCGCACGAAATTCATCTAAACACATAGTAGTGATTATGTATGCATAAAAGACTTGATAAAAAATATTCAACATAGTAAATGTTAGTATTAAACCATGTTGAACATAATGATGTGAAAAAATTTGACTCTTGAGACAGTCAAATTGGCACCTTTTTCTGCTATTTTTTGTCCTATTTGAGGTCCTATTTGAGCAAAGTACTCCTATTATTGAGGTTGGCATTATGCATGATGATTTTGATTTTTAATGCATATATTATGTATATGACTTTGGGGCAGGTGTGCTACTGAATGGCCACCTAAACATGCCTATGTGCATGTGGATAGTCCTATTTTCAAAGGGGACTATGGCAAAAATTTTCCAAATGTAGGCATTGGGTAGTCATGCATTTAACTCTATTATATGTTAAAGTAAATGTATGCATGAATATAGTCATAAATGCATTTAAAAAGCTCCAGGTAAGAAAATACCACACCCTTTCTGAGGTGTTTTGGAGACTTATTGTCCAGATATTATGGATCCGGATCAGCCGAGCAGTTCCTATAGGACCACTTCTGGCGTACGGCGGAGGGCTTCCGAAGTGCCTCGTCCCCGTTCTTGTCAGACAACCTCATCGGTTGGTGGAGGCCGTGATTCGTCCTATCCGGGTAGATGTGTCAGACGTTGAGGATGAGGAGGTGGATATTCTAATGGAGGATCACGTTCCTGCTGCACATGTCCCTGTAGGGAGCTTCCGAACATTCAGGTGGCAAACCTAGAGTTGATGGGTGATTTGAGCAGACATCCATCGATGTACTTGCATGCTAACGAGGTATGGCGTTAGACTTTGATCTTCCTTCTTTCCTATTGATGAGGATTGAAGGGTTTTGATGTTGATCTGCATTTCATGCAGTTCCGGTTTTACGACCTCGAGGGAACCTGGGTTTAGCATTCACTCCATGTACCAGCGCTTCATCCCGACTACGAGTAGCAGTAGTGCATGAGTGGGGATTCAGGCATTCTTCTCCACCCTTCCCGTCCGCATCCTTGGGGTTACCTCAAGGCATTGTCTGAGCGATGGTTTCATCAGACTCAGTCACTCTATTTGCTGGATTGCGAGGTGATGATGACGCCTATGGACTGGCAATTTATCACAGGTATGGAGTTTGGATGGGAGTCGATGCCTTGCATGGCGAATATCACCCCTACTACCGTCCGATCCTTACTAGGAGTTCCGTCGGAGGCGCTCAAAGGTAGAACTGTCCGTTCAGGTCCTTTTAGCGTAGATGCTATGAGTGGGCTTTTGAGTGAGCCCATGCCTGATGATGTCAGAATCAGGGATCACGTTTTGCGACGATTGTTCCTGATGATCATTTGAGACTGTTTCATAGCAGATAACTCTTCCACGGTATCCTTTGTTTTGATCAACGCCACACGTGATGTTGACCATATTAGAGAGTATGATTGGGGTTCCTATACCTTTGCCTATTTCCTCTAGGGCATGCGCATGCGCTCACAAGGTTTGACTGAGGCTTAGCTGGAATTTTACCCATTTCTGCTGGTGAGTATTTCTCTTGTCTTTTCCCATTCATAGGTTAAGAGTGTTTACTGATAGTAGATGTTTTGCCATTGTGTTGGCAGTTTTGGGCCTCTGAGAGGCTCCCATGTTTGCGTCCTATGAGTGTGTTAGGTTTAGATACCTATCCACGAGGACGACGATGACACCATTCTATTTTGCCGGAGGTCCCTGTAGCTGAGGGATTCACTCACTGCCGTATGTAGCTGGAGTTGCTGATGGCGGGTACCATTACATGGATTCCCTATTCAGGGGAGCATTTGACCATCGGCTTTGAGGATGGACATCCGACCGGAGTCGAGTATTTGATTTCCACCAGGAGAGTTTCTCTGTTCACTGATGGAGGCTGGGAGCTCAATTTAGGAGAGCGTTCTATTAGGAGCACCACAGGGAAGATCCGTGTACTGATCTTGCCTCCTGCCAATCGTCATTGGCCCGTATCACAGTCACTCGTCACTGATATCCCATTGTTGGGGGTTGACGGTTTTGCATTATCAGAGTGTCCATGTACTCAGGAGACGTTCCAGCGGTGGTGGTCCCCTCGTACTATTGGATCCCAGTCCCGCGCCACACAGTTTATGGGGGATATGGTTCTAGGATCTTTGATAATGACGGATTGGGTAGCTTATGTCCGAGCTCCGACTCATATGACCCAGATTGATAGCTTGACCCGACAGTTGGATCAGGCACATATATTTATACGGCATTTGGGCAGAGATCCAACATAGGCGGAGTCATTTGTTCCTTCCAGCTCAGGCGCTGGCACCTCAGACGACCCATTCGGTTTTGTCGGCGCAGATCCTCCTCTTCATAGGCCTGACATCCCTGTCGATAGAGATCCAGTGACTCAGGAGGAGTTACATCAGGTGGACAGGATTGAGGACGTAGACATCGAGACCCTAGTTTTCTTATGATGTATATTCTCGTTATATCTTTTGATAGGCCTCTGTTAGAAATTGGGAGGCTATTCCCCATTCTCGCTATATCTTTTGATAGGCCTCTATTAGTAGTAGGGCGGCTGTGCCCCATTTCCCTATATTTGTAGCTGTACAGAGATGATGTATTAGATGATGATATACTTAGGAATGTATGCACCGTCTTTTTATTCCCTATATCATATTGCCATCCATTATCTATTATGCATGTATCATGTTATGCATATGTATGTATGTCCAGAGATATTCGGCATTGACCCCTGGATGGTCTTATGACACGGCCTGCACAAATGTCTTCCTCGACAGTTAGCCGTATAAATCATACCCCACCATCATTGGTGGCATTGGGTATGCGATCGTGGTACGACAGCATGTCACCACCAAATAGGGTGACCAGAGAGATCGATTCAACATACCATACCATGACTTTATTGCTTTTTCAAGTTCCCCGCAGGTTTGTAGACGGATGCTAGAGCATTCACACCGGACAGGCGAGTATTCGATTTGGCACCCATGAGTTGACTCTACCGGAGGAGTATACACGTTTGACGATCTTGCCGCTTTTGTGAGACCTTACGTGCATTTGGCTTTGGGAGACATGAGTAGAGCGATTCACGATCGCTGCCGTGATTGCGGGCGGCAGAGTGAGTAGTGCAGACGAAATGACATTTAGCCATGTGATATCACAGCGTTTTCTGGATGACAGATTTGGCTCAGAGGATAGCTACTCACGACATTCCGGGGATTTCACCGCACCGAAAAACCATTGGCATTTGGCCAGGGTTGATGTACTGATGCTATGCGTACTGTCTTATGTCTATATGCCACGATATATGGACGAGATAGACATTGGTGTCATTATGGCTGTGAGAGCTCTTAGAGAGGGTCGCACCATTGTACCTATGATTGTAGTAGAGACCCTGCGGTCGGCATCCTATTGTTGCACGTATCCTACAGGAGTGTCCACTGGGAGTTCGGTCATGTTGTACATGTGGTTTATGTCACACTTGAGACCGGTTAGTACCCTTAGACGACATGGATATTGCTTCACCCATGATGTGGCCATGTCATACTCCTTTCAGCCGTCGGAGTGTACAAATGCTCTGTCTTGGTCCACATTTTTGGCAGATATCAGAGATCCATTCAGCATATTGCCGTACTCGGGGCTTTGCTCACCATACAGCTTCATTACTCACGCTCCGGGCATGGATTTTCTCCCTCTGGCTGGCTTGAGGGGCGTGACTACTTATCACCCACTGGCCGTGATGTCGTAGTTTGACCAGTTCCAGGATTTCTATCCTTTTGATAGGGCGATAGGTCAGCGTTCAGCTTCGCGATATCTCTCAGCAGAGGACCGATCCCTTGTGTATGCTTGTTGGGATCAGCGTGAGAAAGTTACTTTTTCTGTTAGTCATCCAGATAGTTCTGCAGAGTATTCCGCATGGATGGAGACAGAGATTTTGTTGGCTGCAGCAGTATCTGTAGTACCGGATAGCGAGTCAGACGATGCAGAGCCCATGGAGGACATTGATACCTACATTGAGGAGGAGCCCGTTGCTGGGTTGCCAGCATTTCTTCCGGATTCTCCTAGTACCAGTACTATTGTGATTCAGCACTCGGCACAGTACTTATAGCAGAGTCTTCATCTGATGACCTTTGAGAGAGATCATGCTCGATCTATGATGTTGACTGCCCTTGAGGGGAGAAACGTAGCTATTAGAGAGAGACGAGGCATTAGATCGCAGAGATGCCGCTATTGTTGAGCGGGATGAGGCTAGATTAGCCAGAGATGCAGTGATAGTTGAGCGGAATAGTGCTATATCTGACCGGGATGTAGCCGTCACAGATAGTACTGCAGTGAGGTCCCTTACCACTGGCATAATCGCAGAGATGAGCGCATATATTGATGATCATATGGTCACCATGAAGATGGCTGCAGATCTGTTGGATCGTGTGGATATTCTCGTACAAGAGACCACAACTTCACCTCCTTCCTCTAAGAGGGACGTCATGTTGGGCTTGTTAGCTCCCATATACCCTGACTTGTAGATGAGCTTGTATTTACCTGCACAGACTAGCTTAGCCATTTTGTCATGTATAGCTTATATCAGATATATATCAAACAAAGATTATATATGACAAGGAAATATATTTTTGGATCACTTCCCTTTTAGTTATGCCTTGCTATTTGCTTGATATTTTGCCTGCTGCTTCAGGGCTTGTGGTCTTGATGTATTCGAAATTCCTCCTGGGTGGATGGAAATTAAGTTATCTCTGGATAGTACAGAATGGATCATCGATCTCTGTGTATCCCTACCATCTTCGGTGTCTTGGGACTGGTTTATGGGTGAAAATGTGGAGAGGAGTATGGCTTTCCTCTCTGAGATTGACCGCACCACAAATTTTCGCCAGCACTTCTATTTAGGAGAAGCCTGGTTAATTCCACCTCTTATGGATTGGTGTTGCTCTTCAAGGTATGACCGCATCTTTGATGGTCGCCGAATCTCCTATTTGGGAGGAGTTCAGGTAATTCCATCCCTTTGGTCTGAAGCCAAATGAAATGTAGTGTATTGAAGGATGATCCCGCATTCAATTGACAAGGGTTTGTGTTTTGGTAGGGGGCGAGACCGCACCATGAATGGCTACCTACGCACTCCTATTGAAGAGGAGATCAGGTCTGCGTAGTTCGAACCTGGTGTAAGAGGTTCAATGATGTATATGGCAGAAATGGTGTAGGAATGTTTTTGGTTGTTTTTGTTTTTGTAAGGGTAGAAATGTTTTTGTTGTTTTTGTTTTTGTAAGGGTAGAAATGTTTTTGTTGTTTTTGTTTTATTGCGACCGAGCCATATGAAATGGTTGCATACGTACTACTATTGAATAGGAGATCAGGTCGACGTAGTTCGCCCCTCAAGGCGAGAAGAAAAGCGTAATCCCATGTGTAGGTCAGAGTGCAGGGAGGAGAAAGTTTAATCCTAGGTTGAGGACAAAATGCAGGTATGAGAAGTTTGATCCCAGGTATGGGTAGCCAAACTGCAAATGCAAGAGGTTCAATCCGCGGTGGGATGACCTAAGTTGTAGGAACGCAAAGGAGAAAACCAGGCTTCTGGCTTGAAATGTATGTTTCCCTAAGGGACAAAGTGTAAGAAAGTTGTAGGTGGTAAAGGGTTAAAGAACCGGAATGACTGGTGACCTGATGATTATGCACCAGGGTGTTTGCGAATTACTCAGACATAGTACCGTTTCACGGCATCTGAGTTGATGAGTTGTGGAAATTCATCGCCGTCCATTTCTTGCAATCTGAGAGCGCCTCCTGTCAATACTTCTTTGACAACAAACGGGCCTTCCCAGTTAGGAGCAAATTTTCCTTTAGCCTAATCTTGGTTGTCAAGAATTTTCTTCAAAACCAAGTCATGTTGTTTAAACTGCCATAGCCGGACTTTTTTGTTGTAGGATCTGGCGATCCTTTGTTGATATAACTGACCATGGCAGATAGCCGCGGTTCACCTTTCGTCTATTAGAGACAATTGGTGATACATGTCTTGTACCCATTGGTCTTCATCCAGCTGAGCGTCTATCAACACTCTGAGGGATTCCATTTCAACTTCTATAGGGAGTACTGCTTCCATCCCATAGGTTAATGTGTAGGGGGTTGCTCCAGTGGAAGTACGCATTGAGGTTTTGTAGGCTAACAGAGTCAGAGGCAATAGGTGAAAGTAGTATGCACACAAGCCAATCATGTTTGATGATAAAGCATATACTTTGTAACAATCTTATTCATTTATTAATAAAAAGTATTAATTTATTAAAGGCTTTTAATTATCTACATGATGCTGTTTTATAATATGTGATAAACCCATAGTTTTAAGCAATGCTTTTAGAATAATGATGATGATCATTCTAATGAGATCTAAATTCTTAGAAAGCTTAAAACTAAAATAGTTCCCAATCATTGGATTACTAAATTGGGGATTAGTGAATCCGGATAGATTGGTACATACGTTGCTTGCTCATTGGATGAGGATGATTGATCTCATGATCATTTGTGTGGAGACACTAAAGCAAGTATGTAGGTGCTTATTAGAGAATAAGTTCATCGAACGTGGCTCGCTAAGGAATACCTAATGGAGTTTTATTTATTCGTCAATAGGAATTCTGTAGTGATAGTAGTACAAGTGATCCTTGGACTTGAGATCATCATAGTATCTTGTGTATGATGAGTTATACTTTGACTTATTCCTTAAGACCCTTAGGGTATATCAAAGGGTATGCTTGGGTATAATAATTTGTACATGGAGATAATGTATGATCAATAAAGAATCTACCACTTCTAATAAAAGAAGAGAAATGTCCTATGTGATTCGATAAATGACAACCCCCAAAGAGTCTTGGTTAAGGCGTAATGAAATTAGAAAGGAGTTTCTAATTTGCATTATCCTGAGTTGTGCATTTAAGAGTCGAAATACATATAATTAAATAAAATAAGACTTGACAAAGAATTCCATGCCTTATATTTAATTGGGACATCAGATGGTGGAAGGATTGAATTGTATTTAAGAACTATTTACTCAAAGGTTCTTTAATGATTAAGTGTGAAATCTATATTATCCGGAAAGTCGTTGATCGCTAGGGAGGCTTATCCCTATTGTAGAATAAATATTATTTAAATAAATTAATTGTTTAATTTATTTATTTAAATAAGATTAGAATTGTTCTAATTGATTTATTCACAACCAGTTTAATATGGAGAACCTAAAGGGTCACACCATAAAAGGAAGAATAATTATTTAAGAAGTTAATGGCATAATCGTAATAATATAGTTAAGTATATTTAATTTAATCTATAGTGATAGAATAAATTAAATAGCTTAATATTTATTATTTAATATTTGGAAATATTAAATATAAATTAATAAGATGAGTCTTATTAATATTATTACAATTATTATTATTTTAATTTCTAAAAGAGTTTAGGAATTAATTTAATATAAGTACTCTCATTTATTCCTAATTGGATTAGGAAGGAAAATTAGTTAAAGGAGTTTAATTAATTATCCCTAATAAGATTAGGGAGCCTAATTAATTAAAAGAATTTAATTAATTAAATAAAACCCAATTTCTTAATTGTTAAGGAGGGTTGCCCACATCAATAAATAAGAGGAGTCTTATTATGGGTGGTATGGGTTGTTGACTTTAACAACTACGTAATAATTCCAAGTTGTTGGGAGTATGCCTTTTCTATAGAGATAGAAAAACTAGGGTTTAGCCAACCACCCTTCTTCTTGAATTTTTATTCTTCCTTGGTGGATCACCTCTAGAGGCCAAACACTTGAGTGGCTAACGTTGATCAAAGGAAGGAACCAAACCCGGTGGATTCAAGTTGAACGCGAAAGGATTTGGAGGTGAACTTGTACCTGAGGAAGCTCGATCTTCAAGGGTATGATTTTATTCTTTATCTTTTTGTTTAATTAATAATTATGCATAAAGGATGATCCGGGTATATGGTTTGTAAATTTTTTAAACTCTGAATTTTACACGCTTCCGCACTTTTATGCAATTTGATTGCGTTATGAATATTACAAACCTAACAATAGGTCAGGCCAATCTTTGTGGTTGGCGGACATCTTTTGCATAATCTTCTTGATGTTTTTGTTAGCTGCTTCAACAGCACTGTTCATCTTCGGACGATAGATGACAGAGTTGAGATGTTTGATGTGGAATTTACTGCATAAATCCTCCATCATTTTGTTGTTGAGGTTCTTGGCATTGTCTGACACAATCACCTCTGGTTGTCCATATCGACAAACGACATTGTTTTTGATGAAAGCAATGATAACTTCTTTAGTAACCCTTGTGATGCCCCCAAAATAGGTATACATCACCTATTTTGAGTCATCAAATACATGGTACAGAATACAAATACAACTTAATTATACAACTGTCGTGTAAAGTACAACAAAACATAAGCTGTGAGTTTTAATACAAATATTGTCGTCTAGACAATATTCAAACTCAAATTCAATATTATTACATTTATTTTCCACTATTTTACTGAATAGTGAGGACTACTAATGCTATCATCCGTCCGCCACTTCGCTCCTCGACTAGTCCCTACCACGTTCTCATTTCAAGAGAACAATAAAAGTAAAAGGTGAGCTCAACTAGCCCAAAGAGGAAATATTATGACTAAGATAATGCGTAATATATTATCGTTAGCCTTCAATGTTGTTAAACCGATACAATATAACAACCATCAAGTTTAACTGCAGCGGAACAAACAATCCATTAAAAGAGTCAAGTAGAGAATAAAATCTACTATCTTTTATGATTTAAAAGGTTTTTCATCACTTTTATCATTGGGACTCAGCTTAATAAATAATCCACATCATCGAATCACCCCTGCACTACGGCCAAGGATATTCTTTAGTATCACGACCATAATTATCCATGCACTACGGGCCAAGAATATTTGTGTATTCAATAATGATCATGATCATGCCAACAACTGTCCATCAATGCACTATGGCCAATGAGGAATTTTACCACATCATTAGTAACATTACGGTCATGATTACACCAAATAATCCCTGGTCATAATCATACCAAGTCCATCTATGCACTATAGGCCACAGATGACTTTCAACAAAATATAAACATTAGGATGATAACAATGATATAAGAATTCAATAAAACAAGTTCAAGAATTATTTTATCCAGGAACTAATAATGTCCAAATTGTCAACATGATACTGCTTTGTAGAGTAAAATTTAAGAATGCTCAGAAGAATATTTCCATGAAAAGATATTGGATGAAGCTTAAATATCAAGGATATTCCACTAATTTCATGGAGTATGAAGTCAAAACTTTAATCAATCGAGTATAATAAGGAATGGAAAACAAAAGAAATCACCGGGCATGCGATAGGATCGCACAAGCAAAAGTTATTCCAATAGAATAATAAATAACGGAATCAGTCCCCAGAAAACGCATGCATGTGATATTCCAATAGAATAATAAATAACGAAATCGTGTCCCGCCAGTAAAACGCATGCATACGATGATATTCCAATGTAATAATAAAGATTTTAATCAAGTCCCCGTAAAACGCATGCATATGATATTCCAAATGTAATAATAAAGACGGAATCAGTCCGACGTAAAACGCACGCACGAAAGATATATTCCAATGTAATAATAAAGGCGGAATCAGTCCCACAGAAACGTATGCATGGTGATATTTCAACAGTAATAATAAAGATGGAACCAGTCCCCGTCGAACTAATGTATGTAATGTTCCAACAGAATGATAAAGAATGGAACAATGTAAGAATTTCACCAAGTATAGGGTAGCCCACGATACAAAAGTTATTCCAATGTAATAATAAAGAATGGAATAATGTAAGTTCTCTTCATGGATAAGAAAGAAATAATACTCCCTACCTTAGAAAAACTGGATACTGGAATAGTGAGGTAGCAAATTTCTCTTCTTCTTTCTATAATTTCTCTCTATAATAATCACTCTAAAGCTTTTGTGAATTGGTGAGAAATGAAGGAAGAATGAGCTTCTATTTATAGAATTATATAGTTTCGATAATTGCACGTTTTGGGACTCGAAAAATTATAGTACAATACCTCCAACTTTTCCTTTATTTATAATTTAGTCATGGAAGTATTATCAAACTTGCACCACCTCCCCTAATAGTAAATAATGTGATTCAATAGTAAATTATGTGAATCAATAGTTCTAGACATATGAAAATACGAATTACAAAGATAGTACCTCCATCTATACCTCCATTTTAACTTAGTCATGCAAGTATTATCAATCTTGCACCAACTCCCCTAATAGTAACAAGAATGTGAAACAATAGTATACACATGTGAACAAATAGTTATAATCATGTGAAATAATAACAATCAATTGCTCATTTATCCTGGTTAAATTCGATTGGTCAATATAACCTCCAGACATCAATTATTATCGAAATAATTATCGATTTTCACTAACACAAATAATTCCAACACAATGAAACCATTTTTATCAAAAATATAAATTTTGAAATTTCAAAGTTTGACTTTTCCCGAAAAAGTAAACTGTTGACTTTTTGACCAAATAGTGAATTCCAGAAAATTTTGTGTTTATAGACTTTTTTTACTAATTTCTGAAAGTAGTATGCACACAAGCCAATCATGTTTGATGATAAAGCATATACTTTGTAACAATCTTATTCATTTATTAATAAAAATTATTAATTTATTAAAGGGTTTTAATTATCTACATGATGTTGTTTTATAATATGTGATAAACCCATAGTTTTAAGCAATGCTTTTAGAATAATGATGATGATCATTCTAATGAGATCTAAATTCTTAGAAAGCTTAAAACTAAAATAGTTCCCAATCATTGGATTACTAAATTGGGGATTAGTGAATCCGGGTAGATTGGTACATACGTTGCTTGCTCATTGGATGAGGATGATTGATCTCATGATCATTTGTGTGGAGACACTAAAGCAAGTATGTAGGTGCTTATTAGAGAATAAGTTCATCGAACATTGGCTCGCTAAGGAATACCTAATGGAGTTTTACTCACTCGTCAATAGGAATTCTCAGTAGTGATAGTAGTACAAGTAATCCTTGGACTTGAGATCATCATAGTATCTTGTGTATGATGAGTTATACTTTGACTTATTCCTTAAGACCCTTAGGGTATATCAAAGGGTATGCTTGGGTATAATAAGTTGTACATGGAGATAATGTATGATCAATAAAGAATCTACCACTTCTAATAAAAGAAGAGAAATGTCCTATGTGATTCGATAAATGACAACCCAAAGAGTCCTTGGTTAAAGCGTAATGAAATTAGAAAGGAGTTTCTAATTTGCATTATTTGGAGTTGTGCATTTAAGGATCGAAATACATATAATTAAATAAAATAAGACTTGACAAGTAATTCCATGTCTTATATTTAATTGGGACATTGTATGGTGGAAGGATTGAATTATACGAAGAACTATTTACTCAAAGGTTCTTTTATGATTAATGTTGAAATCTATATTATCCGGAAAGTCGTTGATCGCTAGGAGGCTTATCCCTATTGTAGAATAAATATTATTTATTTAAATAAATTAATTGTTTAATTTATTTATTTAAATAAGATTAGAATTGTTCTAATTGATTTATTCACAACCGATTTAATATGGAGAACCTAAAGGGTCACACCATAAAAGGAAGAATAATTATTTAAGAAGTTAATGGCATAATCGTAATAATATAGTTAAGTATATTTAATTTAATCTATGGTGATAGAATAAATTAAATAGCTTAATATTTATTATTTAATATTTTAGAAATATTAAATATAAATTAATAAGAGGAGTCTTATTAATATTATTACAATTATTATTATTTTAATTTCTAAAAGAGTTTAGAAATTAATTTAATATAAGTACTCTCATTTATTCCTAATAGGATTAGGAGGGAAAATTAGTTAAAGGAGTTTAATTAATTATCCCTAATAAGATTAGGGAGCTTAATTAATTAAAAGAATTTAATTAATTAAATAAAACCCAATTCCTTAATTGTTAAGGTGGGTTGCCCACATCTATAAATAAGAGGAGTCTTATTATGGGTGGGGGGGTTGTTGACTTTTACAACATACGTAATAATTCTAATAGTTGGGAGAGTACGCTCCTTTTCTATAGAGATAGAAAAACTAGGGTTTAGCCAACCACCCATCTTCTTGGATCTTTCTTCTTCCTTGGTGGATCACCTCTAGAGGCCAAACATTTGGGTGGCTAACGTTGATCAAAGGAAGGAACCAAACCCGGTGGATTCAAGTTGAACGCGAAAAGGATTAGAGGTGAACTTGTACCTGAGGAAGCTCGAATCTTCAAGGGTATGATTCTTGTTCTTCATATCTTTTCGTTTAATTAATAATTGTGCATAAAGGGTGATCCGGTATATGGTTTGTAAAAATTTTAAACTCTCGATTTTTACATCGTTTCCGCTTATTTTGCAATTTGATTGCGTTTCATGAATATTACAAACCTAATAAAGGGCATCGAGCCAAACCTTTATGTAAATTATTAATTGTTTTAATTTAATATCTATATTGATATGTGTTTAGAACAATTTAATTGGGCATAATTTTATTGTATAAAATTTAATAAAAATAAAAAATAAAAAATAAAAAAAGGAGCCGATGTTTTTTCCCAAAACCGCGTGGCCACGTACTAATTTTTTTTTTCTCTTGCACGGATTGGCATGTAATTGTTTCAAGCATGCACGTGCTTCACTTTAAAAGAAAATCGTGGGTAACAGATTGTCTAGGATAACATGCACGGAAGTGATTCAAGCATGCACGAAAATCAAGGAATTTTTATATATATATATATATATATATATATATATATTTAAATACAACAGCAGCAAAATTTCGAAATGATTATCCTGGATCTTCAAGGGAATTCCTGGAGTTAGTTACTATATATTGATATGATTACTTATTTGAAATGGGCCACGTGAATTCTCTTCTTTTTTTAAAGGAAGGTTAGGATATATATATATATATATATATATATATATATATATATATATATATATATATATATTATTTTAATTATTTTATAATTAAAATAAAAGTTTATTTTAATCTTAAAATAAAAGGTTTATTTTAATATTAAAATAAAAGAGTTTATTTTAATTTTAAAATTAAATTTCATTTTAACTAATTAGAGTTGAAATTGGATTATATTTTTCCTTAAATAAAGGAGTTTATTTAGATATGAAATAAGATTTCATATTATTCAAAATAAAAGAGTTTATTTGTGAATAGGAAAGAGAATCCTAATTTCGTTAAATAAAGGAGTTTATTTAGATATGAAATATGATTTCATATTATTCAAAATAAAAGAGTTTATTTGTGAATAGGAAAGAGAATCCATGTTTCCTTAAATAAAGGAGTTTACTTAAATATGAAATAAGATTTCATATTATTCAAAATAAAGGATTTTATTTGTTAATAGGAAAAGAATTCGTGTTTTTTAATAATTTTTTTTTTATATATATGGAATTGGATTTCATAATTAATTAAAATAAAGGAGTTTATTTTGATTAAAATTTTGATTAAAATAAAATAGTTTATTTTATTCAAAATTGGATAAATTAAAATAAAATAGTTTTATTTTGATTTAAATTTGGATTAAAATAAAAGAGTTTATTTTAATTCAAAAATAGATTTTATACTAACTAAATTTGCCCATTAAATGATATCAATATATATATTGAATGTTTATTATTCATTAGATGAATGTTATTTATTGATGCATATGGTGATGTGTATGATAATAAATGGGATTGATTATAGACTATTGACCAATGTGATTGGATTTTATTTTAGTTGGATGCATGAATGTATGGGTTTTATTAAATGGGGTCACAGCGTACTCGCCTTCTCTAATTTTTTCTTAATGTAAATTCTATCTTCCTCCTATGTACTTTCCTCGATCACGATCAAGGTTTCTATTTATTTTAAAATAGTTTTGTAATAGGAATAGTTAGAATTAATTTTGAAAAATTGGAGATCAAGAAGCAAGGAGCGCTTGAAGACCTGGATTTGTAATGGAGCCAGGGTTTAAATGTAATAGTTATATTTAAATATTATTTCTTGCACCCCTAGGGTTTGACCTTTTGGTTCACTTGGTGGCTCTAGTGAACCAAACTAGAATAAAAGTCCATAATCAATCCGAGTAGAATATAGTATTCTATATGTGCATGCTTATACTATATATATTATATATTATGCAAACATGCTTCGCATGTTCATTAATACGACGCGTATTTTATATATATATATAATGCTGCGCTAAACAAGATGAGACAAATTAATAACAAACCCTCAATTTTTAAATTAAGTCCTAAGCGTTGCTCAAAGATATTTGGAATATCGAACGCCGCTTTCTAGCATGATAAAATTAATAGAGTATTAAATATTTATTATGAGTTTGTTGTGTCACCACAAGGCAAGTATTAAGAATTTAAGATGTTAATTTATCACATTTGATGCTTATAAAGAAAATTGAACAATATTGTTTTTGTCAGTGTCACCACAAGGATGATATTTTTCTTTTTGAATATATGGAGTGCTAGGTCGGACTTAACTTGGATAATTTTGATTCGGATGTGCCACCACTTGATCAAAATAATCTAAGAGGCAAAAGAAAAGGAGTTGGATAGTTGATGTAATTGACAAAAGTTGTCTACCTATTTATTTATATATAGTTTGTTGTGTCACCACAAGGCTATATACATTTGAAATGGGATCCTTATTCTCACTAGCAGATCTTTAATTAGATTTTGCTGAACTATATATATTGAGGGTAATATAGTTTGAAGAAAATAGTGGGAGATACCAATTTAAAACAAGACCTAATTTATTTTGGTAATTAATAAAAGAATGTATGTTAAAATGTTGTTAATTACAAATTCATTTACGGAATTTTACAATGTCTAAAATTACTATCATCGCTGCGAAGCATATTAGATGCTAAATTAAGGCATCAATTAAACGGATTGGTTAAGGAATTTGAGAATAGTTTTCATAGCTGAAAAGCTATCTTATGTCCTTAATACGCCTATCCCTGCAATGGTTGTAGACAATGCCTCTGAGGAAGAGATTGCTACTTTTAGAAAGTGGCAAGATGATGCACTGTTGGCTCAATGCATCATGCTCGCATCCATGAGTAACGAGCTTCAGCGTCAGCATGAAACTATGGATGCTCCTACTATATTCCGCACATCAAGTAGTTGATGGTGAGGAAAGTAGGACCGATAGATATCCAGATATCTAAGGAGCTCTTCCGATCTAGAATGGCCAATGGCACAATAGTACACATAAAAAGTTCTTAACATAATCAATTTGATTGATCAATTAGACAACCGGTTTTGTCATGGATGGAGAGTTGAGCCAAGATTTGACCTTGCACTCACTCCCGGACTCCTTTCACAATTGTTGTGAATTTTTCATATGAACAAGCTAGATATCAGCCTCGCTGATTTGCTTAACATATTGAAAAATGTTGAGAGTCACTTTCAACCAAGAAAGATCAAGTCTTCTTGGTAGGGGCCAAAGGATCTTCAAAAGAAGAACGATTCAAAGAAGGTAAATAGAAAGGCATAAACAAAGGATAATAAGAACAAAATCGACACGGATAGCAAAGGAGTTTGCTTCCAATCGCAATAAGCATGGATTAATCGGAAAGAAATCGCGAGAAGCACCTTGCGGTTGCTAACCAAAGAAGCTCAATGAAGTTTTGTTATAAATACAATTTTGTTCAAGATTTAAAATAAATTTTCTTTAAGTCAAGGTTCTACTTGGATATTGGATATCGACTTTGGTTATCATAAATATATATTTATGAATGGACCAAGAAGAAGTAGAAAGCTAAACAAAGATAAATAATCTTATGTATGGGAAATGAAGCAAAGGTTGCTACATTAGCCATAGAAACTTATAGTTTAGCAATGCCTACGGGCAAGTCTATTAAGTCAATAAGTTGTTATTGTATTCCAGTTCTCGTTGGAAACATTATTTCTATTTTATTGTTGGACAATGAAATCTTTGGTATTATAATTAAGAACAATTGTTGTTCTATTTATAATAATAATGTTTTGTATAGGACTGGAATATCACTTAATGGATTTAGTATACTTGACTTACGTGAAAATAATTTTACAAATTGAACAAACTAGTATAAGAAAAGGAGATGATCATTCAAAGAGTTGAATGTGTGTATTTGCTGAAATACAAGTGTGAATTATTTGAAAGGTTCAAAGAATTCAAAAGTGAAATAAATTGGCAAAGTATTTGGATTCTTTGATAGGATCAAGGAAGGAATACTTGTGCAATAAGTTTCTAGATCATCTCAAATGATTTTCTCATAATGGACGCCTCTCGATACATAATAATTGATTGATGTATCTGAAAGGAAAAATTTTACCTATTTGAACATGGTGCGATCCATAATGATTTTACCGACATTCCAAAGATCCTTCAGGTCATGTCCTAGAAATGGTTGCATATCTACGTAAAAAAGGTAACCTCAAAATCCAAATTTCAAGACTCCATAAAAGTTATGGACATGGAGGATTCCTAATCTTAAGTATGTTAAGATAAGTGGTTGTCCAACTTATATGAAATGGTTTCAAAGGATAAGCTTGGGAAAAAATTTTACAAGTGTCGATTTGTGGGACATCCTAAAGTAAGTTTAGGGTATATGTTCTATAATCCTACTTAGTAAAAGGTGTTTATTGCGAAACACGCTGCCTTCTAAGATAAATGTGTTTATCATTGAAGGGGCTAGTGGGAGGATAATAGATCTTGAAGAGTTCAAGAACCACAAAATACTATAAGTCAAATAAGAGGAACCTCAGTAGATAGATCTATTTTACCACAACCAATCGTAAATCTAGAATAGTCTACCAAGATACCTAGGAGGTATGGATTCATCATGGATGATGATGATGAGGTACGATCATAGAAGATGATGATCTAGAGTTACATACGATGAGGTAAGAGTTATAGTGTGTACAAAAGGGTCAGTGGGAGCGTCGTGACATTCCTAGTATTATATGTTGATATACTACGGATAAGGAATGACATACTAATGCTACAATCAGTAAAGATAAAGTGATCTAAACATTCCTCCACGAATGATTTGGGAAGAGTATCTTAATTGGGGATAAAATCTATATAGATAGATACAAGAGGATACTCGACTTAACCCAAGGAACGCATATTCATTTGATGCTAAAGTCGTTTAGCATGGCAAGCTCCAAGAGATGTTTCATGTTGATGAGCCATGGAGTGTATCTCTCTTAATAGTCCCCACAAACTATTAAAAGAAGAGAGATCGCATGAGTGACAATCATGTATGCAATGAAATATAAGAGACCTGATGTTGATCAGTCATATTATGGAGAAGTTCACTATGAGTCAGTGAAAAATATCATAAAGTGCTTAACCGGCACTAAGGATGTGATCATATTCATGGTGGGTCCAAATTAAAACTAGAGGGCTAATGAGACTCAAGTTTTTCGATGCACTAAGATGATGGAAAATCCACTTTAAGGTAAAGCGTTATCTTGAACAAAAAGGTGCAATGAATTGAAAGGTTCCAAACAGTGAAAGAGTTTCTTTGGTTTAGTGATAAAGAAAAAGTATATAGCTGTAAATGAAGCTGCAAGTTGATTGTTTGGATGATAAGTTCATTACAGAACTAGGAATAGTTCCTAAGTCTCATCTTGGATCAAAACATGTGTTGTGGCACTTTCATTTAATTATAAGTATCATTGAAAGATGGGAAATCACTATAGAGATGGTGGACTCTCAAGAACAACATTACATATCCATTAACTAAAGCTTATCCAACAGCAGGATAATCGTCACTTAGAGAAGAAGAGTATAAGATACCATGACGATTGGCTTTAGTGCAAGTGGGAGATTGAAAGTAGTATGCACACAAGCCAATCATGTTTGATGATAAAGCATATACTTTGTAACAATCTTATTCATTTATTAATAAAAAGTATTAATTTATTAAAGGGTTTTAATTATCTACATGATGTTGTTTTATAATATGTGATAAACCCATAGTTTTAAGCAATGCTTTTAGAATAATGATGATGATCATTCTAATGAGATCTAAATTCTTAGAAAGCTTAAAACTAAAATAGTTCCCAATCATTGGATTACTAAATTGGGGATTAGTGAATCCGGGTAGATTGGTACATACGTTGCTTGCTCATTGGATGAGGATGATTGATCTCATGATCATTTGTGTGGAGACACTAAAGCAAGTATGTAGGTGTTTATTAGAGAATAAGTTCACTGAACGTGGCTCGCTAAGGAATACCTAATGGAGTTTTACTTGCCTGTCAATAGGAATTCCTGTAGTGATAGTAGTACAAGTAATCCTTGGACATGAGATTATCATTGTATCTTGTGTATAATGAGTTTTACTTTGACTTATTCCTTAAGACCCTTAGGGTATATCAAAGGGTATGCTTGGGTATAATAAGTTGTACATGGAGATAATGTATGATCAATAAAGAATCTACCACTTTAATAAAAGAAGAGAAATGTCTATGTGATTCGATAAATGACAACCCAGTAGTCCTTGGTTAATGCGTAATGAAATTAGAAAGGAGTTTCTAATTTGCATTATTTGAGTTGTGCATTTAAGGATCGAAATACATATAATTAAATAAAATAAGACTTGACAAGAATTCCATTTCTTATATTTAATTGGGACATTGTATGGTGGAAGGATTGAATCAGTACAAGAACTATTTACTCAAAGGTTCTTTTATGATTAATGTTGAAATCTATATTATCCGGAAAGTCGTTGATCGCTAGGGAGGCTTATCCCTATTATAGAATAAATATTATTTATTTAATTAAATTAATTGTTTAATTAATTTATTTAAATAAGATTAGAATTGTTCTAATTGATTTATTCACAACCGATTTAATATGGAGAACCTAAAGGGTCACAATTCATAAAAAGGAAGAATAATTATTTAAGAAGTTAATGGCATAATCATAATAATATGTTAAGTATATTTAATTTAATCTATCTGCCGATAGAATAAATTAAATAGCTTAATATTTATTATTTAATATTTTAGAAATATTAAATATAAATTAATAAGAGGAGTCTTATTAATATTATTACAATTATTATTATTTTAATTTCTAAAAGAGTTTAGGAATTAATTTAATATAAGTACTCTCATTTATTCCTAATATGATTAGGAGGGAAAATTAGTTAAAGGAGTTTAATTAATTATCCCTAATAAGATTAGGGAGCTTAATTAATTAAAAGAATTTAATTAATTAAATAAAACCCAATTCCTTAATTGTTAAGGTGGGTTGCCCACATCTATAAATAAGAGGAGTCTTATTATGGGTGGGGGGGTTGTTGACTTTTACAACATACGTAATATTTCCAATAGTTGGGAGAGTACGCTCCTTTTCTATAGAGATAGAAAAACTAGGGTTTAGCCAACCACCCATCTTCTTGGATCTTTCTTCTTCCTTGGTGGATCACCTCTAGAGGCCAAACATTTGGGTGGCTAATGTTGATCAAAGGAAGGAACCAAACCCGGTGGATTCAAGTTGAACGCGAAAAGGATTGGAGGTGAACTTTGTACCGAGGAAGCTCGAATCTTCAAGGGTATGATTCTTGTTCTTCATATCTTTTCGTTTAATTAATAATTGTGCATAAAGGGTGATCCGAGTATATGGTTTGTAAAAATTTTAAACTCTGATTTTTACACGTTTCCGCTTATTTTTGTAATTTGATTGCGTTCATGAATATTACAAACCTAACAATTTCATCATTCCGGACTCAAATATCATGTTCGCGTCTCCAAATTCAACTCCGAACACAACTTCAATTTTAATAACATTCATCATTAATATTATAACTCACAATATTTATCAACCAGGTCGTTCCCAGGAAAGAGGGAGCTTTCCAGTAAGGATTTCTCCCTATTGGCGCGCAATTAGGTGACCAAACCTCTCATTGAAGAACTTCTAGACATTGTAAATATTGCAATTTAATAATATGAATAAATTTTTCGTCTCAATTATTGATTTAATAAAATAACATATTATGCGAGATGATACTACGACAATAATCGAATCAATAATATGAGAGATATGATGTAGCAACCATCGTAGTAATAATTGAGTATAACCGAGTGACTTCTCACGAAGCATCAATAATCAATATGTGTGCTACTATGCAACCACGCCAGACATTCATGTACTTTTACTAAGGGTAGTTCAATAGTTAACGGTAAAACTTCCGCCAGTTATTTTCATAAAGTATTTTTGTCGCGTTTCTCAATCATGATAATAATTTCATTGTGGGGTTCACCAATGATTGTCTGGTGTTGTATTTAATATTCCCCGTTAAAACGAATATTCCCAGAACCAATCTAATATTATATAACAACTTGCGTATTTTGAAAAATTTGTAAATATTACCCACAACTATAACATTATATCAAATCCACACTATAATATTCAAAAATATATTTTGAGAAAATTTAATCTTTATTCAAAAAGTTAGGGTCTTATAACCCTGGGGAAGGAGGCTACTTCTACTCACTTGGTAAAGTAGTCAATCATGGTGAAGATAATTCGATGACCATTACGGGCTTTAGGCTCAATGGGCCCGATAACGTCCATTCCCCACATTGAGAAGGGCCAAGGTGAACTCATATTGTGGAGTTCCGGTGGAGGGGCGTGTATAACATTCCCATGAATCTGGCACTGATAGCATCTCCTGACGTGGTCATTGCAGTCAGCTTTGAGAGATAGCCAGTAATGTCCCGTCCTGAGGACTTTCTTGACAAGGAGGGGGCCACAGACTCCGCCATGGATTTCATCCATAAGCCTTTGTGCTTGATATTTGTCTAGACATCTGAGGAGACCTAGTCCTGCATCTCTCTTGTAGAGCGCATCTCCACTCAGGTAGAACTTCATAGCAATTCGATGGATCCGCCTTTTCTCAGTCGGGCTCGCCTCAGCTGGTGTAGATCCATCTCGTAGATATTCCTTGATATGCTGATACCAAGGAAGTTGGATGGGAGGTAGCTCATCCGATACTTCTCAAACGTAATTCCCATAGGCTGGGGCCTTGTGCAGGGAAATTGTGACGCTCGACAAGTGTTCCTTGTCTGATATACGAATCAATGAGGCCAAAGTTGCTAATACATCTGCAAAGTCATTCCTATTACGAGGAACGTGTAGAAAGGAGATTTCTTCGAACTCCAAAGCCATCTTCAAAACCTGTCGATGGTAAGGCAAACAAATGTAGTTCTTGGTTTGATAGATTTTGGTGGATTGTCCGATTACGACTCTCAATCTCCAAGGATCATTCTCACTCACCGATGCCCATTGAAGGCAAGTTTTAGCCCCATGAGATAGCCTTCATACCGGTACCGTATTTTTGGTGCTAATAACCTGTAATTTGATGGCAACGGATACCGCTTCCTGCACGCATACACTAGAACCGCTCCGGCTCCCGTAACTTTCAATATTAATACTCCATCAAAATACATCTTCCATGATCGCAGCAGATCGATTGATGGTGTTCTTTGCTCGTCATTCCTCCTTCATCAGGGAAATATGTTTCTAAGGGTTTGAAATCCCCTGAAGGTACGGCGGCCAGTTTATCCGCATTTCCTTGACCTTTGATGGACTTTTGAGTCACATATACGATGTCAAATTGTTGTAGGATCAACTGCCATCTGGACAGTCGGCAATTTAATATAGGTTTATTGAACACGTACTTGAGAGGATCCACACAGGATATGAGATGGGTTGTGTGACCATGGAGGTAATGTTGTAACCTCATGGAAGCCCATGCTAAAGCACAACACGTCTTTTCGATCAGAGTGTACTTGTGTTCACTGCTGCTGAATCTTTTGTTGAGGTAATAGATAGCTCGTTCTTGGCCTCTATCATCCTTCTGTCCCAGCATGCAGCCCATGGATTGTCACTTGTGGACATATACATAAATAGGGGAATATCATCCCTGGGTGGCACCAAAACAGGAGCTTTGATTAGCTATTTCTTGATTGTAAGGAAGGCCTTCTGACACTCATCATTCCATTTCATGGAGGAGTTCTTCCTTAATAGCTTAAAGATTGGCTCGCAGGTTGCTGTGAGTTGGGAGATAAACCTGCTAATGAAGTTGATCCTTCTCAAAAATCCCCGTATTTCCTTTTCTGTCTGAGGAATGGGCATTTCTGTGATGGCTTGGATCTTGGCAGGATCCAGCTCAATCCCTTTGTGGCTGACTAGAAATCCTAGCAACTTGCTTGCTCGATTTAACACCAAAGGCGATTTAATGGATTCAACTTCAAGTTCAGACTTTACGCAACCTATTGAACAATTTTCTGACATGGTCTAGATGGTCATCCTCCTTCCGGGACTTGACAATGATGTCATCCACATAGATCTCAATCTCTTTGTGTATTAAGTCATGGAAAATAGCCATCATAGCTCATTGATAGGTGGCTCCAGCATTGATGAGGCCGAATGACAATCGTCTATAGTAAAAAGTTCCCCAACGAGTGATGAAAGCAGTTTTCTCACGATCTTCCTCGACAGCCATAATCTGATGATACCCCGCAAAACAATCAGCAATGGAGTACATGTCGTATTGCGTAGTATTATCAATGAGAATGTGGATAAATGGCACGGGAAAGCTATCTTTTAAGCAAGCTTTGTTCAAATCCCAGTAATCCACGCAAACTTACACCTTCCCTCCAGGTTTAGGTACGGGCACAATGTTGGATATCCACTCAGGATATGTAGACACCATGATGATGCCAGCTTGAAATTGTTTCACAATTTCTTCTTTCACCTTTAAACTCCATTCAGGTTTCAATTGCCTGAGCTTTTACTTCACTGGCTTAAATTCGTCTTTAATGGGAAGGCGATGAAGGACAATGTCAGTGGACAAACCCACCATGTCTTCATGAGACCATGCAAACACATCCTGGAATTGGGTTAATAGCGTAACCATGTCATTCCGTTGGTTTGGGGTAAGGTCTGAACCAATCTGGATTAACTTAGGGCTTTCTAAGGTTCCGAGATTGAAAGAAGTGGTTTGATCAAGGTTAGGTTTGGGTTTGTCTTTGACCCATTCTTGAATTTCTGGAGGCACCTCAATGTCATCTTGTATATACATCAAGGTTGAATTCATCTCTACATCAAAGGTACAATCCTTATGGAGAAGAGGCACCATATCAGCAAGTACAGGCACATCTAAATTTAGAGTCCTGAACAAAATATGTTTTCACTTAGTATATATGAAATGTGTTGATTATACACAGTGTTAGCATATACTGGCAAAATAAATTGCTAATACTGTACAGAAAAGTAAGCAGTTATTATATCTACAAGGCAGAAAGAGTTTCTTCCCGCTTTACCCTTGACGACCAATGCAAGGGATGTTGTTCCAATTGGCAAGGGCAAAGTCCGTGTGGACTACAGTGATGGAGGGATTGTCATCATCCTCCCTGTCCCGAATGATGGCCATTACATCTGGGGAATCATCGTTTGGGGTGTATTTGTTGGTATGCTCGTCATGAACGATGATGCGTATGCCTGACATCATTCGGATGACGTCTTGCTTGATTCTTCGTTCCACTTCTTCCACTGCGGGATTTGGAACAAAGATTTCTTTTCCTTTCACCGGTACTGGCTGAAAGTAGTATGCACACAAGCCAATCATGTTTGATGATAAAGCATATACTTTGTAACAATCTTATTCATTTATTAATAAAAAGTATTAATTTATTAAAGGCTTTTAATTATCAACATGATGCTGTTTTATAATATGTGATAAACTCATAGTTTTAAGCAATGCTTTTAGAATAATGATGATGATCATTCTAATGAGATCTAAATTCTTAGAAAGCTTAAAACTAAAATAGTTCCCAATCATTGGATTACTAAATTGGGATTAGTCAATCCGGATAGATTGGTACATACGTTGCTTGCTCATTGGATGAGGATGATTGATATCATGATCATTTGTGTGGAGACACTAAAGCAAGTATGTAGGTGCTTATTAGAGAATAAGTTCACTGAACGTGGCTCGCAAAGGAATACCTAATGGAGTTTTACTTGCCTGTCAATAGGAATTCTTGTAGTTATAGTAGTACAAGTAATCCTTGGACTTGAAATCATCATAGTATCTGGTGTATGTTGAGTTATACTTTGACTTATTCCTTAAGACCCTTTGGGTATATCAAAGGGTATGCTTGGGCATAATAAGTTGTACATGGAGATAATGTATGATCAATAAAGAATCTACCACTTCTAATAAAAGAAGAGAAATGTCCTATGTGATTCGATAAATGACAACCCAAAGAGTCCTTGGTTATAAGCGTAATGAAATTAGAAAGGAGTTTCTAATTTGCATTATTTGAGTCAGGCATTTAAGGATCGAAATACATATAATTAAATAAAATAAGACTTGACAAGAATTCCATGTCTTATATTTAATTGGGACATATGTATGGTGGAAGGATTGAATTGTCAGACGTAGAACTATTTACTCAAAGGTTCTTTAATGATTAATGTTGAAATCTATATTATCCGAAAAGTCGTTGATCGCTAGGGAGGCTTATCCTATTGTAGAATAAATATTATTTATTTAAATAAATTAATTGTTTAATTTATTTATTTAAATAAGATTAGAATTGTTCTAATAGATTTATTCACAACCGGTTTAATACTGGAGAACCTAAAGGGTCACACCATAAAAGGAAGAATAATTATTTAAGAAGTTAATGGCATAATCGTAATAATATGTTATGTATATTTAATTTAATCTATGGTGATAGAATAAATTAAATAGCTTAATATTTATTATTTAATATTTTAGAAATATTAAATATAAATTAATAGGAGGAGTCTTATTAATATTATTACAATTATTATTATTATTTTAATTTCTAAAAGAGTTTAGGAATTAATTTAATATAAGTATTTCATTTATTCCTAATTGGATTAGGAAGGAAAATTAGTTAAAGGAGTTTAATTAATTATCCCTAATAAGATTAGGGGCCCCTTTAATTAAAAGGGTTTAATTAAATAATACCTTATTTTAATAGGTTACTTGATATCTTTATAACAGAGTCTTATATCGGATATTAAGACTACGTCATAATTCCAATGGTGGAGAGTACGCTCTTTTCTATAGTAGATAGAAAAACTAGGGTTTTGCCAAAATACCCATTTTCTTGAATTCTTCTTCTTCCTCGATGGATCACCTCAGAGGCCAAACACTTGGGTGGCTAACGTTGATCAAAGGAAGGAACCAAACTCGGTGGATTCAAGTTGAACGCGAAAAGGATTGGAGGTGAACTTGTATTCGAGGAAGCTTCTTGATCTTCAAGGGTATGATTTTGTTCTTTCTTTTTTGTTTAATTAATAATTATGCATAAAGGGTGATCGGGTATATGGTTTGTAAAATTTTAAACTCCGATTTTTACACGCTTCCGCTTATTTATGGAATTTGATTGCGTTTTGAATATTACAAACCTAATAAAGGGTATCGAGCCAAACCTTTATGCAAATTATTAATTATTTTAATTTAATATATATATATATATATATATATATATATATTGATATGTGTTTGTAACAATTTAATTGGGCATAATTTTATCAGATAAATTTTTTTTAAAAAAGATCACGAAATAAATTTTAAAATCATTGTAATTCATGCAAGCATGTTTTAAAAAGTTAGAACATTTTGTTGTAATTCATTAATCATTGTTATTAACATCTTTAAAAAAAAAAAAAAAAAAAAAAAAACTTTTTATAACGCGAATCGAATCTTCCATGTCACGATCCGCGTGTCATGGCTGATAGCGTAATTCCCAAAGCCTTGTGCTTGGTTAACAAGCGAATGTTAATCATGTAAAGTTAAAAAAAAAGGTTACAGGTGATTTTTTTTTTTATAAAGTTACCCGTAATTTTTATTTTTATTTATTTTAAAAAGGAATCAAGCTTCACAGTAATATGTATGATATTACCGAATTCGCTGGTAGGATTCATTTACTTATATATATATATATATATTCTCAATTATTTTATAATTAAAATAAAAAATTATTTTAATCTTAAAATAAAGGTTTATTTTAATATTAAAATAAAAGAGTTTATTTTAATTTTAAAATTAAATTTTATGCTAACTAATTAGAGTTGGAATTGGATTCCATGATAACTAATTGGAGTTGAAATTGGATTCTATATTTCCTAAAATAAAGGAGATTATTTGTGAATATGAAAGTGAATCCATGTTTTCTTTAAATAAAGGAGTTTATTTAGATATGAAATAAGATTTCATATTATTCAAAATAAAAGAGTTTATTTGTGAATAGGAAAGAGAATCCATGTTTCCTTAAATAAAGGAGTTTATTTAAATATGAAATAAGATTTCATATTATTCAAAATAAAGGAGTTTATTTGTGAATAGGAAAAGAATTCGTGTTTACTTTAATAATTTTTTTTACATGGAATTGGATTCCATAATTAATTAAAATAAAGGAGTTTATTTTGATTAAAGATTTTGATTAAAATAAAATAGTTTATTTTATTCAAAATTGGATAAATTAAAATAAAATAGTTTTATTTTGATTTAAATTTGGATTGAAATAAAGGAGTTTATTTTAATTCAAAATTAGATTTTATACTAACTAATTTTGCCCATTAAATGATATCAATATATATATTGAATGTTTATTATTCATAAGATGAATGTTATTTATCGATGCATATGGTGATGTGTATGATAATAAATGGGATTGATTATGGACTATCGACCAATGTGATTGGATTTTATTTTAGTTGGATGCATGAATGTATGGGTTTTATTAAATGGGGTCTCACAGACCTCGTCATCTCTAATTTTTCTTAATGTAAATTCTATCTCCTCCTATGTACTTCCCTCGATCACGATCAAGGTTTCTATTTATTTTAAATAATTTTGTAAAAGGAATAGTTAGAATTAATTTTGAAAATTGGAGATCAAGGGCAAGGAGTTACTTTTAAAGACCCCGTTGTAATGGAGCCCTAAGTTTAAATGTAATAGTTATATTTAAATATTATTTCTTACACCCTTAGGGTTTGACCTTTTGGTTCACTTGGTGGCTCTAGTGAACCAAACTAGAATAAAAGTCCATAATCAATTCAGTAGAATATAGTATTCTATATGTGCATGCTTATATTATATATATTATATATTATATAAACATGCTTCAGATGTTCATTAATATGACGCGTATTTTATATATATATATATATATGTATACATGCTATTAAACAAGATGAGACAATTAATAACAAACCCTCAAATTTTTTTTTTATATTAAGTCCTAAGCGCTCAAAGATATTTGGAATATCGAACGTCCGCTTTTTAGCATGATAAAATTAATAGAGTATTAAATATTTAATATGAGTTTGTTGTGTCACCACAAGGCAAGTATTAAGTATTTAAGATGTTAATTTATCACATTTGATGCTTATAAAGAAAATTGAACAATATTATTTTGTTGCATCACCACAAGGATGATATTTTTCTTTTTTGAATATATGGAGTGCTAGGTTGGACTTAACTTGGATAATTTTGATTCGGATGTGCCACCACTTGATCAAAATAATCTAAGAGGTAAAATACAAGGAGTCAGATAGTTGATGTAATTGACAAGAGTTGTCTACCTATTTATTTATATATAGTTTGTTGTGTCACCACAAGGCTATATACATTTGAAATGGGATCCTTATTCTCACTAGCAGATCTTTAATTAGATTTTTGTCAACTATATATATTGAGGGTAATATAGTTGAAAGAAAATAGTGGGAGATACCAATTTAAAACAAGACCTAATTTATTTTGGTAATTAATAAAAGAATGTATGTTAAAATGTTTTAATTACAAATTCATTTCTGTAATTTTACAATGTCTAAAATTACTATCATCTGCAAGCATATTAGATGCTAAATTAATCAGATCGAATTAAACGGATTGGTTAAGGAAATTGAGAAAAGTTCTCATGGTGAAAAAGCTATCTTATGTCCTTCATACGCCTATCCCCGCAATGGTTGCGCATAATGCCTCCGAGGAAGAGATTGCTACTTTTAGAAAGTGGCAAGATGATGCACATTGTCTCAATGCATCATGCTCGCATCCACGAGTAACGAGCTTGAGCCACAAGATGAAACTATGGATGCTCCTACTATATTCCCGCACATCAAGTAGTTGATGGTGAGGAAAGTAGGACCGATAGATATCGATATCTAAGGAGCTCTTCCGATCTAGAATGGCCAATGGCACTATAGTATGCATAAAAAGTTCTTAACATAATCAATTTGATTGATCAATTAGACAACCTGGTTTTGTCATGGATGGAGAGTTGAGCCAAGATTTGATCTTGCACTCACTCCCGCACTCCTTTCACAATTGTTGTGAATTTTTCATATAAACAAGCTAGATATCGCCTTTCGTTGATTTGCTTAACATGTTGAAAAATGATGAGAGTCACTTTTCCAACCAAGTAAGACCATGTCTTATCGGTAGGGGCCAAAGGATCTTCGAAAGAAGAATGATTCAAAGAAGGTATATAGAAAGGCATAAACAAAGGATAATAAGAACAAAAGCGATATGGATAGCAAAGGAGTTTGCTTCCACCGCAATAAGCCTCGACACCGGAAAGAAAGCTGCGAGAAGTATCTTGCGGTGGCTAACCAAAAGAAGCTTAGTGAAGTTTTCTACATAAATACAATTTTGTTCATGATTTAAATAAATTTTTTTAAGTCAAGGTTCTACTTGGGTATTGGATACCGACTTTGGTTATTATAAATATAGATTTATGAAGAAGGACCAAGCGTAAGTCAAAAAAGTGAACATAGATAAGTAATCCTGTGTAGGAAATGAAGCAAAGGTTGCTACATTAGCCATAGAAACTTATAGTTTAGCAATGCCTATGGTAAAATCTATTAAGTCAATAAGTTGTTATTGTATTTCAGTTCTTGTAAGAAATATTATTTCTATTTTGTTGTTGGACAATAAAATTTTTGGTATTATAATTAAGAACAATTGTTGTTCTATTTATAATAATAATGTTTTGTATAGAACTGGAATATTACTTAATGGATTTTGTATACTTGACTTACGTGAAAAACATATTTTGCAAATTGAACAAACTAGTATAAGAAAAGGAGATGATCATTCAAAGAGTTGAATGTGTGTATTTACTGAAATACAAGTGTGAGTTAGTTGAAAGGTTCAAAGAATTCAAAAGTGAAACAAATTGGCAAAGTATTAGGATTCTTTGATTGGATCAAGGAAGGAATACTTGTGCAATAAGTTTCTAGATCATCTCAAATGGTTTTCTCATAATGGACGCCTCTCGATACATAATAATTGATTGATGTATCTGAAAGGAAAAATCATACCTTGTTGAACATGGGTACGGTCCAAAATGATTTTACCGACATTCCAAAGATCCTTCAGGATCATGTCCTAGAAATGGTCACGATATCACTTAAAAGGTAACCTCAAAATCCAAAGCCCCAAGACTCCATAAAAGTTATGGACAGGAGGATTCCTAATCTTAAGTATGTTAAGATAAGGGATGTCCAAACTTATGTGAAAAGGTTTCAAGGATAAGCTTGGGACAAGATTTGACATGTGCATGATTTGTGGGACATCCTAAAGTAAGTTTAGGGTATATGTTCTATAATTCTACTTAGCAAAAGGTGTTTGTTATTTAAACATCACGCTTTCTAAGATAAAGGTGTTTATCATTAAAAGGGCTAGTGGGAGGATAATAGATCTTGAAGAGTTCAAGAACCACAAAACACTATAAGTCAAATAAGAGGAACCTCAGATAGACATATTGTACCACAAACCGAATCATAAACCGAATAATAATCAAGATACCTAGGAGGTATGGATTCATCATGGATGATGATGATGAGGTACGATCATAAAAGATGATGATCCAGAGTTACATTCGATGAGGTAAGACTTTTAGTGTGTACAAAAGGGTCAGTGGGAGCGTCGTTAAATTTCTAGTATTATATGTTGATATACTACGGATGAGGAAATACATACCAATGCTACAATCAGTAAAGATAAAGTTGTCTAAAAATTCCTCCACGAATGAATTGGGAAGAGTATCTTAATTGGGGATAAAATCAATATAGATAGATTCAAGAGGATGCTCGACTTAACCCAAGGAATGTATATTCATTTGATGCTAAAGTTGTTTAGCATGGCAAGCTCCAAGGGATGTTTTATGTTGATGAGCCATGGAGTGTATCTCTCTTAATAGTCCCCACAAACTATTAAAAGAAGAGAGATGGCATGAGTGACAATCATGTATGCAATGAAATATACGAGACCTGATGTTGATCAGTCATATTATGGAGAAGTTCACTATGAGTCGCTGAAAACATCTTAAAGTTCTTAACCAAGCACTAAGAATGTGATCATATTCATGGTGGGTCTAAATTAAAACTAGAGGGCTTAATGACTCAAGTTTTCGAGATGCACCAAGATGATGTAAAAATACACTTTACTGAAAGCGTTATCTTGAACAAAGGGTGCGTTGAATTGGAAAGGTTCCAAACAAAGAAAGAGTTCTTTGGTTTAGTGATAAAGAAAAGTATATAGCTATAAATGAAGTCGCAAGTTGATTGTTTGGATGAAAAGTTCATTACGTAACTAGGAATAGTTCCTAAGTCTCATCTTGGATCTAAACAAGTGTTGTGGCACTTTCATTTGATTATTAGAATCATTGAAAGATGGGAAATCACTATAGAGATAGTGGACTCTTATGAACAACATTACATATCCATTAACTAAAGCTTATCCAACAAACAGGATAATCGCCGCTTAGAGAAGAAGAGTATGAGATACCATGACGATTGGCTTTAGTGCAAGTGGGAGATTGAAAGTAGTATGCACACAAGCCAATCATGTTTGATGATAAAGCATATACTTTGTAACAATCTTATTCATTTATTAATAAAAAGTATTAATTTATTAAAGGCTTTTAATTATCAACATGATGCTGTTTTATAATATGTGATAAACCCATAGTTTTAAGCAATGCTTTTAGAATAATGATGATGATCATTCTAATGAGATCTAAATTCTTAGAAAGCTTAAAACTAAAATAGTTCCCAATCGTTGTATTACTAAATTGGGATTAGTGAATCTGGATAGATTGGTACATACGTTGATTGCTCATTTGATGAGGATGATTGATCTCATGATCATTTGTGTGGAGACACTAAATCAAGTATGTAGGTGCTTATTAGAGAATAAGTTCACTGAACATGGCTCGCTAAGGAATACCTAATGGAGTTTTACTTGCCTGTCAATAGGAATTCCTGTAGTGATAGTAGTACAAGTGATCCTTGGACTTGAGATCATCATAGTATCTTGTGTATTATGAGTTATACTTTGACTTATTCCTTAAGACCCTTAGGGTATATCAAAGGGTATGCTTGGGTATAATAAGTTGTACATGGAGATAATGTGTGATCAATAAAGAATCTACCACTTCTATTAAAAGAAGAGAAATGTCCTATGTGATTCGATAAATGACAACCCAATAATCCTTGGCCAAGGCAGAATGAAATTAGAAAGGAGTTTCTAATTTGCATTATTTGTAGTTGTGCATTTAAGAGTCGAAATACATATAATTAAATAAAATAAGACTTGAAAGAATTCCATGTCTTATATTTAATTGGGACATTGTATGGTGGAAGGATTGAATTGCATTTGCAGTAACTATTTACTCAAAGGTTCTTTTATGATTAATGTTGAAATCTATATTATCCGGAAAGTCGTTGATCGCTAGGGAGGCTTATCCCTATTGTAGACTAAATATTATTTATTTAAATAAATTAATTGTTTAATTTATTTATTTAAATAAGATTAGAATTGTTCTAATTGATTTATTCACAACCTGTTTAATATGGAGAACCTAAAGGGTCACACCATAAAAGGAAGAATAATTATTTAAGAAGTTAATGGCATAATCGTAATAATATGTTATGTATATTTAATTTAATCTATGGTGATAGAATAAATTAAATAGCTTAATATTTATTATTTAATATTTTAGAAATATTAAATATAAATTAATAAGAGGAGTCTTATTAATATTATTACAATTATTATTATTATTTTAATTTCTAAAAGAGTTTAGGAATTAATTTAATATAAGTACTCTCATTTATTCCTAATTGGATTAGGAAGAAAAATTAGTTAAAGGAGTTTAATTAATTATCCCTAATAAGATTAGGGAGCCCCTTTAATTAAAAGAGTTTAACTAAATAATACCTTATTTTAATAGGGTTACTTAATATCTTTATAAGAGGAGTCTTATATCAGATATTAAGACTACGTCATAATTCCAATGGTTAGAGAGTACGCTCTTTTTCTATAGAGATAGAAAAACTAGGGTTTTGCAAAAATACCCATTTTCTTGAATTCTTCTTCTTCCTTGGTGGATCACCTCTAGAGGCCAAACACTTGGGTGGCTAACGTTGATCAAAGGAAGGAACCAAACCCGGTGGATTCAAGTTGAACGCGAAAAGGATTGGAGGTGAACTTGTACCTGAGGAAGCTCGGATCTTCAAGGGTATGATTCTTGTTCTTTCTTTTTGTTTAATTAATAATTATGCATAGAGGGTGATCCGGGTATATGGTTTGTAAAATTTTTAAACTCTGATTTTTACACGTTTCCGCTTATTTATGCAATTTGATTGCGTTCTTGAATATTACAAACCTAACACTGGCTTGGGACATAACATAGCATTCATGCTAACGAGTTGATCTGCAATTCATGCAGGTTCCAGGTTTTACACAGCCTCGAGGGAACTGGTTTAGCATTCACTCCATGTACCAGGCGCTTCATCCTGACTACATAGCGGTAGTGCATGAGTGGGGATTCGGGGCATTCTTCTCCATCCTTCCCCGTCGCTGTCCCTGGGGTTACCTCAGGGCATTGTCTGAGCGATGGTTTCATCAGAATCAATCACTCCATCTGCTGGATTGCGAGGTGATGATGACGCCTATGGACTGGCGATTTATCACAGGTATGGAGTTTGGAGGGGAGCCGGTGCCTTGCATGGCGAATATCACCCCTACTGCCATCCGATCCTTACTACGAGTTCTGGCGGAGGCTCTTAAAGACAGGACTGTCCGTTTAGGTCCTTTGAGCGTAGATTCTATGAGTGGGCTTTTGAGTGAGCCCATGCCTGATGATGTCAGAATCAGGGATCACGTTCTGCGGTGATTGTTCCTGATAATCATTTGAGGCTACTTCATAGTAGATAACTCTTCCATGGTATCCTTTGCTTTGATCAGCGCCACACGTGATGTGGACCGTATTGGAGAGTATGATTGGGGTTCCTATACCTTTGCCTATTTCCTTCAGGGCATGCGCGCGTACCGCTGTGGTTTGATTGAGGCTTGGCTAGGATTTTACCCATTTCTGTTGGTGAGTATTTCTCTTGTCTTTTCCCATTCATAGGTTAAGAGTGTTTACTGATTGCAGATGTTTTGCCATTGTGTTGGCAGTTTTGGGCCTATGAGAGGCTCCCATATTTGCGTCATGTGAGTGTGTTAGCTTTAGATACCTATCCACGAGGACGACGATGGCATTATTCTATTTTGCCGGAGGTCCCTGTAGCTAAGGGATTCACTCACTGCCGTATGCAGCTGGAGTTGATGACGACGGATACCATTACATGGATTCCCTATTCAGGGGAGCATTTGACCATCGGCTTTAAGGATGGACATCCGACTGGAGTCGAGTATTTGATTTCCACCAAGAGAGTTCCTCTCTTCACTAATGGAGGCTGGGAGCTCTATTTAGGAGAGCGTGCTATTAGGAGCCCCACAGGGGAGATCCGTGTACCGATATTGCCTCCTATCAGGCGTCTTTGGCCCGTATCACAGTCACCCGTCACTGATATTCCATTGTTGGGGGTTGACGGTTTTGCATTATCAGAGGGTCCATGTACTCAGGAGACGTTCTAGCGGTGGTGGTCCCCTCGCACTATTGGAGCCCAGTCCCGCGCCACACAGTTTATGGGGGATATGGTTCTAGGATCTTTGATGATAACGGATTGGGTAGCTTGTGTCCGAGAGTTCACCATATGACCCAGATTGATAGTTTGACCCTATAGCTTGGATCGTGCACATATATTTATCCCAAGATTTGGGCAAGAGATCCAAAGAGAGGCGAGTCATTTGTTCCTTCTAGCTCAGGCGCTAGCCCCTCAGACGACCCAATCGATTTTGCCAGTGCAGATCCTCTTCTTTATAGGCCTGACATCCCTGTCGATAGACATCAGGTGGACAGGATTGAGGACGTAGACATCGAGACCCTGGTTTTCTTCTGATTTATATTCTCATTATATCTTTTGATAGGCCTCTGTTAGAAATTGGGTAGTTGTTCCCCATTCTCGCTATATCTTTTGATAGGCCTCTATTAGTAGTAGGGTGGATGTGCCCCATTTCCCTGTATTTGTAGCTGTACAGAGATGATGTATTAGATGATGATATACTTAGGAATGTATGCACCGTCTTTTCATTCCCTATATCATATTGCCATCCATTGTCTGTTATGCATGTATCATGTTATGCATATGTATGTATGTCCAGAGATATTCTAAGATCGACCCTGGATGGTCTTTACGACACTACCGCACAGATGTCTTCTTCGATAGCTTAGTCAGATAGATCATACCCCACCATCATTGGTGGTATTGGGTATGCGATCATGGTATGATAGCATGTCACCACCAGATAGGGTGATCAGAGATCATTCATCGCAAAGATACCATGACTTTATTGCTTTTTTCGTGTTCCCGCAGGGTTTGTAGATGGATGCTAGAGCATCGCTACCGGACAGGTAGGTATTCCGATTTGGCACCCATGAGTTCGACTCTACTGGAGGAGTATGCACGCGTTGACGATGTCGCCTTTAGATGTAGACTCTTGCGTGCATTTGGCTTTGGGAGACATGAGTAGACGATTCATGACTCTCACAGATTGAGGCAGCAGAGTAGTGCAGACGATCCGACATCTAGCCACGTGATATCCCAAAGATTTTCTCGTATTGACGATTTGGCTCTGAGGATAGCTACTCACGATATTCCGGGATTTCACCGCACCGGAGAACCATTGGTGTTTGGCCAGGGTTGATGTAATCGATGCTATGCAGATCGTCTTATGTCTATATGCCATGATATATGGACGAGATAGACTTTGGTGTCATTATGGATGTGAGAGCTCTTAGAGAGGGTCGCACCATCAGACTTCTATGATCGTAGTAAAGACCCTACGGTCAAGATCCTATTGTTGCACGATATCCCATGTGAGTGTTCACTAGGAGTTCTGGCCATGTCAGACGTGTGGTTTATGTCACACTTGAGACCGGTTGGTACCCTTTAGACGGCATGGGTATTGCTTCACCCATGATGTGGCCATGTCATACTCCTTTCAATTTGCCTGGAGTGTATAGATGCTCTGTCTTGGTCCGTATTTTTTGGCAGATATCGAGATCCATTTTCAAAGATATTGTCGCGTTTTCGGGCTTTGCTCACCATATGCCTTCATTACTCACGCTCCGCATGGATTTTCTCCTCCGGTCGGGCTTTGAGGGCGTGACTACTTATCACCCATCGCCGTGATGTCAGTTTGACCGGGCCTGTGATTTCCATCCTTTTGAGGGGGCGATAGGTCAGCGTTCAGCTTCTCGATATCTCTCAGCAGAGGACCGATCCCGTGTGTATGCTTGTTGGGATCAGCGTGAGATAGCTACTTTTTTTCGTCACCATCCATCCGGTAGTTCTCGCAGCAGAGTATTCCGCATGGATGGAGACAGAGATTTTATCTACCGCAGAAAGATTCGAAGATCGGATAGTGAGTTAGTCGACGATGTAGAGCCCATGGAGGACATCGATACCTACATCGAGGAGGAGCCCGCTACTGGGTTGCCAGCATTTCTTCCGGATTCTCCTAGTACCAAGATTTTTGTGATTCAAAGACTCACCACAAGATTTTAGAGAGCGTAGTCTTCATCTGATGACCTTTGAAAGAGATCATGCTCGATCTATGATGTTGACTGCCCTTAAGGGGAGAGACGCAACTCTATTAGAGAGAGACGAGGCATTAGATCGTAGAGATGCCGCTGTTGTTGAGTGGGATGACGCTAGATCAGCCAGAGATGCAGTGATAGTTGAGCGAGATAGTGCTATATATGCCCGGGATGTAGCCATCACAGATAGTACTGCAGTGAGGTCCCTTACCACTGGCATGATCGCAGAGATGAGCGCATATATTGATGATCATATGGTCACCATGCAGATGGCTGCAGATCTGTTGGGTCGTGTGGATATTCTCGTACAGGAGACCACAACTTCACCTCCTTCCTCTGAGAGGGACGCCATGTTGGGCTTGTTAGCTCGCATATACCCTGACTTGTAGATGAGCTTTGTATTTACCCGCATGCACTAGCTTAGCCATTTTGTCATGTATAGCTTTATATTGTATATATATCAAACAACATTATATATACGACAGGAAATATATTTTGGATCACTTCCCTTTTAGATATGCTTGCTATTTGCTTGATATTTTGCTCGCCGCTTGTGGCTTGTGGTCTTGATGTATTCTCAATTCCTCCGGTGGATGGACATCGAGTTGTCTCGGATAGTTCGTAATGGATCATCGATCTCTGTGTATCCCTACCATCTTTGGTGTCTTGGGACCGGTTTCGGATGAAATGTGGAGAGGAGTGTGGCTTTCTCTCTCGAGATCGACCGCACCACGATGGTCGCCAAGATTTCTATTTAGGAGAAGCCTAGTTAATTCCACCTCTTATGGATTGGTGTTGCTTCTTCAAGGTATGACCGCAGCTTAGATGGTCGCCGAATCTCCTATTTGGGAGGAGTTCAGTAATTCCATCCCTTGGTCCAAGCCAAATGAAATGTAGTGTGATCAAGGATGATCCCAGCATCAATCGACAAGGGTTTATGTTTTGGTAGGGGTGAGACCGCACCATGAATGGTCGCCACGTATCCTATGAAGAGGAGATCAGTCTCATGTAGTTTCAACCGTGTAAGAGGTTCAACGTCAGATATGGCGTAAATGGTGTAGGAATGTTTTGGTTGTTTTTGTTTTTGTAAGGGTAGAAATGTAGAAATTTTTTTTTTTTTGTTTTTTTGTTTTATCATGACCGGGCCATATGAAATGGTTGCCTACGCACTCCTATGAAGAGGAGATCAAGTCGACGAAGTTCGCCCCTCGTATGAGAAGAAAAGCGTAATCCCATGTGCAAAGTCGAAAGTGGGAGGAGAAAGTTTAATCCAGTTGAGGATAAACCGCAGGTATGAGAAGTTTGATCCCATGTATGGGTAGCCAAACCGCAAAACGCAAGAGGTTCAATCCATGTGGGATGACCTAAGTTGTAGGAACGCAAAGGAGAAAGCCAGTCAGCCGGGCTTTGAAATGTATGTTTCTCGAGGGGCAAAGTGTAGGAAGTCAGAGGTGGTAAAGGGTTAAAGAACCGGAATGATCTGGTGACTCGATGATTATGCACTGTGGTGTTTCTTGAATTACTTCGATATATAGTACCGCTTCACGGCATCTCGAAGTTGATGAGTTGTGGAAATTCATCGCCGCCCATTTCTTGTAACTGAGAGCGCTCCGTCAATACTTCTTTGACAACAAAACGGGCCTTCCAGCTTAGGAGCGAATTTTCTTAGATCGATCTTCGTTGTCAAGAATTTTCTTCAAAACCAAGTCATGTTGTTTAAACCGCCAGAGTAGCCGGATTTTTTTTTTGTAGGATCTCGGCGATCCTTTGTTGATATAATCGACCATGGAAGATAGCCGCGGTTCGCTTTTTCGCCTATTAGAGACAATTGGTGATACCATGCTCTCTTGTACCCATTGGTCTTCATCCAAACCGAGCGCCTATCAACACTCCGAGGGATTCCATTTCAACTTCTATGGGGAGTACCGCTTCCATCCCATAGTTAATGCGTAGGGGGTGCCCCAAATGGAAGTGCGCATTGAGGTTCAGAGAGGCTAACAGAGTAAGAGGCAATAGGTCGTGCCAATCTTTGTGGTCATGACATCTTTTGCATAATCTTCTTGATGTTTTTGTTAGCCGCTTCAACAACACCGCTCATCTTCTGACGATAGATGATGATGAGTTGAGATGTTTGATGTGGAATTTATCGCATAATTCCTCCATCATTTTGTTGTTGAGGTTCTTGGCATTGTTCTCGACACAATCACCTCCGTTGTCCATATCGACAAACGACATTGTTTCGATGAAAGCAATGATGACTTCTTTAGTAACCCCGGGGAAGGAGGTCGCTTCTACCCACTTGGTAAAGTAGTCGATCATGGTGAAGATAAATCGATGACCATTATCGGCTTTAGGCTCAATGGGCCCGATAACGCCCATTCCCCACATCGAGAAGGGCCAAGGTGAACTCATATTGTGGAGTTCCCGTGAGGGGCGTATATAGCATTCCCATGAATCGCATCGATAGCATCTCCGACGTGGTCATTGCAAATCTTTGAGAGATAGCCAATAATGTCCCGCCCCGAGGACTTTTTCGACAAGGAGGGGGCCACCATGCATGGGGGCCACAGACTCACCATGGATTTCATCCATAAGCCTTTGGGCTTGATCTTTTTCTAAACATCCGAGGAGACCTAGTCCCCGCAGATCTCTTTTGTAGAGCGATCTCCACTCGTGTAGAATTTCATAGCAAGTCGATGGATCCGCTTTTTTCGGCAAAGCTCGCTTTCACGGTGTAGATCCATCTCGTAGATATTCCTCGATATGTCGATACCAAGGATGTTGGATGGGAGGTAGCTCATCCGATACTTCTCCAACGTAATTCTATAGTCGGGCCTTGTGTAGGAAATTGTGACGCTTTAAGCAAGTGTTCCTTGTCCGATATGTGAATCAAGGAGGCCAAAGTTGCTAACGCGTCCGCAAAGTCATTCCTATTACGAGGAATGTGTAGAAAGGAGATTTCTTCAACTCCAAAGCCATCTTTCAAAACTCGCCGATGGTAAGGCAAAGAAATGTAGTTCCTTGGTTTGATAGATTCCGTGGATTGTTCGATTACCAACTCAATCTCCAAAGATGCTTAACCGCCGATGCCCATTGAACGGGCAAGTTTTAGCCCCATGAGAGGCCTTCATACTCAACTATATTGTTGGTGCCGATAAATCGTAATTTGACGCAACAACGGATATCGCTCCCCTGCACGACGATACTAGAACCGCTTCCAGCCCGTAACCTTCCATATTAACAACCCATCAAAATACATCTTCCATGATTGGCGCAGATCGCATCGATGGTGTTGTTGAATATCATTACTCCTTCTTCATCGTGGAAATATGTTTCAAGGGTTTGAAATCCTCAAGGTGCATGGCCATTGATCCGCAATTCCTCGACCTTTGATGGACTTTTTGAGTCACATATACGATGTCAAATTGTTGTAGGATCAATCGCCATCCGACAAATTAGCAATTTAACATAGGTTTATTGAACACGATTTGAGAGGATCCACGCGGATATGAGATGGGTTGTGTGACCATGGAGGTAATGTTGTAACCTCATGGAAGCCCATGCTAAAGCACAACACGCTCTTTTCGATCGAGTGTACTTGTGTTCACCGTCATCGAATCTTTTGTCGAGGTAATAGATAGCTCGTTTCGCCTCTATCGCCTTTTCTTCGTCCCAAAGATGCAAAAGCCCATGGCATTGTCACTTATGGATGTGTACATAAACAGGGGAACATCATCCCGGGTGGTACCAAAATGGGAGCTTTGATTAGCTATCGCTTTTGATGATTGTAAGGAAGGCATTTCGACACTCATCATTCCATTTCATGGAGGAGTTCTTCCTTAATAGCTTGAAGATCGCTCACTGTGTTGTCGTGAGTCGAGAGATAAACCCGCTAATGAAGTTGATTCTTCCCAAAAATCCTCGTATTTTTTTTCTCGTCTCGAGGAATGGGCATTTCGTGATGGCTTGATTTTTGGCAGATCCAACTCAATCCCTTTGTGGTCGATTAGAAATCCTAGCAACTTGCTCGATTTAACGCCAAAGGCGATTTAGTGGATTCAACTTCAAGTCAGATTTTACGCAACCCGTTGAACAACTTTCTCGAGATGGTCTATATGGTCATCCTCCTTCCGGACTTGACAATGATGTCATCCACGAGATCTCGATCTCTTTATGCATTAAGTCATGGAAAAGAGCCATCATAGCTCGTTGATAGGTGGCTCTCCAAGATCGATGAGGCCGAATGACAACCGCCTATAGCAAAAAGTTCCCCAAGGAGTGATGAAAGTAGTTTTCTCACGATCTTCCTCAAGAACTATGATCCGATGATACCCCGCAAAGCAATCAAAGAAAGGAGTACATGTCGATCAAGGTAAAGATTGTCAATGAGAATGTGGATAAATGGCACGGAAAGCTATCTTTAAGCAAGCTTTGTTCAAGTCCCGTAATCCACACAAACTCGCACCTTTCCCTCCGTGTTTAGGTATGGGCACAATGTTGATATCCACTCAAGATATGTAGACACCATGATGATGCTACTTGAAATTGTTTCACAATTTCTTCTTTCACCTTTAAACTCCATTCGTGTTTCAATCGCCGAAGCTTTTGCTCGACCGGCTTAAATCCTCTTTAATGGGAAGGCGATGAAGGACAATGTCGTGGACAAACCCACCATGTCTTCTTCATGAGACCATGCAAACACATCCCGAATTGGGTTAATAGCGTAACCATGTCATTCCGCTGGGTTGGGGTAAGGTCCGAACCAACTGGATTAACTTAGGCTTTCTAAGGTTTCCAGATTGAAAGAAGTGGTTTGATCAAGGTTGGGTTTGGGTTTGTCTTTGACCCATTCTTGAATTTCTCGGAGGCACCTCAATGTCATCCTCAGATATCCATCAAGGTCAATTCATCTCTACATCAAAGGTACAACTCTTGTGGAGAAGAGGCACCGACGATCGCAAGTACAGCACATCTAAATTCAGAGTCCCAAACAAAATATGCTTTCACTTAGTATATATGAAATGTGTTGATCATACATGTTGTTAGCATATATATCGCAAAATAAAACCGCTAATATTGTATGTAAAAGTAAGCAAGCTATTATATCTACAGGCGTAAAGAGTTTCGCCCGCTTTTACCCTTGACGCACCAATGCAAGGAATGATGTTCCAATTGGCAAGGGCAAAGTCCGGTGGACCGCAGTGATGGAGGGATTGTCATCATCCTCCCCTATCCCCGAATGATGGCCATTACGTCCGGGCAATCATCGTCCTGGGTGTATTTGTTTGGTATGTTCATCATGAACGATGATGCGATGGTCGACATCATTCGATGATGACGCCTTGCTTTGATTCTTCGCTCCTCTTCTTCCATCATGGATTTGGAACAAAGATTTTTTTCCTCCTTCACCCAGATCGCTTGGGACATAACATAGCCATTACATCGGGCCGGCACCTTTACGGGAGGTTGTGCGGACTCGTAGTTTGAAGGCTAAGATAAACGCCACATGGTTGAAGTCAAGGAATCATTGATGTTTATGAGGATTCCCGTGACTAGAATCGCGTAATAGCCTAGCCCAAATTGCTCAAAGTTTGCTTCGTTAATTAAATGGGTACTTGATACCTCGCAATCTTTACCCAACCCTTGTCCCGCTTTTTATGACCCAACGACATCATTTTCGAGTGTAAAGCCGACATTACCTCGCAGAAAATTTGGTTCGGAAATGGCGCTCCAATAGCATGGTATTGGGTATTGCTTATTTCCAAAGCATGAAAACCGACCGGTTCAACATCAGATTGGCATTGATGAATGGCATATCTCTCTGCCGAGGAATCTCGTTCGGGCCGATCGTGACCAAAGCTATTGTTGATAATGTATTTCAATTGTTGGATGAAGAGTGGAGGGATCGCCTCAAACCATATGAATCCATGGTCGCCCCAAGAGTGTGTTGTATCCTAAATCTATCTTGAGCACATGGAAAGATACGCAGAATGTGTGAGGACCAATTTCGATTGGCAGCTCAATTACTCCGACCGAATTTCACCGGGCTCCATCAAAAGCTTTGATGATGATAGTACTACATCTCAATTCGGTTGAGATTGATATTCATCTTCACCAAGGTAGCGTATGGACATATATTCAGAGAGGAACCTCCATCTATTAAGACTCCAACTACCATATATCCGGAGGACAAGACCGCAATGTGCAACGGCTTTGCAATGACCGGTCCCTTCAGGTGGTATGTCATCATCAATGAAGGATATCACATTGTTGTTGAAAATGTGATCAACCAGATGTTGAAACTTTTTCCGTATCCACCGATGTCTGGAGATAGGCTTCTTCTAAAACCTTTAACAAGACCTTCCCGGTGATTCTCGAAAGTTTAGACCAAGTCCAAAATTGATATTTGTTGTGGAGCTTCTTTCAAGCTTAAAACCACCGTAGCTTCATTACGACCCATAATGCATGGAGGAATTTTTCAATCTTTCCATGGGTATTTTCCCTTTGATTTGGTGGTAGGTTTCATCACCCGTTGGGAAGATATAAGTGGATTTTCCTTCAACATCGTAGTAGCAGCTTGTATGTGAGGTGGATCCTTCACCTTCTCCATAATTCCACGGAATTGTGTGCAAGCTAACAATAGGATATTGTGCTCTCTCACGACAAGTTGATCGCTCCGGAGTGGCCACTTTCAAAGGATTGTTGCCTTCCTCGAGTGAATTGTTGGTATTGTGAGTAATGTATTAATCCCATCGCTTTCAAAGTGGATGATCGCTACCACACTTTTCCACTTAGTAGGCCTCGATCCTCACTTGCACGTAACACAAGATTATCGTCTCGCTAAGCGCAGGACACCACCGTCGATTAGATTTTGAATAAGGTATGAGTGCCCAAGATTCTTCTCGTGGTTGTGACCACTTAGATCGGGAGTGATATCGACATACTCCATCGAGTTGTATCATCCCTAAACGGGTTGATTGGAGGTAGAAGGAACCGATCCTTCCTTCATTGATTAACATATGAAGGATTTCCTCCATAGGTGGCCCAGATAGGTGAATTCCTTTGTTGGCAAAACTCGATGGGCTTTTGCATTTGCTCTCTTTGTCACTTTGTCTTCCAAAGATTTCATTTTCTCGAAAGTGACGAGGGAATATTCATGACAATAGGTAGGAGACCGGCATGCCTCGGTCGATTAACCGACGAGTCACTTGATGTCGATAAGTCACCAGTTCTCGCCAATTGTTCAATTTGTTTGCAGAGAGCTTTCATCTTTCGCTCCATTGTGAATCGGAACTTAGCATAATCCCATCCGTCATCACCGCCTTTGATGGTCCGGGAAGAATCACACCTGAAATTGGAACTCGCCCATTGCTCCAATTAATCATGTTGACCTCTTCTTCTTTCAGGTTGAGGAAGAGGGTTGTCTTGAACGTGAGGTTGATCTCGGTTTGGTGACCACGATCTCTCCGTTGTCTATCGTGTCCCGGATCTTGTGTTTCAAGGCCCAATAATCTCTCGAGTATCATGTCCAGTGCCCCAAGATGATAAGCACATTTCCTAGCAAAGATTAAAACCCCGCCCATTAGGGTCGGCCGGGTGAAGAAGAAGATGTAATTTTCTTCGTGTTGTCGTAAGATTTAAGATGTTCTCGAGGGTATATCCCTAAGGGTGTAAACACCGAGGGCGTTTGACTTCTCCACCTTTTGGTATTGGAGGGTTTGCAGATCGTACCGGAAAGGGAGTGTAGTTTCTCCTTGAATAGGCATGTTTCGATTGGCTTTTCAACCCTCAGTAGATCGTGGAAACATCTTCTTCTTTCTTTTTTATGGATTCTCGGGTTGTTCCATAATTTCCAGATTGATGTGATCAGCAACAACTTTGAGTGCAAAGCTAGGTCTTGAATCTTTTCCGACTTCAATCCCATCTCACCATCTCCCCATGTTTGACCATTTTAGAAAATGGTTTGCCGATGCGCGGCTAAAAACTCTCTCATAGAAGGGAGCTTCAGATGTCTATGAAAGTCATGACCATTTCTCGATTCTCACATGGAAGGACTAACTTGGGCGTACCAAAGGCCTCCACCTTGAGCATACTCTCCGAAAGACTCGTTAGATCTGCTTTCGATCTTGGTAATTTGATACCGATCAGAGCCATCCGAGTTTGAAAGTCAGATTGAGTGAGGAAAGCATGTGCTAGCTCTTCCCAAACTATGGATTTTTGAGTTGTCTAATCTTGTGTACCACTTAACCAAGCTTCTCCAGCTAGACTTTTTTGGAATAATTGCATTCTCGAGTTTTTCCTCCTCGCATAAGATCCAAGTTCTCCAATAAACACACTTTAAATGTGTGTAAGGATCTCCTAACCCATCATATTTTTCAAAGTCGAGTTTTAATTTTTTCCGGATAATGAACACCGTGGAAAATACACAGATCAAGATATGAAACACTTCCGTGTGTTCCAATTCCTTTGATAAATACAAGGGTCTCTTCCATTCGAGGACTTTCTTTTGATGTCACCAAAGGTTCGGATCTCCAAGTGGGATGGGCAAGATCAAGAGTTTTGTTGGTCGATCCAATCGTGGTTCGTGTATGGTAATGACCGGATTCCTCCTGGTGGAGGATTCAAGATGTACGGGTATTTTTCGACCCTCGTAGTAGATCGTGTAATTTTTGAGTAGAACAACCAAATCAGAATTTGTTTGCTTAATCCGTCAAATTTTCATGAGAAATCGGATTAAGTTCACCGTCTGATGACGACATGATCGATCGTAGAGGCATGTTGCCTTTTTCGACTTTCGAACGGGTAGTAGGTCCGATTGATTCCCTCTAAAGAAGACTGGCATAGTTTAGTTTTTAGGGAATGTATATAATAACATGCTATGTGATGTGTCCATTTTAGGAATTTTATCCCGCAAAACGGATGTCACTGTTTGTAGCATGTAAATATGTATGTGTACACATTTCTTCATATTTCCATTACATGGAGATAGATATGGAATGAAATTACAAGTAATTGTGTTTACAAGTAATTGAAAATGAGAGCATGAAGAGACTTTCTCCGCTTTTGGGTTTATCGAGGTCGACCTATCTTAGGTTACTCTCTCATGACTTTTTTGGCATGAAGGTTCCCAAATCATCGCAATCTACTGACGGAAGTTAATCCGGCTTTCAACCGGAGCGAATTTGGTGGTGTTTTTCCGAGCCTCTGAGAATTAGTCTTCTCACGAGTCCAAGAATCAAACACCGACGGATAGAATCCGTGGAGGGACCACACAACATACATTCACATACATCGCGGCCTCACCGTATGAAAATGATGACATATGCGGCTAAGCACTAATATCAAAGAGATATGGTGCTAAGCACTAATATCACAAGCTTTATGGTGTAAGCACTAGCATCACAAGCAAGTTATGGTGCGAAGCACTAAGTGCAATAAGGAAATGCATTCGACACATTCATCAAAATGTAAATGCAACATCCACACACAAGAGATAACAGTTTTGAAAAGATTGTAATAGCGGCTTAAGTCCTCTTATCGAGTCCCAAAGCAGAGTCGCCACCGTCGACGCGCTGGATTTTTGGATGTCCTTTCGCTACTTGTTTTTTCGTGTTCTCATTTTAGGTGAGATTTGTTTAAAAAAACAAGTGAAAAAGGTCCGATATATATAATGTCGACGATGGATCGTTAAGAGTCGCCATTGGTTTTTTAAATGGTTGTACCAACACAACCGAGAAAAGGTTTGCACATCGACCCAATGATGTGACATCGCTAAACGGGCCGGTGAAACCGAGATTCATTAGGTCCCGGGGACTTGGTTATATGGGGAAGGTGTTAGGCACTTCCGACACATCCGTGTTACCACCATGGTGACCGCCTCTTTTCAAGAAACTATTATCCGAATGTGTGTGTGTGTGGGTCAATGTGTTGTTATTTGGAAGTAGTGCGAGGCCTCGCTCGAACCTATATACATTGTGGTTTGAATTTATGTAAAAATTCAATTTTTAGCAAGATATAGCAAAATGATGTTTTATAAAAGAGGTTTTTCAAACCCCGATGCTCAATAGTAATTGAGACCTTTACACTCCCATTTTTTATTAAGTGTTCATTGATTGATTTTATTTTTATTTAATGCGAGGCATCCGTATGAAAAAAATAATGTACAAAAAAATAATGCCGACTTCCTCGTGGGTATGGAAACCATCCGAGGAAATTCGCAGACACCGCAGTAATAATTTACAAGTCGCCATAATTGAAAATGTCCATCACGGAACCGAATCTAGATCCAATGGGATGAATCTGTGATCACATGATTCCTAAGCACAAGATACCGCAATTTGTATGAAAAGTATATAAAGTAAGTAGTATATATATATATAAAATATATATATATAAATATATATATATATATATGATCACCAACCACAAAGCACCTCCATGGGGGATCAAAATGTAAATAAAGTGTTAAAAGTTATCAACCGCCACGGAGGAAACTCCAAAGGGACAAAACGTAAATAAAGTCAGAATACGGCCAACCGCCACGTAAGGAAACTCAAAGTGTGACAAAATGTAAATAAAAATGTAATATCAAAGCTACGAAAAACTCGTATCAACTAAATGTATATAAGTAAAACTCCAGCATATGTAAATTATATATATATATATATATATATATATATATATATATATATATATATAATATATATATATATATATAATAAAATCGGATGTAAAATCATGCGAATGTAGTTCACATCATATATATATATATATATATATATATATATATATATATATATATATATATATATATAAGTTAATAAACGCACTGGATGTAAAATCTGTGCTCATCGTAATGTAGTCCGATACATATATATATATATATATATATATATATATATATATATATATATATATATATATATAAAGCAAGTAAACGCCTGCATCAAGTTCAGCTCATCGAACAAAAGTCGACACATACGATATATATATATATATATATATATATATATATATATATATATATATATATATATATTAAAGTAGTAAACGCACTGCATCAAGTTCAGGCTCATCGAACAAAGTTTCACTATACGCTAATATATATAAATATAAATATATATATATATATATATATATATAAAGCAAATAAACGCCTGCATCAAGTTCAGGCTCAATCGAGGCATAACTCGATAATGTTAGTCAATATATATATATATATATATATATATATATATATATATATATATGATCCGAAATAAAAAACCACGGATCAAGTCCGCAAAAGCAAGCAACACGACTCTCAACGTATAGAAGGGTGTGGGCAAAGATGAAGAGAAAGACTCTAAGATGTGTGAGAAGGCTTACAGCTGACTGCTAAAGAAGACTTCTATTTCTTTAGAGTGGGAAAGCACTGACTTTTATAGGTACAAAAGGGCTATATATGAGCTCATAGGTGTTTAGAAGGGGAAAGTACACTGCATGGGGTGAGTGCAGAGCAAAATCAAGTGGCTTCCTCGCCTTTTTCTCTTTCAAAATGGGCTGCCCAAGCCCTCTATTTATAGGCATTTTAGTCATTAGAGTGTACTCGCTGACGAGCCAGTGTACCAGAGGCAACCCGGGTGGGCTCGAGTTTGTCGTGTCGGGTCGTCGGAAGCACGTGCACTCGTGCAATCGTAATGTCCACTGAACTTTGAAGTGCAATCCGCATCCGCTTGAGGTATACAGGACCTATTTTGGACCGCCGTTGTCGAGAGTTGACGATGGAATGGGATTAGAGTTTGTACGAAGTCATTCAAGATGGGACGATGCCCTCCCGGCCTTCAAGCTTCAACTTTCATCCGCTACCCCGCACAATAGTCACCGAGATTTGTTAGTCTTGTGGGACATCATTGCGTAGAGATGTAGAGACGTGATGTGGCATCGTGTTTGACTAGATGACGATGTTGCCCCTCACCTGTTATCGCCGGATTGGGCCGATAAAGTAGACGTTGCTCGACTTTCACCGAGATCGACCGCCAGAATTGTTGAAGGTCCTCATTGTCACCTTTGAGGTGTGCCTGCCTTCCCGATGTTATCACGGGTTGGTGCGGTGTATCTCGTCATGAGGAGCGCCGAGATTGAAGTCGGTTGCATTTGAAACAAGCATTTCGGGGTTATCGCAGTAAACCGCATTCCTTGGGGTTATCACCAAGGTTGGTGGCTATTCCCATGGTTGGGATCGAGACCGGATACCTTGGGGTTATCTTTGAGATTAATCGGTCTTCTCTCGGTGTGTGTTCCAAGATTAGATCTCGCATGCCTCGGGGTTACATCCGAGGTTGATTTGTTACTCCTGCATTGCGATCCGGGGTTGATCTTGAACTTCCGGTAGTATCCTAGATGGATTTGGATTATCTTTCGTGGTTCTCTCTTAAAAGATGAATATGTCCTCCCGCAATGTTAGTGACAATGAGTACGAGAAAATTTCGAGTGTCTACAAGATTGACAGGTAATGTGCGGTTACCGATTTAAATCAAATAAGACTTATAAACCGTGGATGTAATGAAGGTTTCTCCCAATGGAGTTTCTACCGATAAGTCAAAGTCCAATTTCTTCGGAGTCAATTTTAAACGTTGAGCGCAAATAGGAGAAATAAAAGAATGGGTAGAGCCGGTATCAAATAAGGTATATACTTCACTAGAGTTTATGATAAGCTTACCCGTGATGACCTCGTTTGGGTTCCTTGCTTTCTGGGTGGTTACAACAAACGCTTTCCCATGAACCACCGGTTTTGTCTTGTCTGGGACAGACTTTAATGCCTCCATCCCTGCTGGACTTGACTTCGGTGCACGACAAAATCGGGCTAAGTCACCTTCTCTTCCATAATTGTAAATGCTTTGGACTGCTGCGTATAGTTTTAATTGATGTGTCCCTCCCCTCCGTATTTGTAACATACGATCGGTGGTCGTTCTCCTTCCTTAACAACAGGTGTTGGTGCTGACGTCCTTCCATCATTACTAAATCTCCTCTTCTTGAAACTCCCACTTTTATTGTCTTGGCCATTATTACCACCGAAGTGGTTACTATTTCTGGCATGTTGATTCCCTCCACGTTTGTTGTCACCGTTTCGATGACTGTTACCACTGGTATTTTCATTCTGCTGGATACTTTCTCTTGGTTTCATTGACCCGTTATCGCGCTCCAATAACTGAGGCATATTTACAACATCTGAATACAAACACAGTTTGTGAGAAATAAGATATTGACGTATCTCCGATTTCAAACCTCTTAAAAACATTCGCGTCATTCGCTCCTCATTATCAACCAAATGGGATGCAAACCGGGATAACTCCGCAAATTTAGCCTCGTATTGCGACACGGTCATATTGTTTTGCTCCAACTTGATAAACTCCACCTCTTTCATGTGACGAATACTTTCGGGAAAGTATTTGTCGTTGAATGACTCTTGGAACTTCTCCCAAGACATCTTGAGTCGGCCAGTGGATACGCTTTCTGATTCCCACCGATGTCTGCCCCCTCGCAACATAAAGGTGGCAAAAGGAACCTTTTGCTCTCGGAGCATCCCAAGACATCAAATATCTTGGTGATCTGCTTTATCCATGCATCCGCCTTAAGTGGTTTTGGCTCTCCAATAAACTCCGATGGTCCCAGCTCCTTGAACTGTTTAGCGGTGACTGTTCGAGAGTTTCCAGTGTTTCCACCTACATTTTGGACAGGAGTTTCTCTTGCCTGATGTTGTACTAATTGCAGAAAGATCCTAAACATTCCGTTGTTCGCCATTTGGTCGGTGTTGTTGTTCACCTGAGGATTATTATCTTCATGTTTCAAATTATCCTGAGTATTAATCTGTGGTGACTCCACGATCTCATATGCTTCATTGCTTATCTCAACATTTTCGAATGCCATTTTTCAAACTGCCACAAAACAAGGGTTAATTAATATATCACATATTATCCTATACTACGACCACCACCGATTAAATACCAAATAAACTTAGGTAGGTCATACTAGTGAAGGAATTCCCCGTCTCTCCTGACCTAGTTCTTATCTCACATCTCAGCCAGGGATCATATCCCTAAACTTTGATACCAACTGTGACACCCCCAAAATAGGTACACATCACCCATCTTGGGTCGCCAGATACAAGGTACTGAATTCAAATACAACTTAATAATACAACTGTCGTGTAAAATACGACTAAACATATGCTGTGAGTTTTAATACAAATATTGTCATCTAGACAATATAGAAACTCAATGGGGTCCTCATTACATTTATTATTAAACTATTTCACAGAATAGTGAGGACTACTAATGCACCATCTAGGACCATCACCCTTTTCCCCGACTAGTCCCTGCTACGTTTTCATTTCCTAAAGAGAACAGTGAAAGAAAGGGTGAGCTCAACTAGCCCAGTAAGAAATATTATCACTAAGATAATGCAGAATAAATTATCATTAGCCTTAAACAATGTTAAACTGATAGAATATAATAGACAACAAGTTTAACTGCAGCGGATCAAGCAATCCATTAGAAGAGTCAAGTGAGGTATAAAATCTACTATCTTCTATGATTTAAAAAGTTTTTCATCAACTTTATCACCGAGACTCAAACTTAATAATTAAAATCGAATCATCCTCGCTCCACTACCAAGGATATTCATGTAATCATCAATGGTCATGACTATACCGAATAATCCCTGGTCATAATCATACCAACAATTATCCACCAATGAACTACAGTCCAATGAGGACTTTTACCACATCATTCGTCACATTACGGTCATGATTATACCGAATAATTCCTGGTCATAATCATATCAAGTCCATCTATGCACGTAAGCCAAAGATGACTTTCATCACAATATAAGTATGAGGATGATGACAATGACATAATAATTCAATAAAACAAGTTCAAGAATAAATTTTAAAGATTTATAAGTTAATTTATCCAGGAACCAATAACGTCCAATTTGTCAACATGATACTGCTTTGTAGAGTAAAATTCAAGAATGCTCAGAAGAATATTTCCATGAAAAGATACTGGATGAAGTACAAATATCAAGGATATTCCACTAATTTCATGGAGTATAGAAGCCAAAGCTTTAACCAACTGAGTATAATATAATATATGAAACTTCAAATGGATTTTCACCCGCCATGCGGTAATCCGCGTATACAGATCATTTCCACAATTTAATAAGGAATGAATACACATGATCATGCACCATGCATGTGGTAATCCACATAGACAGGTTATTCCAATAGAATAATAAAGAATGGAATAACAGAAGGATTCACCATGCGTGCGATATAGATCGCACCAAAAAAGTTATTCCCAGCAGAATAATAAATAATGGAAATAGGTCCCAAAACGCACGTACGAGGATATTCCGGCCGTAATAATAAATAATAGAACTAGGTGCAGGCGTAAACGCACGCATGTGATATTCGGACGAATAATAAAGAACGGAATATTAGAAGAATTTCACCATGTATGCGGTACTTCGCATAAACAGGTTATTCTAACAGAATAATAAGAATAGAATAACAGAAGAATTTCACCAAGTATAGGGTATCCCGCGTATAGAGGTTATTCCAACAGAATAATAAAGAATGGAATAACAGAAGTTCTCTTCATAAATAAGAAAGAAATAATACCCCTTATGAGTACAACAAATAATATTCCCTACGAGTACAACAAATAATATCCCTTACCTTAGAAAAACTGAATACTGAAGTAGTGAAGTAGCAGAATACTTTTCTTCTTTCTCTCTATAGTTTCTCTCTAGAGTTTCAAATTGAATTGTAAGAAATAATGAAGGAATGAGCTTCTATTTATAGGAGAATGGACTGAATAGTAACTAATTCATGAACGGACCAGGTTGATTTACTTTTAAACGTACGGTCCATATTGGTTTACTATTAAAACTTAAAGCAACGGTCCATACTGATTTACTATTATAGTTTCCACCAGCGGTCCATATTGATTTACTATTATATCTTCAACCAACGGTCTAAAAAATTAGAACATCTCCTCATGGAATAATTTTGTACCAAAAAATGATTTGGACCGAACAGAAATATATCTTACGGGTGAATAGTGCCCCGTGAATAGTAAATTGTGAATAGTAACTCGTGAATAGTACTCTAACACGAAAAGTGTCCCGAATACCCAATTGAACAATATAACCTCCAGACATCAATTATACTAACACAAATAAGTCCAACACGATGGAACTATAAAATTCATCTTTAATCAACACGAACTTATTCATCATTAATATTATAATTCACAATATTTAACAACCGTGTCGTTCCCGAGGAAAGAGGGGCTTTCGATAAGGATTTCTCCTTATCGGCTTGCAATTAGGTGACCAAACCTCTCCTTGTGTAACTTCTAGACATTGTCGATATTGAAAATAATAATATGAATAACTTTGTCGTCTCAATTATTGATTTAATAATATATCATATTATGTAGATGATACTATAAGGGCTTCCTCGCCTTTTTCTCTTTCAAAATGGGCTGCCCAAGCCCTCTATTTATAGGCATTTTAGCCACAGGTGTACCTGCAGCTGAGCCGCGGGTGTACCAGAGGCAACCCGGGTTGGCCCGAGTTTATCGGGTCGGGTCGTCTCGAAGTACGTGCACTCAGGCACTGTAATGTCCACTCGAACTTTCAGAAGTGCAATCCGGGTATCCGTTTGAGGTATACAGGACCTATTTCGGGTTGTCGAGATTTGTACGATGGCATGGGATTAAAGTTTGTACGAAGTCATTGAAGATGCCCTCCGGTCTTCAAGTTTCAACTTTCATCTGTTAGCCCCGCACAATAGTCACTCGAGATTTGTTAGTCTTGTGGGACATCGTTGCATAGAGACGTGATGTGGCATCGTGTTTGACTAGATGACGATGTTTCCCCTCACCGGTGTTATCGCCGAATTGGGCTGATAAAGCAGACGTTGCTCAGACTTCACTGAGATTGGACTGCTGCAATTGTTGAAGGTCCTCATTGTCACCATTGACGTGTGCCTGTCTTCCCGATGTTATTGCCGGGTTGGTGCAGTGTATCTCATTGTGAGCACCGAGATTGAAGTTGGTTACATTTGAAAAAACCATTTTCGGGGTTATCGTGGAAACTGCATTCCTTGGGGTTATCACCAAGGTTGGTGGCTATTCCCAGGGTTGGGACTGAGACTGGATACCTTGGGGTTGTCTTTGAGATTAATCGGTCTTCTCCGGTGTGTGTTCCGGTATTATATCTGCATGCCTCGGCGTTATCTCCGAGGTTGGATTAGTTACTCCCAAATTGCGATCCGGGGTTGATGCTGAACTTCCGGTAGTATCCAGTATGGATTTGGATTGTCTTTCAGGGTTCTCTCTTAAAAGACGAATATGTCCTCCTGCAATGTTAGTGACAGTGGTACAGAAAATTTCGAGTGTCTACACCTAGAATTACGTCAAACACAAGTATTTTTAAAAAATAAGATCGACAAGTAATGTGCGGTTACAGATTTGAATCAAACAAGACTTATAATCTGTGGATGTAATGAAGGTTTCTCCCAACGGAGTTTCAACCGATAAGTCAAAATCCAATTTCTCCGGAGTCAAATTTAAACGTTGAACGCAAGTAGGAGAAATAAAAGAATGGGTAGAGCCGGTATCAAATAAGGTATATACTTCATTAGAGTTTATGATAAGCTTACTCGTGATGACCTCGTTTGGGTTCCTTGCTTTCTGGGAGGTTACAACAAACGCTCTCCCTTGAACCACCGGTTTTGACTTGTCTGGGACAGACTTTGATGCCTCCATCCCTGCTGGACTTGACTTCGGTGCACGACAAAATCGGGCTAAGTCACCTTCTCTTCCATAATTGTAACATGCTTTGGACTGATGCGTATAGTTTGGATTAATGTGTCTCTCCCCTCCGCATTTGTAACATACGATCGGCGGTCGTTCTCCTTCCTTAACAACAGGTGCTGGTGCTGTCGTCCTTCCATCATTACTAAATCTCCTCTTCTTGAAACTCCCACTTTTATTGTCTTGGCCATTATTACCACCGAAGTGGTTACTATTTCTGGCATGTTGATTCCCTCCACATTTGTTGTCACCGCTTCGATGACTGTTACCACTGGTATTTTCATTCTGCTGGCTGCTTTCTCTTGGTTGCATTGACCCGTTATCGCGCTCCAATAACTGAGAGTTATTCATATGATTGTGGACCAGAACTGTTGATTGATGTTACAGAGATAAAACATTGTTGGTGGACTTTTAACATGGAGAAGATATGGTCTATTTGACTCTTCTAATGGATTTCTCGTTCCGCTGCAACTATGGTTGAAAAGTTTTATCATCTACCATATGTTCTAAATCTCTGATTCATTACTGATGAAGGCTATTGATAATTTAATTATCTTTAGTCATGATATTCTTTACTAGGCTATTTGTGCTCACCCTTTTGCTTCACAATTCCTTCGAGGTAATAAAAGAGTGTATTTGGTTGAGCGGGGAATATGATGGTATAGAACGGTGGTCTCTAGCTGTGGAGGTTCTCCATAAATAGTATGGAAATGATTTTATTAAGAATTTTAGAATAATGTGTTGTATTTTATACATCATTTAGTAGTTATATTTGGTGAATCAAATAGGGTGAGGCGAACCCAACGTTAGAAGGGTGTTTCACCACTATCATATAGGATGTCTAACGACATGGGACTTCGTGTTATCATAAGACGGGGTTGTGCACATCCACTTGCTGATTATATCTACGAGAACTACCTATATAACCTTGGAGTTTGGTTGAAATATAATTCTCAATTGGAGACAATGGAGATAATTATATGTCAAGAGAAGACTCACCATTGGAAATAACATGATAGCCATCTTCTCGTTTTTCTTTGGGGACTATTGGGTCAACCAAGGATACTTCTGTGGACATATTTTATCTATCATAACCTAGACGCATGGCTTCCCATGTACGAAGGTTTCCTTGAGCACTTCCGAAAGATTTTAATTTCTAAAACAATTATTGAATGTATCTTTATGTAAGGTGCCATTGTGACGTACTATCCAAGGATGGGACATGAGTCATAGTTTGTATGTATTTGTATCAAAACTCACAACATATATGTTGTTGTATTTTGCACGACAATTGTGACGAACGAGATTTTTGTAATTTAATTTTAATATTTATTGAATTAAATAAATATTGTCGATTATTTAATTATTAGATTAAATAATTAATTGATGCAATTGTGATAGATTAATTTAATTATGTGTTATATTTATTAAAGTTTTCAAGTCCCTGAATGTGATAGTAACCTAATCTAATGAACGTAAAAATATGTTAGAAGTTTAATAAGATGTTAAAATAGTTTCTTAACATGTCAACAACGCATTTACGTGTGAATTGAATTATTAAACGCATCGTTAACTTATTGTTCGTGAAGTGTATATTATGTGACAATAAGTGTGGTAATTTGACTAAGTATAGTCATAACCAAAGTTTAGACAAAAGAATGAACTTATGATGACTAGTTACATTATAATTAACTGGAGTTGTGAATGGAAATGATATGTAGGATTTAATTCAAGGAACGTGTGTAATTAATGCGTAATCTACGTACGAGGCAAGTTTTCTAACCCTACTTGTTATCATTATTCATGTTTATAAATTACCTCTAGCAAATTCTCATTATTATTACATCAAGTTCAAATTGTTATATTAAAGATTATTTATCTTTTCAAAGTATGATTCTGTTATACAATACTTGTTCTATTGTATAACTCTTGAGATTGTTATTCAATTTAAATATCATTTATTGTTGAACCTTATTAGACTAGTGAACCCTTATTTGATTCGACTAGTCCATAGTTGATCAACATTCTAAATTGCAGAACTCTTATTGATTTATCCAAACCAAACTTCCTTTGGTGCGGACTCTAATGTTAAACTGAGATGAACAACCCTGTATAGGGATTCCTTATGCGTTAACGTTAAGATATTGTGCACAGTATGGTACTAATGGCTAATCCCCCTAAGTACGAGTAGAAGAGTCCATAGTCTTATAACTGTTAAAGGTTTCAAGTATAACCCTTGATAACCTAGGACATAGTTCAAGGTCTTATGACCCTCAGAAATATTTTGATTCTTGTTATTTATTCTTGATTCAAAAGTTGAGATTTTATTCCAGAAGTCTTTGATTCACTCGCATGTTATTATATTGTAATTTCATTATTATATTTGTGGGCAATCGTGCTCACTCTTGCGTAATAATAACATTGCAGTTAAGAACGAAAGGTCCGACGAGCCTTCTACTAGCAAAGGCAAGAAAGGGAAAGATTAACAAGTGATGAAGACTTGTTTTTTATGTGATATTGAATTTATGTTTTAGACTTATATTGATGTTGTGTAAGACTATAAATTGTTTATGTTTCGCATGATTAAGATTTAAGGTTAGTATAACCTGGGATTTATGTATTTTTACAATGTAACTCCTTAAAGAAAGGATTTATTTCTATCTATTTATGCTTTAATTTATTATGGGTAGATAGATATATGATGTTTGAATAGAGAACATAAAATCATGTGGAAAATTTAAGTGCCCGGATTTGGGGGTGTCACAGGTTGGTATCAAAGCTGTAGGTTATGAACCTTAGGTGGGGGGAACAACCTTAGGTAGTAGCCTTATAGTAAGAATATAGTGATGGAAAACTCTTATCGAGTTCTAAGAAATGAATTTCTTAATTCATTGAAGATAATAAAAGACTTTATGTGTTTATGTGCTAAATTATGTGCTCACTAGTATGACTTAGTAACTAAAACTTGAAACTGTGTTGTCAGGATGTCGGATGTTAGAGGAACTAGTCGTGCTGGGGAGGAGGAACCCCGAGTACCTACTGAGGAGGAGCCCTGACACATTCATGTTATCAGGGAGCAGTTGATACAAAGAGAACCATCTCCATTAATCACTGTTGTTGGTTAGGAGCATGAGCCTAAGACTGATCTAGAGGAAGATCCTGAGGAGGAAGAGGAAGAAGAGGAGTTCCCACCGAACTCCATCGATGCTGAGATGTACGACGAGTTATATGACCATAGCGTACAGTTACGTGACACTATCCAGGATCTGACTGAGCGAACGATTATTCAGAATATTACTATCAAGCAGAAGGAGAGGGAGGTTGTGACTCTTCACACACGTCTAGGAAATGTGGAGTGGGATTTAGTTCATGAGAAGGGTCAAACCGAGGAGAAGTCTGAAGAGATAGAGAAGTTGAATAAGGAACTGAAGGAAAGCTCAGAAAGGCTGATCATAGCAGAGGAGGGCGGGGTAAGATAATCATGTCGTGCTGATCTTGTAGAAGAGGATTGTCGTGGGAAGAAGGCTAAGCTTGGGGAGACGTACTCTACACTCCAAAATACAATGGATGAGGCTCAGGATTGAGTTTTGAGATACCCAATCCAGTTCGAAGGACTACCATCGTACATGCTGGATCGCAGGACGATGTCTCGCATCATGGAAGAGGAGCATATCAAGGATGTTCAGCGCCTTAATAGGCATAGATAGGATTTGTTTAATTATGTGAAAAACTTATATAGTATTTAGATGTAAATTCTGATGTGGTTATGAACAAAGGAATATTTTAATGTTTTAAACCATGTAGATTCTTTATCTCGGGATAGTTGATGTAAATAGCAGTGATGCTATCGTTTGATGTTAAAACCTTTGATTTGAAGAAATATATCAAGTTGTTTGAGATAATGTGTTATGTGATTATGTTAAATAGTTAAGTAATGCCTTAACTATTTAGAGAGATAAATAAAGATCTAATAAGCATATATTTTAATAGAAATATGCCGCCAAGAAGAAGACAAAATCGTCAACCAGCACATGAAGAGTTAACGAATAACACCAATAACGCCAATGCTAACCCTGTTCAACAATTAGTGAACTTACTAGTTGGAGCAATGAATAATCAACCTCAAGCTCCACCGAATACAACGTTCAAAGATTTCAAGGCGGTGGGACCGCTAGAGTTTAAAGGCTCCATGAACTCGATCGAGGCTCAAACGTGGGTTATGGAGATGGAAAAGGTTTTTGATGCACAAGAGTCAGTGAGGATCAGAAAACCGCTTTTGCAACGTTCATGCTGAAATCCGAAGCCAATTATTGGTGGAAAACGAACAAGGTCCGTGGAGGAGAAGGTATGATTACCTAGGAGAGGTTCAAAGAGATGTTTTTTGAGATGTATTTCCGACAAAGCTCCAGAGAACAAAATGGAGGTTCCAGCTCGGAGTTGAAACAGGAAATATGTCCGCATTGGGATTATGCGACAAAATTCAATGAGTTGGCTAGGTTCGCCCAGTATCAAGTAATACACGGATGAGAGAAAGAAAGAAGGTTTGAACAAGGATCAAGCCACGGTATATATAGCAAAGTATCAATGTTTCAGCTAAACACTTTTGCTGGAGTACTGGAAAAGGCCATCCTCGCGGAAGGTGGGAACGATGCGGTGACCAAGTATAATCAGGATCAGAAGAAGAAGAAGAAGAGTGAAAGTGAGGGAATGAACAAGGCTAGTGGCAGTAACACGGGAGGTAATAATAATCAGAAGAGAAGGTGGTCTGATAATTCGTCAACTGGAAATCAGCAAGGAGGTCAGAAGAAGAGAATCGAAGCATGCCCGACCTGCGAAAAAGCTCACTTGGGAGTTTGCATGAAAGGAAAACGAGTGTGCTACAATTGTGGTCAAGAAGGCCACATAACACCTAACTGTCCTAACCCAAAGAAGGGTGCCTACTTCACTTGTGGCTCAAAGGATCATCTTGCAAGGGATTGTCCTAAGAAGGGATCTGGAGGGGCAGGATCAGGAGGAAATAGAGGACACAACGGTGGAAGCGCTTTGACTATCACAGGACCAACCGCAACCAACCAACCGACCGCCAGGACATTCAACATGACGGTGTAGGATGCAGTTTAGTCTCGTGATTATGTGTCAGATATCATTCTGATCAATAAAGTTAATGCTTATGTATTATTTGATTCGGGTGCTACTTATTCATTTATATCCGATGACTTTGCTAAGAACTTAGAATTGCCTATGGATGAGTTAGAATACCCCATGAACATAGAAATTGCGAATAAAGAAATAATCCCTAATAAGTACGTACATAAGAACTGTAGAGTGGATATTAAGGGTAATATCATGAACGTAGATCTTATCCCTATTCGACTTGGGGAATTTGACGTTATCTTAGGAATGGAATGGTTATTAAATTATGGGGATGTAATTGACTACCAAAAGAAGCGTATTAACCTTATGACTCCGTCAAAGGTTTTGTTTTATGGTAATAAGTCGCCTAGACAAGCGAGTTGTCTAACGATGATGCAGGCCAGGAAGTTGTTAAGACAAGACTATGTAGGATATCTAGCTTACATAGTAGACAGTCGTAAAGATAATCCGAAAGTAGAGGAGATACCGGTTGTGAAGGACTTCGTAGACGTATTCCCGGACGATTTGCCAGGACTTCCGCCAGATAGAGAGGTTGATTTCGTGATCGATTTGGCGCCAGGAACTACTCTAATATCGAAGGAACCATACCCAATGGCACCAGTAGAGATGAAAGAATTGATGGTGCAACTACAAGAATTACTGGACAAGAAGTACATTCAAACGAGTGTATCGCCGCGGGGAGCGCCGGTGTTGTTTGTGAAAAGAAGGACAAAACGATGCTGCTCTGCATTGACTACAGAGAACTGAATAAGGTTACGATTAAGAATAGATATCCATTACTGAGGGTCGATGATCTGATTGATCAATTGAAGGGAGCGAAATACTTTTCCAAGATATATTTGAGAAGTGGTTATCATCAACTGAAGGTGAGGCCAGAGGATGTACCGAAGACAGCGTTCAGAACACGATATGATCACTACGAATTTTTGGTAATGTCGTTTGGTCTAACGAATGCTCCTACAGCATTTATGGGACTAATGAATAGTGTGTTCAAGCCATTTTTGGACAAGTTCATAGTGGTATTTATAGATGACATTTTGGTATATTCGAAAACCAAGGAAGAACATGAAAAGCATTTGAAATTAATGTTGGAGGTGTTGAGAAGGGAGAAGTTGTATGCCAAGTTTTTGAAATGCGAATTTTGGATCGAACGGGTATAATTTCTTGGGCACGTGATCGATAAAAATGGAATTTTGGTAGATCCATCAAAAGTCAAAACCGTGAGTAACTGGGATCAACCGAGGACGCCGTCGAAAGTATGAAGTTTTCTTGGATTGGTAGGATATTACAGAAGATTCATTCAAGAACTTTCTAAGATCGCAACTCCGTTAACGAATTTGACTCGAAAAGCTATAAAATTTGTTTGGACGGAGAAGTGTGAGGAAAGCTTTCAAGAATTGAAGAAGAGGTTGAGTACAGCACCTGTATTATCTCTTCCGGTTTATACAGGAAATTTTGTTATTTTTAGTGATGCTTCGCATAAAGGACTTGGTTATGTGCTTATGCAAAATGGAAAAGTCATTGCGTATGCGTCACGATAATTGAATGAATATGAGAAGGGGTATCCGACCCACGACTTAGAGCTAGTTGTAGTGGTTTTTACGTTGAAAATCTGGAGGCACTATCTCTACGGGGAGAAGTGTGAAATGTATACAGACCACAAGAGTCTGAAATATATTTTTACACAAAAGGATTTGAATATTCGCCAAAGAAGGTGGTTGGAGTTAATTAAGGACTATGATTGTGAGATTTTATACCATTTGGGTAAGGCGAATATAGTTACCGACGCCTTAAGTAGAAAGGGTCGAGAGAAATTGATGATGTTGACTGCTCAGAAGGAGTTAATTTCGGCCATGGAGAAGTTGGAATTAGAAATGAAGTATCCTATGGAAATTGATGAGGAGTTATTTCAAATGCAATCTGGTACAACCCTACTGGATAAAGTTAAGGAGGTTCAACTTCAGGACAAAGAATGTAAAAAGGTGAAAAGGAAGATATCCAAAGGAACTGAACCGAGATTCACGATGGATAAAGAAGGAATACTGAGATTTGAGAGTAGAATTTGGGTACCGCCAGTAAAAGCGATTAAAGAAGACATTTTGAGCGAGGTTCATAGCTCATGATATTCGATTCACCTTGGTAGTACCAAGATGTACCAAGATCTTCAATAACATTTCTGGTGGCCAAATCTGAAACGAGATGTTGCAGAGTGTGTTGCCAAATGTCTAACCTATCAGAAAGTGAAAGCAGAACATCAGAGGCCGAGTGGGTTGCTACAACCGTTAGAGATTCTAGAATGGAAATGGGAACATATTACGATGGACTTCATAGTTAGCCTTCCAACAACTCAGAAAGACTATGACGCAGTACGGGTTATCGTTGACCGATCGACAAAATCCGCACACTTCTTTCTGATCAAAATCAGATTCAACTTAGATCAGTTGGCAAGGTTATATGTGAAAGAGATTGTTTCGAGGCACAGAGTTTCGGTGTCAATTGTTTCCAATAGGGATCCGTGCTTTACATCGAACTTCTGGAAACATCTACAGGAATGCATGGGAACGCAATTGTGAATGAGTACGACATATCACCCTCAGACAAATAGGCAGAGTGAAAGAATGATTTAGACATTGGAAGATATGTTAAGAGCATGTGTAATGGACTTTAAAGAAAATTGGATGATCACCTACCGCTCATAGAGTTCGGCTACAACAACAGTTACCACGCTAGGATTGGCATGCCGCCTTATGAAGCGTTATACGGTAGAAAGTGCAAAACTCTACTATACTGGGATGAAGTTGGCGAGAGACAATTACTAGGCCCAGAATTGGTACAACAGACAGCAGAGATAGGTAAAGTGATACGAACAAGACTGGTAGCAGCTCAAGATAGGCAGAAGAAATACGTTGATCCACACCGTAAAAATGTTAAGTTTGAATTGGGTAGTTATGTGTTCTTGAAGGTCTCTCCCTGGAAAGGAAATATCAGCTCCGGAAAGAAAGGAAAATTAAGTCCAAGATTCATTGGACCCTTTGAAGTATTGCGAAGAATCGGAGAAGTTGCGTATGAGGTAGCCTTACCTCCAGCACTCGAGAATGTCCACAACGTTTTCCATGTTTCTGTATTACGTCCCTACAAACCTGATTACAAGCATGTAATTGAATACGAACCCCTAAATTTTAAAAAAGACTTATCTTACTTAGAAATTCCTATTCAAATTGTCGACAGAAAAGAACAAGTTCTCAAAAATAAAATGATACCTTATGTTAAGGTAATTTGGAGGAACCACAACGCTGAAGAAACAACATGGGAACTCGAAGAGAATATGATGAAGAATTACTCTCATTTATTTACTTAAATTATGTGTAAGTTTTTCGGGGACATAATCTTTGTAAGCAGGGGAGAATGTAAATGTGTCGAATTGATTGAGTCGTGATTTTGGGGATGTAATCCTTTTTGGGGGAAAGATGTGACGAAACGAGATTTTTGTAATTTAATTTTAATATTTATTGAATTAAATAAATATTATAGATGATTTAATTATTAGATTAAATAATTAATTGATGCAATTGTGATAGATTAATTTAATTATATGTGTTATATTTATTAAATTAATGTGGAGAATATTTATTATTCAAAGTATGTATTTATGTGAGCTTATTGAATTAAATGAAATATTTATTAAGCATAATGTTATTTTAATTAATGTAATAATTAATTAGAGATTTAATAATTTGACATAATTAATAAATAAGAAATTAATTATGTTACTATGTGACTTAATGATAAATTATAATATTTTATTTAAATTAAAGTAAATAAGATATTTGATTTATTTTATAATTGGGTGTGACACTATTGAACTATAGGATAAAAGACTTATTAAATTAAATAGTTTTGAACCAATTAAGCCAAGCCAAACGAAGCCTATTTGGGAGTTGGGAGCAGTTAAGCCATGATCGGGTTAACTAACCACAACTGCGTCTGTTTCTTTATTATATACGTACTCTTCTTCTTCTAATATCTAAGTTTGGAAAAATAGTCAGAGAGAGTTTGAGAAATTGTTAGAGAAAATTTGAGAGATTGTGAAGGAGATTGATTGAAAAGCATCTGAGCCTACTAATCTACACTCTACGCTTTGGGTAAATTCTCCAACCCATTTCTTATTATGTTGTTTAAGTTTTCATGAAAATGGCTCTAAGTTTTTGTTAAAACTTCTGTAATTGAAAAGGGTAAAGGTTTATATATGTGATAAATGTCATCATATCATATTTTGCTATATATTGTATGTTAACCATAACATCAATTTCATAAATTATGTCGTATATTGTTGCTACTAAATTATAGAGTATAGAAATATGGCCCTTACTAGCAAATTTAATACGTCAAACATATATGGTGTCATAAATTTTATACCTGTATATAATTATGTATATTAAAACGAAGAGACCAAGCTTCAAAGAAATAGATTCGGTGTTATAACGAACCCGTAGTGTTGATTTTCATGTTTTGTATTCAAAACTTTCAAGAACATCAAGAGCAGTAAAATTACATGTGTTGATTTTGTTAATTATGTGTTTTAACTTATTAAAATCATGCTAGAAGGGTTGTGTAATTGTTATATGTACATTATAATGTCTGGGTATGTCTAATTTCATGTAGGGAATAAGAAATTAGTAGAAATTGGCATGTTCTGCGATTTTTCGCACAAACTCGCAATTTTTTATAAGTGAATGCCATCAGCCATAGTGTAACAGTGAGCACAGCACAAGAAAAGCCATGCAAATACGAGCCAGCCAACGCTTAGTGCCATTGACCAAAGCCGCTTGCAGCCGCTGCCGCAAGCGATCTTAGAGATTAGCGTTTAAGTCGGCGTCAGCAGCATACCACTCTCCAGAATGTCTAGAATTGAATTTTTTAAAGTGTTCAAGTCCCTGAATGTGATAGTAACCTAATCTAATGAACGTAAAAATATGTTAGAAGTTTAATGAGATGTTAAAATAGATTCTTAACATGTCAACAACGCATTTACGTGTGAATTGAATTATTAAACGCATAGTTACCTTATTATTCGTGAAGTGTATATTATGTGACAATAAGTGTGGTAATTTGACTAAGTATAGTCATAACCAAAGTTTAGACAAAAGAATGAACTTATTATGACTAGTTACATTATAATTAACTGGAGTTGTGAATGGAAATGATATGTAGGATATAATTCTAGGAACGTGTGTAATTAACGCGTAATCTACACACGAGGCAAGTTTTTTAACCCTACTTGTTATCATTATTCATGTTTATAAATTACCTCGAGCAAATTCTCATTATTATTAAATCAATTTCAAATTGTTATATTAAAGATTATTTATCTTTTCAAAGTATGATTCTGTTATACAATACTTGTTCTATTGTATAACTCTTGAGATTGTTATTCAATTTAAATATCATTTATTATTGAACCTTATTAGACTAGTGAACCCTTATTTGATTCGACTAGTCCATAGTTGATGAACGTTCTAAATTTCAGAACTCTTATAGATTTATCCAAACTAAACTTCCTTTGGTGCGGACTCTGATGTCAAACTGAGATGAACAACCCTGTATAGGGATTCCTTATGCGTTATCGTTAAGATATTGTGCACAGTATGGTACTAATGGCTGATCCCCCTAAGTACGAGTAAAAGAGTCCATAGTCTTATAACTGTTAAAGGTTTCAAGTATAAACCTTGATAACCTAGGACATAGTTCAAGGTCTTATGACCCTCAGAAATATTTTGATTCTTGTTATTTATTCTTGATTCAAAAGTTGAGCTTTTATTCCAGAAGTCTTTGATTCACTCGCATGTTATTATATTGTTATTTCATTATTATATTTGTGGGAAATCGTGCTCACTCTTGCGTAATAATAACATTGCAGTTAAGAACGAAAGGTCCGACGAGCCTTCTACTAGCAAAGGCAAGGGCAAGATTAACAAGTGATGAAGACTTGTTGTTTTATGTGATATTGAATTTATGTTTTAGACTTATATTGATGTTGTGTAAGACTATAAATTGTTTATGTTTCCGCAGTTAAGATTTAAGGTTAGTATAACCTGGGATTTATGTATTTTTACAATGTAACTCCTTAAAGAGATGATTTATTTCTATCTATTTATGCTTTAATTTATTATGGGTAGATAGATATATGATGTTTGAATAGAGAACATAAAATCATGTGGAAAATTTAAGTGCCCGGATTTGGGGGTGTCACAGGTTGGTATCAAAGCTGTAGGTTATGAACCTTAGGTGGGGGGAACAACCTTAGGTAGTAGCCTTATAATAAGAATATAGTGATGGAAAACTCTTATCGAGTTCTAAGAAATGAATTTCTTAATTCATTGAAGATAATAAAAGACTTTATGTGTTTATGTGCTAAATTATGTGCTCACTAGTATGACTTAGTAACTAAAACTTGAAACTGTGTTGTCAGGATGTCGGATGTTAGAGGAACTAGTCGTGCTGGGGAGGAGGAACCCCGAGTACCTACTGAGGAGGAGCCCCGAGACATTCATGTTATCAGGGAGCAGTTGATACAAAGAGAGCCATCTCCATTGATCACTGTTGTTGGTCAGGAGCATGAGCCTGAGACTGATCCAGAGGAGGATCCTGAGGAGGAAGAGGAAGAAGAGGAGTTCCCACAAAACTCCATCGATGCTGAGATGTACGACGAGTTATATGACCGTAGTGTAGAGTTACAAGACTTTGTCCAGGATCTGACTGAGCGAATGATTATTCAGCAGATTACTATCGAGCAGAAGGAGAGGGAGGTTGTGACTCTTCACACACGTCTAGGAAATGTGGAGTGGGATTTGGTTCATGAGAAGGGTCAAACCGAGGAGAAGTCTGAAGAGATAGAGAAGTTGAAGAAGGAACTGAAGGAAAGCTCAGAAATGCTGATCATAGCAGAGGAGGGCTGGGTAAGAGAATCACGTCGTGCTGATCTTGCAGAAGAGGATTGTAGTGCGAAGAAGGCTAATCTTGGGGAGACGTACTCTACACTTCAAAATGCAATGGATGAGGCTTAAGATCGAGTTTTGAGATACCCAATCCAGTTTGAAGGACTACCATCGTACATGCTGGATCGCAGGACGATGTCTCGCATCATGGAAGAGGAACGTAGCAAGGCTGTTCAGCGCCTTAACAAGCAGTGATAGGATTTGTTTAATTATGTGAAAAACTTATCTAGTATTTAGATGTAAATTTTGATGTGATTATGAACAAAGGAATATTTTAATGTTTTAAATCATGTGGATTCTTTATCTCAGGATAGTTGATGAAAATAGCAGTGATGCTATCGTTTGATGTTAAAACTTTTGATTTGAATAAATATATCAAGTTGTTTGAGATAATGTGTTAAGTGATAATGTTAAATTGTTGAGTAATGCCTTAACTATTTAGATAGATAAATAAAGATCTAATAAGCATAGATTTTAACAGAAATATGCCGCAAAGAATAAGACAAAACTGTCAACCAGCTCAGAAAGAGTCAACGAATAACAACAATAACGCCAATGTTAACCCTGTTCAACAATTAGTGAACTTACTAGCTGGAGCAATGAATAATCAACCTCAAGCTCCACCGAATACAACGTTCAAAGATTTCAAGGTGGTGGGACCGCCAGAGTTTAAAGGTTCCATGAACCCGATCTAGGCTCAAACGTGAGTTATGGAGATGGAAAAGGTTTTTGATATTGCAAGAGTCAGAGAGGATCAGAAAACCGCTTTTTCAATGTTCATGCTGAAATTCGTAGCCATTTATTGGTGGAAAACGAACAACGTCCGTGGAGGAGAAGGTGTGATTACCTAGGAGAGGTTCAAAGAGATGTTTTTTAAGATGTATTTCCCGACCAGCTCGCAGAACCAAATGGAAGTTCAGTTTCTGGAGTTGAAACTGGGAAATATGTCCGTACCGGATTATGCAATAAAATTCAATGAGTTAGCTAGGTTCGCCCCGTATCAAGTACACACGGATGAGAGAAAAGCAAGAAGGTTTGAACAAGGACTGAAACCCTGGGTATATATCAAAGTATCAATGTTTCAGCTAAACACTTTTCCTTGAGTACTAGAAAAGACCATCCTCGCGGAAGGTGGGAGCGATGCGGTGACCAATTATAATCAGGATCAGAAGAAGAAGAAGAAGAAGAAGAAGAAGAAGAAGAATGAAAGTTAGGGAATGAACAAGGCTAGTGGCAGTAACAAATGAGGTAATAATAATCAGAAGAGAATATGGTCTGACAATTCGTCAACTGGAAATCAGCAAGGAGGACAGAAGAAGATAATCGAAGCATTCCCGACCTGCGAAAAAACTCACTTGGGAGTTTGCATGAAGAGAAAACGAGTGTGCTACAATAGTGGTCAGGAAGGCCACATAGCAACTAACTGTCCTAACCCAAAGAAGGGTTCCTACTTCACTTATGGCTCAAAGGATCATCTTGCAAGGGATTGTCCTAAGAAGGGATCCGGAGGGGCAGGATCAGGAGAAAATAGAGGACACAGCGGTGGAAGCGCTCTGACTATCACAGGACCAACCGCAACAAAACGATCGACCGTCAGGACATTCAACATGATGGTGCAGGATGCAGTTCAGTCTCGTGATGTGGTGTCAGGTATCATTCTGATCAATAAAGTTAATGCTTATTTATTATTTCATTCGGGTGCTACTTATTTATTTATATCCAATGACTTTGCTAAGAACTTAAATTGCCTACGGATGAGTTAGAATTCCCCATGAACATAGAAATTGCGAATAGAGAAATAATCCCTATTAAGTACGTACATAAGAACTGTAGAGTGGATATTAAGGGTAATATCATGAACGTAGATCTTATCCCTATTCGACTTGGGGAATTTGACGTTATCTTGGGAATGGAATGGTTATTAAATTATGGGGATGTAATTAACTACCAAAAGAAGCGTATTAACCTTATGACTCCGTCAAAGGTTGTGTTTTATGGTAGCAAGTCGCCTAGATAAACAAGTTGTCTGACGATGATGCAGGCCAGGAAGTTGTTAAGACAAGGTTGTGTAGGATATCTAGCTTACATAGTAGACAGTCGTAAAGAGAATCCGAAAGTAGAAGAGATACCGGTTGTGAAGGACTTCGTAGACGTATTCCCGGACGATTTGCTAGGACTTCCGCCGGATAGGGAGGTTGATTTCGTGATCGATTTGGCGCCAGGAACTACTCCAATATCGAAGGAACCATACCCAATGGCACCAGTAGAGATAAAAGAATTGATGGTGCAACTACAAGAATTACTGGACAAGAAGTACATTCAACCGAGCGTATCGCCGTGGGGAGCGCCGGTGTTGTTTGTGAAAAAGAAGGACGGAATGATGCTGCTCTGCATTGACTACAGAGAACTGAATGAGGTCACGATTAAGAATAGATATCCATTACCGAGGATCGATGATCTAATTGATCAATTGAACGAAGCGAAATACTTTTCCAAGATAGATTTGAGGAGTGGTTATCATCAACTGAAGGTGAGGCCAGAGGATGTACCGAAGACAGCGTTCAGAAAAGGATATGGTCACTACGAATTTTTGGTAATGTCGTTTGGTCTAACGAATGCTCCTGCAGCATTTATGGGACTAATGAATGGTGTGTTCAAGCCGTTTTTGGACAAGTTCATAGTGGTATTTATAGACGACATTTTGGTATATTCAAAAACTAAGGAAGAACATGAAAAGCATTTTAAATTAACATTGGACGTGTTGAGAAGGGAGAAGTTGTATGCCAAGTTTTTGAAATACGAATTTTGGATCGAACGGGTACAATTTCTTGGGCACGTGATCGATAAAAATGGAATTTTGGTAGATCCATCCAAAGTCAAAGCCGTGTGTAACTGGGATCAACCGAGGATGCCGTCGAAAGTACGAAGATTTCTTAGATTGGCAGGATATTACAGAAGATTCATTCAAGAATTTTCTAAGATCGCAACTCCGTTAACGAATTTGACTCGAAAAACTGTAAAATTTGTTTGGACGGAGAAGTGTGAGGAAAGCTTTCAAGAATTGAAGAAGAGGTTGAGTACAGCACCTGTATTATCTCTTCCAGATGATACAGGAAATTTTGTTGTTTTTAGTGATGCGTCGCATAAAGGACTTGGTTTTGTGCTTATGCAAAATGGCAAAGTCATTGCGTATGCGTCACGACAATTGAAAGATTATGAGAAGGGTATCCGACCCACGACTTGGAGCTAGTTGCAGTGGTTTTTGCGTTGAAAATCTGGGAGGCACTATCTCTATGGGGAGAAGTGTGAAATATAAATAGACCACAAGAGTCTGAAATATATTTTTACACAGAAGGATTTGAATATGCGTCAAAAAAGGTGGTTGGAGTTAATTAAGGACTATGATTGTGAGATTTTATACCATTTGGGTAAGGCAAATGTAGTTGCTGACGCCTTAAGTAGAAAGGGTCGGGAGAAATTGATGATGTTGACTGCTCAGAAGGAGTTAATTTTGGCCATGGAGAAGTAATACAGATCAAGTAAAGTATCGATCCCACAGAGAAAGTTGTTTAATTCAAATCACTATGCATTAACAAAATCACCATATTTATATGCTCAAACTAATGAATAAGATTTTTTTGTTCTCGAATCGCGAATAATGACTAAACAATAATAACAACGAAATAAATCAAAGCTGTAAATAATGGGATCCTAACTTCATTTAATATTTCATTTAATCACCACTATCATGCATGACTTGTTCACATATCACAAGAAAGTAGCCAAGAACACTAAAAGAGTCATAGCCATTTTTCAATGCACTAAGACCTACTTACACAGCATCTACAGATGATAGACTCTATGTAATCATCAATATAACCAAAATAACTATATATCTATGTGAAATTGCAACTATATTGAATTTAAGTACAAGCCCTTATTCTAACTCATACGGTGAAACAGTATATGTCTATCTGGTTCACGAAATACACAAGCCATATAAAACAGCCCCCATATACGTATACTATCATGATTACAATCCATACTTGCATGTTCATTGTCAATTCCAAACAAGTACTGAAACGAATGGTGATCAGGTATTCATACATGCAAAACAATCATGATAGACATCCAATATGATATGCAAAATAATCCAGCATTCAAGCATGCAATCAAACTACATATTAAAATTCGTTAGAATCCCATAATGGAGTTTAGTTCATGACTGAACCAAAAGCCATTATGGGATCAAATCTAAACATGATTAGTAAACAATAATTAAAAGATGAAAGATAGAACTATCAAACCCAATAGCTGAATAGAATCCGCTATTAATATTCAAATCCGCATAACAATCCAGTAAATACTAAATAATAATCTACTCTAGTAGAAAATCCTAAGAAGAAGTAGAAAAGTAAAGTTTTGGCCTCCTTCTACGTTGGAATCTCTCCCCGAGGCAGTCTTGGATTCTGCTATGATGTTTCTACTTTCTGCTGTAGTGGGCATGCTAATAAGCTGATTTTGTTCTGTGCTTGGGTGTCTGAGTTGCTTGTGGTTGTTAAGGTTGTTTATGCATTGGGTCCTACCCCTCATGAGCTTTGGTGTTGCTTCTGCTTTGCTATGTTGCTTATTCTGATCTATTGTGCATTGGAGTTGCTTGAGTTGCTGCCTCTGTTATGTTGTTGATACTAATGGGCGTGATGTCGCCTGTTGTTGCTGTTGTTGCTTGCTGCTGCTGATTGGTTGTTGCTTCTGCTGTTGTTGCTTGCTTCTGTCTATTGGGTGAGTTGCTTTTGTTTTTGTTTCTACTGTTGTTGCTTCGAACTACAGCCTTGTTGTTGCAGTTAATTAATTTTTGACAGCAAACAAAAATTAATAATTATAAATAAAACCACCACTTCCTAAGAGAGAACAAACATATATATTCATGTGTTTGCAAAAATATTCCTTATCATGAGAAGCACATAAGTTTGTGCCCAGAAATGATCAACTTACCATTTAGCCTTCGACTTATGTGCATCAAGAGTAGAAATTCTTTCCAACTGGGGTGAATTTAATTGGCCATAGAGTTTAGGAATCTGCAACACTGCTGCTCCATATGATTCACCTTTAATAACAAGACACAACTCTTGCATTTAGACGACTGAACATTTACTTAACTACAGCTACCCTACACAATCTTGAGATGTGATATTCCCTCTACACAGATATGAAGTCCATTTTCAAAAGAACATGTAATTTACATAGAGTTGACTTTTCGAATTTAACCTTCTAGCTAATCTAAATAACAACAATAATATCTAGATAAATTATAGACTTCGTCAAGTTTAAACTTTAATCATTTTATCACTTCTAAGTCTGTAGAAAATAGACTCTCTTATTAAGTAGTATAAAAATGAAGAAATGAGCTCTTATGAAATAGGACATACTAATAGCATATACTTGAGCTTAAACTGCAAAAAAAATACCACACTGACTGCAACGACCCCGCCCAAACTAAGCCTATATCAAGTATTGTTTCTAGAGTACCACTGGGTCATCTTAACCAAGTCCACCTGAAAGGTCATAAAGTTGGTACTCTTGGTAATAACCTTAAGTCTTATATATAAAGTCTAATGTACAATCTAGCACATCCCACACTTCAGCTGATTACAAACACAGAGAAAACAAATACAATATAAATGATATTAGACCACTGTTTGTCATTAAATTGCTTACAGTGATATCTTTATATGGAAAATGATTGAAATGGTTAAATGTATAATTTTTTCAGGTTAGATACTAAGGCCCTTCCACAAAATTCACAAGCAGGCTATATAATAGGAAAAATACTAAAGTAGTTCAGAAAATAAAAGAAATCAGTTAGGGTTGAAAATTGACATACAAATGATATCTTAGAGGCTTTGTCATTCCAAACAACCATTAGTCCATGTGATGCAAAAAAACTCAAACCGCCACACAACCAAGCCAATGCTTCATACGGAGGGGAAAAGGAATTAATTAGTAAGAATAAAATATTCAAATTAAAATTACAGAACCATTATAAAGCTTTAATCTTTGATTCCCCAATAGAACAAAGATACTTCATACAAAAATCTTTGATTCATACAGAATCTTTGAATCCCCAATTTTCAAAACTCTTCACTATCACAGAAGCCAGGGATTCCTCATATATACAGAGAAACAAAACAAGTACAGATACTAATTTATACAGCTCATAATTAGGGAAAGTTTTGGAAGTACTCTAGGTTCAGACTTCCACATTGAAATAAGCCATCACTCATGCTATATTTTCTATAAAAAAACCATTTTCTATGAAACTAAAAAAAATCCACAATATCTCTAGAATAGTAAACATGTTCAATTAGTATTGTACCCCCTTCAAAACAATGCCTTCATATCATTTATTAAAAAAGGAAAAACAAAGCCTACATAAAATTTTATTTTAAAAAAAGAAGATTCCAAGAAACAGTCTTCATAAAATAGTGCAACATTTGCCTCTAGTATAGACCAAAATATGGAAAGTGTGCTTACTTGGGCAGACGAGTGGCTCATATTACAAGAATTTATAGCTGAGATTGCAAGAATTTTTGTCTGTGGAAGTTGACTTTTCAGATTTTTTAAGAATTGACCTGAAAAATCATAAAGTAAAAATCAAGAAGAGCAATTAAAGAAGATAGTTTTAGTTGATCAGATTAAAGGTTACTAATATAAACTAAATGAATAGAATAAGAAGGCACCAAGTAGTTCAACAACCAAATTCAGGAGAAATTCTGATCTAACCCCACATGCTTTAAATACTAACCGGCAGTTTCAGTTAAAAAATTTGAAGCCGAATTTGGATCATTTCTAGATGTCATAGCCAATAATAGAATAACTCTGTTAGCCATCAGATTGTACCTAAAAAAGGAAATTTAATAATTGAGCAAATAGTTTTATCTTATGCGAAACTCAAAGTCCAGTACATCTATAATCTCTACATTGACCATAGAATAAATAAAATCACCAACACAAGTATACTTATTAAGAGTACAAATGAATCAAAAGATAGAAATCATACCGCAAGTTGGTAGATTCAAAACTCATAGAACCAATCTCGGATACCAAAACCGCAAAATCCTTCACATCTGAACTATTTTTGGGACTACTATAGATTCTTCTAGAGACCCCCGCAAAATAGAGGTTGTATTTAACAGACAACTGTTGGCATTCCACAAAATTATAAGCACAAAACAGAAAGAAAAAATTATGACCTTTAAATCAACTTATGGAAGATCATACCTCGGTGATTGCTTTCTGAGCTTTCAGTGATTCATGATGGGAACTATAAGAAAAACAAAGAAAGTAAGATATAAACAGGATGGCATCATAATAGCAAGTCTATTAAAAAATCTAAAGCAATGCAGCTATATCAGTTGCATGACGTAAGGTTACCTTGAAAGAATTCCTAGAAGAAATGAAGAAAATGCCTTTGGATCCTGATTCGGAAATAATAAAATAAGTATCAACAAAAATCTCAACGATTTTGGCTAAGCAGTTTGTCTAAGATGCATACCGTCGTTAGACGCTTCAGAACAGTTTGAGTACCAAAGACTCCACAAGAACCTATGACGGCATATTCTGGTGCTTTGGGGTTCCTCAAGTTTTCCGTGAGAGTTAGCACACAATGGTCTTTGCATGATGTCCGTATGGGAGGCAGTCTTGGATTCTGCTATGATGTTTCTACTTTCTGCTGTAGTGGGCATGCTAATGGGCTGATTTTGTTCTGTGCTTGGGTGTCTGAGTTGCTTGTGGTTGTTAGGGTTGTTTATGCATTGGGTCCTACCCCTCATGAGCTTTGGTGTTGCTTCTGCTTTGCTGTGTTGCTTATTCTGATCTATTGTGCATTGGAGTTGCTTGAGTTGCTGCCTCTGTTATGTTGTTGATACTGATAGGCGTGATGTCGCCTGTTGTTGCTGCTGTTGCTTGCTGCTGCTGATTGGTTATTGCTTCTGCTGTTGTTGCTTGCTTCTGTCTATTGGATGAGTTGCTTTTGTTTTTGTTTCTACTGTTGTTGCTTCGAACTACAGCCTTGTTGTTGCAGTTAATTAATTTTTGACAGCAAACAAAAATTAATAATTATAAATAAAACCACCACTTCCTAAGAGAGAACAAACATATATATTCATGTGTTTGCAAAAATATTCCTTATCATGAGAAGCACATAAGTTTGTGCCCAGAAATGATCAACTTACCATTTAGCCTTCGACTTATGTGCATCAAGAGTAGAAATTCTTTCCAACTGGGGTGAATTTAATTGGCCATAGAGTTTAGGAATCTGCAACACTGCTGCTCCATATGATTCACCTTTAATAACAAGACACAACTCTTGCATTTAGACGACTGAACATTTACTTAACTACAGCTACCCTACACAATCTTGAGATGTGATATTCCCTCTACACAGATATGAAGTCCATTTTCAAAAGAACATGTAATTTACATAGAGTTGACTTTTCGAATTTAACCTTCTAGCTAATCTAAATAACAACAATAATATCTAGATAAATTATAGACTTCGTCAAGTTTAAACTTTAATCATTTTATCACTTCTAAGTCTGTAGAAAATAGACTCTCTTATTAAGTAGTATAAAAATGAAGAAATGAGCTCTTATGAAATAGGACATACTAATAGCATATACTTGAGCTTAAACTGCAAAAAAAAATACCACACTGACTGCAACGACCCCGCCCAAACTAAGCCTATATCAAGTATTATTTCTAGAGTACCACTGGGTCATCTTAACCAAGTCCACCTGAAAGGTCATAAAGTTGGTACCCTTGGTAATAACCTTAAGTCTTATGTATAAAGTCTAATGTACAATCTAGCACATCCCACACTTCAGCTGATTACAAACACAGAGAAAACAATTACAATATAAATGATATTAGACCACTGTTTGTTATTAAATTGCTTACAGTGATATCTTTATATGGAAAATGATTGAAATGGTTAAATGTATAATTTTTTCAGGTTAGATACTAAGGCCCTTCCACAAAATTCACAAGCAGGCTATATCATAGGAAAAATACTAAAGTAGTTCAGAAAATAAAAGAAACCAGTTAGGGTTGAAAATTGACATACAAATGATATCTTAGAGGCTTTGTCATTCCAAACAGCCATTAGTCCAAGTGATGCAAAAAAACTCAAACCGCCACACAACCAAGCCAATGCTTCATACGGAGGGGAAAAGGAATTAATTAGTAAAAATAAAATATTCAAATTAAAATTACAGAACCATTATAAAGCTTTAATCTTTGATTCCCCAATAGAACAAAGATACTTCATACAAAAATCTTTGATTCATACAGAATCTTTGATTCCCCAATTTTCAAAACTCTTCACTATCACAGAAGCCAGGGATTCCTCATATATACAGAGAAACAAAACAAGTACAGATACTAATTTATAAGCTCATAATTAGGGAAAGTTTTGGAAGTACTCTAGGTTCAGACTTCCACATTGAAATAAGCCATCACCCATGCTATATTTTCTATAAAAAACCATTTTCTATGAAACTAAAAAAATCCACAATATCTCAAGAATAGTAAACATGTTCAATTAGCATAGTACCCCCTTCAAAACAATGCCTTCATATCATTTATTAAAAAAGGAAAAACAAAGCCTACATAAAATTTTATTTTAAAAAAAGAAGATTCCAAGAAACAGTCTTCATAAAATAGTGCAACATTTGCCTCTAGTATAGACCAAAATATGGAAAGTGTGCTTACTTGGGCAGACGAGTGGCTCATATTACAAGAATTTATAGCTGAGATTGCAAGAATTTTTGTCTGTGGAAGTTGACTTTTCAGATTTTTTAAGAATTGACCTGAAAAATCATAAAGTAAAAGTCAAGAAGAGCAATTAAAGAAGATAGTTTTAGTTGATCAGTTTAAAGGTTACTAATATAAACTAAATGAATAGAATAAGAAGGCACCAAGTAGTTCAACAACCAAATTCAGGAGAAATTCTGATCTAACCCCACATGCTTTAAATACTAACCGGCAGTTTTAGTTAAAAAATTTGAAGCCGAATTTGGATCATTTCTAGATGTCATAGCCAATAATAGAAGAACTCTGTTAGCCATCAAATTGTACCTGAAAAAGGAAATTTAATAATTGAGCAAATAGTTTTATCTTATGCGAAACTCAAAGTCCAGTACATCTATAATCTCTACATTGACCATAGAATAAATAAAATCACCAACACAAGTATACTTATTAAGAGTACAAATGAATCAAAAGATAGAAATCATACCGCAAGTTGGTAGATTCAAAACTCATAGAACCAATCTCGGATACCAAAACCGCAAAATCCTTCACATCTGAACTATTTTTGGGACTACTATAGATTCTTCTACAGACCCCCGCAAAATAGAGGTTGTATTTAACAGACAACTGTTGGCATTCCATAAAATTATAAGCACAAAATAGAAAGAAAAAATTATGACCTTTAAATCAACTTATGGAAGATCGTACCTCGGTGATTGCTTTCTGAGCTTTCAGTGATTCATGATGGGAACTATAAGAAAAACAAAGAAAGTAAGATATAAACAGGATGGCATCATAATAGCAAGTCTATTAAAAAATCTAAAGCAATGCAGCTATATCAGTTGCATGACGTAAGGTTACCTTGAAAGAATTCCTAGAAGAAATGAAGAAAATGCCTTTAGATCCTGATTCGGAAATAATAAAATAAGTATCAACAAAAATCTCAACGATTTCGGCTAAGCAGTTTGTCTAAGATGCATACCGTCGTTAGACGCTTCAGAACAGTTTGAGTACCAAAGACTCCACAAGAACCTATGACGGCATATTCTGGTGCTTTGGGGTTCCTCAAGTTTTCCGTGAGAGTTAGCACACAATGGTCTTTGCATGATGTCCGTGTGGGAGGCAGTCTTGGATTCTGCTATGATGTTTCTACTTTCTGCTGTAGTGGGCATGCTAATGGGCTGATTTTGTTCTGTGCTTGGGTGTCTGAGTTGCTTGTGGTTGTTAGGGTTGTTTATGCATTGGGTCCTACCCCTAATGAGCTTTGGTGTTGCTTCTGCTTTGCTGTGTTGCTTATTCTGATCTATTGTGCATTGGAGTTGCTTGAGTTGCTGCCTCTGTTATGTTGTTGATACTGATGGGCGTGATGTCGCCTGTTGTTGCTGCTGTTGCTTGCTGCTGCTGATTGGTTGTTGCTTCTGTTGTTGTTGCTTGCTTCTGTCTATTGGGTGAGTTGCTTTTGTTTTTGTTTCTACTGTTGTTGCTTCGAACTACAGCCTTGTTGTTGCAGTTAATTAATTTTTGACAGCAAACAAAAATTAATAATTATAAATAAAACCACCACTTCCTAAGAGAGAACAAACATATATATTCATGTGTTTGCAAAAATATTCCTTATCATGAGAAGCACATAAGTTTGTGCCCAGAAATGATCAACTTACCATTTAGCCTTCGACTTATGTGCATCAAGAGTAGAAATTCTTTCCAACTGGGGTGAATTTAATTGGCCATAGAGTTTAGGAATCTGCAACACTGCTGCTCCATATGATTCACCTTTAATAACAAGACACAACTCTTGCATTTAGACGACTGAACATTTACTTAACTACAGCTACCCTACACAATCTTGAGATGTGATATTCCCTCTACACAGATATGAAGTCCATTTTCAAAAGAACATGTAATTTACATAGAGTTGACTTTTTCAATTTAACCTTCTAGCTAATCTAAATAACAACAATAATATCTAGATAAATTATAGACTTCATCAAGTTTAAACTTTAATCATTTTATCACTTCTAAGTCTGTAGAAAATAGACTCTCTTATTAAGTAGTATAAAAATGAAGAAATGAGCTCTTATGAAATAGGACATACTAATAGCATATACTTGAGCTTAAACTGCAAAAAAAATACCACACTGACTGCAACGACCCCGCCCAAACCAAGCCTATATCAAGTATTGTTTCTAGAGTACCACTGGGTCATCTTAACCAAGTCCACCTGAAAGGTCATAAAGTTGGTACCCTTGGTAATAACCTTAAGTCTTATGTATAAAGTCTAATGTATAAGCTAGCACATCCCACACTTCAGCTGATTACAAACATAGAAAACAATTACAATATAAATGATATTTATAATACATTCAATTCATTGTGGCTGCAATTCCCTTTTGGTTTTGTTATACTCCCACTATACTATAAGTACATTGATCTTATTGTATCTCACTTTTGACATCGCTAGAGATTTAAAAAAATATTGTTGGTTCTGTATATTGTACATTGATCTTATTAAAATTAAAGCAATTCAAGATGAGTTGCTGACTATCTAGTTCAAGTAGACGATTTATCAAACACATTGTGTATTTCCCTAATTATTATCAAACAACATGTACAATGAAATACCCACAATTACATACCAATAAGACTGAGTTTCTTAATAATAAACATACAAAGTTAGAAACTAACCTTTAATTTAGGATCAACAATGGAGGAGAAATCCGAACACAAAGCAGCCACAACAAACCACCAAGCTTCTTCTTCGAAATCTAGTGCTTGTTAGAGGGAGGAGAGAAATAGGGGAAATATAGTGGCAATCAGACCAAGATTAGGGCTAGAGAGTATAGAAATATGAATATAAATGGAAAACCCAAGACTAAAATTACCTGCTCAAATGATTTCAATTTGTGCAATTGCTTTCTAGGGTTCCAATTTGAGCGGGGCAAAGAGACTTACTTTTTAGGGTTCTACTTTGAGTGAGCAGAGAGATGGGGTTTGTGAACAAGATGTATGGAGTTTTTCGGCGGAGTAGATAGATGGATTGAGGAGGGATGACAAAGAGATGGATGTATCAAAGCTAGAGGGAGGAGGATGGCTTTACTGATATTCACAACTCTGTTCCACAAAGCAGCGCCATTATTTATTTATTTTTCTCTTTCTTTTTGTCGGATCAATCTAAGAAATTTTAAAGTTGAGGTTAGTGTAAAATTATTTATTTTATAGTTTATTAAAAGAAATAATTGATTACAAGTAAATTTATTATTATAAAAAAATAATTTATTTATAAATAATACAATTTATATTTATTACAATTAATTTTAAAAAAATTATTTAGAACAAAACAGTGACTAATTTTATCTCTTACAAAAAATTTCTGAACAATAACATATAGTGAGCAATAATTCCTTCATTAATTGTTTTTTTCCTCATAAATTTTCATCATAAATTGGCGCCAAATATCATTCTACCATCTCAATTTTACGAGGAAAAAAAATATAAATTGTGAAGGATGTTTCTTTCGCTAATAACTATAATGTCACTACATTTTTTTTCTTTCACTATTCCTTCGCTAAACAACTCATCATGTGAAGGAATAAATTCCTTCACAAAATTTTCTTCGCAACATCCCTATTTTGGTGTAGTGATTGTTGGGCCTTGAAACACAAGATCCAAGACCTGATAGACAACAATGAGATCGTGGTCACCAAACCAGATCAACCTCACGTACAAGACAATCCTCTTCCTAAACACAAAGAAGAAGAGGTCAACATGATTAATTGGAGCAATGGACAGAGTTTCGACTTCAACGTCAATTCATCTCAGACCGGCAAAGACGATGTTGACAAATGAGATTATGCCAAATTCTAGTTTACAATGGAACGTAAGATGAAAGATCTATGCAAGCAGATTGAACAATTGGTAGAACTGGTAACCAATCAGCATCAAGTGACACGCTAGTTAGTCAGCCAGGAGCATGCTAGTATCCTCCATCTTGTCACTAATATACTCTCGCCACCTTCAGAAAATGAAATGCTGGAAGACAAAGTGATAAGGAGAGCAAATGACAAAGCCCGTTGAGATTTTGCCAATAAAAGGGAATTTACATACCTAGGCCAACCTATGGAGGAAATCTTGCAGATGCTAATCAATGAAGGAAGAATCACTTCCCTTATTCCTCAGGTTAATCCCCATTCCGGACGGTTCAATTCTGATGGAGTATGTCAATATCACTCCCATTCTCGCGGTCACAGCACAGAAAAATGCTAGGCACTCCGCCACCTTATCCAGAATCTAATTGACAGTGGTGTCCTGCAACTAGCTGATGATGATACTATGCTACGTGAGAATGAGAATACTTGCCCTACTAAGTGGAAGAGTTTGGTAGCAGTCATATCCACTAAGACTGATGTGACTAACAAATCACTCACAATACCAACAATTTAACTCAGGGGAAGAACCAATTCTTTGAAAGTGGCCACTCCTGAGCCAATGAACTTACCATGCAGAGCACAATATCCTATTGTTAGCTTACACAAAGTGTCATGGAATTATGGAGAAGGTGAAAGATGCACCTCACATACAACTGTTACAGTGTCAAAGGAAAATCCACTGTATCTTCCCAAACAGGTGATGAAGTCTACCATCAAATCAAAGGGGAAAATACCCATGGAGAAGATTGAAAAATTCCTCCGCACTATGGGTCATAACGAAGCCAAGGTGGTTTTAAGCTTAAAAGAAGCTCCACACCAAATCTCAATTTTGGACTTGGTCCTAACTTCCGAGGATCACCGGACGATCTTCTTCAAGGTTCTGAAGAAGCTTCATCTACCAAAATCAGTGGATGCAGAAAAATTTCAACATTTGGTTGATCACATTTTCAACAACAATGTGATATCCTTCACTGATGACGACATCCCGCCCAAAGGGACCGGTCATTGCAAGCCGTTGCACATTGCGGTCTTGTCCTCCGGATACATGCTAACTAGAGTCTTGATAGATGGAGGCTCATCTCTAAATATCTGTCCATACGCTACCTTGGTGAAGATGAATATCAATCTCAACCGAATTCAGAGCAGCCATACAGACATCAAAGCTTTTGATGGAGCTCGCCAGAATTCGGTCGGAGTAATTGAACTGCCAATCGAAATTGGTCCCCATACATTCTTCGTATCTTTCCACGTACTCAAGATAGATTCGAGATACAACTTGCTCTTGGGACGACCATGGATTCATATGGCCGGGGCAGTTCCCTCCACCCTTCATCAACAGTTGAAATACATTATCAACAATAGCCTAGTCACAATCAATGCTGAGCCGAAGTGTCCTCCACATAGTGATATACCATACATCAACATCAATTCAGATGTTGAACCGGTCAGTTTTCATGCCCTGGAAGTGAGCAACACTCAGTACCATGTTATTGGAATGCCACCTCTCATACCCAAGATTTCTGCTGAAGTGATGTCGGCTACTCAAGAAATGATATCCCTGGGTCATCAGCCAGGACAAGGGCTGGGTAAAGATCATTAGAGTATCAAGTACCCCATCCAAGTTTTCAGTCAAATTGGGACAGATGGGCTAGGCTATTCTGCCAGTTCTAGTAACAGGAATCCACACAAACATCCTCAGATTCCTCCAAACTTCGCCATACAACGTTTATTTCACACTTACAAACCGCTAAGTCCGCACAACCTCCTATTAAGGTGCCAGTCAACGTAATGGCTATGTTATTTCCCAAGCCGGTACCAGTGAAGGTGAAAGAAGTCTTTGTTCTAGATCCCGCAGTGGAAAAGGAGGAACGAAGAATCAAGCAAAACGTCATCCGGATGATGTCAGGCATACGCATCATCGTCCATGATGAACATACAAACAGATACACCCCAGACGATGATTACCCAGACGTAATGGCCATCATTAGGGAGAAGGAGGATGATGACAATCCCTCCATCACTGCAGTCCACCCGGACTTTGCCCTTGCCAATTGGAGCAACACTCCTTGCATTGGTCGACAAGGGTAAAACGGGCAGAAACTATTTTTGCCCTGTAAATATCATAACTGCTTACTTTTTGTACAGTATTAGCAGTCGTTTTCTAGTACATGCTTACACTTTGTATAATCAAACATTTTCATATATACTAAGTGAAAGTATATTTTATTTTAGGACCCTGAATTTAGATGTGCTTGTACTTGCTGATATGGTGCCTCTTCTCCACAAAGATTGTAACTTTGATGTAGAGATGAATTCAGCCTTGATGGAAATACATGAGAACATTGAGGCGCCTCCAGAAGTTCAAGAATGGGTCAAAGACAAACCTAAACCCAACCTTGATCAAACCACTTCATTCAATCTCGGAACCTTAGAAATCCCTAAGTTAATCCAGATTGGTTCAGACCTTACCCCAAACCAGCGGAATGACATGGTTACGCTATTAACCCAATTCCAAGATGTGTTTGTGTGGTCTCATGAAGATATGGTGGGTTTATCCACTGACATCGTACTTCATCTCCTTCCGATTAAAGAGGAATTCAAGCCAGTCAAACAGCAGCTCAGGCGATTGAAACCTGAGTGGAGTTTAAAGGTAAAAGAAGAAATTGTGAAACAATTTCAAGCTGGCATCATCATGGTGTCCACATATCCTGAGTGGATATCCAACATTGTTCCCGTGACTAAACCTGGAGGAAAGATGCGATTTTGCATGGATTATAGGAACTTGAACAAAAATTGCCTTCAAGATAGCTTTCCCGTACCCTTTATCCACATTCTCATTGACAATACTGCTCAATAATGCATGTACTCCTTTGTTGATTGCTTTGCGAGGTACCATCAAATCATGGTTGCTGAGGAAGATCATAAGAAAACTGCTTTCATCACACCTTGGGGAACCTTTTGTTATAGACGGTTGTCATTCAGCCTCATTAATGCCAGAGCCACCTATCAGCGAGCTATGATGGCTCTCTTACACAACTTAATGCACAAAGAGATTGAGATCTACGTGGATGACATCATTGTCAAGTCCCGGAAGGAGGAAGACCATTTAGACCATCTCAGAAAGCTATTCAAAAGGTTGCGTAAGTACAACTTGAAGTTGAATCCAGCCAAGTGTGCCTTTGGTGTTAAATTAGGCAAGTTGCTAGGATTTCTAGTCAGCCACAAAGGGATTGAGTTGGATCCTACCAAAATCCAAGCCATTACGGAAATGCCCATTCCTCAGACATAGAATGAAATACAAGGATTTTTGGGAAGAATCAACTTCATTAGCAAGTTTATCTCTCAACTCACGGCAACCTGTGAGCCAATCTTCAAGCTATTAAGGAAGAACTCCTCCATGAAATGGAATGATAAGTGCCAAAATGCCTTCCTCACAATTAAAGAACAGCTAGTCAAAGCTCCCATTTTTGTACCACCCAGGGATGATGTTCCCATGTTCATGTACCTGTCCATAAGTGACAACGCCATGGGTTTCATGCTGGGACAGAAAGACGATAGAGGCCAAGAACGAGCTATCTATTTCCTCAGCAAAAGATTCAGTAGCAGTGAACAAAAGTACACTCTAATTGAGAAGACTTGTTGCGCTTTAGAATGTGCGCCCATGAGGTTACATCATTACCTCCATGGTCACACAACCCATCTCATATCCCACGTGGACCCTCTCAAGTACGTGTTTAACAAACCCATGTTAAATTGCCGGCTGTCCAGATGGCAGTTGATCCTACAATAATTTGACATCGTCTACGTGACTCAAAATCCATCAAAGGTCAAGGAATTGTGGATCAACTGGCCACTGCACCTTCAGGGGACTTCAAACCCTTGGAAACATACTTCCCCGATGAAGGAGTAATGATAGTTAAGCAACATCATCAGTACAATACACGCCAAACATGGAAGATGTATTTAGATGGAGCTGTTAATATGGAAGGTGCTGGAGCTAGAGCAGTTCTAGTATCTGGAATGGGGGAGCAGTATCTCGTCGCCGTCAAATTACAGTTTGTCAGTACAAACAACACAGCTGAGTATGAAGGCTGTCTCATGGGGCTAAAACTTGCCCGTTTAATGGGCATCAGGCTGTTAACTGTCTTTGGGGATTCAGAGTTGGTAATCAGACAATTCACGGGAATCTATCAAACCAAAGAGCTATATTTGCTGCCTTACCATCGACAAGTTTTACAGATGGCTTTGGAGTTTGAAGAAATCTCCTTTCTACACGTTCCTCGAAATAAAAATGACTTTGCAGACGCATTAGCAACTTTGGCCTCCTCGATTCAGATATATCGACAAGGACACTTGCAAGCGCCATAATTTCCCGCACAAGGCCCCACCTATGGGAACTACGTTGAGAAGTATCTGATGAGGTACCTCCCATCCAAAGATCCTTCGTATCAACATATCAAGGAATACCTACGAGATGGATCTACACCACCGAGGCGAGCCCGACCGAGAAAAGGCGGATCCATCGACTTGCTATGAAAATTCACCGAGTGGAGATGCTCTATAAATGTGATGCATGACTAGGTCTCCTCAGATGTTTAGACAAAGATCAATCTCAAAGGCTTATGGATGAGATCCATGGTGGAGTCTGTGGCCCCTCCTCTTGTCAAGAAAGTCCTCGTGATGTGAAATCATCGCTATCTCTCAAAGTCGATCGCAATGACCACGTCCAGAGATGTTATCGATGCGAGTTCATGGGAATGCTATACACGCCCTCCCACAGAACTCCACACTATGAGTTCACCTCGCCCTTCTCAATGTGGGGAATGGACGTTATCGGGTCCATCAGTGTTAGGTTTGTAATATTCATGAACGCAATCATATTCAAAAAAATTAAAAACGTAAAATCGTAGTTTAAAAATTTACAAACCATATACCCGGATCACCCTTTATGCATAATTATTAATTAAACGAAAAGATAAAGAATAAATCATACCCTTGAAGATCGAGCTTCCTCGTGTACAAGTTCACCTCCAAATCCTTTCGCTCAATCTTGAATCCACCGGTTTGGTTCCTTCCTTTGATCAACGTTAGCCACCCATATGTTTGGCCTCTAGAGGTGATCCACCAAGGAATAATAAGAATTCAAGAAAAGGGTATTGGCTCAAACCCTAGTTTTTCTATCTCTATAGAAAAAGGGTGTACTCTCCAACAAATTGGAATTATGTCGTTGTAAAAGTCAACAACACACCACACCCATAATAAGACTCCTCTTATTTATAGATGTGGGCAACCCACCTTAACAATTAAGGAATTGGGTTTTATTTAATTAATTAAATTCTTTTAATTAATTAAGCTCCCTAATCTTATTAGGGATAATTAATTAAACTCCTTTAACTAATTTTCCTTCCTAATCCAATTAGGAATAAATGAGAGTACTTATATTAAATTAATTCCTAAACTCTTTTAGAAATTAAAATAATAATAATTGTAATAATATTAATAAGACTCCTCTTATTAATTTATATTTAATATTTATAAAATATTAAATAATAATATTAAGCTATTTAATTTATTCTATCACCATAGATTAAATTAAATATACATAATATACATATTATTACGATTATGCCATTAACTTCTTAAATAATTATTCTTCCTTTTATGGTGTTACCCTTTAGGTTCTCCATATTAAACCTAGGTTGTGAATAAATCAATTAGAACAATTCTAATCTTATTTAAATAAATAAATTAAACAATTAATTTATTTAAATAAATAATATTTATTCTACAATAGGATAAGCCTCCCAATGATCAACGTCTTTCCAGATAATATAGATTTCAACATTAATCATTAAAGAACCTTTCGAGTAAATAGTTACCGCATAATTCAATCCTTCCACCATACAATGTCCCAATTAAATATAAGACATGGAATTATCACAAGTCTTATTTTATTTAATTATATGTATTTTCGATCCTTAAATGCACAACTCAAATAATGCAAATTAGAAACTCCTTTCTAATTTCATTCTCGCCGCCAAGGACTACCGGGTTGTCATTTATCGAATCACATAGACATTTCTCTTTTTATAGAAGTGGTAGATTCTTTATCGATCATACATTATCTCCATGTACAACTTATTATACCCAAGCATACCCTTTGATATACCCTAAGGGTCTTAAGGAATAAGTCAAAGTATAACTCATCATACACAAGATACTATGATGATCTCAAGTCCAAGGATCACTCAGACTACTATCACTATAGAATTCCTATCGACAGAAAATAAAACTCCATTAGGTATTCCTTAGCGAGCCAACGCTCAGTTGAACTTATTCTCTAATAAGCACCTACATACTTGCTTTTAGTGTCTCCACACAAATGATCATGAGATCAATCATCCTCATCCAATGAGCAAGTTAACGATGTACCAATCTATCCGGATTCACTAATCCCCAATTTAGTAATCCAATGATTGGGAACTATTTTAGTTTTAAGCTTTCTAAGAATTTAGATCTCATTAGAATGATCATCATCATTATTCTAAAAGCATTGCTTAAAACAACGGGTTTATCACATATTATAAAACAAAGATGATGTAGATAATTAAAAGCCTTTAATAAATTAATACTTTTTATTAATAAATTAATAAGATTGTTACAAAGTATATGCTTTATCATCAAACATGATCGGCTTGTGTGCATACTACTTTCAATCTCCCACTTGCACTAAAGCCAACCGTCATGGTATCTCATACTCTTCTTCTCTAAGTGACGATTATCCCATTGTTGGATAAGCTTTTAGTTAATGGATATGTAATGTTGTTCATGAGAGTCCACTATCTCTATAGTGATTTCCCATCTTTCAATGATTCTAATAATCAAATGAAAGTACCACAACACATGTTTAGATCCAAGATGAGACTTAGAACTATTCCTAGTTCTCAGAATGAACTTTTAATCCAAACAATTAACTTGCAGCCTTCATTTATAGCTATATACTTTTGTCTTTATCACTAAACCAAAGAACTCTTTATTGTTTTGAACCTTTCCAATTCATCGCACCAATCGCTCAAGATAACGCTTTACCTTAAAGTGATTTTTTTCGTCATCTTGGTCCGTCTCGAAAAACTTGAGTCCTGTTAAGCCCTATAGTTTTAATTTAGACCCACCATGAATATGATCACATCCTTAGTGCCTTAAGTTAAGCACTTTAAGATGTTTTTCACCGACTCACAAGTGATCTTCTCCATAATACGACCGATCAACATCGTGTCTCAGACATTTCATTGCATACATGATTGTCACTCATGCGACCTCTCTTTCGAGAGTCTGTGGGGACTATTAAGAGAGATACACTCCATAACTCATCGACATGAGACATCTCTTGGAGTTTGCCATGCTAAACGACTTTAGCATCATATGAATATACGTTCCTTGGGTTAAGTCGAGCATCCTCTTAAATTTATCTATATAGATTTATATCCTCAATTAAGATACTCTTCCAAATCATTCATGGAGGAATGTTTAGACAACTTTATCTTTACTGATTGTAGCATTGGTATGTAATTCCTCATCCGTAGTATATCAACATATAATACTAGAAATTTCATGATGCTCCCACTGACCCTTTTGTACACACCAGGTTCATTCTCATTTTTGATAAAATCAAACTCTTTTGATTGCCTCATCAAAACGAATGTTCCATATTTGAGAAACTTGCTTCAATCCATTTCTCTGAGTGTCTACAACACTTACCTCATCGATGTAATCGGATCATCATCTTCTATGATGTGTACTCATCATCATCATCATATGATGAATCCATACCTCCTAGGTATCTTCTTGTACTATTCCAGATTTACGATTCGGTTGTGGTATAATAGGTCTATCTACATGTTCCTCTTATTTGACTTATAGTGTTTGTGGTTCTTGAACTCTTCAAGATCTATTATCCTCCCACTAGCCCCTTTAATGATAAACACCTTTATCTTAGAAAGCGTGTGTTTCATAATAAACACCTTTTTCTATGTAGGATTATAGAACATATACCCTAAACTTACTTTTAGGATGTCCCACAAATCAGACATGTCAAATTTTGTCCCAAGCTTATCCTTTGAAACCTTTTCACATAAGTCGACAACCCCTTATCTTAACATGTTAAGATTAGAATCTTCCCCGCCCATAACTTTTATGGAGTCTTCAATTGGATTTTGAGGTTACCTTTTCGTAGATATGCGTACCATTTTCTAGACATGATCCTGTAAGGATACCGAATGACGGTAAAATCATTATGGACCGCACTATGTCCAACAAGGTACGATTTTACCTTTCGATACATCAATCAATTATCATGTATCAAGATGTGTCCATTATGAGAAAACCATTTGAGATGATCTAGAAACTTATTGCACAAGTATTTATTCCTCGATCTAATCAAAGAATCTTAATACTTTGCCAATTTGTTTCACTTCAATTCTTTGAACCTTTCAAATAATTCACACTTGTATTTCAACAAATACATACATTCAACTCTTTGAATGATCATCTCCTTTTCTTATACTAATTTGTTCAATATGCAAAATTATTTTCATGTAAGTCAAGTATACAAAATTTATTAAGTAATATTCCATTCTATACAAAACATTATTATTATAAATAGAACAACAATTGTTCTTAATTATAATACCAAAGTTTTCATTGTTCAACAATAAAATGGAAATAATATTTTTAACAAGAACCGGAATACAATAACAACTTATCGACTTAATAGATTGCGGTTCAGTAGCATTGTTAAACTATAAGTTTCTATAGCTAATGCAAGCAACCTTTGCTTCATTTTCCACACATAGATTACTTATCTTTGTTTAACTTTCTACTCGCTTGATCCTTCATAAATCTATATTTATGATAACCAAAGCTCAGTATCCAATACCCAAGTAGAACCTCGACTTAAAGAAAAATTTATTTCAATCATGAACAAAAATCGATTGTAAATCAAACTTCACTAAGCTTCTTTAGTTAGCCTCTCGCAAGATGCTTTCGCAGCTTTCTTTCCAAAGGTCCGTGCTTATTAAAGGTGGAAGCAAACTCCATTTGCTATCCGTGACGCTTTTATTCTTATTATCCTTTGTTTATGCCTTTCTATTTACCTTCTTTGAATCGCTCTTCTTTCGTAGAAGATCCTTTGGCCTCTACCAAGAAGACATGGTCTTTCTTGGTTGGAAAGTGACTCTCAACATTTTTCAACATGTTAAGCAAATCAAGAAAGTCGATATCTAGCTTGTTCATATGAAAAATTCACAACAATTGTGAAAGGAGTCCGGAGTGAGTGCAAGATCAAATCTTGACTCAACTCTCCATCCATGACAAAAACTCGTTGTCTAATTCGATCAATCAAATTGATAATGTTAAGGACTTTTATCTGCATCATATAGTGTCATCTGGTCATTCTAGATCGGAAGAGCTCCTTAGATATCTCGATATCTATCGGCCCCATTTTCCTCACCATCAACTACTTGATGTGCGTGAATATAGTAGAGAGCATCCATAGTTTCATGCCGACAAGCTCAAGCTTGTTACTCATAGATGCGAGCATGATGCATCGAGCCAATCGTGCATCATCTTGCCACTTTCTAAAAGTAGCAATGTCTTCTCTCAGAGGCATTGTTTCACAACCATTGCAGGATAAGCGATTAAGGATATAAGATATCTTTTCACTATGAGAACTATTCTCAAATTCCTTAACCAATCCATTTAATTTTGGCCTCGTTAATTTAGCATCTAATATGCTTCGCAGTTGTTAGTAATTTTAGACATTGTAAAATTTCAGAAATGAATTTGTAATTAACAACATTTTAACATACATTCTATTATTAATTACCAAAATAAATTAGGTCTTGTTTTAAATTGGTATCTCCCACTATTTTCTTCAAACTATATTACCTCACTTATATAGTTCTAAGCAAAATCTAATTAAAGATTTGCTAGTGAGAATAAGGATCCCATTTCAAATGTATATAGCCTTGTGGTGACACAACAAACTATATATAAATAAATAGGTAACAACTTTTGTCAATTACATCAACTATGAAACTCCTTTTTTTTGCCTCTTAGATTATTTTGATCAAGTGGTGGCACATCCGAATCAAAATTATCCAAGTTAAGTCCGACCTAGCACTCCATATATTCGTAAAAAAGAAAAATATCATCCTTGTGGTGACACAACAAAACAATATTGTTCAATTTTCTTTATAAGCATCAAATGTGATAAATTAACATCTTAAATACTTAATACTTGCTTTGTGGTGACACAACAAACTCATATTAAATATTTAATACTCTATTAATTTTATCATGCTAGAAGGCGACGCTCGATATTCCAAATATCTTTGAACGCTAGACTTAATATAAAAATTGAGGGTTTGTTATTAATTTATCTCATCTTGTTTAGCAGCATTTATATATATATATAAATACGCTAATATATTAATGAACATGCCAAGCATGTTTGCATAATATATAATATATATAGTATAAGCATGCACATATAGAATACTATATTCTACCCGGATTGATTATGGACTTTTATTCTAGTTTGGTTCACTAGAGCCACCAAGTGAACCAAAAGGTCAAACCCTAGGGGTGCAAGAAATAATATTTAAATATAACTATTACATTTAAACCTGGCTCTATTACAAACCGGGTCTTCAAGCGCTTGTTGTCCTTGATCTCTAATTCTTCAAAATTAATTCTAAATATTCCTATTACAAAACTATTTTAAAATAAATAGAAACCTCGATCGTGAGCGAGGGAAAGTACATAGGAGGGAGTTAGAATTTACATTAAGAAAAATTAGAAAAGACGAGGCACGCAGACCCCATTTAATAAAACCCATACATTCATCACGCATCCAACTAAAATAAAATCCAATCATATTGGTCAATAGTCCATAATCAATCCCATTTATTATCATACACATCACCATACGCATCAATAAATAATATTCATCTTATTTAACAATAAACATTTAATATATATATTGATATCATTTAATGGGCAAATTTATTTAGTATAAAATCTAATTTTGAATCAAAATAAACTCCTTTATTTTAATCCAAATTTAAATCAAAATAAAACTATTTTATTTTAATTTATCCTATTTTGAATAAAATAAACTATTTTATTTTAATCAAAATCTTTAATCAAAATAAACTCCTTTATTTTAATTAATTATGGAATCCAATTCCATGTAAAAAAATCTTTAATTAAAATAAACTCTTTTATTTTAATTAATTATGAATCCAATTCCATGTAAAAAAAAAAATCTTTTATTAAAGGAAACACGGATATTCTTTCCTATTCACAAATAAACTCTTTTATTTTGAATAATATGAAATCTTATTCCATATTTAAATAAACTCTTTTATTTAAGGAAATTAGGATTCTCTTTCCTATTCACAAATAAACTCCTTTATTTTGAATAATATGAAATCTTATTTCATATCTAAATAAACTACTTTATTTAAGTAAAAATTGAATCCAATTTCAACTCCAATTAGTTAGCATGGAATCCAATTCCAACTCTAATTAGTTAAGATGAAATTTAATTTTAAAATTAAAATAAATCTTTTATTTTAATATTAAAATAAACCTTTTATTTTAAGATTAAAATAAACCTTTTATTTTAATTATAAAATTATTTAAAATATATATATATATATATATATATATATATATATATATATATATTATATATATATATATATATATATTATATTACCGTACATCGAAGTTTTTTTTTTTTTTTTTCGTGAATGACCTTTTTCTAATTTCATCGAGGTGCGCTTGATTAGTACGGCAAAGATCACTTGATTTTCGTGCGCCTTCATGCTTCACTTTTGTTTTTTTTTTTTTTTTTTTTTTTAAAAAAAACAGCTAACGCTAATATGAAACCTCGCCGTACCCACGTTTTTTTTTTTTTTTTTAAATTTTATATAACAAAATTATGCCCAATTAAATTATTCTAAACACATATCAATATACATATCAAATTAAACAATTAATAATTTGCATAAAGGTTTGGCTCTGATACCACTGTTAGGTTTGTAATATTCATGAACGCAATCATATTGCTCAAAGTAAGTTTTAAACGTAAAATCGAGTTAAAAATTTACAAACCATATACTCGGATCACCCTTTACGCATAATTATTAATTAAACGAAAAGATAAAGAATAAATCATACCCTCAAGATCGAGCTTCCTCTCGTACAAGTTCACCTCCAAATCCTTTCGCTCAATCTTGAATCCACCGGGTTTAGTTCCTTCCTTTCGATCAACGTTAGCCACCCATATGTTTGGCTCTCAGAGGTGATCCACCAAGGAATAATAAGAATTCAAAAAAAGGGTATTGGCTCAAACCCTAGTTTTTCTATCTCTATAGAAAAAGGGTGTACTCTCCAACAAATTGGAATTATGTCGTTGTAAAAGTCAACAACACACCACACCCATAATAAGACTCCTCTTATTTATAGATGTGGGCAACCCACCTTAACAATTAAGGAATTGAGTTTTATTTAATTAATTAAATTCTTTTAATTAATTAAGCTCCCTAATCTTATTAGGGATAATTAATTAAACTCCTTTAACTAATTTTCCTTCCTAATCCAATTAGGAATAAATGTGAGTACTTATATTAAATTAATTCCTAAACTCTTTTAGAAATTAAAATAATAATAATTGTAATAATATTAATAAGACTCTCTTATTAATTTATATTTAATATTTATAAAATATTAAATAATAATATTAAGCTATTTAATTTATTCTATCACCATAGATTAAATTAAATATACATAACATATTATTACGATTATGCCATTAACTTCTTAAATAATTATTCTTCCTTTTATGGTGTTACCCTTTAGGTTCTCCATATTAAACTAGGTTGTGAATAAATCAATTAGAACAATTCTAATCTTATTTAAATAAATAAATTAAACAATTAATTTATTTAAATAAATAATATTTATTCTACAATAGGATAAGCCTCCTAACGATCAACGACTTTCCAGATAATATAGATTTCAACATTAATCATTAAAGAACCTTTGAGTAAATAGTTACCGCATAATTCAATCCTTCCACCATACAATGTCCCAATTAAATATAAGACATGGAATTATCGTCAAGTCTTATTTTATTTAATTATATGTATTTCGATCCTTAAATGCACAACTCCAAATAATGCAAATTAGAAACTCCTTTCTAATTTCATTTCGCCGCCAAGGACTACTTGGGTTGTCATTTATCGAATCACATAGGACATTTCTCTTCTTTTTTAGAAGTGGTAGATTCTTTATCGATCATACATTATCTCCATGTACAACTTATTATACCCAAGCATACCCTTTGATATACCCTAAGGGTCTTAAGGAATAAGTCAAAGTATAACTCATCATACACAAGATACTATGATGATCTCAAGTCCAAGGATCACTCAGTAGTACTATCACTATAGGAATTCCTATCGACAGCAAATAAAACTCCATTAGGTATTCCTTAGCGAGCCAACGCTCAATGAACTTATTCTCTAATAAGCACCTACATACTACTGCTTTTAGTGTCTCCACACAAATGATCATGAGATCAATCATCCTCATCCAATGAGCAAGAATGTATGTACCAATCTATCCGGATTCACTAATCCCCAATTTAGTAATCCAATGATTGGGAACTATTTTAGTTTTAAGCTTTCTAAGAATTTAGATCTCATTAGAATGATCATCATCATTATTCTAAAAGCATTGCTTAAAACTATGGGTTTATCACATATTATAAAACAGCATGATGTAGATAATTAAAAGCCTTTAATAAATTAATACTTTTTATTAATAAATGAATAAGATTGTTACAAAGTATATGCTTTATCATCAAACATGATTGGCTTGTGTGCATACTACTTTCACATTGAGCCTAAAGCCAGTAATGAACATCGATTTATCTTCACCATGATCGACTACTTCACCAAGTGGGTAGAAGAGGCCTCCTTCCCCAGGGTTACCAAAGAAGCCATCATTGTTTTCATCAGAAACAATGTCATTTGTCGATATAGACAACCAGAGGTGATTGTATCAGACAATGCAAAGAACCTCAACAACAAGATGATGGAGGAATTCTGCAGTAAATTCCACATCAAACATCTTAACTCCGTCATCTACCGTGCAAAGATGAATGCTGCTGTTTAAGCTGCTAACAAAAACATCAAGAAAATTATGCAAAAGATGTCCGCCAACCACAAGGAGTGGCCTAACTTATTGCCTCTTGCTCTGTTAGCCTACAGAACATCAATGCGCACTTCCACTAGGGCAACCCCCTACGCATTAACCTATGGGATGGAAGCAGTGCTCCATATAGAAGTTGAAATGGAATCCCTTAGAGTGTTGATAGACGCTCAGCTGGATGAAGACCAATGGGTACAAGATAGGTATCACTAATTGACTCTAATAGATGAAAGGCGAGCCGCGTCTATCTTCCATGGTCAGTTATATCAATAAAGAATCGCTAGATCCTACAACAGAAAAGTCCGGCTACGGTAGTTTAAACAACATGACTTGGTATTGAAGAAGATCATCGACAACCAAGATCAATCTAAGGGAAAATTCGCTCCTAACTCGGAAGGCCCATTTATTGTCAAGGAAATATTAACAGGAGGTGCTCTCAAATTGCAAGAAATGGACGGCGATGAATTTCCACAACTCATCAACTCAGACACCGTGAAGTGGTACTATGTCTGAAGTTACCATCAAGCAAACATCCTGGTGTTGGATCATCAGATCACCAGTCATTCCACTTCTTTAACCCTTTACCACATACAACTCTTCCACACATTTCCCCTTAGGGAAACATACATTTCAAGCCAGCAACCTGGCTTTTCTATGTTCATACTACTTCGGTCATCCCTCTAAGGATTGAACCTCTCGCGTTTGCAGTTTGGCTACCCATACATGGGATCAAACTTTTCGTACCTGCAGTTTATCCTCAACCTAGGATCAAACTTTCTCTTCCCCGCAGTCTGACCTGCACATGGGATCACACTTTTCAACTCATCTTGAGGGGCGAACTACGCCGACCTGATCTCCTCTTCAATAGGAGTACGTAGGCAACCATTTCATATGGCCTGGTCGCAATAAAACAAAAACAACAAAAACATTCTCACCCCCTACCAAAACACAAACCTTTGTCAACTGGTACTGGGATTGTCCTTCAATCCATCACATTTCATTCGGCTTCAGACCAAAGGGATGGAATTATCTGAACTCCTCCTAAATAGGAGATTCGGCGACCATCTAAGTTGTGGTTGTGCCTCAAAGAGTAACGCTGACCCATAAGAGATGGAATTAACTAGGCTTCTCCTAAATAGAAGTATTGGCGACAATCTATGGTGCGAACAATCTCAGAGAGGAAAGCCACACTCCTCTCCACATATCCATACAGAAAATAGTCTCAAGACACCAAAGATGGTAGGGATACACACAGATAAATGATCCATTCTGAACTATCCAGTGACAACTCAATGTCCATCCGTCAAGGAGGAATTCAGAATACATCAAGATCACAAACCCTGAAGAAGTAGGCAAATATCAAGCAAGTAACAGACATATCTAAAAGGGAAGTGATCAAAAATATATTTCCCAGCTATATATAATGATGTTTGATATACACAATGTAAAACTGTACGGGACAAAATAGCCATGCTAGTATGTGCAGGAAAATATCAAAGCCCAGCTACAACTCAGGATATATGCGAGCTAACAAGCCCAACATGGCATCCCTCTCAGAAAAAGGAGGTGAAGTTGTGGTCTCCTATACGAGAGTATCCACACGACCCAACAGATCTGCAGCCATCTACATGGTGACCATATGCTCATCAATGTAAGTGCTCATCTTTGCAATCATGCCAGTGGTAAGGGACCTCACTGCAGTACTATCTGTGATGGCTACATCCTGGGCAGATACGGCACTATCTCGCTCAACTATCTGATAAGTGGATTTTATATTCACTTATCCGGTATCTTTTACTTTAATTAATTGCTTATATTTTTGTGTCTTAGTTACTTTTCATGTATTTTGTGTTTATTTTGTAGGTTATACGTTTTGGAGCGGTGTGAGCGATTATTGGTAAGAAAAAACAAAGAAAAGGCAATCCGGACATCATTGGGCTTTCATATTACTTCATGTTCTTGGATTGGAACTTAGACTACATTGTACAGCGTCTTCGTATCTTTTTAGAACATCTTGAATCACTCTAATCGGAGTTCGGATGCAACAGTTATGATCGTTGTACCAACGGACGTCAAACTTCGCTGTTTTGGTTAGCCATTTTCATAGCAGTCCCTTCCAGCTCAATTTCAGCCTTCATTCGTGCATTATTTCTCAGTACTCAAAGCATGAAAGTTGTAGATCTCGTCGATATCTTCGATTTGATAGGGAGCAGGCCCCGTAACTCTTCCCGGATCAAAGGTTATGGCCATTTTACCAGAGCACACTGCAAAGAGAAAATCACCACAAGACGGGGGCAAGCTGAACTTCTGTGTATCATCGCGACTTCTGATGAACAAAAAGCGCGAATTTCAGCTTTTGCGCGGCCGCACCCAACATAGGCCAATTCTCGCGCTGCCGCACGACTTCGGGTGTTGACCAAAGCTGACTTTTCATTAAACAGTGCAATTGAAGCGTAACGGAGAGAGGGATTCAATTAGGGCTTATATATTAGACATATTTTCATCATATAAAGAGATTCCACCCCTTGATGGCTAGAGCTACTATTGTTTTCTTTTCTTCCCTTTCTTTTTAGATTAGATTAGAACCCTAGATTAGATGAGAGTTGAAGATTGAAGCAATCGAAGAACATTGGAAATTCAGAATTGGAGCAAGAGGAGAATCTCAGATTTGCATTCCCAAATCCCTAACTTCTCTTTACTTCTATCTTTATTTCTCAATGTATAATCAATTGTGGATTGTGGGTTTTGATTCTATGATGAGCTAAACTCTATTTTGAGATTACAATGGATTCTACTGATTAGTTTAATCTGATATATTTTATTGTTAACCTTATTGATTGCTATGAGATTGTCTATTAAGATTCATGCTTATTTGCTTAGTTGATTGGCCATCAATTACTGGGATAACCCATATGAACTTGAAAGACGGACTATGGGTTTAGATTTGATCTTGATAGCTTGTGTTTGTATGTTCTACATGGTGATGGAATATATGATTCGTGCATAGGATAGACATATACCGAAGCACCACTCGTAGTCAATTGAGAACTTAGAATTAAACCCTAATTATTTGTAAATCACATAGACATATAGTGATTTAGGTAATGTGGGTGTTCATGTGTATTCTATCAATTGTGGATTATATGTGATATGGGTATGGTGCATTGAAAGATGGCTATACTTTACTTTTGTGTTCTCGACTAACAAACTGTTACAATTAGTTTGGTTTAACATGAAATGTATGGATTTAAATGAATCAATAGATGAAATTGTAATCTCAGGTCTTTATTATCTAGTCTCGCTCTAGGAATAGGTAGGTTTATTTAATTTAATAGTTTAAATATCAAATATAATATCATTCATTTAAACAGACTGAGATGGTTATGGGTTAATGCTTGGTGAACTTTATTAGTTAATTCTCTGTGGGAACGATACTTTACTTACTCTTTATTACTTGTTGACCACGATATCTTGCGTGTTGTGCGTAACTAGAAATTACCCAACAAGTTTTTTGGTAATTCTTGGGAGAATTAGCTTAATAAATTTTTCCCAACATTAATTTCAATCAAATTAGTCTTAATTTAAACATTTTTTTTGTTTTAATTATCTACTTATATTTCTCTCTTTTTAGGTACCATGGGTGACTTTGCTTATCAATGGCCTTATGCAAATATGATTCAACCAAGGGACACAAGCACTGAGGGATGCAATGTATTTTCTACATTGTCAGCACAAATTGCAACACTTTCGAAGAGGTTGAATATTCTTCCAGCCCAATGCACTCAAGAGATAGTAGTTACATGTGAATACTATGCTGGCGAGCATCCGAGTTATCAGTGCAACATCAAGGTTGGACAAGGGCAGTTTGGGGGTGATTACTTCAACAACGATGGTTATCCTGATTATCAACAAGGTTGGGGGTGTCACCCAGATTATAAATGGAGTTATAACTATCCCGACAAATACTGCATCCCAAGTCCAACACATCCATCAGATTTCTCATATCCACCTTCAACGCAACAAGAGGAAAATTCAAGGTTGGAGGAATTGTGGTTCAAATTTGTAGCATCAACTGAGGAAAATATGATTGAGCAAGAGAGGTCAATTCGAAATCTTCAGACTCAGATGGATCAACTGTTTGAAGCCTTGAACAATCGCCCTCCAAACAATTGGTGCTATGACATGGACGTTGAAACTGATGGAGAGCCAGAGGTGTTCATGCCACTGAATGAACTAAAAGGCGTGGACATTGAGGAGACAAATGGGGGTATGGAAAATGAAGAACATGAGCTGACTTGTATAATACCCCAAGTGCCTTCTCAGTTAGAGTTGAAAAATTCAGTGAACTTTGCACACCCATGTCCCCTTGGTAGTCATATCCAAAGCAAACGTTTCTGCGATTATGAGGCCTCTTACAAACCCTGGAGGGTTGAGGAAGAGAAAATAGAAGAGCAAAAGCCCGTTGTATTTGTCATGCCTCAATGTAAAAATTTATTCACAAATACAACGGACAAAGCACCTAGCTATGAAATAGAACTGGGGGTGTCATGTACAGGAAATAGGCTAGGTTGTTTCAATACACAAACTCTCATGATGGGGAACCTACCAAAGCACATAGCGGTTCTAATGGATGGAGGGTTCCTAGCTTATCGTAGAAGAATTGGATAGCGGTGTCAAGAAAAGAGTCCAGCTAACGGACTATAAATCGAGCGCTCGATAGGAGGCACCCCATCCAATCTTTCTCCCTCCTTGTTTAATTCTTATTTACATTGCCATATTTAGTAAATGTTAGATAGTGGTAAATCTTAATAATAGCTTTATTGTTTCTCCTCTCAGGTTAAATCCAATTGCTATAAGCATTTAGGATCAAACAGAAGTCAAACCAAACTTAAGGTAACCCGAGTTGCGCGAAGCTTGGCGCAGAAGAGGCTTGAGGATCTTGCCTTCACATGAAAGCACTCTCTTGGACGATGACTTTCAGACATCTTGAAAAAATGTGCTTGCCAGCGAGGATTGCAGTGAGGAGGAGCGCTGTCGCATAAGATGCCTAATTGATCTTTGAAATGTTCATTTTAATTTCCAATTTTAAGCATTCAGACAGTTAGAAGCCCACACTCAGTCTCCAACTATAGAATATCTCAAACTTAGCCATCGCCTGATATACCATCAGATCATGAGGAGGCGAACGGAGATGACATTGCCACTTAGGGGAGTATTCTTTCACTTTTAATTACAATGAGGGCATTGTTTATTTTAACTTTGGGGGTATTGGGTTGTAGTGTGTAGTTGTTGCATATAGTTAGTTGCATATAGTTTTATTGCATGTTTAAGTTACATAGTAGGGGTATTTCAGTATGAATTTTTTTTATTTGTTGTTAGTTTTCTTTTGTCTTGTTTATTTAGTATGTGTTTAGTGGCATAACATTGCATAATCCCAGGCTTTTAGTTAGTTGAATTCTAATTTGGCCAATGATGAAATAGAAATTTGATAGATTTTTGAATTTGGTTGATATCTTGAGCTTAGTTATAATTTTATACATGATATAATTCATGCTTGTTGTTTAGATGTTACCAGGTAGCACGACAATGTTCCTATTTGCTTGATTGGTTAAGATTAGCATGTTGGTTTGTTGAGTAGAAAATGTTGTTTTTAAAGATAGAATTGTGTATAACGTAGACATAGACTATGAAAACACAGATACTCAAACTTTGGGAACACATGGGTATGCTTGCTATTGGGACGAGATGGAGAGTAAAACGCACTCGTTTAAATGGAAATGGAAAGCGAGATGGAGCGTAAAACGCACACGTTTAAATGGAAATGAAAAGTGAGATGGAGCGTAAAATGCACTCGCTATATACACATAAAAAAATTATCAATAAACACCGCAGGAAAGTGCGAAAATCACCCTCGTGTGTAAAAACAAAGCAGAATAAACCCATAGTTGAACCTTAGTTTGTATTATGTGTTGGAGTAGTTGATGTCTCATTAGTATATGCAGTTCTTGATTTAAACTCAATTTTCTACCTTAAGCAATAAAGCATGTGGTATCTTCACCTTTGTCAAGTTTATCTGTAAACACATCACACACACACACACACAACATCTTTATAGCAGGTTAGGATTATCTGATTGTATGTCATTATGCCTTTAGCTTAGTTTGATGCTTTGTTCTTGAATCTTGATATTTCTATGAGGCATATCTTATTGGAATTCTTAACATGGCTGGAAATCTAGGGATTCATTGTCATAGTAGCGTAGCTTGCATAGCATGTACATTGCATTATATTGTGTTGCTTGCGGACAAGCAACGGTTTAAGTTTGGGGGTATTTGATAAGTGGATTTTATATACACTTATCTGGTATCTTTTACTTGAATTAGTTGCTTATATTTATGTGTCTTAGTTACTTTTCATGAATTTTGTGCTTATTTTGTAGGTTATACGTTTTGGAGCGGTGTGAGCGATTATTGGTAAGGAAAAGCAAAGAAAATGCAAAGAAAAGGCAATCCGAACATCATTTGGGCTTTCATATTACTTCATGTTCTTGGCTTGGAACTTGGACTGCATTGTAGAGTGTCTTCGTAGCTTTCTGGAACATCTTGAATCGCTCTAATAGGAGTTCGGATGCAAGAGTTATGATCGTTGTACCAACGGACGTCAAACTTCGCTGTTTTGGTTAGCCATTTTCATAGCAGTCCGTTCCAGCTCAATTTCAGCCTTCATCCGTTCATTATTTCTCAGTACTAAGAGAATCAAAGTTGTAGAGCTCGTCGATATCTTCAATTTGATAGGTGGCAGGCCCTGTAACTCTTCCCGGATCAAAAGTTATGGCCATTTTACCAGAGCACACTGCAGCAGAAAATCACCCGCGCGCGGGCGCGCGACTTCGGGTGTTGACCAAAGCTGACTTTTCATTAAACAGTGCAATTGAAGAGTAACGAAGAGAGGGATTCAATTAGGGCTTATATATTAGACATATTTTCATCATATAAAGAGATTCCACCCCTTGGGGGCTAGAGCTACTATTGTTTTCTTTTCTTCTCTTTCTTTTTAGATTAGATTAGAACCCTAGAGTAGATGAGAGTTGAAGATTGAAGCAATCGAAGAGCATTGGAAATTTAGAATTGGAGCAAGAGCAGAATCTCAGATTTGCATTTCCAAGTCCCTAACTTCTCTTTACTTCTATCTTTATTTCTCAATGTATAATCAATTGTGGATTGTGGGTTTTGATTCTATGATGAGCTAAACTCTATTTTGAGATTACAATGGATTCTATTGATTAGTTTAATCTGATATATTTTATTGTTAACCTTATTGATTGCTATGAGATTATCTATTAAGATTCATGCTTATTTGCTTAGTTGATTGGCCATCAATGACTGGGATAACCCATATGAACTTGAAAGACGAACTATGGGTTTAGATTTGATCTTGATAGCTTGTGTTTGTATGTTCTACATGGTGATGGAATATATGATTCGTGCTTAGGATAGACATATACCGAAGCACCACTCATAGTCAATTGAGAACTTGGAATTAAACCCTAATTATTTGTAAATCACATAGACATATAGTGATTTAGGTAATGTGGGTGTTCATGTATATTCTATCAATTGTGGATTATATGTGATATGGGTATGGTGCATTGAAAGATGGCTATACTTTACTTTTGTGTTCTTGAATAACAAACCGGTACAATTAGTTTGGCTTAACATGAAATGTATGGATTTAAATGAATCAATAGATGAAATTGTAATCTCAGGTCTTTATTATCTAGTCTCGCTCTAGGAATAGTTAGGTTTATTTAATTTAATAGTTTAAATATCAAATATAATATCATTCGTTTAAAACAGACTGAGATGGTTATGGGTTAATGCTTGGTGAACTTTATTAGTTAATTCTCAGTGGGAACGATACTTTACTTACTCTTTATTACTTGTTGACCACGTATACTTGCGTGTTGTGCGTAACTAGAAATTACCCAACACTATCACTGCATCTCTGGCTGATCTAGCCTCATCCCGCTCGACAATAGCGGCGTCTCTATGAGCTAATGCATCATCTCTATCTAACAGAGCTGCGTCTCTCCCATCAAGGGTAGTCAACATCAAGGCTCTAGCTTGGTCTCTCTCGAAGGTCATCAGATGAAGACTCTGCTTGAAGTACTGCGTCGAATGCTGTATCACGACAGTGCTGGTACTGGGAGAATCTAAAGGAAATGCTGGTAACCCGGCAAGTAGCTCCTCCTCGATGTGGGAATCAATGTCCTCCATTTCCTCTCCATCAATGCGAATCGATCCCGATCTTTGTGGATCTTTGTCGCAGCCGATGAAATCTCTATCTCCATCCACGCAGAATACTCAGGCAAACATCCCGGATGGCTAATAGAGAAAATCGCTACCTCATGCTGATCCCAATAAGCATACACACGGGATCAACCCTCTGCTGAGAGATAGCGAGAAGCTAAACGCTGACCTAGCGCCCCCTCAAAAGGATGAAAATCCTGAAACTGGTCAAACTGCGACATCACGGTCATCGTGTAATAGGTAGTCATACCCCTCAAACCAGCCAGAGGGAGAAAATACATGCCCGGAGCATGAGTAATAAAGTTATAGGGTGAGATAAGCCCTGAGCAAGGCAATATGATAAATAGATCACTGATATCTGCTAAAAAATATAGACCAAGACATAGCGTCCATACACTCCGATGGCTGAAAGGAGTATGACATGGCTATATCATGCGTGAAACAGTACCCATGCCATCTAAAGGTGTCGATCGGTCTCAAGTGTGATATAAAACACACGTACAAGCATGAATCGAGCCGCTCAGAAAACACTCTATCGGATAAGTGCAAAAGATGTAGTACGACCTCGAGTCTGCTATAATCATAGGAATGATGGTACGACCCTCCCTGAGAGCTCTCACTGTCACGATGACTCCAATGTCTATCTCATCCACATACCGTGGCATATAGACATACGACAATACACACAATAGCAGTACATCCACCCTGGCTAGACGCCAATGATCCTCCGGTGCGGTGAAATCCCCGAAATGTCGTGTATAACTATCCTCAGAGCCAAATCTGTCAAACAAAAAATGCTGGGATATAACGTGGCTAGAGGTAAGCTCATCCTGCACCACCCTACGCCTCAATCCAGTGATGGTCATGAACCGTCGACTCATGTCCCCCAAAGCCATATGCACGCAAGGTGCATCCCGGTGGCGGCAAAGATCGTCAATCGTGCATACTCTCCGTAGTGGGAGTCAACTTGTGGGTCCCGAATCGGAAAACCTGCCTCTCCTATACCCAGTGCTCTAGCATGCCATCCACGAATCCTGTAGGAACCTGAAACATCAACAGGGTCATAGTATGCTGCAACAAATGATCTACGGTCACCCTGTCTAATGGTGACATGCTATCATACCACGCTCGCATACCAGACGCCACCAATAATGGTGAGGTATGATCAATATGGCTAACTGTCGAAGAAGACATCTGTATGGGCCGTGTCATAAGACCATCCAGGGGTCAATGCTGAATATCTCTGGAAATACATACATATGCATAACATGATACATGCATTGCAGATAATAGATGGCAACATTATATAGGGAATGAAAAACTGTGCATACATTCCTAAGTATATCAACATCTAAATACATCATCTTTTTACAGCTACAAATACAGGGAAATGGGGCACAGATGCCCTACTACTAACAGAGGCCTATCAAAAGATATAACGAGAATACACATCAGAAGAAGACAATGGTGTCAATATCTATATCATCAATCCTGTCCACCTGATTTAACTCCTCCTGAGTCACTGGATCTCTAACAACAGGGATGTCAGGCTTATACAAAAGAAGATCTGCGCCGGCAAAGCCAAATGGGTCATCTGAGGGGCCAGCGCCTAAACTGGAAGGATCAAACGAATCTGCCTCTACCGGATCTCTGCCCAAATGCCGGATTAAGAAATATGCCCGGTCCAACCGCTGGGTCAAACTATCAATCTGTGTCACATGAGTCGGATCTCGGACACAGGCTAGCCAATCTGTCATCATCACGGATCCTGGAACCATATCCCCCATGAACTGAGTGGCGTGGGTCTGGGCTCCAATAGTGCAACGGAACCACCAACGCTGGAATATCTCCTAAGTGCAGGGGCCCTCTGATAATGCAAAACCGTCAATCCCCAACAATGGGATGTCAATGACGGGTGACTGTGATACATGCCGATAACGCCTGGCAGGAGGCAAGATCGGCATACGAATCTCCCGTGTGGTGCTCCTAATAGCACGCTCTACTAAATAGAGCTCTCATCCTCCATCTGTAAAGAGAGGAACTCTCTGGGTGGAGATCACATACTCGACGCTAGTCGGGTATCCATCCTCAAAACCGATGGCCAAATGCTCCCCAGAATAGGGAATCCATGTAATGATATCAGCTGTCAACAACTCCAGCTGTAGGAAACAATGAGTGAAACCCTCAGCTACAGGGACCTCCGCAAATATGGAATGATGCCATCGTCGTCCTTGTGGATAGGTATCTAAACCTAACACGCTCACAGGGCGGAAACATGAAAGCCTCTCATAGGCCCAAAACTGCCAACACAAAGGCACACATCTGCGGCTGAAGCAGGTGCACTTGTGGCACCCTTATGTGGGTCCCACCCCTCCGGCTCGGTCAGTTCGAGTTGCAAAGGAGTTCTTACAGACTGAAAAGGTCAAATCAGGGGGAAAAGTGCTACGCGATTGAGCAGAATAGCTTACAAATCCTGGTCGTCTCAGATTGAACCTTCGGTCTGCACATCACTCATTGGTATTCGCCCAAACACCGGGTACACTATACCGATGATCTCAAATGTTACCAGCCACGCTCGGTAATACCTTGCGCAGGTCCAATGCCGCCAATTCAGGGTCAACACCCTAATTCTCTAACATTCCCCAACGGGGGTCACAACGCAGTATCAAAAGGATCCCCGGTGGGGGTCACAATGCAGACTCAAAAAGGATCCCCGATAGGGGTCACCACACGTTATCTTCCATTAATGTACGTATCAATGAAGGTCAAGCAACCTTGACGGTATTTCAGCCGATGGCAAGTAAACCCATCTAGGCATCGAAAGTTGTTCGATGATTGTGTACTATGTTATTCATATTCCCCAGCGGATCCCCGGCGGGGTTTACAACTCATATCATCCATTGACACACACATCAACAAAGGTCAAGCAACCTTGACAGTATATGTAATAACCCAGAATTTTGGATTATCCAGAAATTAAGATCTAAAGAATTAGTTATAAATAAAATATTTTTTATTAATACTATTATGTGCTATGTGTTTATTAATCGTTCTATAACCTAGGATGATTACAAGTTGGGAGGATTCTGGCTACGAGCTAGATTTAACAAGTAAGAATTTTCAAGATGAAAATAAAAGTTTTCCGGGAACAAAATATTTTCGGGAAAAAAGACGAAATAGACACTATTCATTCGTTTCTGCTCGGGGATTTATTTTGAAATTCCGAGAAGTTATTAATTACGTAAAATCTTGAGACGTGATGGAATATTCAATAATATTTCAGTTATGGCAAAAATGAATTTTTTGCCTGCGGACTCAAAACCTAATGGTTAGGGAAAATGAGTTCCGAGAATGTAATGAGTACGTATAATAACTAGGGTTATTATGCGTGAGAAATACGAGTATGATACGAGTTATTATACGAGTATATTACGAAGATTAGTATGACGTATAATACGAATATCGTACGAATAATATACGAAGAGAAGACGAGATTACGAGAATGGAATGCGTAGAATACGATTAGTCTTAATGGACTTTGTGTTCATGGACTTTGTAGAATCCAATTGGACTTGGATTATGTCAAGCCCAAGGATTTGTGAAATCAAGCCCAAGTTAGGCCCAATAAGAATTAGGGTTAAGGCCAAAACCAAGAAAAGAAACCGCGGATCGAACCGATGGATAAACGGATGGGTAAGAACCATTGGGGCAACCCATGGGGTGACCCATGGGCATGTGGGCCGGCCACTTGGCCACCAAGTAAGGGTGGTGGCCAAGTAAACTTGGTGGCTAAGTTGTTAAGGAGGTGGGAATAGTGATTTTAGGGCCAAAATGACTATTTTGCCCCTAGCTTTGAAAATCTATAAATAGAAAGCTAGATTTTCTTTTTTTTTTAGATTTTAAAAATCCTCCACTTGAGAGAGATAGAGAGAGCTCGGTTGGGAGAGAAAAGGAAGAGTATGTGTGACGCCACCAAAATTAGGTATACATCACCCATCTTGAGTCGCTAGATACATGGTACAGAATTCAAATACAACTTAATAATACAACTGTCGTGTACAATACGACAAAACATAAACTGTGAGTTTGAATAAAAATATTGTCTACTAGAGATTATACAAACTCAAAAGGAGTCCTCATTATAATTATTATCACACTATTTCACGGAATAGTGAGGACTACTAATGCACCATCTAGGACCATCACTCTGTTCCCCGACTAGTCAAAGCTTACGTTCTCATTTTTCAAGAGAAACGGTGAAAGAAAGGGTGAGCTCAACTAGCCCAATAAGAAATATTATGACTAAGATAATGCAGAATAATTTATCGTTAGCCTTCAACAATGTTAAACTGATAAAATATAATAAATTTCAAGTTTAACTGCAGCGGAACAAGCAATCCATTAAAAGAGTCAAGTAGAGAATGAAATCTACTATCTTCTATGATTTAAAAGGTTTTTCGTCACTTTTATCGTTGGGACTCAGCTTAATAAATAATCCACACCATCGAATCACCCCTGCACTACGGCCAAGGATATTCTTTAGTATCACAACCACGAATTATCCATGCCCTACGGCTTAAGATAATCATGTTTTCATCAACGGTCCTGATAATGTCATAAAACAATTCATCTTTGCACTACGGCCAAAGAGAATCAATAGCCATAATCATACCAAAAACTGTCCATCAATGCACTACGGGCCAATGAGGACTTTTTCCACATCATTTGTAACATTACGGTTATGATTATACCGAATAATCCCTGGACATAATCATACCAAGTCCATCTATGCACTATAGGCCACAGATGACTTTCAACATAATATAAACATAAGGATGATGACAATGATATAAGAATTCAATAAAACAAGTTAAGAATTAATTTATCCAGGAACTGATAACGTTCAAATTGTCAACATGATCTTTGCTTTGTAGAGTAAAATTCAAGAATGCTCGAGAAGAATATTTCCATGAAAATTTTTGGATGAAGCTTAAATACCAAAGATATTCCACTAATTTCATGGGTATAGAAGTCAAAGTTTTAACCAACCGAGTATAATAAAGAATGGAATAACAAAAGAAATCACCGTACGCGATAGAGCCAAGACAAAAAAAGTTATTCCAGCGAGAATAATAAAGGATGGAACCGGTCCCGCAGAACGCACGTACGACGGATATTTCGACGAATAATAAATAATGGAACTAGGTCCGGCGTAAACTCACGACGAGGATATTAAAGCGAATAATAAATAATGGAACCGAAGTAAAGCGTAAAATGCACGTAGGATATGATATTCCGGATGAATAATAAATAATGGAACCAATTCCGGCGTAAAACATGCAGACGAGGATATTCCGGCGAATAATAAAGAACGGAATATTAGAAGAATGTCACCGTGTATAGGGTAGCCCGCGTATACAGGTTATTCCAACAGAATAATAAATAATGGAATAACAGAAGTTCTCTTCATGAGTACAACAAATAACATCACTTACCATAAAAGAAACTGAATATAAGAGTAGGGAAGTAGCAGAATACTTTTTTATAGGTTCTCTTGTAATTCTCTCTCTAGAGTTTTAGTGAATTCGTAAGAAATAATGAAGGAATGAGCTTCTATTTATAGGAAAATGGAATGAATAGTAACTAATTCATGAACGGTCCAGATTGATTTACTATTAAACGGACGGTCCATATTGGTTTACTATTAAAACTTAAAACAACGGTCCATACTGATTTACTATTAAAACTTTAAACCAGCGATCCATATTGATTTACAATTCTAACTCCACTAACGGTCCATATTGACTTACTATTATATCTTCAACCAACGGTCTGAAAAATTAGCACATCTCCTCATGGATTAATATTGTACCCAAATACCCGAATACACAATACTAGAGTGAATAGTAACTGGGTGAATAGTAACACGTGAATAGTAACTCGTGAATAGTAACTCATAAATAGTAACTCGTGAATAGTAACTCATGAATAGTAACTCGTGAATAGTAACTCATGAATAGTAACTCGTGAATAGTAACTCATAAATAGTAACTCCTGAATAGTAACTCGTGAATAGTACTTCGACACGAAAAGTGTCCCGAATACCCGATTGAACAATATATCATATTATGCAGATGATACTGTAACAATAATTGAATAAATAATATGAGAGATATGATGTAGCAATTATTGTAGCAATAATTAAGTATAACTGAGTGACTTCTCACGTAAGCATCAATAATCAATGGTATACTCTTTCTTTATTAACACCGGGTGTTTCAACGATTAACAGTAAAACTTCCATAGTTATTTTCATAAAGTATTTTTGTCATTTTCTTTATCCGACAATAATTTTGTTGTGGGGTCCACTAATGATTATACCGTAAATATTTAATATTCCCAAACAAAAAGAATATTCTCAAACCAATCGAATATTATACAACCACTTGCTTACTTTTTTGCAAAATTTGTATATATTACCCACAACTATAACATTACATCAAATCAACACCATAATATAAAAAAAATTATTTCGAGAAAATTAAATCTTTATTCATAAAATCTGGGGTCTCACAATCTCCCCTCCTTATGAAATTTCGCCCTCGAAATTTACGTACGTACATGGTATACCGAAGAGGTGAGAATACCTTGACTTCATTTCAGATTCTAATTCTTGAGGTATAACCTTTGAGCGTCAAATACGATCCTTCTTATCCAAGATTTTAACACGTATCTCCTCATACGTTAAATCTTCTGCTATCTCATCCGGTTCTAAATCAATAATGTGGTTCGGGTCGTCCACATATTTACGTAACATCGATACGTTAAAAACGTTATGAACACGCGACATACTTGGAGGTAAAACGTGTCTATAAGCCACAGTTCCTATTCGATCAAGGATTTTAAATGGACCAATAAAATCGAGGGTTGAGATTTCCTCTCTTCATCGATTCTTGCTTCTAGAATAACGCCCTCTTGAACCTTCTTCTTCACATTCATCAGCTCTGAGTATGTAGCTTGAGCAGCTTTAACTTTATCGATTCAAGTCTATTCTAATCGTATATTCGTTATCTTCACGTGGGTCCCTAGAGTCTTTAACTCTATCTCCATCATTTGTAAGTTATACGAAATGAGTCTTTGTGTTAAAAACATCACACTCGTAAACGCATACGATATTCTACTCAACGCATCAACTACCATGTTCATTTTTCCCACGATGATATTGAATGGTACGATCGTAATCTTCAACAGCTCGAGCCAACGTCTTTGGCACATTAACACGTTCGTTTTAGGTGAAGATAATATTTGAGGGTTTTAAAAATGGGTTTTGTACTAGGGTTAATACAAAATTCGATTTCACGCTCTAGGGGTAGGCTAAGAAGTCTTCAAGAATACGTCAAGAAATTTATTAACAATAGAAATATCATTAAAAACTGTGACTCTCATCCAAGACTTGGATATACGTCACATTGATACTATCAACTTGTCACCGTCATTCACGCACGTCGTTGCCTCTGAAAGTAAAGTCCGGTGCATTCCACACAAGAAAGTCAACAACGAAAGGATCGGGGCACTTTATTTATGGCTTCGATATAACAATGATTGACTTTAGTGGTTTGGTTACTTTGAATTCGCATATGGGTTGGTTAGGAGTATGAAAGCTAACAACCTTACAAAAGCATGATGAGTAGTTAACCAATCGTTTCCAAAAATCACATCAAAGGCAAGTATTTTCAAAGAGATAAGATCGGCAGAGTAGCGTAAAAGTGTTGATTTGAACAAGATTTATAAATAGTGGAGGTAACGAAGGTTTTCCCACCGAAGTTTAAACAGATATATCAAAGTCTAACTTCTCTGGAGTTAACTTCAAACATTGAACACAACTAGGTGCAATAAAAGAGTGAGTAGAACCCAGATATCTAACACGGTATAGACTTCGCAAGAGTTTATGACTAACATACCGTGATAATTTTATTCGGGTTCTCGTCACTAAAAAAAACGCTCTCTCTTAAACTCTCGGCTTTGGCTTATGCGGGACATTTATGGCGCCCCCAAATCCGGGTATCTTCCAACCCGAAGCAGATGGTGGTATATCTTGTACAACATTCATACATTCCTTCAATTGAAAAGTCTCAAAGAACGAACATAACTTCTATATATTTAAAGTAACATTAACATTTCCCAGGTTCTATACCCATTACAAAGGTTCTTTGTCATAATATCAGTTACATTACAACAATAGACCTATACTATTACAAGACAGCTTAGTAATCTGCCTTAGCTTTTCCCTTATCCTTTTTCGATCCTTGGGACGTTCCATCTTAGCTACAATTCATATGTTCAAGCAAGAGTTGAGCATAACTGCTCCAAGAAGTATAACAATTTAATAACAACATGCTTGACACATACAAATCGTATATCTTCAATAACTGAACAATAGTTATGAAGTACTATTGACAATTCAAAATAGCACTTCATCTTTTCTTTCAAAATGTTTTACAATAACAACAAGATTTAGTAAAACATTCACTCTCATCAAAGACCTCGAGTATTCATTCTTTATTGGAAAAGGACAACGGGAAGCATGTCCAGTAAGCTCGATATTACTTACAAGCACTTCTAGGTGATCACTATTATACTCTATGTTGATCAACACTACATCCATTAAACGTATGCACGTTTAAGCATTTGGCAACCTCACGTGCCTGTCGTTTTACCGACAAAACATTTGTTTAACATTTCAGTCTTCTTTTGAAAACCATATCAAGTAGTTGACAAAAGATAGCAACATTTGATAATACATGAATAGATTATCAATACATCAAGTCTAGCCAAAGGAATTGGCTTCAACTTCAACATACCTCAATTCATGCGAAAGAATACATGAACCTCAAAAACTTGTTCAGATTGAACTGAGACAAGAGTTAGAATACTTTCCTTTAGCGTCTGCTACGGTAAATTAACTTTATGTTCAAGTCGTTCAAGTCTCTACAATACATGATCACATAATGCCTTACATTAGGTCACATATAATCAAGTATGTATATGACTATATCATACCCTTCATTTCAATCTAATTGTGTATTAGATTCAGTTACTATTCATTCCGGTTTATCATTACCCTTCCATTTATATTCGACTAGGTTATCTCGACCTTTACATTACATTCCTTAAGGTTTAACAAAGTTTAAACAATGTTACATTACCTTCCTTAAGTTATGTTTACTTTTAAATCAATTAGGTTTTCTTCTCTTTGTACTTAGAAACCTTCATTACTATCTTTGTTACGAGGCCGACGTTGGCGCCCGACTTTTATACCTACATCTCGTCTTCTTGCGCGCGAGCTCCTAATGTCATTGTCCGGACTTGGCGGTTGCCGGCAGTGAGTCCTTACTTATTAGGCATGGCTGGCCACCTCTCGAGAGGTTTTTAGATCTTTGTTCATGGTATTGCTTGGCGCCACCATATGAACTATAGTTCGCGCTGTGGCGAACTCTTGCAATGTGCTCGGTTACTGTTCCGCGCTACGGCGGGGCTCATTTTGCCTAGGGTTGGCGCCGCGGTGCCAACTCTGTGCACCAGAAAAAAATTTCAGTTTTCAATTTTTTGTGAACTTCGCGGACGTATAACTTCTTCGTTATAAGTCTGAATTAGCTCTTTCAAAAGCCTACGGTTCACAAATTACGTAATCTACATGATCATCCAAGAATTTTATCTATTTGACATCGTTTGCTAAAAATTCACCTATTGGTTCATTTTAACTAAAAGCGATAAGCGTTAAATGAACGTTCAACGCTTTCTTTCTTTGTTCCAAGTCGGAATCCGGTCATTTTGATTCTCGCAACTCTTAAATGCCAAATATGACTTGTCTCCATTGGAAAACAATGGTTAGAGTTCAAACACAAAATTTGACTTCCATTCAGAGAATTTTTACGAATTCGACGATTATTGTCCAATCGTGCAAATTCCGGCAATTCTTCCTTCTTATAATTTATTCAACATTACAAATGAACTTCATTCATCTTGTGAACACACTAACATACTTAATACAATAACTTATATTCATTGTTGGATTTTGACTTATTCTTCATGAGCTTATAACTTGTCAAATTATAAACTACTTAAGATTTCATTGTTAATGACTTATGACAATTAAAGTTTCTTAAACATCATTTCTTATATGTTCTTAACATATAACTTAACTTAGCTATACATGATACATATGATCATATAAATTCTTTTATATTCATATCATTTCTCTTAATAAACTCCTTACAAGTTCATATTATTTTCACATAAGTTTATAACTTATGCTAGCTTAAATGACTTATTACCAACTTAATTGGCTTAAGTTCACTACTTACTCATTCATGTTTCTTAATCCAACTTTTCTTATCATCCTATCATGGTAGAGATAGAAGATAATTGAGAAGAAGTCTTACTCTTTTGAAGTCTTGGTAAGGTAGCTTTCTTCTTCTTCTTACTTATGGAAGTAACTTATTTGTGACTTAAACTCTCTAACACTTAAGCACTTTGTGATGTCTAGATTATTTGAACAACCAACAAATGGCTTGTAAGCTTCCTCTATTTATAGAAATTGCAAAGCTAGGGTAGTTTAGTCATTAAACCATCCCACCTCCTCATGCACCTCCTTACTATTCATTTCTTGCAAGGCACAAAACTTATTCTACACTTGGTCATTACTTTAAAGTCTTGGTCACCACACTAACTTGGTCACCACATTACTTGGTCACCACTATACTTGGTCACCACAATAACCATATCAATATGGTTTTGCCCCATGGGTCTATTAACTCATGGATTCTAGCTTGGGCTTGGATTAATAAATCATTGGGCTTTGCATTAATAAACACTAGCTTGTTCATTAATCAATTATTGGGCCTCTTCCTTTAATTCACTTGGACTTATATTAATTCTTATCAATCTTTCCAAGTCCATTAACATGCCTTAATATATATACATATAGTTTATATATTATTCTTGTATTCTAATTCATATAGAATTTATATACGGTATTTCATCCTTCCAACAAACTCGTATAATACTTCGTATTATACTTGTTTTCATTACTCTTGTACAATACCAAGTATCATACAATTATTACTTATTCCTTAACACTTCGCTTTACGTAACGTTTATAAATTAAGTCCACAAGCGAATTATTACATTTTCCATAACTAGATTTTTATTACATAATCCATCTTACCTTGTTATTTCATCATTACGTATTTCTCGGAAACTCAAAATTATATCCCGAGCAAATATCGATGAATAGTATTTTTTAAAAAATTTCTCGAAAAACTTTTATTTTCGTCTTGGAAATTCAAACACTTTAATTCATCCACGTAGCTCAAATACTACGTCATTCTAACATCAATAGGTTATCTAATGACAACCGTCTTGATAACACAAGGAATACGATTTAATTATTATTTAGTTTAATAAAATCATTTTACAATAAGATCCGAATTTCTCTAAATTAAATTTCTGAGACATCCTTTGGTGCCTCCATCCTAAATTTGAACTTGTCTTGATGAGCACAAAATCGGGCTAAGTGACCTTCTCTTCCACAATTATAGCATGCTTTGTGAAAGTAGTATACACACAAGCCAATCATGTTTGATGATAAAGCATATACTTTGTAACAATCTTATTCATTTATTAATAAAAAGTATTAATTTATTAAAGGCTTTTAATTATCTACATGGTCTTTGTTTTATAATATGTGATAAACCCATAGTTTTAAGCAACGCTTTTAGAATAATGATGATGATCATTCTAATGAGATCTAAATTCTTAGAAATCTTAAAACTAAAATAGTTCCCAATCATTGGATTACTAAATTGGGGATTAGTGAATCCGGATAGATTGGTACATCGTTGCTTGCTCATTGGATGAGGATGATTGATCTCATGATCATTTGTGTGGAGACACTAAAGCAAGTATGTAGGTGCTTATTAGAGAATAAGTTCTTTGAGCGTGGCTCGCTAAGGAATACCTAATGGAGTTTACTTTTGTCGATAGGAATTCTGTAGTGATAGTAGTACAAGTGATCCTTAGACTTGAGATCATCATAGTATCTTGTGTATGATGAGTTATACTTTGACTTATTCCTTAAGACCCTTAGGGTATATCAAAGGGTATGCTTGGGTATAACAAGTTGTACATGGAGATAATATATGATCGATAAAGAATCTACCACTTCTAATAAAAAAGAGAAATGTCTATGTGATTCGATAAATGACAACCCAAAGAGAGTCCTGGCAAGGTAGCGAATGAAATTAGAAAGGAGTTTCTAATTTTCATTATTTGGAGTCATGCATTTAAGGATCGAAATACATATAATTAAATAAAATAAGACTTGTGAGTAATTCCATGTCTTATATTTAATTGGGACATTGTATGGTGGAAGGATTGAATTATACGGTAACTATTTACTCAAAGGTTCTTTTATGATTAATGTTGAAATCTATATTATCCGGAAAGTCGTTAATCATTAGGGAGCTTTATCCTATTGTAGAATAAAGATTATTTATTTAAATAAATTAATTGTTTAATTTATTTATTTAAATAAGATTAGAATTATTCTAATTGATTTATTCACAATAGGTTTAATATGGAGAACCTAAAGGGTCACACCATAAAAGGAAGAATAATTATTTAAGAAGTTAATGGCATAATCGTAATAATATGTTATGTATATTTAATTTAATCTATGGTGATAGAATAAATTAAATAACTTAATATTTATTATTTAATATTTTAGAAATATTAAATATAAATTAATAAGAGGAGTCTTATTAATATTATTACAATTGTTATTATTATTTTAATTTCTAAAAGAGTTTAGGAATTAATTTAATATAAGTACTCTCATTTATTCCTAATAGGATTAGGAGATTAAATTAATTAAAAGAGTTTAATTAACTATCCCTAATAAGATTAGGGAGCCCCTTTAATTAAAAGGGTTTAATTAAATAATACCTTATTTTTATAGGGTTACTTGATATCTTTATAAGAGGAGTCTTATATCAGATATCAGGACGACGTAATAATTCCAATGGTTGGAGAGTACGCTCCCTTTCTATAGAGATGGAAAAACTAGGGTTTAGCCAACCACCCATCTTCTTAAATCCTTCTTCTTCCTTGGTGGATCACCTCTAAAGACCAAACACTTGGGTGGCTAACGTTGATCAAAGGAAGGAACCAAACCCAGTGGATTCAAGTTGAACGCGAAAAGGATTGGAGGTGAACTTATACTTGAGGAAGCTCGGATCTTCAAGGGTATGATTCTTGTTCTTCAATTTTTCGTTTAATTAATAATTGTGCATAAAGGGTGATCTGGGTATATGGTTTGTAAAAATTTTAAACTCTGATTTTTACACGTTTCCGCTTACTTTGAGCAATTTGATTGCGTTCTTGAATATTACAAACCTAACAGTGGCACTAGAGCCAAACCTTTATGCGAATTATTAATTGTTTTAATTTGATATGTATATTGATATGTGTTTAGAACAATTTAATTGGGCATAATTATGTTGTATAAAATAATTATTTTATGAAAAAAAAAAAAATTAAATTTATTCTTGAAAGTTTTTTTTCGAGAAAAATGTTTTTTTGGTTTACATTAGGTTTTGAGATTCATTTGATGGATTTTTTTTTTGCATGCACTGAAGTCTTTTTCTTTGGATACATGGGGATGTGGCTGATTTAAAAAAAAAAAAAAAAGTCGCTATATTATTGAATAATTTTGAATCAATGATTTGCGTTGACCATAGCATGATTATGTAGCGCGTGACTCACTTATTATATTAGATATCAAGGCAACAAGGGATTTCAAGGAAACAAGGAACGGTTGCAATTCCGAAAAACTAAAACTGAAGCATGATTTCTTGGAATGATATATATATATATATATATATATATATTTATAACGGTTTAGTTATATATTATATATATATAATAATAACTAATATATATTTAGTTATATATTATATATAGGATAAATATTATATATTGGTTATTTATAATATATTATTCTCAATTATTTTATAATTAAAATAAAAGTTTATTTTAATTTTAAAATAAAAAGGTTTATTTTAATATTAAAATATAAAGTTTATTTTAATTTTAAAATTGAATTTCATGCTAACTAATTAGAGTTAGAATTGGATTCTATGATAACTAATTGGAGTTGAAATTGGATTATATGTTTCCTTAAATAAAGGGTTTATTTAGATATGAAATAAGATTTCATATTATTCAAAATAAAAAGAGTTTATTTGTGAATAGGAAAGAATCCTAATTTCCTTAAATAAAGGAGTTTATTTAGATATGAAATAAGATTTCATATTATTCAAAATAAAGGAGTTTATTTGTGAATAGGAAAAGAGAATCCGTGTTTCCTTTAATAAAGGAGTTATTTATTTTTTTTTTACATGGAATTGGATTCCATAATTAATTAAAATAAAGGAGTTTATTTTGATTAAAATTTTGATTAAAATAAAATAGTTTATTTTATTCAAAATTGGATAAATTAAAATAAAATAGTTTTATTTTGATTTAAATTTGGATTAAAATAAAGGAGTTTATTTTGATTCAAAATTAGATTTTATACTAACTAAATTTGCCCATTAAATGATATCAATATATATATTAAATGTTTATTATTCATAATATGAATGTTATTTATTGATGCATATGATGATGTGTATGATAATAAATGGGATTGATTATGGACTATTGACGATGTGATTGGATTTTATTTTAGTTGGATGCATGAATGTATGGGTTTTTTTATTAAATGGGGAATTCTGCGTACCTCGTCTTCTCTAATTTTTTCTTAATGTAAATTTTATCTCCTCCTATGTACTTTCCCTTCGATGCACGATCAAGGTTTCTATTTATTTTAAATAGTTTTGTAATAGGAATAGTTAGAATTAATTTTGAAAAATTGGAGATCAAGGAACAAGGCGCTTGAAGACCCGTTTATAATGGAGCAGGGTTAAAATGTAATAGTTATATTTAAATATTATTTCTTGCACCCCCTAGGGTTTGACCTTTTGGTTTACTTGGTGGCTATAGTGAACCAAACTAGAATAAAAGTCCATAATCAATCCGAAGTAGAATATAGTATTCTATATATGCATGCTTATACTATATATATATTATATATTATGCAAACATGCTTCGCATGTTCATTAATACGATAGCGTATTTTATATATATATGTAAATGCTAGCGCTAAACAAGATGAGACAAATTAATAACAAACCCCTCAATTTTTAATATTAAGTCCTAAGCGTTCAAAGATATTTGGAATATCGAAGCGTCGCCTTTCTAGCATGATAAAATTAATAGAGTATTAAATATTTAATATGAGTTTGTTGTGTCACCACAAGGCAAGTATTAAGTATTTAAGATGTTAATTTATCACATTTGATGCTTATAAAGAAAATTGAACAATATTGTTTTGTTGTGTCACCACAAGGATGATATTTTCTTTTTTGAATATATGGAGTGCTAGGTGGGACTTAACTTGGATAATTTTGATTCGGATGTGCCACCACTTGATCAAAATAATCTAAGAGGCAAAAGAAAAGGAGTTGCATAGTTGATGTAATTGACAAAAGTTGTCTACCTATTTATTTATATATAGTTTGTTGTGTTTCCACAAGGCTATATACATTTGAAATGGGATCCTTATTCTCACTAGCAAATCTTTAATTAGATTTTTGCGAACTATATAATTGAGGTAATATAGTTTGAAGAAAATAGTGGGAGATACCAATTTAAAACAAGACCTAATTTATTTTGGTAATTAATAAAAGAATGTATGTTAAAATGTTGTTAATTACAAATTCATTTACAGAATTTTACAATGTCTAAATTACTATCAACTGCGAAACATATTAGATGTTATTTAACCAAACCGTATTAAACAGATTGGTTAAGGAATTTGAGAATAGTTCTCACGGCTAAAAAGCTATCTTATATCCTTAATATGCCTATCCCTGCAATGGTTGCAGATAATGCCTCGAGGAAGAGATTGCTACTTTTAGAAAGTGGCAAGATGATGCATTGATTGGCTCAATGCATCATGCTCAGTATCCATGAGTAACAAGCTTCACGCCGTCGACTGAAACTATGGATACTTCTACTATACTCCACGCACGTCAAGTAGTTGATGGTGAGGAAAGTAGAACCGATAGATATCGATATCTAAGGAGCTCTTCCGATCTAGAATGGCCAATGGCACTATATATGATGAGACAAAAAGTTCTTAACATAATCAATTTGATTGATCAATTAGGACAATTTGGTTTTGTCATGGATGGAGAGTTGAGCCAAGATTTGATCTTGCACTCACTCCCAGAACTCCTTTCACAATTGTTGTGAATTTTTCATATAAACAAGCTAGACATCGCCTTCGTTGATTTGCTTAACATGTTGAAAAATGATGAGAGTCACTTTCCAACGAGAAAGACCATGTCTTCTTTGGTAGGGGCCAAAGGATCTTACGAAAAGAAGAACGATTCAAAGAAGGTATATAGAAAGGCATAAACAAAGGCTAATAAGAACAAAAGCGTCACGGATAGCAAAGGAGTTTGCTTCCTTTGCAATAGCTTTGGACACTTTGGAAAGAAGCTGCGAGAAGCATCTTGCGAGAGGCTAACCAAAGAAGCTTAGTGAAGTTTCGATTACAATCTGATTTTTGTTCATGATTGAAATAAATTTTCTTTAAGTCGAGGTTCTACTTGGGTATTGGATACCGACTTTGGTTATCATAAATATAGATTTATGAAGGGACCAAGCGAAGTAGAAAGCTAAACAAATATAAGTAATCCTATATATGGAAATGTAGCAAAGGTTGCCATATTAGCCATAGAAACTTATTGTTTAGCAATGCCTACGAGCAAATCTATTAAGTCGATAAGTTGTTATTGTATTCCGGTTCTTGTTAAAATATTATTTCCATTTTATTGTTGGACAATAAAATTTTGGTATTATAATTAAGAACAATTGTTGTTCTAATTATAATAATAATGTTTCGTATAGAATGAAAGATTACTTAATGGATTTTGTATACTTGACTTACGTGAAAAATTATTTTGTAAAATTGAACAAACTAGTATAAGAAAAGGAGATGATCATTCAAAGAGTTGAATGTATGTATTTGTTGAAATACAAGTGTGAATTATTTGAAAGGTTCAAAGAATTCAGAAGTGAAACAAATTGGCAAAGTATTAAGATTCTTTGATTAGATCAAGGAATAAATACTTATGCAATAAGTTTCTAGATCATCTCAAATGGTTTTCTCATAATGGACACATCCTGATACGCAATAATTGATTGATATATCTGAATGAAAAATCGTACCTTGTTGGACATGATGCGGTCCATAATGATTTTACCGACATTCCAGTATCCTTCTGGGATAATGTCCTAGAAATGGCTGCATATCTACGAAAAAGGTAACCTCAAAATCCAGCCCCAAGACTCCATAAAAGTTATGGACAGGGAGGATTCCTAATCTTAAGTATGTTAAGATAAGGGGTTGTCCAACTTATGTGAAAAGGTTTCAAAGGATAAGCTTGGGACAAGATTTGACAAGTACAATTTGTGGGACATCCTAAAGTAAGTTTAGGGTATATGTTCTATAATCCTACTTAGCAAAAGGTGTTTGTTATGAAACACGGCGCCTTCTAAGATAAAGGTGTTTATCATTGAAGGGGCGGTGGGAGGATTATAGATCTTGAAGAGTTCATGATCCACAAACACTATAAGTCGAATAAGAGGAACATGTAGATGAACTATTGTACCACAACCGAATCATAAATCGGAATAATGCAGAAGATACCTAGGAGGTATGGATTCATCATGGATGATGATGATGAGGTACGCATCATAGAAGATGATGATCCAGAGTTACATACGATAAGGTAAGAGTTCTAGTGTGTACAAAAGGGTCAGTGGGAGCGTCGTGAAATTTCTAGTATTATATGTTGATATACTACGGATGAGGAATTACATACCAATGCTACAATCAGTAAAGATAAAGTTGTCTAAACACTCCTCCAAGAATGGTTTAGGAAGAGTATCTTAATTGGGGATAAAATCTATATAGATAGATACAACAGGATGCTCGACTTAACCCAAGGAACGTATATTCATTTGATGCTAAAGTCGTTTAGCATGGCAAACTCCAAGAGATGTCTCATGTCGATGAGCTATGGAGTGTATCTCTCTTAATAGTCCCCACAGACTCCTGAAAAAAGAGGTCGCATGAGTGACAATCATGTATGCAATGAAATGTACGAGACCTGATGTTGATCAGTCATATTATGGAGAAGTTCACTATGAGTCAGTGAAAAACATCTTAAAGTGCTTAACCGGCACTAAGGATGTGATCATATTCATGGTGGGTCTAAATTAAAACTAGAGGGCTTTACATGACTCAAGTTTTTAGAGACAGACCAAGATGACGAAAAATCCACTTTAAGGTAAAGCGTTATCTTGAGCAATTGGTGCGATGAATTGGAAAGGTTCCAACAAAGAAAAGAGTTCTTTGGTTTAGTGATAAAGACAAAGTATATAGCTATAAATGAAGGCTGCAAGTTGATTGTTTGGATTAAAAGTTCATTCTGAACTAGGAATAGTTTCTAAGTCTCATCTTGGATCTAAACATGTGTTGTGGCACTTTCATTTGATTATTAGAATCATTGAAAGATGGGAAATCACTATAGAGATAGTGGACTCTCAAGAACAACATTACATATTCATTAACTAAAGCTTATCCAATGACGGGATAATCGTCACTTAGAGAAGAAGAGTATGAGATACCATGACGATTGGCTTTAGTGCAAGTGGGAGATTGAAAGTAGTATGCACACAAGCCAATCATGTTTGATGATAAAGCATATACTTTGTAACAATCTTATTCATTTATTAATAAAAAGTATTAATTTATTAAAGGCTTTTAATTATCTACATGATCTTTGTTTTATAATATGTGATAAACCCATAGTTTTAAGCAATGCTTTTAGAATAATGATGATGATCATTCTAATGAGATCTAAATTCTTAGAAAGCTTAAAACTAAAATAGTTTCCAATCATTGGATTACTAAATTGGGGATTAGTGAATCAGGATAGATTGGTACATACGTTGCTTGCTTTCGATGGATGACGATGATTGATCTCACGATCATTTGTGTGGAACACTAAAAGCAAGTATGTAGGTGCTTATTAGAGAATAAGTTCCTTTGAGCATTGGCTCGCTAAGGAATACTTAATGGAGTTTTACTTGCTGTCGATAGGAAATCTGTAGTGATAGTAGTACAAGTGATCCTTAGACTTGAGATCATCATAGTATCTTGTGTATGATGAGTTATACTTTGACTTATTCCTTAAGACCCTTAGGGTATATCAAAGGGTATGCTTGGGTATAACAAGTTGTACATGGAGATAATATATGATCAATAAAGAATCTACCACTTCTAATAAAAGAAGAGAAATGTCCTATGTGATTCGATAAATGACAACCCAGTAGTCCTTGGCCAAGGCAGAATGAAATTAGAAAGGAGTTTCTAATTTTCATTTTTTGGAGTTGTGCATTTAAGGATTAAAATACATATAATTAAATAAAATAAGACTTGACAGTAATTCCATGTCTTATATTTAATTGGGACATTGTATGGTGGAAGGATTGAATTGTACGGTAACTATTTACTCAAAGGTTCTTTTATGATTAATGTTTAAATCTATATTATCCGGAAAGTCGTTAATCATTTAGGAGGCTTATCCTATTGTAGAATAAATATTATTTATTTAAATAAATTAATTATTTAATTTATTTATTTAAATTAGATTAAATTATTCTAATTGATTTATTCACAATAGGTTTAATATGGAGAACCTAAAGGGTCACACCATAAAAGGAAGAATAATTATTTAAGAAGTTAATGGCATAATCGTAATAATATGTTATGTATATTTAATTTAATCTATGGTGATAGAATAAATTAAATAGCTTAATATTTATTTTTTAATATTTTAGAAATATTAAATATAAATTAATAAGAGGAGTCTTATTAATATTATTACAATTATTATTATTATTTTAATTTCTAAAGAGTTTAGGAATTAATTTAATATAAGTACTCTCATTTATTCCTAATAGGATTAGGAGGTTAAATTAATTAAAAGAGTTTAATTAATTATCCTAATAAGATTAGGGGCCCCTCTAATTAAAAGGGTTTAATTAAATAATACCTTATTTTTATAGGGTTACTTGATATCTTTATAAGAGAGAGTCTTATATCGGATATCGAAGACGACGTAATAATTCAATGGTTGGAGAAATACGCTCCTTTCTATAGAGATAGAAAAACTAGGGTTTAGCCAACCACCCATCTTCTTAAATCCTTCTTCTTCCTTGGTGGATCACCTCTAAAAGCCAAACACTTGGGTGGCTAACGTTGATCAAAGGAAGGAACCAAACCCGGTGGATTCAAGTTGAACGCGAAAAGGATTGGAGGTGAACTTGTACCTGAGGAGGCTCGGATCTTCAAGGGTATGATTCATGTTCTTCAATTTTTCGTTTAATTAATAATTGTGCATAAAGGGTGATCCGGGTATATGGTTTGTAAAAATTTTAAACTCTGATTTTTACACGTTTCCGCTTACTTTGAGCAATTTGATTGCGTTCTTGAATATTACAAACCTAACACTTTGAATGGCATCATGCAGTTTGGACTGATGTGTCCCTCCCCTCCGCATTTGAAGCATATGATAGGTGGTCGTTCTCCTTCCTTAACAACGGGTGTTGGTGCTGACGTCTTTCCATCATTGTTGAATTTTCGCATCTTGAAATGTCCATTCTTATTGTTTTTACCATGATTACCACCGAAGTGGTTACCATTTCTGGCATGTTGATTCCCTACATGCTTATTGTCACCGCTTTGATGACTGTTATCACCAGTATTATCATTTTTTCGGCTGCTCTCTTTTGGTTGCTTTGACTCGTTATCGTGCTCCACTAACTGAGCCCTATATACAACATCTGAATACAAACACAGTTTATGAGAAATAAGATATTGACTTATCTCCGGCTTCAAACCTCTTAAAAACATCCGCGTCATTCTCTTCATTATCAACCAAGTGGGATGCAAATCGGGACAACTCGGCAAACTTGGCTTCGTACTGCGACACGGTCATGTTGTTTTGCTCCAACTTGATAAATTCCACCTCCTTCATGTGACGAATGCTTTCGGGAAAGTATTTGTCATTGAAGCGACTCTTGGAACTTCTCCCAAGACATCTTGAGGCCGTCGGTGATGCGTTTCTGATTCCCACCCGGTGATCTACATCTTCACGCAATATAAAGGTGGCAAAGGGAACCTTTTGTTCCTCTGAGCATCCCAAGACATCAAATATCTTGGTGATTTACTTTAACCACATCTCCGCCTTAAGTGGTTCTGGCTTTCCCAAAAACTCTGGTGGTCCCAACTCCTTGAATTGCCTAGCGGTGACTAACTGTGGGTTGCCATTGTTTCCTCCTGCATTATGAACAGGAGCCTCCTTCGCCTGATGTTGCATGAATTCTAAAAAGCTCCTAAACGTAGCGTCATTCGTCAATTGATCAGTGTTGTTGTTTATAGGAGGATTATCGCCATCCTGTTGCACATTGTCCTGATTATTGATCTGTGGAGAATCAACGGTCTCTTGTGCTCCATTGCTATTCTCAACATTCTCGGATGTCATTTTCAGATACTGTCACAAAACAAAGCTTAATTGACATATAACATATTATCCCTACATTCTGACCGACCAATTAAATACCAAATAAACTTAGGTAGGTCATACTAGCGAAGGAATTCCCCGGCTCTCCCCTCCTAGTTCTATTCTCACTTCCCAGCAGGGGATCATATCCTAAGCTTTGATACTGTTGTGACGCCCCCAAAATTAGGTATACATCACCCATTTTGAGTCGCATGGATACATGGTACATAATTCAAATACAACTTAATAATATGGTATGTAGGTGTACAATACGACAAAACATAAACTGTGAGTTTGAATACAAATATTGTCTACTAGAGATTATACAAACTCAAAAGGAGTCCTCATTACAATTATTATCACACTATTTCATAGAATAGTGAGGACTACTAATGCACCATCTAGGACCATCACTCTATTCCCCGACTAGTCCCAGCTACGTTCTCATTTCGTGAAGAGAACAGTGAAAGAAAGGGTGAGCTCAACTAGCCCAGTAAGAAATATTATGACTAAGATAATGCAGAATAATTTATCGTTAGCCTTCAACAATGTTAAACTGATAAAATATAATAAATATCAAGTTTAACTGCAGTGAAACAAGCAATCCATTAAAAGAGTCAAGTAGAGAATGAAATCTACTATCTTCTATGATTTAAAAGGTTTTTCATCACTTTTATCATTTGGGACTCGACAATAAATAATCCACACCATCGAATCACCCACGCTTTTCTGACCGAGGATATTCTTTAGTATCACGACCACGAATTATCCATGCCCTACGGCTTAAGATACTCATGTTTTCATCAACGGTCCTGATCATGCCATAAAACAATTCATCTTTGCACTACGGCCAAATAGAATCCATAGCCATAATCATACCAAAAACTGTCCATCAATGCACTACGGGCCAATGAGGACTTTTTCCACATCATTTGTAATATTACGATTATGATTATACCGAATAATCCCTGGTTATAATCATACCAAGTCCATCTATGCACTATAGGCCACAGATGACTTTCAACATAATATAAACATGAGGATGATGACAATGATATAAGAATTCAATAAAACAAGTTCAAGAATTAATTTATCCAGGAATTGATAACGTTCAAATTGTCAACATGATACTTCTTTGTAGAGTAAAATTCAAGAATGCTCAGAAGAATATTTCCATGAAAAGATACTGGATGAAGCGCAAATACCAAAGATATTCCACTAATTTCATGGGTATAGAAGTCAAAGTTTTAACCAACTGAGTATAATAAAGAATGGAATAACAAAAGAAATCACCATGCATGCGATAGGCCCATATGCAGACGAGTTATTCAACAGAATAATAAAGGATGGAACCAGTCCCCGGTAAACGCTTACAGACGAGGATATTAAACGAATAATAAATAATGGAACCAGTCCGTCAGGCGTTATGCAGACGGGATATTCGACGAGAATAATAAATAATGGAACCGAGTCCGGCCAGAATAAGCACGCAGACAGAGTATATTCACGCGAGAATAATAAAGAATGGAATATTAGAAGAATGTCACCATGTATAGGGTAGCTCACAGCGTATCTGAGTTATTCACGAGAATAATAAATAATGGAATAATGAAGTTCTCTTCATGAGTACAACAAATAACATCCTCATCAGTAAAAAGAAGCCGAATATAAGAGTAGGGAAGTAGCGAATACTTTTCTATAGGTTCTCTTGTAATTCTCTCTCTAGAGTTTCAGTGAATTCGTAAGAAATAATGAAGGAATGAGCTTCTATTTATAAGAAAATGGAATGAATAGTAACTAATTCATGAACGATCCAGATTGATTTATTATTAAACGGACGGTCCATATTGGTTTACTATTTAAACTTAAAACAACGGTCCATACTGATTTACTATTAAAACTTTAAACCAGCGATCCATATTGATTTACTATTCTAACTCCACCAGGGGTCCATATTGACTTACTATTATATCTTCAACCAACGGTCTGAAAAATTAGCACATCCCCTCATGGAATAATATTGTACCCAAATAACCGAATGCACAATACTAGAGTGAATAGTAACCGGGTGAATAGTAACTCGTGAATAGTAACTCGTGAATAGTAACTCATGAATAGTAACTCGTGAATAGTAACTCATGAATAGTAACTCGTGAATAGTAACTCATGAATAGTAACTCATAAATAGTAACTCATGAATAGTAACTCATGAATAGTACTCTGACACGAAAAGTGTCCCGAATACCCGATTGAACAATATATTATATTATGCAGATGATACTGTAACAATAATTGAATAAATAATATGAGAGATATGATGCAGCAATTACTGTAGTAATAATTGAGTATAACTGAGTGACTTCTCACATAAGCATCAATAATCAATACCGGTGCTACTCTTTGTTAAACCACGCGTATTACTGTACTTTTAACACTGGGTGTTTCAACAGTTAACGGTAAAACTTCCGCCGTTATTTTCATAAAGTATTTTTGTTATTTTCTCTATCCGACAATAATTTTGTTTTGGGGTCCACCAATGATTGTACCGTCGTACGGATATTCCCCGATAAAAAGAATATTCCCCGACCAATCGAATATTATACAACCACTTGCTTACTTTGCAAAATTTGTAAATATTACCCACAACTATAACATTACATCAAATCAACACCATAATATAAAAAAAATTATTTCGAGAAAATTAAATCTTTATTCATAAAATCTGGGGTCTCATAGTATGAGCATGAATGCTCGGATCAAAAGTGATCAAGAAATAGAAAAGCTCGCAAATTGCACGCTTTGTCCGACGGAAGGAGATTAAAGAAGAACGGTAATCCGAACACTAGTTTCTTCTAAATTTTCTTTAAGTTTTTATTTCCAAAAACATAACTTAATGAGGATAAGAAGTAGATTAAGTTATAAAAGATTTCATATGGTTGAAATCGTAAGAAAATGAAGAAATAAGAATAAAAAATTTAGTTTATAAATTTCTTAAAGAAGTATAAGATTCGTAAGGATTTTGAGCGATCCGAATGAATATTATGAACGAGTAAGTGAATTAAGTAAGGAATGGTGTTCTATAACATCAAATTCCAAGAAAAAGTGAAATCGTAATCCAAAATATCGATTAAAAATGAAGAAATGCTAAGAACACGAAGAACGTTGTTGATGGACAAATTTAAAACTATCGTATTATAATTGTTATTGATGGACAAGTTTAAAACCATCGCGTATAAGTTAGATGCTTATTGCTTGGTTAGGAACGTTAGAAACGTTCATGAAGAACGGAATAAAACTAAGTTATAACGAAGTTATGTCAAAAATTTTGTAAAAGAAGAATAAAGATTTAAAAGTTAGTAAATGAACCCGAACGTGTTGGGTTTCATACGAATGTAAGAGAATGTTGAAAATGTGAGTCATGGACTCAAGAATGAACGAATTCTGAGTTCGGATGACCGAATTACGGATGAACGAACTAAGAACGTTAAAAATGTTAAAATGAACGAAGAGCGAAGATTAAGCCAATTGAATGGCATGTTAACGAATTCAGAACGAATTTCTATCTGTGGGTAATCGAAGTACGTAAGATAAGGAAGAAAATGGCTTTAAAACGACCTCGTTCCGAGTTATAACGAAGAAGTTATGAGATTTCGAAATCAGCGTCTCAAGCTTGTAAAAGACTTAGAAAATTTTCTTGGTTTCATACTCGGCGCCGCAGCACGAGTTGTGCCTTAGAGGTCGACGCCAGCTTGCGGTAATGATTGTCTAAGTACTGCTGAAGTTCATGTTTGTAGCTGTAACCAAGTAGTATAATTTATATGTATACTTAATACCATGTTAAATCTGAAAATCTTACGGAGTGTGGTACGCATGACACATTACCACTAAGTAAGGACTCGCATACGGCCTTGATCAAGGAAGAAGAGAGAGAGAAGTAGGTCGCGCCGTAGTGCGAGAGGAAGGGAAGGGCACGGCGCCGCAGCGCCGGTGCAGAGTAATGCCCATAAGTGAGATTTTTAGTTCTCAGTTACTAGAGGATGTGCAAGAAAGAAATATGAACATAATGTTCAACTAATGTAACACTTAATCAAGGTTTTTAAACCTTTAATAAAGTTTGAACGAAAAGATTAAACGAGAATAAAAGACAAAGAATGTAGATGCGGGTTACGGAATCGATGTTCGGGGACCATAGTCACGATAAACGAACGTGAGGGATTGCTATGGTTGTGATTCCTTAGACGTTGGTTGACGATGTTAATGTATAACATTTTGATGTTATGACATGGCATTGAGAGATGAATGTAAAGCGTTTAGATGTTGTGAAACCAATGTTGTTCTGATGAACGATCGGTCTTAGCATACAGCAAACCGTATGGCTTTGACATTAAGAAAGAATAATGAACATGGGGTTCATGGGATGGATAACGATCGAAAGCAATTAAAACCTTGAGTAAAGGTTGAATGAGAGATTAAGAGACGAGCAACGTGAACGTTGAATACATAAACGATCCTCGTGAATCGTATTCGCGTTTGACGAACATGCTAAGTATACCCTGGTTGTATGATTTAGACGTTGATGAATGTAGTAAGTAAGATACGAATGGTATCAAGAAAGCCGTATCGAATGGTAATGAGATTAATGAAAGTCGAATGTGAATCGGATAAGAATGAATCCTGAGGTATGGCAATTACTTGCTAGAAAGCCAAAAGGAATAAGAAATTAACTTAACGAACATTATAATTTAATAATTCGTATAAGTTAAGAGAAAGTTAGGTTGTGGTATAATCGTAACCTTTGATGGTTGATATATGGGAGCTGGGCTAAACAATTCCTTCAGAGAGCGAAGGTATATACGAAACTGGCAACCGATCTAACTCACTGTGATGGCAGTGTAGATGAGACGGGAACTTGTTTGTTGGTTGTTTGTGGGAAACCACTCAGAGTACCATATGGACTACTAGCAGAGAAGCTATGTGTACTAAGTCCTATAGAAGTATACGAAGAAGATAAGAATGTGAATCATCAAAGATGATGAACGTGTTGAGTAAGACATCTCCGTATGTCATGAAACCGTAAACCGGTAATGAAAGTTAGTCGCGTAAAATTATATTGCAAGAACGCGAACCTTAAGAAGTAAAGTTAAGTATACCAATGCGTAAGTCAAGTATATGACTAATTGGTGTATTTGTTATTTCCTTATGTGTTATAGGGATTGGAATGAGCGATTCGGCGTAAAAGTCATGAAATGTCTGCGTAAAGGCAAGTTTCCTAACTTCATTCATATTTTTAAATGAATTCTAGTTTCTAAAATTTCTCAGATGTTGAACTTGAGAAGTTCTATCTATGTGCGAATGTGTGATATTTCTACAAGGTGGTAGAACGTATGAGGCCTTGTGCCACAATGTGAACACTTTGTTTTACGTGAGATGAACTATTCTATGTTTGAACTATTCAATAAAAGAATGTTCCATTTATACATGAACCGTTATTGTTAAGTATGTGCTATTGATTCTATACAGACAGAATGTGCATGAAAGAGAGTAGAGAATGAAAGTATTTCAAAGTGCATGTAACTAATGTTTTAAGATGATAGGAATCAAGACTATTCCTATTATTCAAGCTGCTTCGTAACCTTTGTTCGGTTATTGAAGTTTGAAAAGAATGTCTAAATTCTTGAAGTTGTTTGTTCAACTGTTATGACTTGCTGGGCAATTAAATGCTCACACTTGCTTTAAATGAAAAACATTTTCAGCGAACGATGTTAGAAAAACTTAAGGATCCCGTATAGATCAAGATGACGGTATCTAGATGAAGAGTCATTCAGAATGTGAATGAGCGAGAAGATCAAGTGAAGACTTGTAATGTAGAAAGATGAAAATTAAACTATATAATAGTTTAATAAACGATTATGTATCCTTGGTGGCGGATAAAAGTCACTCGTACAAGATGTAAAGAATAATGTAATTATCATTATTTGTAATGAGAAAGGTTATAAGGTTTTAGAACTTGGGAATTCAGAATGTATGTTATTATATTTCAGTATATAATGATGTATGTTGGATGAATGATGTACTCATAGCGTCTGGAATGCAGGTGTGAAGATAGATCGGATTTGAGTATTCTATAAATATACCCACGAGGTTTTCATCCATTGATTCACACGTCGGTGAAGTACACGTCAACGAAGGTCAGGCAACCCTGACAGCATATGTTGTTGGCAGTAAATCCAGCAGAACATTGATATATCATGGCGATACAAACCAGGAAAAAGTTAGCATCATCAAAGAGGATCGATGATGGAATATGTTATACACATCCTCAAACAGACGAAGCTTTATCCCCACAGATCTAATACGCATAAGAGGCACCTCTTCGGAATCAAGTCTGTATCAACGATTAAAGACTTTGGTGATATCCCCAACATCAACATCCTAATAGATTCGGATCACACATCCAATCAGGTCATAGTTGCCAATCCTCGGTAAACGTTACAAGGATCCGACGATCATCCCAAGCATGTTGGCCAATAACCCCGCACACATGCATCATACATTTGCATCATATTTCATTTCAAGTGTCTAGGATTCTTTATCCTACCCATGCATCGCATTGCATGAATATGATAAAGAAGGACATCTGCAGACACTCAAACTTTTTTGCACACATGTCACTGACTTTACAGGAGTGCAAATACATCTTTCAGAGATAACCTTGGAAGATAGCTCACATCCAGTCCAGATACTATCGGAAGTTCAGTCTCAACCCCGGAACACACACTGGGAGTAACAGTTCCAACCTCGGAGATAACCCCGAGGCACGCAGTTCCAATACCAGAAACTCCACCGGAGAAGACCAATTAATCTCGGAGATAACCCCGAGGTATCCAGTCTCAGTCCCAACACTGGGAATAGCAGCTACCAACCTTGGTGATAACCCCAAGGAATGCAATTTCTTCGATAACCCCGGAAATGCTTGTTTCAAATGCATGCAATCAGCTTCAACCTCTGCACACGCATCGAGGCACTCAAGACCAGACTCGGAGATAATACCGGGAGAACAAGCACACCTTAGAGATGATACTGAGGACCTTCAACACTTACAGCAGTCCAATCTCAGAGATAACCCTGAGCAACGTCTGCTTTACCAGCCCAAACCGGCAATAACTCCGGTGAGGGACAAAAGTTGTCATCTCGCCAACTCAAGGCCACATCACATCATCTCAACATATCATACATACATTTCTACACAACGATGTCCCACAAGAATCAAGGAAAACCAATCCCGAGTAACTATAGTGCAGGGTAACAGATAGAATTTGAAGCTTGAAGATCAGAGGGCACCGTCCCATCTTCATGACTTCGTACAACCTCTAATCCCATGCCATTGTACAACTCTTGATAACGACGGTCTAAAATAGGTCCTACATACCTCAGTCGGACGCCCGGATTGGAATTCTGAAAGTTCGAGCAGATATTGCAGTGCCTACATGCACGTACTGCGAGATGACGTGACCCGAGAAACCCGGTGTAAGACCCTGAATTTTATGAAATAAAAGTATTCAATTTTTCTTATAATTACTATTCAGTAAATGGTTAAATTGATAAAAGGTTAAAGTTAAGGGTTATATGTGCAAATTTTGCAAAATAAGCAAGTGATTATAAAATACTCATTATTGTCGGGGAATATTCATTTGGTCATGGAATATTCTTATTGTCGGGGAATATTAAATGCGTATTTAGTATGACCGATTGTGGAGCCCCATAATGAATAATCTGTCGAATGAAGAAAATGACAAGTTTGAGTTTTTATAAATAACGGCTTAGTTATTCTGAATTAACACTTATTAGAATACGGTGGTTAAAATACGATGTCTGGCGTGGTTCGCGTAGCTTTGCGGTGTTATTGCATGAGTATTTTGAATTATTGATTCTTACGTGAAGGCACTACTCAATAATTATTACGATGAATTCTTTATTCAATATTTTATTTTATTGATTCAATAATTGCTACGTTGATAGTTTATATTATTGTCGTTTCAATAATTGTCATTGCACAGTATTTTCCATTATCAGATCAATAATTCATATTATTTGAATAATATTATTAGATAGCATTATTGGCAATGTCTAGAAAGTTCTTTCAAGAAGAGGTTTGGTCACCTAATTGCGCGCCAGTAAGGAGAAATCCTTATTGGAAAGCCCTCTCTTTCCTGGGAACTGCCTGGTTGTCATTGTTGCGATTCTGTAATATTATTTGTGAATAATTAATTATTAATTTATATGATAATAAAATATTTATTTGATGTGGATATAAATGATGGATTTATTTATGTGGTTATAAATGAAGGAATTAATGTTGAGGTATTTTATCAGTATTTTGTCGGATTGGAGGTATTAAAAGATCAAATCAGTGTTCTTACTGACTTTATTGTGTGAGTTATAATTTTAATCTAACAGAGTTGGATCGTTGTGATTTTTGGATATGTTATACATATATAAGTTGAGTATATGTTCACAAATTTTGAAGAATTAAAATGAGCGAATGATTTGTTATGAATTTTAAGAGGTGGTGATTTGGAAATTATGTTTATAAATGATTTTGGTGAAAAAATTCTAGAAATGGGTGGGCCCCACTTTTGGTTGTTGGGAAGATGGCTGATTTTTGGTGGGTAGAATAGTAGCGAGGTAAAGCCATCGAGATTCAAAGTCAATTTTGATAAATATCTAAATATTTAATTTGTTTTGGCCGTATGAAAAATAGTAAATGATTTTTAAAATTTCAGGAAAAAATATATGTTCAATATGGGACTATATTCTACTAAATCTCAAAAAAGAAAATTTGTTTGTACGGATTCGGTATTTTTCATGAAAATGGACTAGTTATGAGTAAATGAATTAAATATGTTATGTGAAGTAAGAAAATTAGAAAATAGGATTTTATGGCTTGAGAATCCTATATGAGGTATATGCATATTTTTTATGAGGGTTTTGGTTATTGGTGATGAAATCTTATGAGTTTGGAATTTTAGGATGATTAAATACATTATTTAGTAAAGTGTAAACAATTAAAATAAATTATTTATAAGTTTATGAAATTTTATTCTTTCAATATCATTATACCGAAATATTGGTATGGATTTTATTGTGGAATTTCTATCTTTTTCATGTCGGGGTTACTATTCACGAGTTACTATTCATGAGTTACTATTCACGAGTTATTATTCATGAGTTACTATTCACGAGTTACTATTCACGACAAAATTGGTTTCTTTTTCTGACCAAATTATAGTTGATTTATGTATATTACTCTTGAGATTAAATCTATATGTTGATTATATTGATTTTATTATCATATATAACATTTTTATAACCCTAATGATGATATTTCTCCTTGACTTGAGTGTAAAGATGAGTAGATTTTTGGTATGATCATGACTATGTGTTCCTTTGGCGATGGTCTGAAAGTTGAATTGTTGACTGGTATGATCATGACCATTGAATTTATAATTTAATATCTTTAGCTTAAGTGCAAAGGTGAAATGATCAACATGGTTATAATTATTGTTTATATAAATTCTGAAATGATTATATGTTTCTTTGAGATATTAATATATTTGGCCTGTAGTGCAAATATGAACTGTTGAGGAATATCTTTGGCCTGTAGTGCAAAGATGAATGGTTGATGAATATCTATGGCCCGTAGTGCAAAGATGACCTATTATTGAATATCTTTGGCACGTAATGCAAAGATGGTGCATTGATGAATATCTTTGGTAGTAGTGCAAAAGATGAAATTGTTAGTATGATTATAAATAGGAAGCGTGATTTGGTATAACCATGATCTTTGATGTTTTGGTAAAGACATGTTATGAAAATTATCTTAAATCTGGATGCGAAGAGGAATTTAGAATTACAATTATGATTATGAGTTATTCATATAATTGTGGAAAAGGCTCATTGATTAATGTTACGAGGATATAACATTGTTGGTGGACTTTTAATGTGGAGAAGATAATAGACTTTATGGTCTATTTAACTCTTCTAATGGATTGCTCGTTCCGCTGCAACTATGGTTGAAATTTTTATCATCTACCATATGTTCTAAATCTCTGATTTATTATTGATGAAGGCTATTGACAATTTAATTATCTTTAGTCATGATATTCTTTACTGAGCTAGTTGTGCTCACCCTTTTGATTCACAATTCCTTTTAGGTAATAAGAGTGTAGCTGGGTCGAGTGGGGGTAACAGGGGAATAGAACGGTGGTCATCATTTAGTAGTTATAATTGGTGAATCAAATAAGGTGAGGCGAACCCAACTTTGGAAGGGTGTTTTTCCACTATCATACAAGATGTCTAAAGACATACAATCTCGTGTCATCATAATCTGGGGTTGTGCACATCCACTTCTCATCGAGTATATCTCGAGCACTACTACTATATGATCTTGGAGTTTATTTGAAGTATAATTCTCAATTAGAGACAGTAGAGATAATTATATGTCAAGAGAAGACTCACCATTGGAAAGAAGATGATAGTAATCTGCTCTGTTTTCTTTGGGGTCTATTAGATTGACCAAGGATAATTACGTGGGCATATGATATCTATCATAACCTACGCGTGGCCTCCCCGTATACGAAGGTTTCCTTGAGCACTTCCCAAAGGTTTTAATTTCTAAAACAGTTTTTGACTATACATTTATGTAAGGTGCCATTGTGACGTGTTATCCAAGGTTGGGATGAGAGTCACGGTTGGTATATATTTGTATCAAAACTCACAGCATATGTGTTATTGTATTTTGCACGACAATTGTTGTAATAAAGTTGTAATTATTTTCTGTACCATGTATTTGGCGACTCGGAATAGGTTGGATGGAATGGACCTATTTTGGGGTTGTCACACACCAGAAGCAACAAGGCGACCTCAGTACACACCTGCGGTGGCCAGCAGTACACCTATTAGTTCTCGGAGGGGCCTGATAGATCTAGAAGGGGGGGTTGAATAGATCCTTTTCATTTCAAATACTTTTCTGGTTTCTATTATTTTGTACATAGATTAACATAAGACAAACATAAAAATCTTTTCAAGCACAGCGGAATAAGTAAAAGATCCCCTTCATTGATATATCCATAATCATACATACATTGTTCGTAGAGTAAGTTTAGTTGTAAGCAGTTAAAACATACATAGCAGTTATAGCACATAATGTAAATGACATAATGTAAAAGACACAAGGGGTTTTAAGTGGTTCAGAGACTCAAGCTCCTAATCCACTCTTCTGCTTTAAACTAGAGGATTTCCACTAAGGAAGGCAACACCACAGAATCACTAAGATTCCTTCAAGAGCCGGTGACCTTGGGACTTGATTCACTAAGAACTCTCTCAAGGCTAGTGACCTTGGGACTCCTCTAGTTCCCTAGGAACTCTTCAAGCCAATGAGGCTTGGAACTTCGTTTAGTCCCCTCAGGACGAGGACCCTTCAGCCCTACTTTATTTAGTCCCTTGGATGAGGACCCCTCAGCCCTAGCTTTGTTGAGTTGTTTGTTTGTTGTTGTTGGAGTCGGTGCTGCGCTGTTGAGATGTCTTCATGCTTTGAACATCTTCTATACTTAGCAGCTTGGCTTGATCATCCTTGAAGTGCAGCTGAGTGTTGCATGATGCTCAGCTTCTTTGGTTACCCAACCACTTCTGATGACCCCTTGTTGAACTGCCTTGAAGATCATTCTCCTTGGTACTTGATATTTGCTACGAGAGGCTTCCAAGTCGATTGTAGGCTCTTCTATTAGGTACTTAGAAGCTTTCTCATGCTTGACACCAAGATGGCTTTTGCGATCTCCCTTTTGCTACTTGATGCCTTCTCATGATGGACTTGCTAAGATGACTGTAGGCTCTTCTCTATTGTACTTAGAGTCTTTCCATGATGGACATCAAGATGTCATGATGCTCTTCTTTCTTTCGGCAGTTCTGAACACTCTTCATGTAGTAGAACTCTCACTTCTACATAGTAGAACTCACACTTCTACTTCTTTCTTTATCTAACTTCTGAGTGTTCTTGGTGGATCGTAGAGTGAGCCTTCGAACTCACTATTTCACATGGTTTAGATCAGTCCACCTTCTCTCCAAACTTGGCAACTCCAGCAACCTTTGATCTTTGAAGCTCTTCCTTATTTATACTCTTTCCCAATCCTTCCGTTGGAAAGTAGCCGTTGAAGGCTATTCAAATCTCTTCACAGATCTCGAGTTGCTTGAGGTAGACTGCTTGATGTGACTTGTCATACTTTTTTTACGATCTTTGCATATCTCTTCGTTTCACCTACCCCTGTCGGATGTATCACTTTCTTGTCTTGGGCGGGGTTGAAGACTTTATTTCTTCCGATTTCTTGATCAGAGGTTGTCCTTTTGCATCGATGCTCTCTATAAGCACTTGTCCGAATATTACCCTTCAGATTGAACCGTTGTCAATGCTTCAGTCTTCAGCTATTTGAACTCTACGATTCTGATGCACGTCTTCAAGGACCTGATCGTAGTGTCTTGTTGAGTGTTGCTCGTTGACTAGTAGAGTTAACACTACGATCCTGAAGAGTGTTGCTTGGATCTTCACTGTAGAACACCTCTTCCTTATATTGTGTAGTGCTTCAATACTTCTGTTTGCTTCGACTGTTCTCAGATACCGATGGCCTAATTCCTTGCTCTGGTCCCCTTCTGAATATCAAGACACTTCAGATTTGTGGCACGTCCAGCTTGCTTTCTCCTGGTGATCTTCCGCTCACTTATCATCAATGAACTGACCCTGCACTTAATCACTTTGGCCTTGCTCTTCAGAAGCTGACCAGTACCTCGGTTCACCTTCCATCAGTTCCTTCTCTGTTTGGTAAACACTACGATCTTGGTTGCTTCCAAGATCGTTGTCTTTCATTCACTTGATAGCTCTTTGCATAGTGACTTTCTTTAGTCGACTTAAAGTCTACTGGATCTCCTTGTGGAAGACTTCATCACGAATGGCCTTACACCTCAATCTTAATGTTGATTGGGTTGGTGCTGAGATCTTTTGTTAGCCTGCATGTCGTTCGTTGAGTGCTCTCTCGTTTTCTTAATGCAAGCATACTTGTATATTCATTTATATATATCATAATCAAATCATATCTTAAATAGGAATATCATTCACATGTTTATTCCTGACAATCTCCCCCTATTTGATTATGACAAAAACACTAAGTGCATATGTATATTTTGAATGAATCTTATATACAGTAAGTAGCTGTATTTCTAAACAGATAATTATGAATGTCATTTATATTGATATGGAAATTTATATATTCAGACATTCTACATCCTGGATCCAGAACATACCTAACAGTTTAAAGATGTACCTCATTGACTTCATGTATGTTTCCAAGATGCTTGTTGATCAGCTACTAATTTGTTTCTTCTTCTTGCTCTTGCTCCCCCTCAGATGATGACCTTCTGTCTCTGCTTGGCTCCCCTTCATCATCTTTCTGATCTGGCTCCCCCTCAAAGTCTGCGATCTTGTTATCATCATCTTCTAGCTCCCCCTCAGATGAGGATACTCTTTCAGCAGCTACTGTCTTCTTCTTTGACTTCTTCTCTCTTTTCCCTCTGCTTTTCTTCGAGTGCCTCTTGCTCCTCTTCTTTATATGCCTCTTTTTCTCCCTCTTTTTGTCATCAATCATTTGAGAGAGCTGCTCCATGTTGGAATTAAGCTGCTCCATCAGGTAGGAGGTGTTGGCAACTTCAAACTTGAGTTCCTGTTGGCCTAGCTCAAGTTGCACAGAGAAGGACTGCTTTAAGTCGTCAATCTTGTCAGAGAGGGCTTCGATCTGCTTTGCATTTGCCTTTTGAATTTGTAAGACTTTAGCCTTTTGATCTTCGATGGCCTTCTAATAGATGTTATCTCTTTCTTGGAGTTTGAGAGATACATCAGCCAAGATAGCTTGAAGCTTGTGCTGGAAAGAATCATCTCTCTGCATGCATACATGATTGATTCTTGGTGAGCATAGATATCTTCTTCCTTAGATCATCAGAGCTCTTCAGTAGTTCCTGCTCCAAAGTAGTTTGATCCTTTTGTTTAGTAGCTTCAAGTTGAACAATAGATTGGACTCTACGATTGTCATTTTTGGACAGATTTTCAAATGTTTTGATAATCTGAACAATCGTGGAATACCAATTGCTTGTGGAGGATGATGGAGTGTCTGATAGCAGTGCTTGATCATAAGGAGGCTTTTGGTTTTGGACTTGAACATCATTAGCAGTAGAGTGAACAAACTCTACAATCAGCTCATTGGTCATGACTTTTCTTCCTTCAGAATCCACTCTACGATCATAGGGGATATATAGAGATTTTCAGCTTGTCGATAGACCTTGAAGTGAGGCTGGTTTGTTATCATCTTTGTGGCATAACTTTTCACCCTTGGGAAGTTTTGGGCTACCAGTTCCATGCTTGGAAATATCTTGTAACACCAGCTGAGGTAGCTTTCATCTCCTTCAGTAAAGGTCTTTAGCCATGGCATCCACTGGAAGAACCATCTCTCTGGTGAAGCATCTGTTAGATCATTTGACACTTCATCTACGATACTTCTGCTAAATCTTGCAGGAGAGGGAACTGGACAATCTTCTTGTTAAATGCGCTTCACGAGGTGCAGAACCAGAATCTTCTTCGATCTCTTCTCTCTCGGAGCCTGAACTTTGTTAATTATTTTCATTGAGGAATTCCTCTAGTCGCATTTCATTCTCGAGAACCTTCTTGACCAGATCTTCTTGATTCATCTTCTTCATTCTTTGGTTTCTTCTTGACATTTTCTCCCGGATCTGAGACTCATCATCACTTAATTCAATGATGGCATTTGATTGACCACTGCTTCTTTTGAAGGCAAACTTGGCTTGCAGTCTGTAGCTTTTCCTTCTTCTTGGAGGTTCAGGTATGGGAGAGTCAGACTCTTCTTCTTTTTCAGACTCAGATTTCTCTGATTCAGCAGACAGACTTCTTTGAGGTTTAGCACTGGCATGAGCATATTCTTCTTTCTTGGACTCATCACTTTCTGAGCCATCATGAGGGCTTTCTGGATTGGAGGGGACATTCTCTTCTTCTTCTTGAATAGCATTTTCTGACCCATTCTCTGAGCTTGTTGGGGCAGTAGCATCTAGGGATGCATTTTGGTCATCTTGATTTTCTCTTTCATCATCAGAGTTACTGCTCTGAGGATTAGCCATAGGGCTTGAGCATTCTTCTTTGTCAGCAATTGCTGCACTTTCTTCCATCCCATCAGCTTCAATTTCATTGTTGGACGCTGACTGTGGGAACTGGACCTTGGCATCTGTTTCCTTTTCTTCTGCTGACTCTACATCCCTTTCTTCAGCAGATGTACTGATTTGGGAAGCTAAGGTTGGTTTGTCTTCCACCTTAGCTTTCTTCTTGGACCGCCCTTGAAGCAACTTCTTTGCTTCTTCTCTTTGTTTTTTATTGAGTTAGGACCTTTTCTTCTTTGTCCTTGTTAGGGAGGAGACTCACCTTGGTATGGCCTGGGCTTTCTTCACATCACCAGCTTTCTTCACTGCTTTTAATTTCTTCCTTGCTGGTGTGATTTCTGCTGCTTTAGAATCATCAAACTCAGAGGTCTCTGCCTCTACTATCTTTCTCTTCTTTGCATAGGTTCTACTGCTGCTCCCAGCTGTCAGCCTTTTGTTCTCCTTGGGGTTCTTCTTCCGGTTCTCAAATAATTGTGGAGACATCACTTTGTGCACATTCAAGGCTTCCCCCTCATCATCCTTGATTTTCCCTCCTAGCTTCTTCTTCAGTATGATACTCAGCAGCCTTCCATGAAACACCTTGGTAAGGGGCTTTTCAGTGGATTTCTTCTTCTCAGCCTTCTCTACCCACTTGGAGATTTGATCTAACAAGATAGCTCCAAAGTCAATTTGTTTCTTCAGAACTATTACTGACATTATTTTCAACTGTTGGTCAATCAATGTATCATGTGCAGTGTTTTTGCACAGTATGCATTTTCCAACAATTTTAGCAAGGAACTCATATTCTTCAGGAAACTCCTTCTTCTTCATGTCTTTGAAACTAGGGTTTCTTTGGTACCCCATCAACTCCTTTGCTTGTTCAGTGTTGACATCTGCAAGGTTCTTCAGCCCTTGGTTAGGAAAACCTAGGCATTGATTGAGGTCAAAGGATTTCAGCTTCAGAGTCTGACCTTTAACCTTGCACTACAACAAAAAGGCTTAACATCGATCAGATATCGTCGGACCGCGAATGGTCGCAGATGGAGTCATGGATAAGCGATCGCCGCAGTAATCTGGTCGCCGGATGGATGGACACGGTGACCGATAATCTTGACCGCTTTATTAGCGACCACACACTCGTGACCGTGTTTCGTCGCTATTCTAACTTATCTTTGAGTCGGTTGTCGGATGTGATGTAGCTGCGTGTCGTGACCGGTAATAGCGACCGATGCGGTCGCTAGATTCCAACAAGGTAATGCTGATCGCCGATCTGAGTTAGCAACCGTGTCTTGTCTGATGTTGATGTTTTTTTTAAAAAAAAAAATTTCCTGTTTTCTTGATTTCAGAAAAATAACCTGTTGTACCTGCTTTCAATCCCAACACAGAAGTATATACAAGCATCTATATTAACATCCATTCATCCATGAATAAACATTCATCCAACACAATACAATTGTAAATATTCATCCAAAGACAATACAATCAATATAAATAAACATCCATATAAACCAATACAATTGTCCAAAGAATGAATCTAAAAAGTACTGAGGCTTTAAAATCTAAAAAAACCAGTCTAGGCGCTCTTCATGGATAATCCAAATTATGATCCTGTAATTAACAAAGTAATAAAACATATATGTTACATGTGTTGATACTGCTACGACGTACTTAGGGAAAGCTAAACAATAGACAATATATATACCTGGTCGTCATTCTGCTTTCTTTGTGATCTTTTGCTTTAACTTCTTTAACCTTAATCGCCCTTTGCCTCCGCTTGACTCATCATGACTCAGAGACTGCAGATGCCCGCCCAGTATACGAAGAAGATCACGATCCTGATAGATCGCTCTCACACGATCGTGAGGAGTATGATAAATTTGGATTACGATGATTGTATATCTTTGGTGGCGAGAGTTACTGTGCCCTTGATGATGGTCGGCGCCAGTTTTTGTCCTTGGCCTTTAACATAATTTTTCTTCACGATGGACGCCCTCTCCCATAATTCTTGATCAATCGACGGACGCGGGGTGCCTTTAGGATAGCGCTCGTTCATTAAGCCCTTATAAGTGTCCTGTCAGAAGATGAACAATTAAATAGTTAAAAATAAATAAATAAAAAATACTCAAAAAATTCGTCATAATTTATACACAACATATTAGGATAAAGTGAACTTATTACCGCTATCTGAACAGCCTCAGGCAGACCATCGCGGGTGGCCACATACACATCCAACCAATTGATAGGTTGACCTTGAGGTGAGACTTCTGGTTCATTTTCTCATATTATTATGTAAACATATGATATTTTAGTTTACAAAAGATGGTGTAAACATAAAACAAATAATTAAGCCGATAAGCATGATATATACACACGTACCTAGCGGTAATATCTTTGCGGTTGTGATATCTTGCCGCCCTTGTACGTGCCTTTTGCCTTTTCGCCTTCAGATACACCTGAGGATCTGTTCGAGGTGGAAGTCTTGCATCTCTTGACCCAGGACTCATCTCTCCACTGGTCACACATCTGCACCCATATGGGATATGCTCACCACCAGGGACTATGCTCATGCATATACTGCTCACCTTGTCCCGGATGGTCAATCTTAGCATTCTTCTGGGCGCACTTTTGATTATAATAGTTGAGGATGAATAATAGCGATGCATAATGCCGTCGTCGTCCCATCTATACCGCTCTACGCAAATAAAACAACAATAATAATATTAAAAAGCTGTTATATTATATTATCATAATCAACATTACTAAACAATATTATTTGATTAACTATGTATTATCTATCGAGTGATAAAAATATATACGAAATTCATTAAATTGCATCCTTATAGGGCGAGAGGTGTGCTTTCGCCCATGTAATCTTGGCGTGAGGCGATTACGAAACATAATTGTGAAATGCACTTCACAATTTTACTATCTTGAAAATCACTACAATATCTGATAATTTCTGATCATATATATTTATAACAATTGAAATATTAAACCCTTATATATACACGATGTTTAACTTACGTGCTTTACGGAGGAGGGCGAATCGTATAAGAATGCGATCATCCGGATTAGCGGGCCTTGACACATGATTAGGTCCTGACCCAACCCGGCGCTTTTCGTCTTTGTGAGTTAGGAAGACATCTATAAATAAAAAATTTAGGATGTTAGTATGAGTTATAAATGAAAGATACATAAACGCGTCAAGGATATAGAAAACATGTACATATGTAATTGTATATTAAAACTAAACATACATTTTATATAAAAGGACAATAATGACAATTAATTTTATAAAATAGTTAACTACGACAAAACTAAACATACATTTATATTCATTGTAATACAATTAAAACATGTTAAGGATATAAAGAACATTCCTATATGTAATTCATTGTAATACGATTAAAACTAAACATACATTTTAATGAAAATCGTTGTCAGAATCATTTTGTACAAGTGTCGGAGATTCATAACTATCTTCTTCTTGATTACGTATCGGTGTCGATCGATAACTCTTCCTCGATTATCCTTTGTCATACGGCACAATAAGCATCTCGGGATCCAATTCATCGGGTTCATCTCCACCTCTAGCTGGATTACATCATTGTTGTCCTCTATATTTATTATAGGAGGTCTATGAAGCATCTCCTCTTGGTAGAAATCAAAATCATTACTTGGACACATTGCAGCTTGAGGAGTATGAATTACTAACTTGCCCAATCAGAAGGCGGTCTATCTCTTTTCCTAACAGGACTAGGAGTGTAGTATACTTGTACTGTTTGAGTTGGTAAAACAAACGGTTCGTTGGAGTAAGCCGAACTATGTAAGTCAATATCGACGATTCTATGTCTATCAACACGTATCCCTTTTTCTGAATCAAACCAATGACACTTGAATAAGTTAATGTGACCCCCGTATATGCCCTTGTACGACAACTCTACGATTTCCTCCAACTCCCCATAAAAGGCACGACCAAGCTCATTGTAACAATCTCCTTGGACACACACTCCATAGTTCGTTGTTCTTTTACCGCGCCCATATTCCTTTGTATGAAATTCACAACCATTTATTTTGTAACCATTGCAACTAACTTGGTCCCTGTCTGGTCCCATAGCTAGGACTTGTACATTCATCGAAATCGTTGATCCCTCAGTCAAAGCCTACAAAAACTCCATCTTATTAAATGAAGTCATAGTTATTTTGGAGTGTATATATATATATATATATATATATATATATATATCGTGCTTAAGAAATTGAACTTACTTTGTCCTTTAGCCAAAGTGCAAATTTTTTATCACGATTGATTTGAATATCTTTATCAGTTATGCCGGGATACTTCACTTTTAACTCGTCATCGTACAATCTATACCATGTTATAAACATTAAAATATTGGAATAAATTTTTAACTTACAGGATAAATTATCTTGTTTACATGTGTACCTAACAAATTCGTCAATCTCCTCGCAATTGAGAAGAATGTAAGTATGTGCAGCATGTAATTCTTGCTCAGAGAGAAATATACGCTTCCCTTTTCCATAAGCGTGACCCGATAGACCAAATACAGAGACCCGACCATTAAGTTCAACATTTCCCCCATCATCATGTCTCGATACTCGATTGGCCTTTGTCAAGACTTCGTCCGGAAAATAATCTGAGACAAACGTAGATATCTCATCGAAACTGTATGCCTCACATATCGACCCCTCGACATAAGCTCTATTCTTCACCTTTCTCTTAAGGTTTCCCATCACCCTCTCGAAAGGGTACATCCATCTATATTGAACTGGACCCCCAACACAAGCTTCATAGGGAAGATGGATTTGCAAATGCTCCATTGAGTCTAAAAAACCAGGTGGGAATATTTTTTCTAGTTTACACGTTATCTCTATGATGTTCTTCTCAAGTACAGACATGTCCTTCTCATTTAATGATTTTGAACACAAGTCTTTGAAGAAACGACTAAGATCCGTCAAAGCATCCCATATTGGTTTATCAAGCTAATCCCAAAATGCTATAGGCATGAGTCTCTCCATGAACACATGACAGTCATGACTCTTCATCCCTTGCAATTTCCCACCCGTAACACACCTTGCAATGTTTGACGCATATCCATCTGGTAGTTTCAGAGACTTAACCCATGTGCACACATCTTCAACTTGCTTTTTGGACAATGTGTACCTTGCATGCGGTTTGATAATCTTACCATTGGGAGATTTATAAAGTTCTAATCCAGGACGCTTACAAATATTTTTCATGTCCAAACGTGCTTTATCGTTATCTTTTGTCTTCCCCGTAACATTCATCACAGTGTTAAACACATTGTCAAACACATTCTTCTCAATATGCATCACATCTAAATTATGATGAATCAAATTTGTAGACCAATAAGGCAGTTCCCAAAAGATGCTTCTCCGAACCCAGTTATGAGATTAGCGAACCCATTGATTATGTTTGTGGCATAAATCTTACCAAATGGGATAACCGCAATCTCATCACATGATCTCGCATCTAAGTTCCGACAATCATGATGCGGGCATATCATTATCTACTTTCCCTTTCACGAAGTGTTCTCTATTTCTTGAAGCGGGTGATCTCTAGGTAAGAATCGCGATGTGAGTCAAACCCAAGAAGGCTTTCGACCTTTTGATAGATTAAGCGACTTTGTATGCTCCATACAATACAGATAAGCCAACTTCCGTGTACTCCATCCACTAACATACCATAAGTCGGGAAGTCACTTATAGTCCACATCCACATGGCCCGCCCTAAGGTTGAAATTTGTTTTCGTTGCAACATCCCAAGTCGTACTCAATCCTCCCACAATACCTTCAACTCATCTATAAGAGGTCTCAAGTAAACATCTAAGTTCTTTCCGGGACTCTTAGGACCGGGAACCACGAGTGAAAGAAACAAGTATATTTGTTTCTTACACATCGAGGAAGCAAGTTATGCGGAGTAACAATCACGAGCCTGACATAGAGTGCGGAGCAATTTGAGTGGCCAAAGCGGTTGAAACCATCGGTGGACAATCCAAGCCTCACATTTCTAGGTTCCAATGCAAACCCAGGATGTGTTAACTTGAAATCTTTCCAAGCCTGCCCATCTGCGGGATGATTTAGTTTTCTATCTTTAGCGGGAGATTTCGCATGCCAACTCATATGTTCAGCTGTTCTTAAAGACATGTACAATCTTTTTAGCCGATGTTTTATTGGAAAATACCTTAGAATCTTAAACGGTATACTTGATTTTTTTGTAGTCACACCCTCTTTATTAGGCCTAAACCGATCATGACTGCAAAACGTGCACCTTGTCATCTGTTCATTTTCCTTATAAAACAACATGCAATCGTTGGGACATGCATCGATCTTTTGGTATCCAAGACCCTACTTCTTCATCATTTTCTTACAAAAGTAATAGTTACCAAGTAATTTCTCACCATCAGGCAACATACTCTTAATGGCCTTCAAGAGCGACTCAAAACACTCATGGCTCATGTTGTGGTCAGCCTTGATGTTAAGTAATGTCGCCACTGCAGACAATGTAGTGTGTTTGGTGCAACCATGCCACAATGGCTCGCAACCCTCGTCTAACAACTTAAAGAAGTCTTTGGCATCAGAATTCATAGGTTGCTCTCTGCCTTGTTCCCAATCAAAATTTGGCCCTGCAATATCATGAACCATTTCATTCATACGATGAGTACTCTTTGCCCGAATGTGTACTATACGTGATGCCACCATCTCTTCTCTGCCCATGTGCCCACCAACATTCTTCATAATTTTTCATGAACCCGGAAACAAGTAAATGATAGTTTATCATGTCTCTGTCCATATAATTTATATTCTTACACTTCAAACATGGACATCGATGTCTGCGATTGACCATTCATACATTAGGGTGACTATCGCATACTCAAAAAACACTTGGCAACCAAATTTCTAAATTAAATTTGTAGCACTATCTCAGGCACTTGACTTTCGTCGTGCCATCCAACTACGGTCTGAATAGAGGTCCATGATTCCACGGTACCTATATTGACATTAATTATTGTATTCCCTTGTTAGAGATTTACAATTCATCTCAATCCCATTTATGATGCTTATAAATACATATAGATGTATATGTACATATATAACATGAGTGTGCATCATATATGATTATTCAGAAATTGAACAAGGATACATGCCAAAACAACCTAAAGACAATAGATTCCTAGGGGTAGAATATGAATCATTGCATCATGCATGGTCTGCAAATGCATTGGGACAAGTCTAAATTACCCTACCAATGAAAAATTTTTGACAGTCTCCCTTATAATATGGACTATCCACGTGCACGAGGGCATGCATACTTGACTATTTGTAGGCATATAAGAGCAACAAGAATGTATAAGAATCTCTTGAACCTTCTTCTTGATTGTCTACTGGATAAACTTAATTCCTAGTTATGTTTTATGGCATATTAGTGTTCAAGTTATTGGATTGGTATAAGTATGATCATATATTGCAACCAAGGTTTAATCATAAATTGATTGTAGTTTCTTTTGGTTATAATCCATTCACCTGAGTATGAGTGAATTTATATTTTTAATTTAGTATGAGTATGGCTTATTATGTTTTTTTCTTTTTGTGAAACCCACACTATGGTGAGAAGTAGATGCACATAATTGCATAGTGGTTTTGTTGATCTTGCTTTTGTAGAATACTTTGAGATTCTTGTTGTTTGTAATAACATATTTGGAGTACAGTTTTTATTTTTTTAGCTATTTAATTTAAGGTAGTAACAACTTATTAGAGGATATCTCTCATTATTAGTCTAATTTCCCACTAATTCTTGCATTCAATATGATAAATCCATATCCATCCCATTACTAACTTATAACCATTGTTTATACATGGAGTATATTGTGTTAACGGATATTTTCTTCTCTGTTGTGGCAGGGGCAAAATCCTATGTTTCCTCGCATATTAGGACATGAAACCCGAGGGTATGAAATAAATGTTTCAATTTATATAAAGAAAATTATGAAAACCTAGCTAAGTAGTAATGTTATATTAAAAAAAAATTCAGTATATTCCCAATTTCAACACATATTCAGTATATTCCCAATTTCAACACATATTCAGTATATTAAACACATATTAACCCTAAAAATAATTTAACCTAAAAAATTCAGTAATCTCATAAAATTCTTTACAACAATTTCAGTATTTTCCCAATTTCAATAAGAAGCTATAAATTTCAGTAATCCCAAATCCATTTTCATTCATTCAAATCTCAGCTCTAAATTAACTCTTAAAACATAAATTCCTAGAATAATAAATAACGAAAACACACGAACGAACATACTGATTTGGAGAAGAACGAACAAACATAACAAACAACAAAAAACAAACAACCAAAAGAATAAGAAGAATTTCTTACCTCTAAAATTAGTCTGATTTGGAGAAGATTGAACACACGAACGAACCAACAAATCGAGCGAACGCCTTCTCCCCCTTCTCCCTCTTCTGTCGCCTTCTTTTTTTTTCTTTTTACTAAATCGAGCGAATGCCTGAGTCTAAATCTGTTTAAGAGAATCGTGACCATATTATCGTGACCGTCTCACGTCATTTGAATTTTAATGACGATGATGGGCGTATTTGCGACCGCTAGCGGTCGCTGATAAATATTAGTCGCAAAAAAAATCGCGCCAGGGTTTGGCACCAAATTTTTGGGGGGAAAATTCATATCAGCGACCGCATGCGGTCGCTGATATTAACTAGCGACTAGAATTCATAACGGTCGCTATTACTACTATTCGCGACCGGATAAGCGGTCGCTGATATTATTGGTCGCAGATAGACCTTTTTCTTGTAGTGTTGGTAGACAGAGTTCCAGAGTTTATGGAGACGTTTGAGTAGAATTCTTTAACTAGGTCAATGTACACACGAGTACTTGCCTCAAGGCATTCGAAAACCCGACTTTCTTCACGAGTTCAAGTATGTCCACAATTTCTTCTCGATTTCTCAAACAATTTGGTTCCGAAATTTGAATGGGGTGATAACTTTGCCGATTCTCCATTTGAATAGTTCAAAAGGCGTGGGTGTTTGATTTAGAGAGGTTTATGAGAGATGGCTATCTGTGATTTGGTAAGGCTCTAGAGGGTTAACTGATTTTGCTCTTGAAAAGCTTTCTAGGGTTTTAAAAATGGGAGGGAGAAAGGTTCGATATCTTTTGGTAACTGTTTGTAGATTTGAAATTGTCTTTATGGCAGTTCCTTCTAACTCTGCACACTCGGTGATGTGTCAACTGTCCATTGGTTGTCGTTGCCCGAGAATGAGTTTGTAACTCCCCACAACTTTTGATTATCGGAAGAGTGGATGTTTAATTGACGCGTGGCTTTGGCCGTTGACCTTTTGATTAAGTAGAGTAGCATGATGAGGCAACTATAGACTCTACGATTTCCTTTGTTGACTCAACGATCAACCCACGAGAGATCTTTGCGGTGGATGGCTTTGTCTTTCCTCCTTGCCGATGCAAAGATAGCTCAATCACTAATGTATTGAACTTATCTCCTCAACTTGAATGGCTTAGCGGATGTCTCATTTTTAGGTTCCTTGTGGTGGTGTACCCTTTGGTAGGACTACGATCGTTGAGTTGTCTTCTACGATCGCTGAGGTTGCACTACGATCGTTTAGTCCTCTTCAAACTCAACTATACGATCGTTGACTAACTTGGTTCTTTTGAGATGAACTAGATCAAGAATTCCTTCTGGGATAAGGTAGCTCAAGAAGGGCCAACCTCTTAGAGTGAGCTAAGGGTCAGGGTTGTCCCTGAGGGGCTTTCCAGATGAAGTGTTGTGGCAATGATTTGCAATAACATCTCATTAGACCTTTTCTGGTGGGGAGGTCTTCTACCAGCTCTAGATATCTGCATTGCTGAAATCGTGGTGTCCTCCTGCTCTTACGCTACGATCATATGTTTGATCGTAGACACTTCACGATTATGGATTGGATGGCTGAAGGGTTATCAGTAGTACGTTTTGAGACGTTCCTACTGACTATGGATCTTCATTTGGTTCATCAGTCACAAAGTTTTGGGACTCTGTAGCTGGTACATCTCTTCAAGGTTTATTAGTGTTGTTATTCCTTAACAGATCACTGCTCCCACATTATTGATGTTGTCTTCTCAGATATATGTGATTCCTTCTCCTTCATGTTCATTTGAAGGTTGCCCAGCATGTCACCTTCTGACTGGAATCATCATCATAGCTTAGTTTTTCCTTGTATCGTCGAGATGAGTATTTTCATGATTGATCACTCTACGATCATTTGACAGCACTTCGAACGTAGTCTCCTTTGACACTCCTGAGATTGAGAAGTTCTGCTTCTTAATGAACTCCTTTTGTCTTAAGTTCAATGATCTTCTGTTGTGAGCTTCCCTTGAGGATCCTTTTCATAAAGCATGCCTTTCTTGATATGAGCATATAGAATCCTCTTTATCTTCTATTGCATGGCATGCTCCCATATACAGATTTGCAGCCATGTGAGCTCCATTCCAGTTAGCTCAGAGGGTCTTCAAGGATAGGCTTGGACATATAGGACCTTTATCAGACTCATTTCTGAACAGTCCTTAGCCTTCTGCTGGTTGAGTCTTCTTGAATGAAGTCTTCTTCTTCAGCATTCTTTAGTGTGGTCAGACTGACCAAGTACCTGCAGGTTTAAATATGTTTCTATTTTTGGTACCCATAGTTAAATGGGTCTGCTTTAAGTTAGTTTTCTAAACCCTGTTCCTCTTATTTGGATAACCATCATATTTATCACCAATGAGACATATTCATGCATTTTCTATCTTATGATCATACATTTTGAGATGCATGATGGTGAGTGCGTGTAGGATTTGGCATCTAATAACACATTCTCTATCTATAATGGTTTCATCATTCACTGGGTTATGTTTATAATGTTTAAGTGTTCACAGAGTGAGAATCAACTCTACGATTTAGGAGTATCTAGTTGATTCATTGAGGTGATCAGTTTCTACGAATCAGCAAGATCCTTTTGCAGAACTGATTATGCTCTGTGTGTTATCAAACACTTAGAACATAGCTTCATACATCATACTAACCCATCGCAAGGATTACTTCACATAAAGTTTATTAAGTAGGTGATGTTCTTATGACCTATTTGATTTCCTTCAAGATGTCATCTTCAACCTAAAACTTGGATGGAGAAAAAGTTTATAGTCATTTGAGTTTCCATCCTCAGGTTACTTTCTCTCTTCACCTTTTTAGGTAGATTATGACTTCTTGACAGAATCCTGTTATAGTTCATAAGGAGATGCAATTATGATGAATGCATTTATAATAGTGAGGAACCGTACCTTTTTACTGTCAGTTACTAAACAGTCATTTATCATGGATATACGGAGTTTAGGTATTGATGAGCATATCTTTACTTTTGTTCCTAACAGCTTATTGCTCTTGTTGGCCTTTAATCAATCAGTAGTGGTCTTGAAGATATAGCCCACGAGAATCTCAGCATTAAGATCTTTGACATCCTTTAGCTAACAGAGTTTGCACCCAGCTGTTGGTTGGCCAGACATAAGTTTGAGAAGATCTTCTTTCTTCTCTCGATAAGCATTTCTTAGAATGTATGGCTTCTTCATCTTTCAGACTGGTGGGTGCATGACTCTTCGTTATTGACGTCTCTTGAGTGTTCTTGTCTGGTCTTAGAACTACAAGATTGATTGTAAGTTAAGATTGGTCTTGTTGATGTGTCAATAGAGACCATGGACCAATCTGAGCAGCTTCAGGTGTATATACACATTTTACCTATACACAATATTTCCAACATGTGAGCTCATCTGTATATAACAAGTTACTTACTACTAAACTAAGTTTAGAACAATGTTAGTGCCTTGGATCAGACTCAAAGCGATTAGCTTTTGAATATAGCATGAGAACCTGCTCTGATACCAATTGTTAGTTCCCAAAGGGCACAATAGATCTAGAAGGGGGGTTGAATAGATCCTTTTCATTTCAAATACTTTTTTGGTCTATATTATTTTGTACATAGATTAACATATGACAAACATAAGAATCTTTTCAAGCACAGCGGAATAAATAAAAGATCCCCTTCATTGATATATCCATAATCATACATACATTGTTAGTAGAGTAAGTTTAGTTGTAGCGGTTAAAACACACATGCATGATTATAGCGGTTATAGTACATAATGTAAATGACATAATGTAAAAGACACAAGGGTTTTAAGTGGTTTAGAGACTCAAGCTCTAATGCACTCTTACGCTTTCAACTAGCGAGATTTCCACTAAGAAGAAGGCAAAGACCTTGAATCACTAAGATTCCTTGAGGCCGGTGACATTGGGACTTTAGTTCACTAAGAACTCTTGAGGCCGGTGACCTTGGGACTCCTCTAGTTCCCTAGGAACTCTTCAAGCCAATGAGCTTGGAACTTCGTTTAGTCCCCGAGGACGAGGACCCTTCTTGCCCTGTTTTGTTTAGTCCCTTCGGACAAGGATCCCTCAGGCCCTGGCTTTTTTGAGTTGTTTGTTTGTTGTTGTTGGAGTCAGTGCTGAGCTGCTAAGATGTCTTCATGCTCTGAACATCTTCTATACTTAGCAGCTTGGCTTGATCATCCTTGAAGTGCAGCTGAGTGTTGCATGATGCTCAGCTTCTTTGGTTACTCAACCACTTCTGATGGCCCCTTGTTGAACTGCCTTGAAGATCATTCTCCTTGGTACTAGATAACTGCACATGAGAGGCTTCCAAGCTGACTGTAGATTCTTCTATTAGGTACTTAGAAGCTTTCTCATGCTTGACACCAAGATGGCTTTTGTGATCTCCCTTCTACTACTTGATGCCTTCTCATGATGGACTTGCTAAGATGACTGTAGGCTCTTCTCTATTGTACTTAGAGTCTTCCCATGATGGACATCAAGATGTCATGATGCTCTTCTTTCTCTCGGAAGTTCTGAACACTCTTCATGTAGTAGAACTCTCACTTCTACATAGTAGAACTCACACTTCTACTTCTTTCTTTATCTGACTTCTGAGTGTTCTTGGTGGATCGTAGAGAGAGCCTTCGGACTCACTGTTTCACATGGTTTAGATCAGTCCACCTTCTCTCCAAACTTGGCAACTCCAGCAACCTTTGATCTTTGAAGCTCTTCTTTATTTATACTCCTTCCCAATCCTTCCGTTGGAAAGTAGCCATTGAAGGCTATTCAAATCTCTTCACAAATCTCGAGTTGCTTGAGGTAGACTGCTTGATGTGACTTGTCATACTTTTTTCGACGCTGTAGTCTACTGTTTTACCTACCCTGTCAGATGTATCACTTTACTTTCTTGGGCAGGTTGAAGACTTTATTTCTTCTAATTTCTTGATCAGAGGTTGTCCTTTTGCATCGATGCTCTCTATAAGCACTTGTCCGAATATTATCCTTCAGATTGAACCGTTGCCAATGCTTCAGTTTTCAGCTATTCGAACTCTACGATTCTGATGCACGTCTTCAAGGACCTGATCGTAGTGTCTTGTTGAGTGTTGCTCGTTGACTAGTAGAGTTAACATTATAATCCTAAAGAGTGTTGCTTGGATCTTCACTGTAGAACACCTCTTCCTTGTATTGTGCAGTGCTTGATACTTACATTTTGCTTATTTGTTCTCGAGATTTGATGGCCTAATTCCTTGCTCTGGTCCCCTTCTGAATATCAAGACACTTTAGATTTGTGGCGCGAACAACTTGCTTTCTCCTGGTGATCTTCCGCTCACTTATCATCAATGAACTGACCCTGCACTTAATCACTTTAGCCTTGCTATTCAGAAGCTGACCAATATCTCGGTTCACCTTCCATCAGTTCCTTCTCTGTTTGGAAAACACTACGATCTTGGTTGCTTCTAAGATCGTTGTCTTCTATTCACTTGATAGCTCTTGCATAAGTCGACTTTCCTTAGTACCACGAAGTCTTCTTTGGATCTCCTTGTGGAAGACTTCATAACGAATGGCCTTACACCTCAATCTTAATGCTTATTGGTTTGGTGCTGAGATCTTCCGTTAGCCTGCATGCCATTCGTTGAGTGCTCTCTGGTTTCCTTGGATGTAGCTTGCAGCTTGAACCAGAGGCTTCGTTCCTTTGGATATTCTGGGAGTGCTCATATGTTGAGAACCGTATATGCTCTATGATTCTTCCTTGGAACTGTGAGCACTTCTTTTGAGGTCGTAGTTCTGCACTCTACGATTCAGCTTCGGCTGGTGCAGACACTACGATCCCGAGATCAGATCTTGACACTCTATTATTTCTGCTTTGCTTGTTGTCTTCATCTGATCTTGCTTGACTACGATCTCTGCATGTAATCAATAGACTCTACGAACTCAGAGTGTGATCTACGATCCTTGACTTGGCTTTGGCATCGATGAACTCTACGACTACGAGTGTAGTCTACGATATCTGTCTTGGCCCGGCGGATGGCCGGTCGGCTCGTAGGTAAATTTGTCTCTACGATTTTGAACATGACTTCCTCAAAGACACTACGATCCAGGAAGCTACTCGATACACTACGATCCTTCTTCGTTTCCCCTGGCAGTCTACGAACTCCGAGATCTACTATCTTGCATACTTCTATTCTGCCTCGATAGCTCTTGAGTTATCCTTGACTCACCTGGCAGACTACGACTTCTGGTGCAATGCTCGATGATCAGACTAGCCTATCTATTACATCATAAGATCAACCTAACAAGCTTGATCTTTCTATATTTATAGTCCTTGTACATCATTTCTTTTTAAGGACTTTACAAAGCTATTTTGCTTATGTAGGATCAACCTAACATATTTGATCAATTCATTCTAAGTCCTTGTACATATATTTCTATTATTTATCAAGGACTTTACAGCTTTTCTTAATGCAAGCATACCTGCATATTCATTCATATATATCATAATCAAATCATATCTTAAATAGGAATATCATTCACATGTTTATTCCTGACACACCTGCGACTCCCCCCTCTATAAATAGAGGGCTTGGGGTGGCCATTTTAAGAAAAGAGAGAGGCGAGGAAGCCCTGGCAAATTTGTTTCGTACTTGCAATATACTGAGTGCTTTCTCATTTTAAACACTTGTGAGCTCACATATAGCTACTCTTGTACCGACGGGAGCCGAGTTTCATCCACTTTAAAGATATAGAAGTCTTCTTTGGCAGCCCACTGTAAGCCTTCTCACACATTTTAAAGTATTTCTCTTCATCTTTGCACACACCCTTCTTCACGTTGAGAGTCGTGTTGCGTGTGTTTGCCCGGACTTCGGTCCGTGATTTTATTTCAGTTTGTATATACATATATATTTATATATATATATATATGGACAAACATTATCGAGTTATGCCTCGATTGAGCCTGAACTTGATGCGGGCGTTTATTTGCTTATATATATATATATATATATATATATATAAAGTGTGTCGAGGACTTTTGTTCGATGAGCACGGATTTTACATCCTAGCATTTACTCGCTATATATATATATATATATATATATATATATATATATATATATATATATATATATATATATATATATATATATATATATATTGTTGTCGAACTCATTGTTCGATAAGCCTAGATTTTATATTGATGTTTTTATGGCTTTTTATATATATATATATATATATATATATATATATATATATATCGTCCCACACAGAGTTTACCCGTGGTGGTTGATCGCTTTCATAGCTTTCTTTATGTTTAAATCTCGCTTTGGAGTTCACTTACGTGGCGATTGATTGCTTTATACTGACTTTATTTACGTTTAAGTCTGCTGGAGTTTCCTCCGTGGTGGTTGATAGCTTTCTGACTTTATTTATATTTTCTGATCTCCCATGGAGGTGCTTCGTGGTGGCTGATCATGTTTGTGTGTGTGTGTGTGTATATATATATATATATATATATATATATATATATATAGCTTTTATATATATACATGGTTACTGCTTTCATACAAATTGAGTATCATGTGCACCTAAGAATCATGTGATCACAGATTCAGCCTATTGGATCTAGATTCGGTTCCTGTGATGGACATTCTCAGTTGTAAGTAGCTTGTAAATTTATCTGCGGTGTCTGAATTTCCTCAGATGATTTTAATATCCACGAGGAAATTGGCATTATTTTGTACATTATTTTCTTATAGATGCTCCGCATCTCGAAAATAAAATCAATCAAGCCGAACACTTAATAAAATGGAAGTGTAAAAGGTCTCAATTACTATTGAGCACAAGGGTTTGAAAAATCTCCTTTATAAAACATCACTGCCATATCCTGCTAAAAATTGAATTTTTACATAAATTCAAACCTTGTGTATATAGGTGCGAATGAGGCCTCGCACTACTTCCAAATAAACAGCACATTGACCCACACACACACACATTTAGATAACAGTTTCTTGAGAAGAGGCGGTCATCGTGGTAACACGGATGTCGGGGGGTGCCTAACACCTTCCCTCCGCATAATCAAGTCCCCGGACCCTAATGAATCTCGGTTTCACCGACCCGTTTAATAGTGTCACATCACTGGGTCAATGTGCAAACCCTTTTCCGGTTGTGTTGGTACAACTATTTAAAAAACTAACTGGCGACTCTTAACAGTCCATCGTCGACATTATACAAGTCGGACCTTTTTCACTTGTTTTTTCAAACAAATCTCACCTAAAATGAGAACACCAAAGAACAAGTAACGGAAAGGGACAACTAAAAATTCTGACGTCGACAACCGGTATTTCAACAGTTAATGGTAAAAGTTTTGCCGTTATTTTTATAAAAATGTTATTTTTGTTGCTTTCTATATCTGACAGTTATTCCGTTGTGTGGTCCACCAATGATTGTGTCGTCGTACGGATATTCCCCAACAAAAAGAATATTCCCCAACCAACGAATATTTTATGACAACTTGCTTACTTTGTAAAATTTGCACATATCACCCATAACTATAACATTATATCAAATCACACCTTATTATTCAAAATAATATTTAGAGAAAATTAAATCTTTATTCATAAAAAGTTGGGGTCTTACAATATGTGTTGAAGATCTCGAGAAAATTAATTCTGAGGAGAACCAAAGATTTGATAAATGATTTTTCTTTTTTTCTTTTTTTCTCATGTACTATTTTTATTTCCATGTTTAAGGGAAATATGTTTAATTTAATGAGGAGTATATTTAATTGATTTATCTTGATAAATAAATTTGATTTAATGAATGAAAAATATTTTAATTTTATTAGTTTTTGTTGTGTTTTATTACTTTTTTGCCCTTTTTAAAACATTAAATATTAAAATGAGTCAAAAATAAATTTTTTTGTGTTGCCTTTTATTTTCTATGTCATTTTTTTACTTTTTTTTTTTTTTACGATCACGTATGAAAATCCACATCAGTATATATTTCTTTTTAGCTTTATTTTTTGCTATCATATAAATTTTTTTTGAAGCAATTTAACGTCCATCTAATTTTTAAAACGAAATGATTCAATTTTATTATTTTAATTAGTTTAATAAAATAATTTAAAAAAATTAAAAAATTAAAATTAAAAATTAAGTGGTGTATTGGATAAAACATGCCAACTAAACATTAGTTTTCCGTAAATTTTCACTTATCCGGTATTTTTATCGGGACCGCCAAAAGTTGCCCCAAAGTTTCGGCTCTAGCCTAAACTAAGTGGCCGTCTGTTTACCGTCCAATCACAGCGTGTGTGAAAATCCAAACCCCTTTCTTTATAAATCCACTCCTCTCTCACTTCTCCATCCTCATCTCTTTCCTAGAGAGAGAACAATATACATATAACTCCAATATACATATAGAGAGAAGAGGAGTTGTAATGGAGAACCATGGCTCCTCTTTCTCTACCTTTAATTCTTACATCCGAGCCTTGGCGGACACACCCCACCGTCTCGCCCGACGAGCTGGTTCAGTCTCCACATCTTCCGAAGAGACCAGCCGTCTACGTGACTGGTCAGGCCCTAACATGCGCAAAACCCTCCGCTGGTACGACCTTGTTTGCTTTGGTGTCGGTGGAATGGTCGGCGCCGGAGTATTCGTCACCACCGGCACCGTCAGTAGCCAAAAGGCTGGACCTGCCATCGTACTCTCCTACGCCATTGCCGGTTTATGTGCTCTGTTATCTGCCTTTTGTTACACCGAGTTCGCCGTCGAAATGCCCGTCGCCGGTGGTGCCTTCAGTTACATCCGAGTCACGTTTGGTGATTACTCCCCTCTTTTAATATATATGAAAAATGATTTTAATGCCCTCAAACAGAACAGCCACCGTTAAGATATAATTTGTTCATGGCAAATTGTTTTTCAGGCGAATTTGCTGCATTTTTAACGGGTGCGAATCTAATTATAGATTATGTTTTATCAAATGCGGCAGTGGCGAGAAGTTTAACCACATATTTAGGGACAGCAATTGGTATTTCATCAGCAGGGGTCAAATGGAGATTAACAATCTCTGCACTCCCAGAAGGATTCAACCAAATCGACTTTATTTCAGTAGTCGTCATCTTAATTCTGACTCTCATTATCTGTTACAGGTTCTTCATAAACCCAATTTCAGTCCCATTCTTAAATCTCAATTTTTTGGTTTTTAATTTTTAATTAATTTCCAATTTTTTTAATGCAGTACAAGAGAGAGTTCGGTCTTGAACATGATTTTCACGGCGCTTCACATTGCATTCGTTGTGTTCATAATCGTTGTTGGGTTTTGGAGGGGTGAGAAGAAAAACTTCGCGGAGCCTGCCGACCCGAATCATGCGGGTGGGTTCTTTCCATACGGAGCTGCTGGGGTTTTCAATGGTGCTGCTCTGGTTTATTTGAGCTATATTGGGTATGATGCAGTTTCGACTATGGCTGAGGAAGTGAAAAACCCGGTTAAGGACATCCCTGTTGGAGTCTCGGGTTCTGTTATCATTGTTACGATTCTTTACTGTTTGATGGCAGCTTCAATGTCTATGTTGCTTCCTTATGATATGGTAATAATATTTTTAATGCTAATTAATACCTAATTAAATTTAACAGTATGCACATTGGATTGACTATACTGTCCTTGATTATTTCTGATATAGTATATATATCTATTTGGGTTAAAGTTAATCTGTGGGACGATTGGGATTTATCTCAAACTTTGAGCAGTAGGATGATTTATTTAGTTAAATTGGAAATTTAAAATCGTTTGTATTTTATTAGATATATTTATTAGATATATATATATATATATATATATATATATATATTTATATTTACTTTATTTATGGCTCTTTTATGATTTGGTAAAATTGTGTTATACAATTTGTATTTATCTTCATATACCTCAGTCCTCAATGAATGTCTTTATTGCATTTTTTATGGAATTTGAGAAAGTAACGCTCAGCAAGTGTGGACCTCAAAGTAAAATATACAATATTTGATTCTCTATTAATGGGTCCCAAGAAAGTTTATCTGGATTATATAAGGCAATTAGGCAATTAAACTATTGATATTGTTCTTGAGATTATGAAAATGACATGATTTATTCAAAATAATATAGAGTTTTTTCTTTTAATAAATATTCTACTGTATCAGTACTTTACTGAGAGCCTCTTTTGCATGGGATGGGGATGATCATGCAGATTGATCGAAATGACCCATTTTCAGCAGCTTTCAAGGGAAAATCAGATGGTTGGAAATGGGTATCAAATGTAATTGGGGCTGGGGCCAGTTTCGGAATACTAACGTCCTTGCTGGTTGCAATGTTGGGTCAAGCTCGATACATGTGTGTGATCGGACGGTCGAGCGTGGTCCCGGCTTGGTTCGCCAGGGTCCATCCAAAGACATCGACGCCTGTCAACGCCTCCGCTTTCCTTGGTACGGTTTTCTGTGTATATGAGCTTTGGAATGTGTGTGTGATTGTGGTCTATTGTGTTTGTACTTGGTACCATTTTGATTTGTTTGTTTTTGCAAGTTGGGCCATTCTGAAAACTGGGACCCTACATTAGAACCGTTTGGTTGGAGCATCCCTTTGTTGGAGCATCCCTTTTACAAAGGGCTTTTTTTTGAATGTTTGTTTGTCATGGGATTCATAAGTGTCTTCTACCCCTTGTGTGGTCCACTCTTTTAAGACAGACAACTTCAAATAATAGTTATTTTAGGTTTATTCCAAACTGTGTAAATAGTAATTAATTTTACTGTGGTAACATATTGTGTTTTTGTGGGATAATTATTTGGGTAGGAAACTGAATTTGGATTATTGCAATTCCTTATTGATGTTACTGTAGTAAAACCAACTTGTTCCCCCAACTTATTATGGCCACTGCCTGATCCTAGTCTTGCCAAGGCATAGTTAAAACCTTCTGAGCAAAACATATTTTATTAGTATATTATAAGCATATCATATACAAATGTCTAGTTTGTAGGGTATAAAAAGACTCAAAACATTAGCTTGCATTCAAAAAAGCGGTAACAATATGTTTGTGTGTGTGTGTTTACTGTTTTATTTTGACTTTTTATATAATTATTTTAGAATGGAAGCGTATCAAAGGAACTCCTACTCTGAACATTTGTGGCTTTTCACTTTTCATATACCAAGTTGAATGCTTCCAGTCTATAGCCAGCTGTTTCTAAGCTTTTGACTTGATAATTTATCTACTTCTGGATGAAATTTTAGTTTTATCCAATATCACAGGCTGATATTGAATGGGTCCTCCACCAAGGAATCAAATTCTTAGTTCCACTTCTATATCTTGCTTAGCCAAAAGTAATAATGCTGTGGTTATATACCAGTACATTGCTCTGGTGATATGGCTCTCATTGACAAAGTACATTAGAGATCAAAGTAGATAGCTTGATTTATTCTGAGAATTTTTGTACAATCCAAGGACACCATTCCTCAAACACATTGCCAAGTTGCATTACCGATGAGAGAGAGAGAGGGAGAGAGAGAGAGAGTACATAAGCTTTATCCTTTTCTTATGAGTTTTTTGGTTGCAATTCAAAAAATCCATTCCTTGACAGAGAAAATTACAAATTTGAAGATGTAGATAGTTGTGTATGTTTGTTGGAAATTAGAAATAGGTAGGATATAAGCTTAATAGATTAGATGAAAGATCGGATTAAGATACTAATCGTAAACATACAAGTGTACCTTTATCTCAACTCTTTATTTATTTAAAGAAATTAGATAGAATGAGGAATTAATTTGCATAGATTGTTGAAGTGGCCTGAGGAAGGGATAAGTAGTTCTCTAATTCTGTATCTAATACCCTTTTGTACTTTAAATACAGAAATCCGCTATTTCAGGATTGTGAAATTCCCAAAAGAGTCCAAGCAAAAAATGCTGATTAATAATTTGATGAACAAATGATATCTTCTATAATGGGGATAACTTTTTCGAAGCCTTTAAATACAGTGGTGGAACAATTTCTTTATTTGCTTAGTTATTTTATTTCTCTCTTACATATTCCCCTGAACAAAGTCACTGTCAGATGCTTCTGAAATATGATTTGAGCTACACATTTCACATTGACTATATGATTCTTATAGAATCTTGTTTAAAAGTGATGTTTCCAGTGCTATGTTATCGCTATTTCGGCTTGTGTTATCTTAATGGCACATTTTTATCCTATCTTTAGGTTTCTGCCAATATCTGTATGTCTATTTCAGGTTTTCTGAACCAGCATGTGGATAAGAATATCATATAACTGGAAAGTTAGCATCATGACATCCTGAATCTTGACCATTTTGTTTTAGCATATTCTTATTCCTTTAATATTTGCCTTTTGAAGATTTGTGATCTATAAATTGACAATTTCAATTCTTGCAAGTTGATACACTGAAAAAGACGTCTTGCAGAAAGCAACTAAAATAAAAACTAGTGTCAAGTCTAACTGCAGACCATCCCTCCTAATGAATAGGCAGTGTATTTATTAGTTTTACTTAGTATTGCATCATAATAGCAAATCCAAACCTATTGTAGCGAAATGATAAATTAGTGACAAGATATCCAAGGTCTGTGTTGAGTAGAATTAACATGTAAATAAAGATAAGCAAAATTTATGTTCTTATACCTGGTTGTTAACTATCTAGACTTGCGAAGCTAACACATGGATTTACTCTCCTTTACAGGAATCTGCACTGCAGCTATAGCTATTTTCACTGATCTAAGCATCCTCCTCAACCTTGTATCTATTGGCACACTCTTTGTCTTCTACATGGTAGCAAATGCTGTAATTTATAGACGTTATGTCTCGGTGGGGACCACAAATCCATGGCCTACGTTGTCTTTCCTCTTTTGCCTTTCACTCACGTCCATCATATTTAGCCTCCTTTGGCATTTTGCACCACCAGGCAAGCCCAAGGCCTTCATGCTTGGTGTCTGCATTGCAATTGCTATAGGTGTTCTACAATTGTTCCATTGCATGGTCCCCAAGCGAAAAGCCTGAATTTTGGGGGTGCCACTAATGCCATGGATACCATCACTCTCAATCTTCCTTAACATATTTTTGTTGGGGGCTCTTGACCGGCGATCGTACGAGCGATTCGGATTCTTTTCGGCTCTTGTAGTGCTTGTATATGTTCTCTACAGTGTTCATGCTAGCTTTGATGCTGAGGAAGATGGGAGTCTTAGTCAAAAGAATGGTGACTTTTTGAAGGAATCAATTGGCAATGAGGATTATATTCTCAAAGTGTAAATACCTCCTTTGCTAACTCCTTCCCTTTTAACGTCTTATCCAGCTTTTTGTTTAGTTGATGGATTACATAAAAAAGGTTGAAAAGATTAGAACAAAATAGGATAGACTGCAATTTTTACAGTAGCAATTTGTACAGTTGTTTTCTGGTCGCGACTTGCAGGTTTATGTTGAAATTATTGTATATTTGGCCCTGTGGTCCATCAACTTTTAGAGTTAAAAGAGTCTTTGCATAAGTGACAAACAGTTAAAGAAGGAAGCTAAGATGCTGGAATTATTTCTCGACTAATTTTTCCTTTCGGAATATGATGCATCTCGTCTCTGTTTTTTTGTTAAAGATGTGTCATTTTATATGCAAAGTAGTAAATTCTTTTCCTAGAACTTATCAAATCATGGCAATTCGATTGATCTTACTTTTCAGATGTGCTTTTATTTCTCTTACTAGTATGTTGTATGGATTGACTTTTTAAGAATTTTTATTGTGGCCTGCTAAAGGTAAGGAAGCAATTTTCAAACTTTTGGACTTGGCCAAAAATAAAATAGCAAAATTTTGAGTTGAAAAGGAAGGGAGTTCCGACAGGGATGACAATTGAACTCGTATCTGTGTGGACTTATCTGTCCCCGTACTGATGGAGCAGGTATTTTGACCATTGACTTGGGTGTAGGGGACCAAGGGGTGGAGGGGTGAAGAATTATTGAAAGAAAAAATATCAGGATGGATTTTTAATATTTTTATGTATATACTCACTCCTATTGATTAAATGACGTTTTAGAGAGTTTAATTTTATTCTATATAAGTATCGTTTTGGAATCTCTATGTAATATTGCACTATTTTTTTTCTAATTTACCCCTCTATTTAATATGCTTAGTAAATACAATTTCATGAATGAGAAGAGACAATTGTGGAAAGAGAAATAATTAATTAGAGATACAAAAGATATTTTGTGTTATTTCTTAATAAGTGTGCTTAACTCTAAAATATCATTTAATCTGAATAGGAGGGAGTATAATTTAGTCATGTATTACTCCCTTCGTCCCAGGATGAAAATCTTGATTACTATTTTGGATAGTTTCATGTTAAATGTCCACTTTCATTTAATAACCGAATTTTTACATAATTTTTCCTATTATACCTTAACATTAATATCTTATAATTTTTTATTACAATTCTCTCTCCATATTCAATAAGTATAATAAGTCACTCTCTCACCTATATTGGAAATGATTAATGAAATATTATTATGAGTAATTTTGTCATTTAATTTCTCTTCTTAATATGCGTAAAAAATCACCAAAATTTTTATCCTGGAACAGGGAGAGTACTATTTATTTAAAATATTCTTATCACATAAATACTTTTTACTACTTTTTTTTATTGATCTATTTATACGTTATATACTTTATAGCAAGGATGATGACAATTAAATTACAAGACAAATAGACAAATGTTGATGAGATTGACAAACAAATGTCATTATTTTTATTAAATTTGTTGACGAGGGCATGAAATTACTCTTTATATATATATATATATATATATATATATATATATATATATATATCTCCTTCCGTCCTAGAATAAAAAATTTTTATTATTATTTTGGGTAGTTTCAGTATTAAATATCAACTTTCTTTTAATAACTAAATTTTCTGCATTTTTTACTTAGTATGCCTAAAGTAGATTAAATATCTCATACTTTTCTTATTCTAATTCTCTATATTTAATGGCGTTATTATGGATAATTTTGTCATTTTATTCCTCTTTTTAATATTAATAAAAAATCTACCAGAATTTTTATCCTAAAACGGAGAATATATATATATATATATATATATATATATATATATATATAACGCACGTGCAGACATTCATTGCTGAACGTCCATTGTATCATCCAGACTAAAAATATAAGCTATTCACATTCCTATTATTAGACATTCTCATCGCATAATTAATACTCCCTCCGTTGAAGGATAAAAGTCTTTATTATTATTTTGGGTTGTCCCATGTTAAATGTCATTTTTCTTTTAATAACCAAACTTTTCTGGCATTTTTTTTATTTATAAAGTAGCATTAAATATCTCATACTTTTCTTATTCTAATTCTCTCTCCATATTTAATGACATTATTATGAACAATTTTGTCATTTTATTTATCCTGGACGGAGGGAGTATGCGATAGGTGGATTCACGTAATTAATTAAAAAAAAGGGTTTCCGCACAACTATTCTGCGGTAAGTCCATTCTGCGGTGTTTGAAGCTCGCCAGCATGACTGCTCTCCATCCTGTTACCTCTTCATCACGTGGAAAGCTTCTTGTAATCGTCTCCTGCCATGAGCATGATTCGACTCTCCAATTCCTCCTTCACAATTTCGTGCACTCAGATCCTTGCACTTCATCGCAACCTACAAATAACAAATGGAAATTGATGAAATCAGTAGGATTATCATAAAAAAATACAAAAAACTTATTCGGTGAATAGTTATCATACAATTTAATTTTTCTATCATATAATGTCCTGATTAAATATAAGACATTGAATTATCGATAAGTTATAAATGCACAACTTTAAAGATGAAAAAAAAAACCAATTACACCCTCCGTTCCTTAATATAGGTCGTTTTAGACATGTGCACAAGAATTAAGGAAATGATTGAAAAGCATTAATTATAGTATCAATTGTCTATAATACCTTTCACCTCACTTATCTCATAAATATGGATCAAAAGTGTTAACGCCAAGTTTCGTCTGCGCGTCCAATCACATAATCCACGCGTTGAAACCTGCACAATAACGGATCACATAGAAGCTTGACGGCCGTGCCGCCGGGGGATAGCTCTGGTGTGAGAATAAGTACATGTCGTTCACAAGGTTTAACAATGGAGGCTTAAGTGTTTAGTGTTCAAAGATGTATTACCTGTTAATTGTAACATTGGCCTTGTATTTATAGTACTCTCACCACCTTAGAATCCTTCTCCGAGTCGGAATAGGACTCCTAAATATGGTAGCTGCCATATTTGGGTCCAACATAATCTTCTTAAAAGGTGCAAGTAGAATCCCTTTCCAATACTACCTTTGGAGTTGTCTTATCAACGTATGATTAGGGTTAGGACCCCTAACCACGTAATCCCCTTATCACTCCCAACTCTGCGTGTGGGTCCATCCATTGCATGTGCCCAACCATCAATCATCATAAACACCGGTGCGGGCCTCGGTCCAAAAGACGCGAAGACCCAGACCAGGCCTTCACGATCATCAACGGGATCCGGCTATGGGCTCGGGTATCCGAACCCTAACGATCCTCGAACTCCTATATGCCTTGGCCATATCATTGACCTCATCGATTCGGCCCGGGCCCTACCACAATGACATGGTGGTCGGTAAAACACTCCGAACATTGCCCCCTAGTCCCCTTGTTATAAGATATTTATGACATGAGGCTTGAAAGGACACGAATGTAAATAGTCACGTCCGGTAATGATGAACCGTCTTGGGAACCCAAACGGTTTCTCTTTAATTCAAGAGCCGGTACACGTCTTTCCAAGGCTGGGCTCCACACGCCATAAAAATAAGCATACAGGAAGCCGTGCTAAACGTGCTATATAAGTCTCTTAACACCCATCACTGTCACTTTTTCGAGCCTTTATCCATTTCAAATTCTCACCAAATTTTTTCGGTAAGGGCGATTTCCGGCAAGTATTCCATTTCCACAGATCCTTTGATTTTCATCATCCTGTTAGTTTTCTAGCTTCATCCTTGTCCGTTTTCTTCCAAAAAACTCTCAGCTGTGTCTCATTCCCTTCCAAAACACCTCAAATGGCTGATTCTAGCACTCCAACCCCAGCCGGTGAATCAAATCCTCCCTCCGTCACCGCCGGCGACCTAGTTCCTGTCGACTTACCTGTGGCTCCCACCGATAACCCTTCTTCCTCGACACTCCCTACCCCTATCGGTCTGAGGCCAAAATCATAACGTCTACCACTCAAAATAGAGTTTGCCCATGTCGATACTCCATCCTCCATTACCTTTGCTCAAATCTCCGATATCAAGACCCTCTTGACATCCCCGAGAATCTGAGCTTGGGCTCCAAATCATGATGAGAAAATGTTTTGGAGGCAGAAAGTAATGGGTGGTTGTTCCCCTATATCTTCTAAAATATGGGGTTCGATTTCCACTTCACGAGTTCATCTCTTCCTTCCTTTGTTTCGTGGGCATCGGGTTCGCACAGCTTGTGCCCAACTCGTACATCCACCTTGTTGCCTTCATTGCTTTATGCCAGGAGCTCGGGATCACGCCCGACCTCGACTTCTTCTTCACCCTTTTTACTGTAACCGCTTCGAAAGAGCTAGGCTTGAAGCAATTAAATAAAAGACCCACCCGAACCGCTCCTGTTAAGACCCCTTCAAGTAACAAGGGTTGGCATGACAAGTGGTTCTTCGCCAGAGGAACCGACCTCCAGCTCCTCCTTCGATGGGCCCAACCTGCAGATCCCATAGCCAAGGTGTCCAAGTTCCCGAAGGATCGGGCTAGTGCATTTAAGGTGTCCTATAAGAAGTGGAATAAGACCGAATGGTCACTGCCGGTTTTGTCCAATCAAACTTGGTTGTATACGCACGGATGTAAGTATCTTTCTCCTAACCCCTTTATATTTCCTTTGACTGCCGAACCCCTGGACGTGTTCCCTGACCTTTTCCACTCATTGTTGTTTGTGCAGTGACAATCTTCAAGCCCGATGGTGCCGCTGAATCGTTGACTCCTTTTCCGTTGCGGTCGAGCCCATCCGTTTGCCCATCACCGATGAGACTCCCGAGGAGGATGCCATTCTTCTGGCAGAACTCTCCGTCGGATCCTCTTCGGGTCCTATTAACCTAGTTTTCGGGGCTGAGGCTCCTGTCAAGTCGGTACTAAAGATGAATAAGGCTGATAAGATGGCTCTGCTAAAGAAGGCCAAGAAGCCATCTGCCAAGGCCTCATCCAAGATCGTCACGTCAGCTCAGCCGAAGTCGACACCCCCACCCCCTACAATAATTACAGTGGTCGAGGATTCGGAAGACATAGAGGATCGACCCCTCGAACCTCCCCTTAAGAAGCCTCGTCTATCCGAAGGCCCTGCCCCTGTTGATGCGACCGCGGTCCCGATCCCTAAATCCACTCCTACCTCCAAGGCCAGTTCTTCCCAAGGGTCGCCAACTACCTGTTGGCCGAAGAGTCCTGCAGACATATTCCCCTTCAACCTGCTCGACCACTTCAAGTTTCCTGGCGACGACGAGCGGTTCAAGAGCTATTCGTCGGAAGAGTATCTGGTTACCTACATCAGAGCTCAAACTCAGGTATTCCCGATCAGCTTTAAAGATTTTTCCTTTGTCGCTATGCTGTGTTTTACATATATGATGTTTCTTTTGTGTTTAGGCCAACGCCATCCTTGCTCGGGCTATCCCTTCTCTTGCCCGATCTACTAAGAAAGAAAATCAACTAAAACACGATGTGTTGCTTCTCGAAGTCGAGTTGCGAGGTCGTGATTCAGAACTGAAGAGGGAGAGGGACTTGCACGCCGATACCCGAAACAAGGTGACGAAGGCTGATCGTCGGATTGCCAAACTCGAAGAGCAATATTCTTTACTTCAACAAGAGTTCGTCGGTCTCGACGGTCATGCCAAGAAGCTTGTGCAGGACAAGGAGCGTCTGGCCGAGGAGAACAAGGTCTTGGTGGGGAATCTTCACTCTATCAAAGACCAATTCAATACAATGCACGACAACATGAGAACGTTGATCCGGTCGAACAATGCATTGTTAGAGGAACATGTCATCATCAAGCAAGCGGCCATCAAGGAATATGAGGAGTCGCCTGCCTTGACCGATAAGATTATGGCCCAGTTTGCTGAGGGGGTCGAAGTTTATCGAGAAAAGGCTCAGACGAAGCTGATCGAGGATAGATTGGATGTCTCGATCCTTGACTCTTTTGATGAGGAATTCGAGGCCGACGCTGGTGATGATTTGCCTTAGTATAGGTTTTCCGTACTTGTAATTTTTTCCTTTTTTAGTTTTGTAATTCACTCGATCAGTTAGGCTGATGGTATATGTATCCGAAGCCTGTCTGATCGGGAATTGTAAAACAGATTTGATATGAATGAAATAGTATAAGTTTTATTAGTTGTTATCACGATTAGTTTCGCTTGTGACTTTTATCGAACAGTTAAGTCATTTACATTTATACAGTCGATTTACGTCCGAAGCATACAGGATCGGATTTATAACTTTATCGATCAGTTATACTTGTGGCGTTTACCGATCAGTTAAGTTATTTCGGATTGTCTGATCGTTTTATGCTCGAAGCTTATTTGATCGGATGTGTAACTTTGTCAGTCAGTTATACTTGTGACTTTTGCTAATCAGTTAGGTCCTTCCGGACTGTCTGATAAGTTTACGTTCGAAGCATGTCTGATTGGTAAAGCAGTGCGAATTTAAATGAAGTGTAAGTATTTCTCGAAGAGAAGTTTTTATTTCATTGATAAATTGCATAGATTACATAAATAAAGGGAAGAATAGACATGCATTTACTGGTAATATTTTCTAAGTCTTCCAGCATGCCATGTATTCTTTACCTCAGATCCATCCATAGCTCGAAGCTGGTAAGTCCCAGGCTTCGGCACCTCCACGACCTCGTAAGGCCCCTCCCAGTTAGGCATTAGCTTGCCTGTGTTCTAGGGGTTTGATGCCTCTGACTCCTGAAGCACCAAATCTCCTACCTCAAACCTCCTCAGCTTCACCTTCTGGTTGTAGTGTCGGGCTGTTCTCTGCTGATAAATAGCCAACCTCAACATAGCAGAGTCCCGAGCTTCATCCAGCATATCTAAATTTGTTTTCAGGCCTTCATCATTGTATAGTTCCTTGTATTGACTGACTCGAAGAGTGGGGGATCCGATCTCGACTGGTATGAGTGCATCAGTTCCGTATGCCAGTCAGAAAGGAGAGTCTCCAGTTGTTGTCCTCAGAGTTATCCGATATGCCCACAAGACACTGAGTGGTTCTTCGAGCCACTGACCCTTTAACTCATCCAACCTTCTTTTTATTCTGTTGAGTAGGGTTCGGTTGGTCACTTCTACTTGGTCGTTCGATTGAGGGTGAGCAACTGAAGTCTTACGATGTTGAATTCCCAACTCTTTCAGAAAACTTTCGAACTTTGACCCCACAAACTGTCTGCCGTTATCAAAGACCACTACCCTAGGAATGCCAAAACAGTAAACAAATCCTTCCTTTAGAAATTTCAAGCATTCTTGTTCGGTGATCTTTTGTAGTGGTTTGGGTTCGACCCATTTTGTCATGTACTTAATAGCCACGATTACGAAGCTGACTTGCCCCTTGGCCTTTGGCAAAGGCCCTAAGATTTCGATTCCCCATACAGCGAAGGGAATCAGGGATAAGACCGAGTAAAGCTCTTCGGGGGGTTGATGTGGGATATTGCTGTTCAGCTGACACTTGGGACACATTCTTACGAATTCCTTGGCCTCTGTGTAGATAGTCAGCCAGTAATACCCCTGCCTTAAAATCTTGTGTGCCAGTGACTTGGCCCCCATGTGATCTCCACAAATCCCTTCGTGTACCTCCCGAAGTGTATAGTTTTCTTTTGACGGTGTTAAGCACTTGAGTAGTGGAGAGCTGAAAGCCCTTCGATCTGGATCTCCATCAATAAGTACAAAGTTTGAGCTTGATCATTGATCTTCCTTGCTAGGATGCGATCCGGAAGGCAACACCCCATCATCGGCCAGTAGAAGATGTATGTATGAAGACAACAATCCACCGATCAATACATAGTACCTCCTCTTTCGGAACACTTGGCTGCTCCAATACTTCCAGAAATATCGATCCACTAAAGGAGCTTGCTTCTATAGTTGCCAGTCGAGCCAAGGCATACGCCATCGTGTGTGTTGCTGATTGATCCACTCCTGACAAATTTGAGGCGAAGTAGGCCAATTTACTCTTTGTTTCTGTTAGGTTTGTAATATTCAAGAACGCAATCAAATTGCAAAAATAAGCGGAAACGTGTAAAAATCAAAGTTTAAAATTTTACAAACCATATACCCGGATCACCCTTTATGCACAATTATTAATTAAACGAAAAAGATAACGAATAAGAATCATACCCTTGAAGATCGAGCTTCCTCAGGTACAAGTTCACCTCCAATCCTTTTCGCGTTCAACTTGAATCCACCGGGTTTGGTTCCTTCCTTTGATCAACGTTAGCCACCCATGTGTTTGGCCTCTAGAGGTGATCCACCAAAGAATAATAAAGATTCAAGAAAATGGGTGGTTGGCTAAACCCTAGTTTTTCTATCTCTATAGAAAAAGAGCGTACTCTCCAACTCTTGGAATTATCACGTAGTCTTGATATCTCATATAAGACTCCTCTTATAAAGATATCAAGTAACCCTATTAAAAATAAGGTATTATTTAATTAAACCCTTTTTAATTAAAGGGGCTCCCTAATCTTATTAGGGATAATTAATTAAACTCTTTTAACTAATTTTTCTTCCTAATCCAATTAGGAATAAATGAGAGTACTTATATTAAATTAATTCCTAAACTCTTTTAGAAATTAAAATAATAATAATAATTGTAATAATATTAATAAGACTCCTCTTATTAATTTATATTTAATATTTCTAAAATATTAAATAATAAATATTAAGCTATTTAATTTATTCTATCACCATAGATTAAATTAAATATACATAACATATATTATTACGATTATGCCATTAACTTCTTAAATAATTATTCTTCCTTTTATGGTGTGACCCTTTAGGTTCTCCATATTAAACCTAGGTTGTGAATAAATCAATTAGAACAATTCTAATCTTATTTAAATAAATAAATTAAATAATTAATTTATTTAAATAAATAATATTTATTCTCTGATAGGGATAAGCCTCCCTAGCGATCAACGACTTTCCGGATAATATAGATTTCAACATTAATCATAAAAGAACCTTTGAGTAAATAGTTACCGTGACAATTCAATCCTTCCACCATCTGATGTCCCGATTAAATATAAGACATGAAATTCTTGTCAAGTCTTATTTTATTTAATTATATGTATTTCGATCCTTAAATGCACAACTCAAATAATGCAAATTAGAAACTCCTTTCTAATTTCATTACGCTTAACCGAGGACTCTTTGGGTTGTCATTTATCGAATCACATAGGACATTTCTCTTCTTTTATTAGAAGTGGTAGATTCTTTATTGATCATATATTATCTCCATGTACAACTTGTTATACCCAAGCATACCCTTTGATATACCCTAAGGGTCATAAGGAATAAGTCAAAGTATAACTCATCATACATAAGATACTATGATGATCTCAAGTCCAAGGATTACTTGATACTACTATCACTCTGAGAATTCTATTGACAGCAAGTAAAACTCCATTAGGTATTCCTTAGCGAGCCACGCGTTCAATTGAACTTATTCTCTAATAAGCACCTACATACTTGCTTTAGTGTTTCCACACAAATGATTATGAGATCAATCATCCTCATCCAATGAGTAAAGACAGCGTATGTACCAATCTATCAAGATTCACTAATCCCCAATTTAGTAATCCAATGATTGGGAACTATTTTAGTTTTAAGCTTTCTAAGAATTTAGATCTCATTAGAATGATCATCATCATTATTCTAAAAGTATTGCTTAAAACTATGGGTTTATCACATATTATAAAAGCAAAGAACATGTAGATAATTAAAAGCCTTTAATAAATTAATACTTTTTATTAATAAATGAAATAAGATTGTTACAAAGTATATGTTTTATCATCAAACATGATTGGCTTGTGTGCATACTACTTTCAATCTCCCACTTGCACTAAAGCCAATCGTCACGGTATCTCATACTCTTCTTCTCTAAGTGGCGATTATCCCTTTGTTGGATAAGCTTTAGTTAATGGATATGTAATGTTGTTCATGAGAGTCCACTATCTCTATAGTGATTTCCCATCTTCAATGATTCTAATAATCAAATGAAAGTGCCACAACACATGTTTAGATCCAAGATGAAACTTAGGAACTATTCCTAGTTACGTAATGAACTTTTAATCCAAACAATCAACTCATAAACTTCATTTATAGCTATATACTTTGTCTTTATCACTAAACCCGGCAACTCTTTCTTTGTTTGGAACCTTTCAATTCATTTGCACTACCTTTGTTCAAGATAACACTTTACCTTAAAGTGGATTTTTTCTCATCATCTTGGTGCGTCTCGAAAAACTTGAGTCATTAAGCCCTCTAGTTTTAATTTAGACCCACCATGAATATGATCACATCCTTAGTCTTGGGTTAAGCACTTTAAGATATTTTTCAGCGACTCATAGTGAACTTCTCCATAATATGGTGATCGACATCGGTCTCGTACATTTCATTGCATACATGATTGTCACTTATGCGACCTCTTTTTCGAGAGTCTGTGGGGACTATTAAGAGATACACTCCATAGCTCATCGACGTGAGACATCTCTTGGAGTTTGCCATGCTAAACGACTTTAGCATCAAATGAATATCGTTCCTTGGGTTAAGTCGAGCATCCTCTTAAATCTATCTATATAGATTTATATCCCCAATTAAGATACTCTTCCAAATCATTCATGGAGGAATGTTTAGACAACTTTATCTTTTCTTGATTGTAGCATTGGTATGTCATTCCTCATCCAGTAGTATATCAACATATAATACTAGAAATTTCATGGCGCTCCCCTTTGACCCTTTTGTACACACTTGGTTCATTCTTATTTTTGATAAAATCAAACTCTTTTGATTGCCTCATCAAAGCGAATGTTCCATATTTGAGAAACTTGCTTCAATCCATTTCTCTAAGTGTCTCACAACACTTACCTCGTCGTATATAAGCTGGATCATCATCTTCTATGGCGTGTACCTCATCATCATCATCTATGATGAATCCATACCTCCGGTATCTTGGTACTATTCAGATTCTGATTCGGTTGTGGTACAATAGAATTATTTCTGAGGTTCCTCTTATTTGACTTATAGTGTTTTGTGGTTCTTGAACTCTTCAAGATCTATTATCCTCCCACTAGCCCTTTTATGATAAACACCTTTATCTTAGAAGGAAGCGTGTTTCATGATAAACACCTTTTGCTAAGTAGGATTATAGAACATATACCCTAAACTTACTTTAGGATGTCCCACAAATATGTACATGTCAAATCTTGTCCCAAGCTTATCCTTGAAACCTTTTCACATAAGTTGGACAACCCTTATCTTAACATACTTAAGATTAGAAATCCTCCCCATCCATAACTTTTATGGAGTCTTGGGAAATTTGGATTTTGAGGTTACCATTTTTCGTGAGATATGCGACCATTTCTAAGACATTATCCCGAAGGATCTTTGGAATGTCGGTAAAGTCATTATGGACCGCACCATGTCCAACAAGGTACTATTTTTCATTCAGATACATCAATCAATTATTGCGTATCAGGATGTGTCCATTATGAGATAAGCATTTGAGATGATCTAGAAACTTATTGCACAAGTATTTATTCCTTGATCTAATCAAAGAGTCTTAATACTTTGCAAATTTGTTTCACTTCTGAATTCTTTGAACCTTTCAAATAATTCACACTTGTATTCAACAAATACATACATTCAACTCTTTGAATGATCATCTCCTTTTCTTATACTAGTTTTTCAATTTACAAAATAATTTTTCACGTAAGTCAAGTATACAAAATCCATTAAGTAATCTTTTCGGTTCTATACGAAACATTATTATTATAAATAGAACAACAATTGTTCTTAATTATAATACCAAAAATTTTATTGTCCAACAATAAAATGGAAATAATGTTTCTAACAAGAATTGGAATACAATAACAACTTATTGACTTAATAGATTTTGCAGTAGGCGATCTTAAACTATAAGTTTCTATGGCTAATGTTGCAACCTTTGCTTCATTTCCCACACATAGGATTACTTATATTTGTTTAGCTTTCTACTTCTGTTTGGTACTTTCATAAATCTATATTTATGATAACCAAAGTTGGTATCCAATACCCAAGTAGAACCTTGACTTAAAGAAAAATTTATTTCAATCATGAACAAAAACTGTATTGTAACCGAAACTTCACTAAGCTTCTTTGGTTAGCCTCTCCAAGATGCTTCTCGCAGTTTCTTTCCAGTGTCCAGGCTTATTGCAGTGGAAGCAAACTCCTTTGCTATCCGTATCAGTTCTGTTCTTATTATCCTTTGTTTATGCCTTTCTATTTACCTTCTTTGAATCGTTCTTCTTTTCAGAAGATCCTTTGGCCCCTACCAGTAAGACTTGATCTTTCTTGGTTGGAAAGTGACTCTCAACATTTTTCAACATGTTAAGCAAATCAACGAAGCTGATATCTAGCTTATTTATATGAAAAAATCACAACAATTGTGAAGGGAGTCCGGGAGTGAGTGTAAGATCAAATCTTGGCTCAACTCTCCATCCATGACAAAATCAGTTGTCCTAATTGATCAATCAAATTGATAATGTTAAGAACTTTTTATGCATTTATAGTGCCATTGGCCATTCTAGATCGGAAGAGCTCCTTAGATATCTGATATCTATCAGTCCTACTTTCCTCACCATCAACTACTTGATGTGCAGGAATATAGTAGGAGCATCCATAGTTTCATGCTAACGCTGAAGCTCGTTACTCATGGATGCGAGCATGATGCATTGAGCCAACTGTGCATCATCTTGCCACTTTCTAAAAGTAGCAATCTCTTCCTCAGAGGCATTATCTGCAACCATTGCAGGGATATTCGTATTAAGGACATAAGATAACTTTTCAGCCATGAGAACTATTCTCAAATTCCTTAACCAATCCGTTTAATTCGGTCTGGTTAATTTAGCATCTAATATGCTTCGCAGTGATAGTAATTTTAGACATTGTAACATTATGTAAATAAATTTATAATTAACAACATTTTAACATACATTCTTTTATTAATTACCAAAATAAATTAGGTCTTGTTTTAAATTGGTATCTCCCACTATTTTCTTCAAACTATATTACCCTCACTTATATAGTTAAGCAAAATCGATTAAAGATTTGCTAGTGAGAATAAGGATCCCATTTCAAATGTATATAGCCTTGTGGTGACACAACAAATTATATATAAATAAATAGGTAGACAACTTTTGTCAATTACATCAACTATCTGACTCCTTTTCTTTTGCCTCTTAGATTATTTTGATCAAGTGGTGGCACATCCAGAATCAAAATTATCCAAGCTAAGTCCGACCTAGCACTCCATATATTCAAAAAAGAAAAATATCATCCTTGTGGTGACACAACAAAATAATATTGTTCAATTTTCTTTATAAGCATCAAATGTGATAAATTAACATCTTAAATACTTAATACTTGCCTTGTGGTGACACAACAAACTCATATTAAATATTTAATACTCTATTAATTTTATCATGCTAGAAAGCGACGTTCGATATTCCAAATATCTTTGAACGCTTAGGACTTAATATAAAAATTGAGGGGTTTGTTATTAATTTATCTCATCTTGTTTAGCGCGCATGCACACATATATATATATATATATATATATATATATATAAAATACGCGTCATATTAATGAACATGCGAAGCATGTTTGCATAATATATAATATATATAGTATAAGCATGCACATATAGAATACTATATTCTACCCGGATTGATTATGGACTTTTATTCTAGTTTGGTTCACTAGAGCCACCAAGTGAACCAAAAGGTCAAACCCTAGGGGTGTAAGAAATTAATATTTAAATATAACTATTACATTTAAACCCGGGCTCTATTACAAACGGGTCTTCAAGCGCTCCTTGCTCCTTGATCTCCAATTTTTCAAAATTAATTCTAACTATTCCTATTACAAAACTATTTAAAATAAATAGAAACCTTGATCGCCAGATCGAGGGAAGTACATAGGAGGAGATAGAATTTACATTAAGAAAAATTAGAGAAGGCAGTCTGCAGAACCCATTTAATAAAACCCATACATTCATGCATCCAACTAAAATAAAATTCAATCGCATTGGTCAATTGTCCATAATCAATCTCATTTATTATCATACATATCACCATATGCATCAATACATAACATTCATCCGATGAATAATAAACATTCAATATATATATTGATATCATTTAATGGGCAAATTTAGTTAGTATAAAATTTAATTTTGAATCAAAATAAACTCCTTTATTTTAATACAAATTTAAATCAAAATAAAACTATTTTATTTTAATTTATCCAATTTTGAATAAAATAAACTATTTTATTTTAATCAAAATCTTTAATCAAAATAAACTCCTTTATTTTAATTAATTATGGAATCCAATTCCATGTAAAAAAAAATAAACTCCTTTATTAAAGAAAACATGATTCTCTTTCCTATTCATAAATAAACTCCTTTATTTTGAATAATATGAAATCATATTTCATATCTAAATAAACTCATTTATTTAAGGAAATTAGGATTCTCTTTCCTATTCACAAATAAACTCTTTTATTTTGAATAATATGAAATCTTATTTCATATCTAAATAAACTCCTTTATTTAAGGAAACATAGAATACAATTTCAACTCTAATTAGTTATCATGGAATCCAATTCCAACTCTAATTAGTTAGCATGAAATTTAATTTTAAAATTAAAATAAACTTTTTATTTTAATAATAAAATAATTAATAACATATATATATATATATATATGTCAAACTGCAGAAACCAAAGAAATCTAATTTCGTGTAAACCATAGGCCACGTGAAACAGTTGTCACAATACTAGAAGTTGGAATAAGATTTAACAAGTTATATTTATATAACTTTAATCCTGCAACAAGTAACGTGGTCTATATTATATATATAGATAACTAATATGCTTTCAAGAGAAACATTGAATCTCCTGTAAAGTGATCCACGTTGGTTAACAGGATTAGTTAAAAAAAATCTAATCAGCCACAACACAGCAAATTTCCGATTTTCAAAACAGTTTTCGCATTTTTTTTTAACTAAATTTTATACAATAAAATTTTGCCCAAATAAATTGTTCTAAACACATATCAACATACATATTAAATTAAAATAATTAATAATTCGCATAAAGGTTTGGCTCTGATGCCACTATTAGGTTTGTAATATTCAAGAACGCAATCAAATTGCAAAAATAAGCGGAAACGTGTAAAAATCAAAGTTTAAAATTTTACAAACCATATACCCGGATCACCCTTTATGCACAATTATTAATTAAACGAAAAAGATAACGAATAAGAATCATACCCTTGAAGATCGAGCTTCCTCAGTACAAGTTCACCTCCAATCCTTTTCGCTCAACTTGAATCCAAGGGTTTGGTTCCTTCCTTTGATCAACGTTAGCCACCCATGTGTTTGGCCTCTAGAGGTGATCCACCAAGGAATAATAAAGATTCAAGAAAATGGGTGGTTAGCTAAACCCTAGTTTTTCTATCTCTATAGAAAAAGAGCGTACTCTCCAACTCTTGGAATTATCACGTAGTCTTGATATCTCATATAAGACTCCTCTTATAAAGATATCAAGTAACCCTATTAAAAATAAGGTATTATTTAGTTAAACCTTTTTAATTAAAGGGCCCCTAATCTTATTAGGGATAATTAATTAAACTCTTTTAACTAATTTTTCTTCCTAATCCAATTAGGAATAAATGAGAGTACTTATATTAAATTAATTCCTAAACTCTTTTAGAAATTAAAATAATAATAATAATTGTAATAATATTAATAAGACTCCTCTTATTAATTTATATTTAATATTTCTAAAATATTAAATAATAAATATTAAGCTATTTAATTTATTCTATCACCATAGATTAAATTAAATATACATAACTATATTATTACGATTATGCCATTAACTTCTTAAATAATTATTCTTCCTTTTATGGTGTGACCCTTTAGGTTCTCCATATTAAACCCGGTTGTGAATAAATCAATTAGAACAATTCTAATCTTATTTAAATAAATAAATTAAACAATTAATTTATTTAAATAAATAATATTTATTCTACAATAGGGATAAGCCTCCTAGCGATCAGCGACTTTCAGGATAATATAGATTTCAACATTAATCATAAAAGAACCTTTGAGTAAATAGTTACCGTGATAATTCAATCCTTCCACCATCTGATGTCCCAATTAAATATAAGACATGGAATTATGTCAAGCCTTATTTTATTTAATTATATGTATTTCGATCCTTAAATGCACAACTCAAATAATGCAAATTAGAAACTCCTTTCTAATTTCATTTCGCCTTCGCCAAGGACTCTTTGGGTTGTCATTTATCGAATCACATAGGATATTTCTCTTCTTTTATTAGAAGTGGTAGATTCTTTATTGATCATATATTATCTCCATGTACAACTTGTTATACCCAAGCATACCCTTTGATATACCCTAAGGGTCTTAAGGAATAAGTCAAAGTATAACTCATCATACACAAGATACTATGATGATCCCAAGTCCAAGGATTACTTGTCTTACTATCACTACTGAGAATTCCTATTGACAGCAAGTAAAACTCCATTAGGTATTCCTTAGCGAGCCATGCGTTCGGTGAACTTATTCTCTAATAAGCACCTACATACTTGCTTTAGTGTCTCCACACAAATGATCGTGAGATCAATCATCCTCATCCAATGAAAGCAAGCAACGTATGTACCAATCTATCCGGATTCACTAATCCCCAATTTAGTAATCCAATGATTGGGAACTATTTTAGTTTTAAGATTTCTAAGAATTTAGATCTCATTAGAATGATCATCATCATTATTCTAAAAGCATTGTTTAAAACTATGGGTTTATCACATATTATAAAACAGCAACATGTAGATAATTAAAAGCCTTTAATAAATTAATACTTTTTATTAATAAATGAAATAAGATTGTTACAAAGTATATGCTTTATCATCAAACATGATTGGCTTGTGTGCATACTACTTTCAGTTTCTGCTAAATACCTCGTCATTCTTGCCCCCCGGGCCTCATACTCCCCCGATTTCTGTTTGATGACCAACTGTGAATCACTATAGATGACTAGATTTTGTACTTCTAGGCTGCGGGCTAACTTCAGCCCGGCTAGAATGGCCTCATACTCTGCTTCGTTGTTGGTCTCTTTGAACTGGAACCGAATCGCTTGTTTGACTTTAAACCCTTCGGGACTCGTCAGTATGACCCCGGCACCACTGACATCCGAGGTGGATGAGCCATCAACATATAGTGTCCATGAAGTCCTCACGTGTTGTGTTTCGGTCATCGACCCCACATCCGGTTCTGAGAACGAACATTCCACGACGAAGTCGGCCAGTACCTGTCCTTTGATTGTTGTCCGGGGTAGGTACTCCAATGCAAACTGTGTTAATTCTATTGCCCATGCTGCCAGTCTTCCCGATACCTCTGGTCGGTGTAGGATTTTCTTCAATGGCTGATCTGTGTATACCACCACCACCCGACCCTGGAAATAATACCGAAGTTTCCAGTTTGCAATGATCAGAGCATAGGCGAATTTTTCCAGGTTCAAGTACCAAATTTCTGCATCTCAGAGCACATGGCTGATGTAGTATACTGGGAACTGTTTTCCCCCTTTGTCCCAAACTAATGCCGCCCTTATTGCCATTGAACTCGCTGCCAGATACAGGTATAAAGGTTCCAAAGGGATCGATTTCATCAGCAGTGGTGCCGAAGCTAAATAGTGTTTGATCCCTTGGAACGCTTCTTCGCACTCCGAAGTCCATTGGAAGCTTTTCTCGTTCTTGGACCCTTTCAAGGTGTCAAAAAATGGTAGGCATCTCTCTGCCGATTTGGAGACAAACCTTAGTAGGGTCGCGATCCGACCTGTCAGTCTTTGTACATCTTTATAGGACTTTGGAGATTTCATATCCAGGACCGCCTGGATCTTCTCTAGGTTCGCTTCGATTCCCCTTTTGCTGACCAAATACCCCAGGAATTTGTCCGATCCCAAACCGAACGTGCACTTGGTCGGGTTCAACCTCAGCTTGTGTCAACTGACTGTCTCGAAGCAGTTCTCTAGATCTTCAATATGGTCACGGACTGACATGCTTTTAACGATCATGTCTTCTACGTAGACCTCCATACTTTTCCCTAGTTTCTTTGTGAACACAAAGTTCATCATTCGTTGGCAAGTTGCCCCGGCGTTCAGTAGCCCGAAGGTCATTTTCCGATATGCATATATTGCCCGGTGCATGATGAAACTTGTCTTTGGGATATCTTCCTTGCTCATTGAAATCTGATGGTACCCTGAGAATGCGTCCATGAAGCTCAGCATACCGTATCCCAAAGTGGCGTCTATCAACTGATCTATATTGGGCAAAGGATAGAAATCCTTCGGACACGCTCTGTTCAGATCCGTGTAGTCGATGCATAGTCTCCACTTCCCGTTCTGCTTCTGGACCAAGACTACATTGGTCAACCACTCCGAGTAATCGATTTCGAAGATAAATTCGGCTTCCAGAAGTTTGGCAATCTCCTCATCAATGATTTTCTGTCTTTCTAGGGCGAAAACTCTTCGCTTCTGTATGACTGGTTTTTTGCTTGGGTCCACATGTAATCTGTGTAGGGCCACAGATTTGCTCACCCCTGGCATATCACTCGACTCCCATGCGAAGATGTCGGCGTAGACTTGGAGCAATTCTATCAATCTCGCCTCGAAGCAGGCTCGCTTAACCCCAACCCGATCTTGACCATTTTTGCTGAATTCCCTGGCACCAGTTCTATATCCTCGATTTCTTCGGCCTGCAGAACAAGCGGTTCTGTGCTACTTTCAGTGAATGGCTCTATTTCGATGGCCATTGTCTGTTTCTGTTTACTGACCCCGACCCCTGAGGAAATCAAGCTGTTCCAGTAGCACCTTCGGGCAATATCTAAATCTCATTTTACCTCCCCGATCCCGTTCGGTGTTGGAAACTTGATTTTAAAGTGGGGTATGGAAGTCACTGCTTGCAAGGCTGCTAAGGTCGGTCTTCCAAGGATTGCGTTGTAGGCCGAGTGTGACGCCCCAAAATTAGGTATACGTCACCCATCTTGGGTCGCCACTTACATGGTACATAAATTCAAATACAACTTACTAATATACTGCGTAGGTACAATAATACGACATAAAGCGTGAAAGTTTGAATACAAATTTTGTCTACTAGATATTATACAAACTCAAAAGGAGTCCTCATTACAGCCTATTATCACACTATTTTCTAATAGTGAGGACTACTAATGCTATCCTCCGGACCATTACTTCGTTCCCCGACTCGGTCCACTATGTTCTCATTTCACAGAGAATAAAGTGAAAGAAAGGTGAGCTCAACTAGCCCAAGAAGAAATATTATGACTAAGATAATGCAGAATAAATTATCATTAGCCTTCAATGTTGTTAAACCGATAAAATACAATAGACAACCGGTTTAATCTGCGGTGAATAAGCAACCCATTAAAAGAGTCAAGTAGAGAATAAAGTCTACTATCTTTTAGGTTTTAAAAGGTTTTCATCAATTTTATCATTTGAGACTCGACAATAAATAAACCACCACATCTAATCATCCCCTGCACTCACTTGGCCAAGGATTTTCATCAAGTTATCAATGGTCATGACTATACCGAATCTCCCCGGTTATAATCATACCAAAAACTATCCATCATGCATTGCATTACGTGCCACCGAGGACTTTTTGTCACATCATTTATATCAAGTCATGATTATCCGAATGATCCTCGGTCATAATCATACTAAGTTCATCTATGCACGTAAGCCAAAGATAACATAATATAACATGAGGATGATGACAATGACATAATAATTCAATAAAACAAGTTCAAGAATTATTTAATCCATGAATTATTAACGCCCAAATTGTCAACATAATATTGTTTCATAGAGTAAAATTCAAGAATGATCGGAAGAATATTTCCGTGAAAGATTTGGATGAAACGCAAATATCAAGGATATTCTACTAATTTCATGGAGTATAGAAGTCAAAGATTTAACCAACTGGGTATAATAAAGAATGGAATAACAAAAGAAATCACCATGCATGCAGATTGCATGACAGACAAAGTTATTCCAATGTAATAATAATAACTAACCGGTCGGGTGAAATTCACACCGAGCGGGATGTTCCAACAGAATAATAAAGATGGAACCGGATCCTGTAAAATACATGATAGGATATTCCAACAAAATGATAAAGAGCGGAACCAGTCGGTGTAAAACACATGCATGTGATGTTCCAACAGAATAATAAAAATCGGAAACGGTGTCCTGTAAAAACACATGCATGGGATGTTCCAATGAGAATAATAGAAGAATGTCACCAAGTATAGGCGTATCAAAGTTATTCCAATGTAATAATAAGCAATGGAATAACATAAGGATTTCACCAAGTATAGGGTATGCCATGCGATATCAAAGTTATGTATAGGGTATGCCACTTTTACAAAAGTTATTCCAATGTAATAATAATGAATGGAATAATGAAGTTCTCTTCAAGAAGAAAGAATAACACCCTTACCGTAAAAAGAACTGAATATAGAAGTAGTGAAGTAGCGAGAATACTCTTCTTCTTTCTATAATTTTTCTCTATAGCTTCTCTCTATAATTTCTCTCTAGAGTTTCAATGAATTAGTAAGAAAATAATGAAGGAATGAGCTTCTATTTATAGGAAAATGGAATGCATAGTAACTAATCCATGAACGGTCCAGATTGATTTATTTTAATCGACGGTCCATATTTAAAGAAAATCTTTTAAATAAAATATAATATATTCTATTTATATAAAAACATTTTACTATGCAAACACTATGCAATACTATGCAAAACACTATGCAACACTATGCATAATAAAATATAATATATTCTATTTATGAATAACTTTAATAAAGTATTCTATTTTATATAAAAGATGTTTCGCTTTTATTACGTTAATAATACGAATAAAACAAAAACGTCATTATCATTATAATAATTCATATTATTAATCGATAATAATGGAATCAAACCGAGTGACTTCTCACATAGGCATCAATAATCAATACCTGTAGTGCTACTATGCAACCAACACACGTATTCTCGTACTTTTACTAATGAAAGTAGTTCAACAAAGATCAAGCAGTAAAACTTCCGTACCTTATTTTAATAAAATATTTTTGTGCGTTTTTCAATCCGATAATAATTACGCTAGGGTCCACCAATGATTGAGTAGTTACGAATATTCCCGCTAAACCGAATATTCCCCGACCAATCGAATATAATATAACCACTTGCATACTTTACAAAATTTATAAATAATACCCACAACTATAATATTATCTTAAATTCACACCATAATATAAAAAAATTATTTCGACAAAATTTAAATCTTTATTGATAAAATCTGGGGTCTCACACCGAGTCCACCTGGACAACGAAAAATCTGACCATTATCTCGACCTGAGTGGGTGTTGTGCCGAACTTAACAGGTAGTTCGATGGTGCCTGACACATACACAGGATCTCCACTGAAACCGTACAAGGGTCCTTCACCTCCCAAATCAATCTTCTTCCTTTGCAGATCCATCCTCTGGTAGGCGTGAGTGTACAGGATATCGACCGAGGATCCGTTGTCTATCATCATCCGCTTCATGTCCACGGTCCCGACCTGTGCTGTTATCACTAAAGCCCCGTCGTGCGGTTCGATGAGGTCTGTGGGGTAGTCCTCATTCGAACATGAGATAGACGTTCCTGGATACGCCCGATCCTTTCTAGTAGTTGACCCTGTAACCGATAGCACTGCCTCGAGGTGTCCACTTCTCTTCTTTCCCGTAATTCGTTCGACAGAACCTCCCGAGATAACATCAATCACGCCTCGGGCTGGGGGGTTCTGTGGAGGCTGGGTGTCCTGATCTTGATCTCTGTTTTCTTCTCTAGGCGCCGCTGCATTACCCCGACCGGCCACATACTGTATCAACTGTCCGTTTTGAACATTCTTTTCTATCATGTCCATCAGGTGGGTGCATGCCTTTGTCGCGTGCCCGGTGCTCTGGTGATAATCACAATATTTGTCCCGACCCCTCCTTCCGGGCTTGGTTCGTCTCGAGCATGGTTCATAAAAGGGTTTGTTCTTCATCTCCTCCAAAATCTTCGCCCGATCCGTGGTGGGGGGGTGTAGACTTTGCTGACACTTTGATTAGGCAATGGAGGTCTACTGCTTCCTGATCCTCCTCCGTTATAACTTTTCCTGCCCGGATTGTTCGATCTCCACTGATTGTTGTCCGACCGTTGATAACTCTGTTTTTCCCGATCCTTGGACTTCTCGTAGGACTGGGAGTGCAGTTTGAAATTTCCCATCGCTTTTTCTATTGCTATGAACCTCTACCGATGAAAGCGGTTAAAATCTACGAGAGGTCGATTACCAAATCTTTGACCATTTCTTGGACCTCCCGATATCCACCACCGCCGTGAAAAATCCCAAAGGCTTGGGAATTCAACTCGCTCATCGAATTCTACCTCTCGAAATCTCTTCACGTACTGACCTAATGTTTCGTCCGACTTCTGTCGGACCTGCATGAGGGACGCTGTGATCTTTCCTCGTCTCCTGTTGATTCCGAACCGAGCATGGAACTTATATCGGAGATCGTTCCACGACCCAATCGATCCTGCTGCCAAAGTCCCCATCCATTCCCAGGTGCTCTTTTTTAGTGTTGTGGCAAACATATGACATTTGGCCGCATTCGAGTGTACGTAGTAAGACATCAGACGGTCATACCCATCCGAGTGATCATACGGATCCCCTAACCCGTCGTACGTGTCTATAGGGGGCATCGTTTTCTTCGGATCGACTGTGACTTGATTGATCTCTGGTGAGAAGGGCGATCCCGGACATCCTGAAGAGGTCCCCGTCGGACTTTTAGCTGCTAGTAGTTTCTCCAGTTCCGCAACTCTTCAGGCGAGGGGATCGGCCTCCCCTTTACGAGGGGACAAATGATGTCTGTCCCTCTCGTATTTGGGGGACACGATTCTCCTCTTTTGATCGACTCCTCCTTTGACTCCGTCCTTCTTGAGAACGACTCCGTGGTCGGCTCCTTTCTTTTCTAGCCTCATCCCGTCGAGGTGATCGGGATCGGCTAGGGCGTCTGCGCCTCTTCGACCAGGCCTCCTGCTCTCCGGTCATTTTAGCCATCTGGGCTTCGAGTTCTTCCTGTTGCAGCCGCAGTGCCAACATGGCATCCTTGTTCTGCTCCATCTTCTTTTTCAGGATGACCTCCCGTTGGTCTCGGCTGTCGTCTCCTCTTTCTTGTCTTGCGTGGGCCCGAGAGTGATTTTCATAGGCCTGACTCGTTTGAAGGGGTGTGTGTTGACTGTCATTGAAGGGTTGTGTTTACTGTTTTATTTTGACTTTTTATATAATTATTTTAGAATGGAACCGTATCAAAAGAACTCCTACTCTGAACATTTGTGGCTTTTCACTTTTCATATACCAAGTTGAATGCTTCCAGTCTATAGCCAGCTGTTTCTAAGCTTTTGACTTGATAATTTATCGACTTCTGGATGAAATTTTAGTTTTATCCAATATCACAGGCTGACATTGAATGGGTCCTCCACCAAGGAATCAAATTCTTAGTTCCACTTCTATATCTTGCTTAGCCAAAAGTAATAATGCTGTGGTTATATACCAGTACATTGCTCTGGTGATATGGCTCTCATTGACAAAGTACATTAGAGATCAAAGTAGATAGCTTGATTTATTCTGAGAATTTTTGTACAATCCAAGGACACCATTCCTTAAACACATTGCCAAGTTGCATTACCGATGAGAGAGAGAGAGAGTACATAAGCTTTATCCTTTTCTTATGAGTTTTTTGGTTGCAATTCAAAAAATCCATTCCTTGACAGAGAAAATTACAAATTTGAAGATGTAGATAGTTGTGTATGTTTGTTGGAAATTAGAAATAGGTAGGATATAAGCTTAATAGATTAGATGAAAGATCGGATTAAGATACTAATCGTAAACATACAAGTGTACCTTTATCTCAACTCTTTATTTATTTAAAGAAATTAGATAGAATGAGGAATTAATTTGCATAGATTGTTGAAGTGGCCTGAGGAAGGGATAAGTAGTTCTCTAATTCTGTATCTAATACCCTTTTGTACTTTAAATACAGAAATCCGCTATTTCAGGATTGTGAAATTCCAAAAGAGTCCAAGCAAAAATGCTGATTAATAATTTGATGAACAAATGATATCTTCTATAATGGGGATAACTTTTTCGAAGCCTTTAAATACAGTGGTGGAACAATTTCTTTATTTGCTTAGTTATTTTATTTCTCTCTTACATATTCCCCTGAACAAAGTCACTGTCAGATGCTTCTGAAATATGATTTGAGCTACACATTTCACATTGACTATATGATTCTTATAGAATCTTGTTTAAAAGTGATGTTTCCAGTGCTATGTTATCGCTATTTCGGCTTGTGTTATCTTAATGGCACATTTTTATCCTATCTTTAGGTTTCTGCCAATATCTGTATGTCTATTTCAGGTTTTCTGAACCAGCATGTGGATAAGAATATCATATAACTGGAAAGTTAGCATCATGACATCCTGAATCTTGACCATTTTGTTTTAGCATATTCTTATTCCTTTAATATTTGCCTTTTGAAGATTTGTGATCTATAAATTGACAATTTCAATTCTTGCAAGTTGATACACTGAAAAAGACGTCTTGCAGAAAGCAACTAAAATAAAACTAGTGTCAAGTCTAACTGCAGACCATCCCTCCTAATGAATAGGCAGTGTATTTATTAGTTTTACTTAGTATTGCATCATAATAGCAAATCCAAACCTATTGTAGCGAAATGATAAATTAGTGACAAGATATCCAAGGTCTGTGTTGAGTAGAATTAACATGTAAATAAAGATAAGCAAAATTTATGTTCTTATACCTGGTTGTTAACTATCTAGACTTGCGAAGCTAACACATGGATTTACTCTCCTTTACAGGAATCTGCACTGCAGCTATAGCTATTTTCACTGATCTAAGCATCCTCCTCAACCTTGTATCTATTGGCACACTCTTTGTCTTCTACATGGTAGCAAATGCTGTAATTTATAGACGTTATGTCTCGGTGGGGACCACAAATCCATGGCCTACGTTGTCTTTCCTCTTTTGCCTTTCACTCACGTCCATCATATTTAGCCTCCTTTGGCATTTTGCACCACCAGGCAAGCCCAAGGCCTTCATGCTTGGTGTCTGCATTGCAATTGCTATAGGTGTTCTACAATTGTTCCATTGCATGGTCCCACAAGCGCGAAAGCCTGAATTTTGGGGGGTGCCACTAATGCCATGGATACCATCACTCTCAATCTTCCTTAACATATTTTTGTTGGGGGCTCTTGACCGGCGATCGTACGAGCGATTCGGATTCTTTTCGGCTCTTGTAGTGCTTGTATATGTTCTCTACAGTGTTCATGCTAGCTTTGATGCTGAGGAAGATGGGAGTCTTAGTCAAAAGAATGGTGACTTTTTGAAGGAATCAATTGGCAATGAGGATTATATTCTCAAAGTGTAAATACCTCCTTTGCTAACTCCTTCCCTTTTAACGTCTTATCCAGCTTTTTGTTTAGTTGATGGATTACATAAAAAAGGTTGAAAAGATTAGAACAAAATAGGATAGACTGCAATTTTTACAGTAGCAATTTGTACAGTTGTTTTCTGGTCGCGACTTGCAGGTTTATGTTGAAATTATTGTATATTTGGCCCTGTGGTCCATCAACTTTTAGAGTTAAAAGAGTCTTTGCATAAGTGACAAACAGTTAAAGAAGGAAGCTAAGATGCTGGAATTATTTCTCGACTAATTTTTCCTTTCGGAATATGATGCATCTCGTCTCTGTTTTTTTGTTAAAGATGTGTCATTTTATATGCAAAGTAGTAAATTCTTTTCCTAGAACTTATCAAATCATGGCAATTCGATTGATCTTACTTTTCAGATGTGCTTTTATTTCTCTTACTAGTATGTTGTATGGATTGACTTTTTAAGAATTTTTATTGTGGCCTGCTAAAGGTAAGGAAGCAATTTTCAAACTTTTGGACTTGGCCAAAAATAAAATAGCAAAATTTTGAGTTGAAAAGGAAGGGAGTTCCGACAGGGATGACAATTGAACTCGTATCTGCGTGGACTTATCTGTCCCCGTACTGATGGAGCAGGTATTTTGACCATTGACTGGGGTGTAGGGGACCAAGGGGTGGAGGGGTGAAGAATTATTGAAAGAAAAAATATCAGGATGGATTTTTAATATTTTTATGTATATACTCACTCCTATTGATTAAATGACGTTTTAGAGAGTTTAATTTTATTCTATATAAGTATCGTTTTGAAATCTCTATGTAATATTACACTATTTTTTTTTCTAATTTACCCCTCTATTTAATATGCTTAGTAAATACAATTCCATGAATGAGAAGAGACAATTATGGAGAGATAAATAATTAATTAGGGATACAAAAGATATTTTATGTTATTTCTTAATAAGTGTGCTTAACTCTAAAATGTCATTTAATCTGAATAGGAGAGAGTATAATTTAGTCATGTATTACTCCCTTCGTCCCAAGATGAAAATCCTTATTACTATTTTGGATAGTCCCATGTTAAATGTCCACTTTCCTTTAATAACCAAATTTTTACATAATTTTTCCTATTATACCCTTAACATTAAATATCTTATAATTTTCTTATTCTAATTCTCTCTCCATATTTAATAAATATAATAAGTCACTCTCTCACCTATATTGGAAATGATTAATAAAATATTATTATGAGCAATTTTGTCATTTAATTTCTCTTCTTAATATGGATGAAAAGTCCACCAGAATTTTTATCCTGGAACAGGGGGAGTACTATTTATTTAAAATATTGTTATCACATAAATACTTTTTACTACTTTTTTTTATTGATCTATTTATACGTTATATACTTTGTAGCAAGGATGATAACAATTAAATTACAAGACAAATAGACAAATGTTGATAAGATTGACAAACAAATGTCATTATTTTTATTAAATTTGTTGACGAGGGCATGAAATTACTCTTTTATATATATATATATATATATATATATATATACTCTCTTTACGTTACAGGATAAAAGTTCATATTACTTATTTTGGTGTAGTCCATGTTAAATATCTACTTTTTTTAATAATCAAATTTTTCTACATATTTCTTATTACGCTAAAGTAGCGTTAAATATCTCACACTTTTTCTTATTTTAATTTCTCTCCATATTTAATAACATTATTATAGACAATTTTATAATTTTATTTATTTTTTTAATATTCATAAAATATCCACTTTAATTTTTATCTTTGGAGCGGAGATATATATATATATATATATATATATATATATATATATATATATATAACGCACGTGCAGACATTCATTGCTGAACGTCCATTGTATCATCCAGACTAAAAAATAAGCTATTCACATTCCTATTATTAGAAATTCTCATCGCATAATTAATACTCCATCCGTCTCATGATAAAAGTCATTATTACTATTTTAGATTGTTCCATATTAAATGTCCTCTTTTTTTTAATAACCAAACTTTTATACATTTTTTCCTATTATGCCCGTAGTATTAAATATCTCATACTTTTCTTATTTTAATTCTCTCTCCATATTTAATGACATTATTATAGGCAATTTTGTCATTTTATTCATCTTCTTAATATGCGTGAAAAATTCACCAGGACTTTTATCCTGAGACGGAGGGAATATGCGATGGGTGGATTCATGTAATTAATTAAAAAAAAGGGTTTCCGCACAACTATTCTGCGGTAAGTCCATTCTGCGGTGTTTGAAGCTCGCCGGCATGACTGCTCTCCATCCTGTTACCTCTTCATCACGTGGAAAGCTTCTTGTAATCGTCTCCTGCCATGAGCATGATTCGACTCTCCAATTCCTCCTTCACAATTTCGTGCACTCAAATCCTTGCACTTCATCGCAACCTACAAATAACAAATGGAAATTGATGAAATCAGTAGGATTATCATAAAAAAATACAAAAAAACTTATTCGGTGAATAGTTATCATACAATTTAATTTTTCTATCATATAATGTCCTGATTAAATATAAGACATTGAATTATCGATAAGTTATAAATGCACAACTTTAAAGATGAAAAAAAACCAATTACTCCCTCCGTTCCTTAATATAAGTGCGTTTTATACGCCAAGATGCGTTAATTAAGAAAATGATTGAAAAGATTAATTATAGTATCAATTATCTATAATACCCTTCACCTCACTTATCTCATAAATATGGATCAAAAAGTGTTGCGCGCCAGTTTCGGCTCTGTAGCGTCCAATCACGTAATCTACGCTATTTGAAACCTACACAATAACGGATCACATGAAGCTTGATTGGTAGTGTCAGCGGGATAACTCCGGTGTGAGAATAAAGTCTGGTAGATTCACGAGGTTTAATAAATGGAGGCTTAAGTGTTTAGTGCTCAAAGATGTATTACCTGTTAATTGTAGCATTGGCCTTGTATTTGTAGTACTCTCACCACCATAGAATCCTTCTCCGAGTTGGAATAGGACTCCTAAATATGGTAGCTGCCATATTTGGGTCCAACACAATCTCCTTAAAAGGTGCAAGTAGAATCCCTTTCCAATACTACCTTTGGAGTTGCCTTATCAACGTATGATTAGGGTTAGGACCCCTAACCACGTAATCCCCTTATCACTCCCATCTCTGCATGTGGGTTGTCCGACTGCACAAGCCCAACCCATCAAGCATCATAAACACCGGTCTGGGCCTCGGTCCAAACACTACTAGAAAATCAGCCTATAGCGACGGTCGCCGATCGTCACTATAGGCCAAAAAATCGTCGCTAAAAGTTTTAGCGACGGTCGCCGATCGTCGCCATAGAACCCGTCAGTAAAGCCTATAGTGACGGTCTTTTGACCTATAGCGGATCACGGTCACCGACCCTAGCTATAGGTCATGGCATAATCAATCGTGTATAGATGTCATAAGCGACGGCTCGGTGACCGTCGCTATAGGCTCTGTGCATTTTATAGAACACTATAGCTACAGTCGATGACCGTCGCTATAACCTTTTTATATTTAAAAAATAATAATTAATAATGCAAATTTATTCAACAAACACAAATACAATATAAAATAAAATATAAAAAATATTATATACATCATTTAAAATTAGTATTTATTATAACTATTATTATATACATTGTGACGCCCCCAAAATTAGGTATACGTCACCCATCTTGGGTCGCCACTTACATGGTACATAAATTCAAATACAAACTTAATTATACATCCGTCCGTGTAACATACGACAATACATAAATCGAGAGTTCTAATAGGAATATTGTCATTTAGACAATATCCATACTCAAGGAGTCCTCATTACAATTATTATCACACTATTTCGCGTAGAATAGTGAGGACTACTAATGCTATCTTCCGGACCATCACTCTTTTCCCCGACTCGTCCCAACTATATTCTCATTTTCAAGAAGAAACGGTGAAAGAAAGGGTGAGCTCAACTAGCAAAGAAGAAATATTATGACTAAGATAATGCGAATAAATTATCAATAGTCTTCAACAATGTTAAACCGATAAAATACAATGACAACCAGGTTTAATCTGCAATGAATATCTAATCCATTAAAAGAGTCAAGTAGAGAATAAAAGTCTACTATCTTTTATAATTTAAAAGGTTTTCATCAATTTTATCATCATCGAGACTCAAATTTTAATGAATAAACCACAATATCTAATCATCCTCGTACTACGGTCAAGGATTTTCATCAAATTATCAATGGTCAGTGACTATACCGAATCACCCCCTGGTTATAATCATACCAAAAACTATCCATCATCGTGCATTACTGAGCCACTTTGAGGACTTTTGTCACCTCATTTATATCAAGCCATGGTTATATCGAATGATCCAGTCATAATCATACTAAGTTCATCTATGCACGTAAGCCAAAGATAACATAATATAACATGAGGATGATGACAATGACATAATAATTCAATAAAACAAGTTCAAGAATTATTTAATCCAGAAATATTAACGTCCAAATTGTCAACATGATCTTTGTTTTGTAGAGTAAAATTCAAGAATGATCGGAAGAATATTTCCATGAAAAGATCTTTGGATGAAACGCAAATATCAAGGATATTCTACTAATTTAATGGAGTCTAGAAGTCATAGTTTTAACCAATTTGGGTATAATAAAGAATGGAATAACAAAAGAAATCACCATGCATGCGGTACTTTCGCATGTATAAAGTTATTCAATAGAATAATAATAACGGAACCGAGTCGGTGAAATTCACACCAAGCGAGGATGATCCAACAGAATAATAAATCTTTGAATAATAAACAATGGAACCGGTCCGGTGTAAAACACACGACGAGGATATTCCAATGTAATAATAAATGCGAATAATAAACAATGGAACCCGAGTAGGTGTAAAGCATGCAGATGAGGATATTCCAATGTAATAATAAAGAATGGAATAATGAAGAAGATCACCAAGTATAGGGATTTAGTGTATACAAAAGTTATTCCAATGAATAAATAAGAATGGAATAATATAAGGATTTCACCAAGTATAGGTATGTCTGGCGATATATACAAAAGTTATGTATAGGGTATGCCACTTTTACAAAGTTATTCCAATGAGAATAATAATGAATGGAATAATGAAGTTCTCTTCATGAATAAGAAAGAATAATAATTTTACGAAGTACAACAAATAATATCCCTTCTTAGTAAAAGACCTTTGGATATCAAAGTAGTGAAGTGCAGGAATACTCTTCTTCTTTCTCTATATAGATTTCTCTCTATAGCTTCTCTCTATAATTTCTCTCTCTAGAGTTTCAATGGAATTCGTAAGAAAATAATGAAGGAATGAGCTTCTATTTATAGGAAAATAGAATGCATAGTAATTAATCCATGAGCGGTCAGATTGATTTACTTTAATGATCGGTCATATTTAAAGCAAAATCTTTTAAATAAAATATCATATATTCTATTTATATAAAAATATTTTACTATGCAAACATTTATGCAACACTACGCAACACTACGCATAATAAAATATAATATATTCTATTTATGTAATAACTTTAATAAAGTATTCTATTTTATATAAAAGATGTTTCGTTTTATTACGTTAATAATCTGAATAAAACAAAACGTCATTATCGCTATAATAATTCATATTATTAATCGATAATAATGGAATCAAAATGAGTGACTTCTCACATAAAGATCGATAATCAATACCAGGTGCGCTACTTATGCAACCACACGTATTATCGCGTACTTTTACTATCGAGTAGTTCAACAAAGATCAACCAGTAAAACTTCCTAGTTATTTTCATAAAATATTTTGTTCGGGTGAATAGTAACTCATGAATAGTAATTCGTGAATAGTAACTCGTGAATAGTACTCTGACACAAAAAGTGTCTCAAATACTCGAGTGAACAATACTAGAGTGATAGTAATTTCGGTGAATAGTAACTCATGAATAGTAACTCCGACACAAAAAGTGTCCCAAATACTAGAGTGAACAATACTAGAGTGAATAGTAATTTCGGTGAATAGTAACCCGTGAATAGTAACTCGTGAATAATGCTAGGGTATTTTATGACAACTTGTCTACTTTGAAAAATTTTCAAATATGACCCTTAACTTTAAACTTTTATCAATTTAACTATTCACCAAAATAGAAAAATTGAACACTTTTATTTCTTAAAATTTGGGGTCTCACATACATCATTTAAAATTAGTATGTATTAGGCATCTAAAACATTTGTATCTCCTAAATTTAAACAGCATAAAAATGTAAAGTATAAATTAGTCAAATGTTTACTACAGTACAGAACTATGTGCCTTCAAATTCTCAATTTTCAATTTGAATTGATTGTGAAAAGACACGAGTGATCCGGTATATACGAAAAAGCAAAGACTAAACTCTTTGATCTCTTTTTCGAGACGTTTCCTCAAATCCTGCAACACCTTTTCTTTTTGGTCAGTAACCAATTCAAGTCTCTGAGATGAACTGGAAACAGTTTGAAGAAGACCATCTCTTTCTTCTATCAAAAGATGGCTTCATGGCAATAGAAGAACACATTTGACAGATCTCCCTGCAATTAAAAAAAAACTTTAAACTAGAAAAGAGAATGGATAAGAAAAAGGAACCTATAATCCATCATGTTTTAGCATAGTATTAACTATCAACTAATTTCATTCAAGGTGTAAGACCCCAATTTTTATAAATAAAGATAAATTTTCTATAAATATTATTTTTGAATATTATAGAGTAAATTTGATATAATGTTATAGTTGTGGGTAATATTTATAAATTTTGCAAAGTAAGCAAGTTGTTATAAAATATTCATTTAATTGGGGAATATTCTTTTTGTCGGGGAATATTAAATGACGATGGCACAATCATTGGTGGACCCATAACGGAATTATTCATCGGATCGAGAAAGCGACAAAAATACTTTATGAAAATAACTGGCGGAGGTGTTACCGTTAAAACTGTTGAACTACCCTAGTAAAAAAAATACAAGAATACGTGTAGTTGCATAGTAACACACTCAGATTGATTATTGATGCTTACGCTGAGAAGTCACTCAACTATACTCAATTATTGCTTACGAGAATTCACGATCATATCTCTTATATTATTGATTCAATTATTGTCACAAAGATTATCATCGTATAATATGTTATATTATTAAATCAATAATTGAGACAACAAGTTATAAATGATTAATAATTGTTGAAAGATTAAATATGTGTTGATTAAAAATAAAATAATTTGTGGTAATATTTATTCAATCCTTGATATATATAAAGAGTCTATTATGAGACGTTTGTGGTAAGTTTGGTTATTTTATGGGGGGCCCATATGTCATCATCTAAGAGTCTCTTTGTCAATAGTAATTACCTTCGTCAATAGTAATTACCTTCGTTAATAGTAATTACCTTCGTCAATAGTAATTACCTTCGTCAATAGTAACTACCTTTACCAGACGTCAAACCACTTGCCGTTTCATATTACAGGTGTCGAACCAATTGTCGTTTCACATTACAGGCGTCAAACCACTTTTCTTTTCACATCACGATTAATCCGAGCCACTTGCCTTTTCACATTTCAAGTGCTAAGCTAGAAATCTTCTATAAATAGAGGCCTAGTGCTTCATTATTTTTCACGAATTCATTTAAGCTATAGAGAAAGAAAGTATAAAGAGAATAAGAGAGAAAGAAGAAGAGTATTACATTACTACACTACTGCCGCAGATTCAATCTACTACTAATGTAAGGGGTGTTATTCTTTCTTATTCATGAAGAGAACTCATTGTTATTTTATTGCTTATTATTCATTGGAATAACTCGATCACGCAGTTTACCTATACTTGGTGACATTCTTCTATTATTCTCATTGGAACATCCATGCATGTGTTTTACACCGGACTGGTTTAAAATCTTTATTATTATTCTCGTTAGAACATCACGCTGTGTGTTTTTACAGGACTGGTCCCGTCTTTTTTATTATTATTCATTGGAACATCCTGTCATGTATTTTACACAGGACTGGTTAAAATCTTTATTATTCTGCTAGAACATCCTCGCTTGCAAATTTTGCACGACATGGTTCCGTTATTATTATTACGTTGGAATAACCTACATCATGCAAGTACCGCATGCATGATGATTTCTTTTGTTATTCCATTCTTTATTATACTCGGTTGGTTAAAGTTTTGACTTCTATACTCCATGAAATTAGTAGAATATCCTCGATATTTCAAGGCTTCATCAAGTATCTTTTCATGGAAATATTCTTCCGATCATTCTTGAATTTTACTCTACAAAGAAGATCATGTTGACAATTTGGACATTATTAATTTCGGATAAATTAATTCTTGAACTTGTTTTATTGAATTCTTATATCATTGTCATCATCCTCATGTTTATATTATGTTGAAAGTCATCATCGTGGCTCGTAGTGCGTAGATGAACTTGGTATGATTATGACCAGGGATTATTTGGTGTAATTATGACCGTAATGTTACAAATGATGTGGTAAAAGTTATCGTTGGCCCGTAGTGCATTGATGGACAATTGTTGGCATGATCATGACCATTAATGAATACACGAATGTCCTTGGCTGTAATGCATGGATAATTTGTGATCGTGATACTAAAGAATATCATTCGTAGTAGTGCGAGGGGTGATTCGATGATGTGGATTATTTATTAAGTCGAGTCCAAGCCGATAAAAGTCATGAAAAACCTTTTAAATCATAAAAGATAGTAGATTTTATTATCTACTCGACTCTTTTAATAGATTGTTTGTTCCGCTGCAGTTAAACTTGATGTTGTTATATTTTATTAGTTTAACACTGTTGAAGGCTAACGATAATTTATTCTGCAATTAAATTTATTCTGTACTCATAAGGGGTGTTATTTCTTTTGTATTCACGAAGAGAATTATTTTCTTTCAATACTGGTAAGGGGTATTATTTCTTTTGTATTCATGAAGAAAATTTTTGTTATTTCATTATTTATTTTTCTGTTTGAATAACCTGTATACGCGGGCTACCCTATACTTGGTGAAATTCTTCTGTTATTCCATTCTTTATTATTCTGTTGGAACATCCTATCTGTGCGTTTTTACACCGGACTTAGTTCCATTATTTATTATTCTGTTAGAATATCCCAAAATGCATGCGTTTTTGGGGACATTTAAAATCTTTATTATTCTCGTTGAATAACACGCTTATCAAATACCGCATACATGGTGAAATTCTTCTAATATTACATTCTTTATTATTACGTCGGAATATCACGTCTCGTAAGGCGTTTGCAGGACCTAGTTCCATTATTTATTATTCGCATTGGGAATAACCTATTTGTGCATCTATCATCGCACGCATGGTGAATCATACATTATTCCATTCTTTATTATTCATTGGAATAACTCAAATCATGTGGATTACCACATCCATGGTGAATGATCTTTCGTATTCATTCCTTATTAAATTATGGAAATGATCTGTATATGTGGAATTACCGCATGGCGGGTGAAGATCCATTTGCAGTTTCATATATTCTATTATACTCAGTTGGTTAAAGTTTTGACTTCTATACTCCATGAAATTAGTGGAATATCCTTAATATTTACGCTTCATCCAGTATCTTTTCATGAAAATATTCTTCTGAGCATTCTTGAATTCTACTTAACAAAGCAGTATAATGTTGACAATTTAGACGTTGTTGGTTCCTGGATAAATTAATTCTTGAACTTGTTTTATTGAATTCTTATATCATTGTCATCATCCTCATATTTATATTATGTTGAAAGTCATCTGTGGCCTGTAGTGCATAGATGGACTTGGTATGATTATGACCAGGGATTATTTGGTGTAATCATGACCGTAATGTTACAAATAATGTGGTAAAAATTATCATTGGCCCGTAGTTCATTGATGGACAGTTGTTGGCATGATCATGACCATTAATGAATACACGAATGTCCTTGGCTGTAGTGCATGAATAATTTGTGATCGTGATACTAAAGAATATCTTTGGCCGTAGTGCAGGGGTGATTCGATGATGTGGATTATTTATTAAGCTGAGTCCAAACGATAAAAATCATGAAAAACCTTTTAAATCATAAAAGATAGTATATTTTATTCTTTACTCGACTCTTTTAATAGATTGTTTGTTCCACTGCAGTTAAACTTGATGTTGTTATATTTTATTTGTTTAACACTGTTGAAGGCCAACGATAATTTGTTCTGAATTATTTTAGTCATAATATTTCTTACTGGGCTAGTTGAGCTCACCCTTTCTTTCACTGTTCTCTTCAGAAAATGAGAACATAGCAGGGACTAGTCGGGGAACGGAGTGACGGTCAGGAAGAATAGCATTAGTAGTCCTCACTATTCGTGAAATAGTGTGTTAATAATTGTAATGAGGACTCCTTTTGAGTTTGTATAATCTCTAATAGACAATAATTGTATTCAAACTCACAGTTATGTTTTGTCGTATTGTACACGACAGTAGTATTAGTAAGTTGTATTTGAATTTTGTACCATATATCTGACGACCCAAGATGGGTAATGTATACCTAATTTTGGGAGCGTCACACAAGGGATAACCTTCATTTGTCTGTACTGTACCTAAGAACTTTCTGGAATGCTCCATATCCTAAAACAAGAAGAAATCCCTCAAACACTTGAAGATAACACATGCAATGGTAATTGAATATTATACAAAAGTATAGGTAGTCCCAAAATGAAATGCCAAATTAATGTTCTGCAGCCTTGTTAAAAGGTTTTCATCCTTGTTCACAAAGGACCACCTTGTCTGAACCAAGGCTAATTCTTCATTATCCTACAACGAAAAAAACTATGGTTTTACTACAAAATAGAAGAACTACAATTATAGGACCCATACATAAAAATACATGCCCAATGACACAAGGTGGCTTATAAAATGCTAATTTTATAAAAGGAATGTAATTATTATAGTAGTAATCGGTTGTAACAAAAAAGGAAGCATGAAGTGCTTAATACCTTGAAATGAGAAATGTCTTTTTAAGAAAATCGAAGTGAGTGAAAATCAAGACAACAAATTCAGTAGTTTTAAATATAGCCGCAATTCATTGCTGATTTGAGATTCCCAACTTTATATCCTTCTCTAATTACCCGATGCCGATACAAAATGTTAGCACCCTCTCACGCCATTTATGTACCTCGTCTTTGATCAACAATCGTGTAGTTGGATCATCAAGAATCATCCAACACTTGAATAAGCAATTTTGATTTTGGCAAATCCAAATTGCATATCTACCGCAGACTATAGATTGGTCGATATACCGATACACGTAAAACTCTAAAATCAAAACCAAACACATTCTACAAAAACCAAACAAAACTATGAAAATCATCAAATAAATCTCAAATATTTGAAAGTACAAGAGCTTGAACTCCTTGTGCTAAAATCAAGCACACAGAATAACTCCTCAAACATTGTCATTTTCAGATTTTACTCTTGGCCCTACATGAGAGTCACTCTTTTATAAGCTACTGGTATACATGAAGTTTAAAAATGCTACCTTACAAAATAATATATTAAGGACAAGTAATGTGGTAGGAAAAAACTTTTGATTGAGAACAACTTCACTACAAGTTGATTTTTGTATATTTAATATCTTGAGGGGGTGTGTTGGAAATTGATAAAACAACATTGATTTCCCTAATTTGTGTACAAACCCCAAAAAGGACGTTAGCATACCAAATTGGCGTGTTCTGCAGACTTGCCTTCAATTATCTGCAACCAAAAAAGACATTATATGATTTGACTTGATTAAACCAAAAACTCAGATATTCTAAGCTCCTTCGATTCTACAGCAGCAAGATACAAGAACAAAAGCTATGTTAACCATGAACCATTGTCTGAAAGAAATCAATACAATACCTGAAGAACCTTACACATGCATGCCTTGGGTCCACCAGAGAACGACACAAAGACCACATGGCATGGCCTTACTTTTAGCTCCTTCGTATACAAAATGACATAGCCATTTATTAGGTTAAACTGATTGAAATTTCAACAGAATCTGAAATTAAATGTCCACCAATCCCAAATTATCCAAAATAGAAAACAAGGGATATAAATATTCTAAAGAATCAGTGTGATACAATCCCAAAGCTGCTTCATGAGGAAGCCAAACAATATGAACTCTAAGAGACGTTGATATGCTACCAGACTTTCTTTATTTCTTTTTTAGACATTCATTTAGAGTAGCATAAATTTAACAATGGAAAAGAGCCATCCAAATGCAGTATGTCAAATGTTTAGGACTAACCTCAGTAAGCTCAAAGAGAATTTCTGAAGCCAATGACGTGCCCTTCTCTGGGAAGAACCTGCATATAGTATTAATACAAAAATAATGAAGTCAAAATAAACATAAAATATTCCATAAAACGCATCTTTCACAACCCAAAGACAGAACTAACCTATCCAAACTCTGGATAAGGAAGAGTATTACACAGGCATTGGCAAGAAATTGAAGAGGAGGAGCAAGATAATCCACCCTAATCAAAACTCAGCTCGAATAAAGCGAATCAAACGCATCTTTCACAACTAATGGACTTGTTAATGTATATAAATACTGTAATTGAAGATCTGGAGTACCAAAGTGCCAACCTTTATAATAAGCAGCTATCTCAAACCCTAATAACATTAGAGACAACCAAAGAAAGACCTTTATACAAGAATAAAACCTCCTTTTAACCGCCGAATTCTCCGAATCATCGGTGTCGGTTCGCCCGGAAGCGACGCGGCGACGGACGGTGGAGGAGATGCTGAGGAATGCGGCGGCAATGGAGGTCAAGCAGCCGGAAGATTTGTGGGCTTTGAGGAGGAGAACCCAAGTGAGCTGCTTGGCGTTTTTATTGCGGCGGGATTTGGATTTTGGACGGCCAGAGATGGAAACGTCGCCGTCGTCCGGGAGGATAAAATCGTCGTCATCCGGGCCCTCGAGCTCCACCATGGACCAGTTGTTTGGGTTCTCCATTTTCACAACCATCGGCTTTCCTCTGTGGGTTTCTTTCGCCCATCAATCGAACGACGGCGCCATTGCTTCAAATTTTAGACACCCAGATATGAAATTAAGATCAGAGAAATGAGAGAAATGACAAATGAATAATTTGGGGGAAAAATTGGAGCGAAGATACTGAAATAATTTGGGGGGAAAGTGGGAGGCTTTTTTCTTAAAAAAATCTCTATACCTACGGTTCCGTGTCGACCGTCGTTATAGAGTATGTATAGCGACGATTCTATGTCGACCGTCGCTATAAATACCCTATAGCGACGATTCCGTACCGACCGTCGCTATAGCTCGTCGCTATATGTTGAATTTCTAGTAGTGAAAGGACGCGAAGACCCGACCCCGACCTTCATGATCACAACCGGTTCCCGGCCTATTGGGCTCGGGTATCTGAACCCGAACGTCCTCGAACTCCTATATGCCTTCGGCCATATCGGCCCAACCTCATCGATTCCAGCCCAGGCCTACAGCCAACATGGTGGTCGGTAAAACACTCCCGAACATTGCCCCCCCAATCCCTTGTTATAAGATATTTATGACACGAGACTTGAAAGGACACGAATGTAAATAGTCACGTCCGGTAATGATGAACCGTCTTGGGAACCCAAACGGTTTCTCTTTAATTCAAGAGCCGGTACACGTCTTTCCAAGGCTGGGCTCCACCTGCCATAAATAGCCGCCTTGGGAAATCGTGCCAAACGTGCTATATAAGTCTCTTAACACCCATCACTGTCACTTTTTCGAGCCTTTATCCATTTCAAATTCTCACCAAATTTTTCCGGCAAGGGCGATTTCCGACAAGTATTCCATTTCCACAGATCCTTTGATTTTCATCATCCTGTTAGTTTTCTAGCTTCATCCTTGTCCGTTTTCTTCCAAAAAAACTCTCAGATGTGCCTCATTCCCTTCCAAAACACCTCCAATGGCTGATTCTAGCACTCCAACCTCGGCCGGTGAATCAAATCTTCCCTCCGTCACCATGCGTGACGACACGGTTCTGTCGACTTACCTATGGCTCCCACCGATAACCCTTCTTCCTCGACACTCCCTACCCCTATCAATGCCGAGGACAAAATCCGCAACGTCTACCACTCCGAAACAGAGTTTGCCCATGTCAATACCCCATCTTCCATTACACCTGCTCAAATCTCCGATATCCGAACCCTCTTCAACATCCCCTAAGAATACAAGCTTCGGGCTCCAAATCCCGATGAGAAAATGTTTTGAGGCAGAAAGGCGAATGGGTGGTCGCTTCCCTATATCTTCCGAAATATGGGGTTCGGTTTCCACTTCACGAGATCATCTCTTCCTTCCTTTGTTTAAGTGGGCATCGGGTTACATACGTGCCCAACTGACTCGTACATCCACCTTGTTGCCTTCATTGCTTTATGCCAGGAGCTCGGGATCACGCTTGACCTCGACTTCTTCTTCGCCTTTTCGCATCATCACCGCTTGAAAGAGCGGGGCTTGAAGCAATTAAATAAAAGACCCACCCGAACCGCTCCTGTTAAGACCCCTTCAAGTAACAAGGGTTGGCATGACAAGTGGTTCTTTGCCAGAGGAACCGACCTCCAGCTCCTCCCTCGATGGGCCTAACCTGCAGATCCCATAGCCAAGGTGTCCAAGTTCCCGAAGGATCGGGCTAGTGCATTCAAGGTTTTCTATAAGAAGTGGAATAAGACCGAATGGTCACTGCCGGTTTTGTCCAGTGAAACTTGGTTGTATACGCACAGATGTAAGTATCTTTCTCCTAACCCCTTTATATTTCCTCTGACTGCCGAACCCTTAGACGTGTTCCCTGACCTTTTCCACTCATTGTTGTTTGTGCAGTGACAATCTTCAAGCCCGATGGTGCTGCTGAATCGTTGACTCCTTTTCCTGTTGCGGTCGAGCCCATCCGTATGCCCATCACCGATGAGACTCCCGAGGAGGATGCCATTCTTCTGGCAGAACTCTCCGTCGGATCCTCTTCAGGTCCTACTATCCCAGTTTCCGGGGCTGAGGCTCCTGTCAAGTCGGTACTAAAGATGAATAAGGCTGATAAGATGGCTCTGCTAAAGAAGGCCAAGAAGCCATCTACCAAGGTCTTATCCAAGATCGTCACGTCAGCTCAGCCGAAGTCGACACCCCCACCCCCTGCAATAATTACAGTGGTCGAGGATTCAGAAGACACAGAGGATCGACCCCTCGAACCTCCCCTTAAGAAGCCTCGTCTATCCGAAGGCCCTGCCCCTGTTGATGTGGTCGCGGTCCCGATCCCTGAATCCACTCCTACCTCCAAGGCCAGTTCTTCCCAAGGGTTGCCAACTACCTGTTGGCCGAAGAGTCTTGCGAACATATTCCCCTTCAACCTGTTCGACCACTTCAAGCTTCCTGGCGACGACGAGCGGTTTAAGAGTTATTCGTCGGAAGAGTATCTGGTTACCTACATCAGAGCTCAAACTCAGGTATTCCCGATCACCTTTAAAGATTTTTCCTTTGTCGCTATGCTGTGTTTTGCATATCTGATGTTTCTTTTGTGTTTAGGCCAACGCCATCCTTGCTCGGGCTATCCCTTCTCTTGCCCGATCTACTAAGAAAGAAAATCAACTGAAACACGATGTGTTGCTTCTCGAAGTTGAGTTGCGAGGTCGTGATTCAGAACTGAAGAGGGAGAGGGACCTGCACGCCGATACCCGAAACAAGGTGACGAAGGCTGATCGTCGGATTGCCGAACTCGAAGAGCAATATTCTTTACTTCAATAAGAGTTCATCGGTCTCGACGATCATGCCAAGAAGCTTGTGCAGGACAAGGAGCGTCTGCCCAAGGAGAACAAGGTCTTGGTGGGGAATCCTCACACTATCGAAGACCAATTCAGTACAATGCACGACAACATGAGAACGTTGATCCGGTCGAACAATGCATTGTTAGAGGAACAGGTCATCATCAAGTAAGCGGCCATCAAGGAATATGAGGAGTCGCTTTGCCTTGGCCAAATAAGATTATGGCCCGGTTCTTTGAGGGGTGAAGCTTATCGAGAGTAGGCTCAGAAGAACCTGGTCGAGGCTGGATTGGATGTCTCAATCCTTGACTCTTCCGATGAGGAATCCGAGGCAGACGCTGGTGATGAATTGCCTTAGTATAGGTTTTCCGTACTTGTAATTTTTTCCTTTTTTAGTTTTGTAATTACTTTCGATCCGGTTAAGTGATGGTATATGTATCCAAGCACATCGATCGGGGAATTAAAATGCAATTTGATATGAATGAAATAGTATAAGTTTTATTAGTTGTTATCACGATTAGTTAAAGCTTGTGACTTTTTTCGACAGTTAAGTCATTTACATTATGCTGGTCAATTTACGTTCAAGCATATGAGGATCGAGTTATAACTTTATCGATCAGTTATACTTGTGGCGTTTACCGATCAGTTAAGTTATTTCGGACTGTCTGATCGTTTTATGCTCGAAGTTTATTTGATCGAATGTGTAACTTTGTCAGTCAGTTATACTTGTGACCTTTGCTGATCAGTTAGGTCCTTCCGGACTGTCTGATAAGTTTACGTCCGAAGCATGTCTGATTGGTAAAGCAGTGCGAATTTAAATGAAGTGTAAGTATTTCTCGAAGAGAAGTTTTTATTTCATTGATAAATTGCATAGATTACATAAATAAAGGGAAGAATAGACATGCATTTACTGGTAATATTTTCTAAGTCTTCCAGAATGCCATGTATTCTTTACCTCAAATCCATCCGTAGCTCGAAGCCGGTAAGTCCCTAGCTTCGGCACCTCCACTACCTCATAAGGCCCCTCCTAGTTAGGCATTAACTTGCCTGTGTTCTGGGGGGTTGATGCCTCTGACTCCCGAAGCACCAAATCTCCTACCTCAAACCTCCTCAGCTTCACCTTCTGGTTGTAGTGTCGGGTTGTTCTCTGCTGATAAATAGTCAACCTCAACATAGCAGAGTCCCGAGCTTCATCCAGCAGATCCAAATTTGTTTTCAGGCCTTCATCATTGTATAGTTCCTTGTATTGACTGACTCGAAGAGTGGGGGATCCGATCTCGACTGGTATGAGTGCATCAGTTCCGTATGCCAGTCGAAAAGGAGAGTCTCCAGTTGTTGTCCTCAGGGTTGTCCGATATGCCCACAAGACACTGAGTAGTTCTTCGGGCCACCGACCCTTTAACTCATCCAACCTTCTTTTTATTCTGTTGAGTAGGGTTCGGTTGGTCACTTCTACTTGGTCGTTCGATTGAGGGTGAGCAACTGAAGTCTTGCGATGTTGAATTCCCAACTCTTTCAGAAAACTTTCGAACTTTGACCCCACAAACTGTCTGCCGTTATCATAGACCACTGCCCTAGGAATGCCAAAACGGTAAACAACTCCTTCCTTTAGAAATTTCAAGCATTCTTGTTCGGTGATCTTTTGTACTGGTTTGGCTTCGACCCATTTTGTCATGTAGTCAATAGCCACGATTACGAAGCTGACTTGCCCCTTGGCCTTTGGCAAAGGCCCTAAGATGTCGATTCCCCATACAACGAAGGGAATCGGGGATAAGACCGAGTAAAGCTCTTCGGGGGGTTGATGTGGGATATTGCTGTTCAGCTGACACTTGGGACACCTTCTTACGAATTCCTTGGCCTCTGTGTAGATAGTCGGCCAGTAATACCCCTGCCTTAAAATCTTGTGTGCTAGTGACTTGGCCCCCATGTGATCTCCACAAATCCCTTCGTGTACCTCTCGAAGTGTATAGTTTGCTTCTGACGGTGTTAAGCACTTGAGTAGTGGAGAACTGAAAGCCCTTCGATACAGATCTCCATCAATAAGTACAAAGTTTGAGCTTCGGTGATTGATCTTCCTTGCTAGAATGCGATCCGAAGGCAACACCCCGTCGGCCAGGTAGAAGATGTATGGCGTAAGCCAACAATCCAGCCGATCAATATATAGTACCTCCTCTTTCGGAACACTTGGCTGCTCCAATACTTCCAGATATATCGATCCACTGAAGGAGCTTGCTTCTGTCGTTGCCAGTCGAGCCAAGGCATCTCGCCATGTTGTGTTCGATCAATCCACTCCTCGACGGTTGGTCAGGCGAAGTAGAGCCAATTTACTCTTTGTTTCTGCTAAATACCTCGTCATTCTTGCCCACTGAACCTCATACTCCCCCGATATCTGTTTGATGACCAACTGTGAATCACTATAGATGACTAGATTTTGTACTTCTAGGCTTCAGGCCAACTTCAGCCCGGCTAGAATGGCCTCATACTCTGCTTCGTTGTTGGTCTCTTTGAACTGGAACCGAATCGCTTGTTGGACTTTAAACCCTTCGGGACTCGTCAGTATGACCTCGGCACCACTGACGTCCGAGGTGGATGAGCCATCAACATATAGTGTCCATGAAGTCCTCACGTGTTGTGTTTTGGTCACCGACCCCACATCCGGTTCTGAGAACGAACATTCCACGACGAAGTCGGCCGAGGCTATCCTTTGATTGATTGTAAAGGTAGGTACTCAATGCAAACCGTATGTTAATTCCATTGCCCGTGCTGCCAGTCTTCCCGATACCTCTGGTCAGTGTAGGATTTTCTTCAACGGTTGATCCGTGTATACCACCACCACCCGACCCTGGAAATAATGCCGAAGTTTCCTGCTTGCAATGATCAGAGCATAAGCAAATTTTTCCAGTTTCGGGTGCCGAATTTCTGCATCTCGGAGCACATGGCTGATGTAGTATACTGGGAACTGTTTTCCCCCTTTGTCCCGAACTAATGCCGCCTTATTGCCATTGAACTCGCTGCCAGATACAGGTATAAAGGTTCTGAAGGGATCGGTTTCATCAGCAGTGGTGCCGAGGCTAAATAGTGTTTGATCCCTTGGAACGCGTCTTCGCACTCCGAAGTTCATTGGAAGCTTTTCTCGTTCTTGGGCCCTTTCAAGGTGTCAAAAAATGGTAGGCATCTCTCTGCCGATTTGGAGACAAACCTTCGTAGGGCCGCGATCCGACCTGTCAGTCTTTGTACATCTTTATAGGACTTTGGAGATTTCATATCCAGGACCGCCTGAATCTTCTCTGGGTTCGCTTCGATTCCCCTTTTGCTGACCAAATACCCCAGGAATTTTTTCGATCCCAATCCGAACGTGCACTTGGTCGGGTTCAACCTCGACTTTGCGTCGGTGGTATCTCAAGTAGTTCTCTAGATCTTCAAGATGGTCACGGACTGACATGTTTTTAACGATCATGTCTTCTACGTAGACCTCCATACTTTTCCCTAGTTGCTTTGTGAACACAAAGTTCATCATTCGCTGGTAAGTTGCCCCGGCGTTCAGTAGCCCGAAGGTCATTTTCCGATATGCATATATTGCCCGGTGCATGATGAAACTTGTCTTCGGGATATCTTCCTTGCTCATTGAAATCTGATGGTACCCTGAGAATGCGTCCATGAAGCTCAGCATACCGTATCCCGAAGTGGCGTCTATCAACTGATCTATATTGGGCAAAGGATAGAAATCCTTTGGACACGCCCTGTTCAGATCCGTGTAGTCGATGCATAGTCTCCACTTTCCTTTCTGCTTCTGGACCAAGACTACATTGGCTAACCACTCTGGGTAATCGATTTCAAAGATAAATTCGGCTTCCAGAAGTTTGGCAATCTCCTCATCAATGATTTTCTGTCTTTCTAGGGCGAAAACTCTTCGCTTTTGTATGACTGGTTTTTTGCTTGGGTCCACATGTAATGTGTAGGACCTTGGAATCGCTCACCTGGCATATCACTCGGCTCCCGTGCGAAGATGTCGGCGTAGACTTGGAGCAATTCTATCAATCATCGCCCCGAGCAGTTCGCTAACCTTGGGCCGATCTTGACCACCATTTTCTTGAATTCACGACACCGATTCTATATCCTTGGTTTCTTCGGCCGACAGAGCAAGCGGTTCTGTGTGTTACTTTCAGTGAATGGCTCTATTTCGATGGCCATTGTCTGTTTCTGTTTACTGACCCCGACCCCTGAGGAAATCAAGCTGTTCCAGTAGCACCTTTGGGCAATATCTAAATCTTATTTTACCTCCCCGATCCCGTTCGGTGTTGGAAACTTGATTTTAAAGTGGGGTATGGAAGTCACTGCTTGCAAGGCTGCTAAGGTCGGTCTTCCAATGATTGCGTTGTAGGCCGAGTCCACCTGAACAACGAAAAATCTGACCATTATCTCGACCTGAGTGCACTACTAGAAAATCGACCTATAGCTATGGTCGGCGACCGTCGCTATAGGCCTAAAGACCGTCGCTATAGGCTTTAGCGACGGTCGCCGATCGTCACCATAGAAGCCGTCGGTAAACTCTATAGCGACGATCTTTAGGACTATAGCGACCTATTCGTGACGTCCGCGCTATAAACGTTTAGATTTAAAAAAATAAATAATTAATAATGCACATTTATTCAACAAACACAAGTACACTATAAAATAAAACATAAAAAATATTATATACATCATTTAAAATCTTTCACATTACAACTCAAGACTTAACAATTGCTTAATACAAGTGCTGCCAGATTTTATGATAGTAATAATGGCGTAAGAGTTTTCAATCTTCCTAAAATAAACTTATAGGCTAGCCTTCCCTTACTCCAGCGGCGAGCTCTGCAATAAACAAACAAGTTTCTATTTAGTTAAGAAAGAATTTCACAAGTTCATGTAAAAACACAAAGATGATATTTTTGGATACAAAGTTTTTAAACAAGAAAATTGAAGGCTATAATAGTTAATTTTATGGTAAAAAATGTGATCGGTTCAGAACTTACGGAGGAGCCCCTTATGCGCTCTTTCAGACAAGTAAGAGCAAGGCTTGAAGAATTCTCCATACTGATTTGTATTCAGTAAGTCAAGCCATATGCGAGTCTCTAAATTATCCACATTTTCATCATAAATCATTTATTATCTTATTAGTCATTAACAAACATACTTTATTATCTGTATGCTTAAATATTGGGAATGTTGCGAAATACCTTGAGCTGCAGGTCATATACATGGCTCTCCCCGTTGTTTTGTGTAGAATCCCCAGAATCTATTGTCTTTTCCTTTAAGGTTTGCTTCATAGCACTTCTCTGTTACAACAAAATTGAATAACGTAAGCTATCAACTAACAGTCATTGGCAAATAAAGAAAATCTTAGATATCAACAATGAAATAGATTAAATAAAGGTATAATTCAGAACTTGCAGCATGCAAAACTTGCAGCGTAGCACACTTGTAGAAAAACTTCATCTCAAACCCATCAAAACCCCCCAGGATGGAGCCGGATGAGTGAAGTGCTTAGGAGGGCAAGGTACTGATTGGAAGGTGTTATTTTTTACAACATTTTAAGATACCTTTGTTAACTCACACTAGGCAACATAAATAGCGATGTCCGTCTCATCAGATTTGCTACATGTGGACCTCATTTCAAAGACATTCACTAAGACAGAGACAACAAAATATGCTTTTAAAATACCGAAGAATACAATGAACACATGCACTCTGCTATAATAGAAACCATATTGAAGAGATGGGGACTGAATCCTCATGATGTCTTGAGCTTTCTTCACTAAAATGTTATTTCCAAAAAGAAGAAGCATAATTACGCTTTATCTTACAAAAGCTACCATATAAAAAGAGAAGCTATATAAAGTATGTTTGTTTAATAATAAAAAAAGATAAAACATACATCATAAAGTATGTTTTTATCTAAATTATACATTTTATTAATAGAAAGCAGTTAAGGCTAAAAAGAGAAGCTATATAATGTTGTTCACTCTGATGTTTAGGCATTGAGCCAGAAAATGATGACAATGATGTCATAGGTGCTTATATGCTTGAAGAGTTGATGTATAACTAAATGACTGAAGTACGTGGGAAGAAGATGCATAACTCAATCAAGCCTTGAATCCCCACTACTGAGGTTTGGACTTTGGCATGCAATAACCCACCTTTACGTATTTAAATCACATCAAAATGGGTGCTTGACTATATGAACTAGTATTTAAATAGAGAAGCAACACAAATGGAATGTTAATCAAATAAACCCGAGCTATTTGGAACTAACCTTTTGACTAAGCTTTAGAAATGCACATAGTTGATCTTTCAGCTTAGGCATCTTTCCTCCATAGTCCACCATTATAACTGGCCTCATCCTCGAGCACAAAGCCAGTACATCTACAAAAAGAACATTTACATCAGACATTAAAATATATTCATACTGTGTATGGATAAGATAAAAGAGAGAAAATAAACAAAATGAAACCCACAAGTGAAATTGATTACTGAGCTCGGAAAGAGGCACAATTTAGCAATCAAACTTACAATAATCCATAAAGGCCAAAAGAAGAGAATGCAATCAAACTTACAATAATCCATAAAGGCCAAAAATTGAACAGGTTCATAGCTATTAGCCCAAGCCCTCTGCTCCCACCCACCACTAAACCTCAACTTTCTTTTCCATTGTGTTGCACACACTATTTCAGGTCAAAACATTAGTCAAATCTAGGTTAAGAATTCGAGACACACATAACCCAAATTGAACTTTTCTATGTCAATATGATGTGAGCAATAACACTAATTGGGGAAAAAAATTAAAGCTTTGACTTACATAATTAAGCATTTCTGAGTCTTTGTAACCACTAAAATAAAATATAATCCTCACTCCATAAATGACAAATATGAACCACTCACCAGTATATCCAGCTTTCCAAATCTCTGTGCAAACCAAGAAGCAAATAATTTGATTGAATCCGGATCCGATACATCCAAGCAAAAAAACTGTACATGTAGCCCTAATCCTTTTAGTCTCGCAACTGCCTTTACTCCCCTTTCATTACCCCTAGTCGTTAAGATCACCGTTAGCCCCGACTCCGCTAGCCGCCTCACCATCGCATATCCTATACCCTTGTTCGCTCCGGTCACGATTGCCACCGTCTCCTTGGACCACCATCTGCACCAAACACAATTGTTATATCTGATTTTAAATTGCAGAAAGCTTATATATATATGGAGAAAAAGAGAGAATAGTACCTCGGATCGTAGTCGAGAGAGAAAGAATGAAGATCTTTGAAATGATTTGGGGAAAGTGGGAGGTTATCTTAAAAACCTCTATACCGAAGGTTCCTCGTCGACCGTCGCTATAGATATCATATAGCGACGGTTTCGTGTCGACCGTCGCTATAGCTCGTCGCTATATGTCGAATTTCTAGTAGTGGTGGGTGCTGTGCCGAACTTAACAGGTAGTTTGATGGTGCCTGACACATACACAGGATCTCCACTGAAAATGTACAAGGTTCCTTCACCTCCCAAATCAATCTTCTTCCCTTACAGATCCATCCTCTGGTAGGCGTGAGTGTACAGGATATCGACCGAGGATCCGTTGTTTATCATCATCCGCTTCATGTCCACGGTCCTGACCTGTGCTGTTATCACTAAAGCCCCGTCGTGCAGTTCGATGAGGTTTGTGGGGTAGTCCTCATTCGAAAAAGAGATAGACGTTCCTGGATACGCCCGATCCTTTCTAGTAGTTGACCCCGTAACCGATAGCACTGCCTCGAGGTGTCCACTTCTCTTCCTTCCCATCATCCGTCCGACAGAACCTCCCGAGATAACATCAATCACGCCTCGGGCTGGGGGGTTCTGTGGAGGCTGGGTGTCCTGATCTTGATCTCTGTTTTCTTCTCTAGGCGCCGATGCATTACCCAGACCAGCTACATACTGTATCAACTATTCGTTTTGAACATTCTTTTCTATCATGTCCATCAGGTGGTTGCATGCCTCTGTCGCGTGCCCGGTGCTCTGGTGATAATCACAATATTTGTCCCGACCCCTCCTTCCGGGCTTGGTTCATCTCGAGCATGGTTCGTAAAAGGGTTTGTTCTTCATCTCCTCCAAAATCTTCGCCCGATCCGTGGTGGGGGGGGGGGGGTGTAGACTTTGCTAACACTTCGATTAGGCAATAGAGGTCTACTGCTTCCTGATCCTCCTCCGTTATAACTTTTCCTGGCCAGATTGTCCGATCTCCACTAATTGTTGTCCGACCGTTGATAACTCTGTTTGTCCCGATCCTTGGACTTCTCGTAGGACTGGGAGTGCAGTTTGAAATTTCCCATCGCTTCTTCTATTGCTATGAACCCTTCGGCCTGATGAAAGGCTTCGGTTAGATCTGCAGGAGGGCTGATTACCAAATCTTTGACCAGTTTCTTAGACCTCCCGATATCCAACCCTGTCGTGAAAAATCCCAAGGCTTGCGGGGAATTCAACTCTGCTACCGACCCCATAGCCTCTCGAAATCTCTTCACGTACTGACCTAATGTTTCATCCGACTTCTGTCGGACCTGCATGAGGGACGCTATGATCTTTCCTCGTCTCCTGTTGATTTTGAACCGAGCATGGAACTTATCTCGGAGATCGTTCCACGACCCAATCGATCCTGCTGCCAAAGTCCCTATCCATTCCCGGGTGCTCTTTTTTAGTGTTGTGGCAAACATATGACATTTGGCCGCATCTGAGTGTCTTTAGTAAGACATCAGACGGTCATACCCATTCGAGTGATCATATGGATCCCCTAACCCGTCGTACGTGTCTATAGGGGGCATCGTTTTCTTCGGATCGGCTGTGACTTGATTGATCTCTGGTGAGAAGGGCGATCCCGGACATCCTGAAGAAGTCCCCGTCGGACTTTTAGCTACTAGTAGTTTCTCCAGTTCCGCGACTCTTCGGGCGAGGGGATCGGCCTCCCCTTTATGAGGGGACGAATGATGTCTGTCCCTCTCGTATTCGGGGGACGCGATTCTCCTCTTTTGATCCGACCTTCCCGGGTGTCCGGATCTTCTGTCATCTGATCGGCTCCTCCTTTGACTCCATCCTTGTCGAGAACGACTCCGTGGTCGGCTCCTTACTTTTCTAGCCTCATCCCGTCGAGGTGATCGAGATCGGCTAGGGCGTCTGCGCCTCTTCGACCAGGCCTCCTGCTCTCCGGTCATTTTAGCCATCTGGGCTTCGAGTTCTTCCTGTTGCAGCTGTATTGCCAACATGGCATCCTTGTTCTGCTCCATCTTCTTTTTCAAGATGACCTCCCGTTGGTCTCGGCTGCCGTCTCCTCTTTCTTGTCTTGCGAGGGCCCGAGAGTGATTCTTATCGGCCTGACTCGCTTGAAGGGGTGTGTGTTGGCTGTCATGGAAGAGCTTACGTCGGAGGGAAGGGGCTGGTATCTCTTCAACCTCTGGAATTTTAGACCCCAGTCGATCCTTCACCGACCCCCTCACCTGTGTGGTCTGGTGTGAATGCTGGGTCTTTGCCTTTTCCTGGGTAGAGGAATTGTTTTCTTTACTCGCTATCTTCCTCTGCCGGAAAAACTGGTTGTGATTGCTAAAAAAGCACTAAAGCAATGTTCGGGAGTGTTTTACCACCATGTTGGCTATAGGCTTGGGCTGGAATCGATGAGGTTGGGCCGATATGGCTGAAGGCATATAGGAGTTCGAGGACGTTTGGGTTCGGATACCTAAGCCCAATAGGCCGGGATTCGATTGTGATCATGGAGGTCGGAGTCGGGTCTTCGTGTCCTTTGGACTGAGGCTCAGACCGGTGTTTATGATGCTTGATGGGTTGGGCCTGTGCAGTCGGACATCCCACATGCAGAGTTGGGAGTGATAAGGGGATTACGTGGTTAGGGGTCCTAACCCTAAACATACGTTGATAAGGCAACTCCAAAGGTAGTATTGAAAATGGATTCTACTTTCACCTTTTAAGGAGATTGTGTTGGACCCAAATATGGCAACTACCATATTTAGGAGTTCTATTCCGACTCGGAGAAGGATTCTAAGGTGGTGAGAGTACTATAAATACAAGGCCAAGGTTACAATTAACTGGTAATACATCTTTAAGCACTAAACACTTAAGCCTCCATTGTTAAACCTTGTGAACGGCCTGTACTTATTCTCACACCGGATCTATCCCCCGACGGCACGGCCGTCAAGCATCTGTGTGATCCGTTATTGTGCAGGTTTCAGCGCATGGATTCTGTGATTGGACGCGCAGACGAAACTTGGCATTAACAAAAAGATTAGGTGGAGTAATAAGTGCAATTTAGGAAAAATAGTAATCAATTCTCCTAGATAACCACAAACGACAAATAATTAGAAATATAAAAAAAGGTCTAAAACGACCTACATATAGGAATGGAGGGAGTAGTATATATGTTTGGTAAAAAGCTGGTAACATGTCTAATTGGAAAAAGCAATATATGATGATTTCATTCATGTATAATCAATATCTATCTAACAAAATATAACTCAATTTAAATTTTCCGCTCACCATAATAAATTATCTTGGTCGTCTAAAGTTTGGGATAAATTCCACTGTCAATGTAGTGCCGGAGGCACGGGACACGACTAATATCATATATTTAGCTTGATATCTTTAAACGGTCAAAAATCTACAACGGCTAAAAATTAAAGTCTGATTTCTTTTACGGGCTCTACTAGTTGATCTATAAAAGTGATGCGACTGTTCTAAATAAAATACACAGAATACACAATCAATATTATTCACTCTTAGCTATCTAAATATATTTTGAAACCTCATACTATTGGACTCGATAGAATTTTTAGATTGTATTCGTGAACTCAAATTGGTAACATCTTTTCTATTATTGTTGTAGACACTCAAAATTTCGCATTCCTGTTACTAACCATGCAGGAGGGTAGAATCGTCTTTTATCTTCCAGAGATAACCTTGGAATTCAAAATCATCAAACTAGACACCGACGACAACACCAAAAAATCATCAAACCAGACCCCTAGTGTCGCCGAAGAATCATCAAACCAGACCACCAGCAACAGCACCGAGAAATCATCAAATCAGACCCCTGGCGACAGCACTAGGAAATCATCAAACCAGACCCCCAACAACAACACCGGGAAATCATCAAACCAGAACCCCATCAATAGGATCGAGAAATTATCAAATCCAACCCCAGAGACAGCCCTGAGATATCAAATCAACCTTCGGAGACAACCTTGAAGCATCAAATCAATCCCCAGAGACAACCCTGAGGAAAAAAATAGGATCAATTATGAACAAACCTCGGAGACAGCCCCGAAGGACAGCCAAAAGCCCGTCAACCTTGGCGACAACCCTTGGAAGGGCAAAATAGTCATTTTGATAAGTCAATTTCAACAAATATAAAATAGCTGCAAATAGGGTCACAAAGAGCCATTGCATCATTTCTGAGCACAAACTATGCAAAACAGCTCAACGGACTGCCTACGAAGACTCGAAGATGCTATTATGGTCATGGACCAATCTTCCCGGATTCGAAAAAGGGCAAGCCTATGTCATTGCATAACTCTTGGAGAAAGCTTTCTGGAATGGTATGACACATCTCCATCGGATTCCCTGATTGCAAGTTATAAGTGTTTCAGCAGACTGCACGTCGATCGAAATTGCACGTATTTCAAGGTAGTGGGATCCATTGGGCCCTTCCGTAGTGGACTAGATAATGAAGACCTGAGATCACAATTTCATCTATTGACTCAGTCAAATACACATATTTCATGTTAAGCCAAACTAATTATACTGGATTATTAGTCAAGAACACGAAAGTAAAGTATAGTAATCTCTCAATGTACCATACACATATCACATGTAATCCACAGTTGATAGAATACGCATGAACACCCAAATTACCTAAACCACTATATGTCTATGTGATTTACAAATAATTAGGGTTTAAGCCCAAGTTCTCAATTGACTACGAATGGTGCTTCGGTATATGTCTATCCTAAGCACGAATCATACATCCCAATTCATTATAGAACATACAATCACACGCTAATAAGATCAGATCTAACCCATACTTCTTCTCTCAAGTCCATATGGATCATCACAGTAATTGATTGTCAATCAACTAAGCAAATAGCATGAATCTAATTAGACAAGCCCATAACAATCAATAAGGCTAATAATGAAATATATCAGAAATAACTAATCCATAGAATCCATTGCAATATCATAATAGAGTTTAAATCATATCTGAATCAAATCTATCATCCACATATTGCATAAAACATCATAGGATTACAAATAAGAATCAAAGAGAGGATAAGAGTAAAGAATTGAAATGCAAATCTGTTATCATGCTCCAAGATGGAATCTCTGATGTTTTCCAATTGCTTCAAATCTTCATATCTAATCAAATCTAAAAATCAATTATTCTAATATACTCTATTCTATTATTGAAATAGAAGAGAGAAAGTAACGATACCTCATTGATCCCCCAAGGGGTGGTGTAACGACTGAGAAATTCAGATCCTTTGTAAAATACTTGAAAGAATTAAATAATGAATAAAATAATATTATTTGTTATTATTATGTGTTAGTAAGATGAATGTCGTTCTATAATCTAGAAACGTCGGAACATCGTAGTATTTGAACCCCGTGATAGAATTAAAGTGTTTGAATTTCCTAGATGAAAATAAAAGCTTTCTGAGAAATTTTACGAAAAACACTATTCATCGTTTAACACTCGAGAATTAATTTTGATCTTCCAAGAAAAACGTAACATTATAATATCAAGGCGAGATGGATTATGTAATAATAATCTAGGTATGGAAAACGCAATATTTTGCATGCGGACTTAAATTGAGAGCGTTGGGAAATTAATGTCTAAGGAATGAACTTGTGTAATCTTGTAGGATGTGCAAGTTCATTAAGCATTAAGGGACAAGCCCAAGTTGTAGCAATGTTTAGCCCAAATGTGGATTAATGGGAAGCCCAAATCAAATTAAAGCAAGCCTAAAAGATAAGCTAATCAAACTAAACCTAAGCCCAAATGGTGATCCAATGGGTAAAGTAGGATCCATGGGGCAACCCATGGGTGAACTTGGAGAGTAAGACCTTTATGTGATGGCCAAACAAATTATGTAGGGAACAAGATTATTTAATGAGCAAGTAGTGAATAGTAAAGAGGTTAATTAAGGAGGTAGGATGCCTAATGACCTTAATACCCTAACCTTAGCCCTCCTATAAATACCAAGCCTTTTAATTCATTTGAGGTTTGTTAGTTTCATCCAACATTAAAAACAGCTTAAGTGTTAGAGAGAATAAGCACTTTGAAGCTTAACTTCCATTGTTAGATTTTCCAAGGAGAAGAAGCACTAGTTCATCAAGGGTAAGACTTTTGTTCTATATTCTTCTATCTCTACCATGATAGTTTGATAGAGAAGTGAGGATCATGTATGTTAAGAACTCATAAAGATGTTTAATCAATGGACTTAAGCCGATTAAGTAAGGAATAAGTAACTTAAACTTAAATAAGTTATTAACTTATGAAGAACATGAATGAACTTGTCCTATGATTACCTTAGAAAGTGATTGATTTATAAGATGCAAGAATGTGGCATAAATGACTTAATCAATAAATAAGTCAAAAGAAATGAAATCTTGTATTATAGAAATTGTTAAGTTATGGTTATATGAAGAATAAGTCATAACCTAATTTGAGTATAAGTTATTGTAACATGTAAGTTGAGATGTCTAGATAATGAAATGAATCATTTTGGAATGTTGAACAAGTTACTAGTAATGAAGTTGTGCCGGAATTCACACGATTGGACGATAATCGTCAAATTCGTGAAATTCTCGGAATGGAAGTCATATTTTGTATTTGAACTCGGAAACGTTGGTTTTCGATGGAGATAAGTCGTATTTGGCATTATAGAGTTGCAGACTCGATAATGGCTGGATTCCGACTTATAACAAAGAAACGTGCGTTGAACGTTCACGAACGTTTATCGTTTTCGTTAAAAATGGACTAATAGGTGAAATTTTTGCAAATGAAGTCAAATAGATAAAATTTTTGCATGAACACGTAGATTATGTGATTTGTGAACCGTAGGCTCTTGAATGAGCCAATTCAGATTTTTAACGAAGAAGTTACGAGTTCAGGAATCTCACAATTCAAAAAGTCTATTAAACTTTTTCGTAGCACGAGTCGCATGGGCTTGCGCGACTCAAGCCAAAAAAACGGTCTTGGCAGAGCCAAAGCGGGCATCATCCACTGGAGAGTCACGCCGCAGTGCAACCCGTAACGAAGGGACTCGCGCCACAGCACCGAGTCCGGTTTTTAGGCATTAACATGTGACGCCGCAGCGTGGCACAAAGAGTTATAACCGGCGTCGCAGCGCCAGACTTAAAACCTAGACAATAAAGAATGTTTACATGTTGAGCATGCATAGTAAATGATGAACATCTAACTAATAATCTTAATGTAATATTGTCAAGACATAATTGAGCCTTAGGTATGAGTACTTAGGGTTAAGATAAGTTGATTGCATGTGAAAATAAGAACAACGTAACGGAAAGCTGGAACCAATAATAAAAAATCTAATACGTAATTAGATTAAGAAGAAGGGTAAGATTCTTTAGGAACCATGTATATTTGTCCATGACCTAATGTGCTATGTGATGTTATCATCTACTGTAGAGACCTTAAAGACCTAAAGTGCCCGTGTTATAAACTGTAGCAGACGCTAAAGGCAAGTACTCTAACCCTTATTCCAGTTCGATCTGGACAAGCTTTGTGATTCATGTATTATTCGCATGAGTTAATGTCTGATGAAGTCAAAGCCAACTCTTTCGGCTAGACGTATGCTATATCGGATTTCTTTTAATCATTTAAGTATGTGCAATGACTTACCAAACTAATATTGTTGTGGTTTTCAAAAGGAGACTGAGTATGCAAAATTGTTTTGTCGTCAAACAACAGGCACGTGAGGTTGCCACAACTTAAACGTATACAGGTTTAATGAATGTAGTGTTGATCAACATAGAGTACTATAGGCTAATCACCTAGACGTGCTCGTAAGCTATGCCGGACTTACGGACTTCGTGCTGGGATGTCCTTTTCAAAGTACTTATGAAATGCTCATAGTCTTGGAACAAGAATTGATGTTTTACTGAATATTGTGTTGTAAAACGTTTTGAGGGAAAAGAAGTGCTATTTTGAATTATCGATAGTACTTCGTAACTATTGTTTAGTTATTGAAGATATATGATTACTATGTCTCAAGCATGCTATTTTCCTAGAATTGTTGTACTTGCTGAGCTAGTTAGGCTCATTCTTGCATGAACCATATGATGAATGCTAATTTAAGACCGAATTTGACCGGATCCGACAAGAGGATAAAGGAAGGCTAAAAAGCGAACCGTAGATTACCTATGTAATAGTATAGGTTTTGTAATGATAATATTTAATATTATGACAAGGATAAATGTACGGTTATACAGAACCTGGGAAATGTTAATATTATTTTGAATATATAGAAGACATATTCGTTCTTTTGAGGATTTTCAATTGAATGATTGTGTGAACTGTAGCACCGTGTCGCACCATCTATTGGGTTGGAAGATACCCAGATTTGGGGGCGTCACAGGTTGATATCAAAGCCTTAGGTTATAAAACTTAAGAGGGGATTTAAACCTTAAGTCATAACCTTAAGAAAAGTCAAAGAATAAGAGATGGAAATTAACCTTATAAAAATGCATTATATATGTTATGTTTTTTTATTATTCTACTGACATGTACTACTCAAACTTTTTGTGTTGTTGTAGATGTCAGGAGAAAATAGAGACGTACATGTAGTTAGCGAAGGGTCAGTTAATCAGATAGAAATTATACCGAACCCCATAGCAGCAAATCCCGAAGTGGTAGTGGTTGAGTCTGGAGACTCGAAGAGTCTAGATCTCATGTCCGTGTTTGACGACATGTTAGAAGAAGAGGTGGATGTGGTGTCCTTCAACCCTGTAGCGATAGCAGCAGAGATGGCTCCGGGGGAGTCGATGATGTCACTTTTTATGTCAGTTCTGGATAGAAACATCCACTACTATCAGGAGGTTAAGGAGCTGAAAGCCGAGCTCCAGGCAGTTATAGAAGATAAGACAGACGTGGAGTCCATGTGGGAGCAGGAGCATAATGAGAGGGTTTTGGCTAATGACAAGGTCCATGAGCTGAAATATGAGGTCTTTGAGCTCAGGGGGGAGCTAAAGACCAAGAAACAAAAAATAGGGAGAATGTCCTATATCCATAGGAGTTCTCATGCGGACTTCCATTGTGTAGGTATTTGGTTATCCCGTGAAATCAAGGCGACGATGACATACAATCGGTAGTGAAATTATCATTTGGTCTTGCTAAGGCAGATTTTGAGAATGCCTTAAGGCAGATGTGATCTAGAAGTGGCTAGAGTAGTTTAGATATGTATATATTTTGTATTTAGTAGTGACGTAAAACCCTCTTTTGTATAATCAAGGGTAGTCTTTTGTAAATCCCAATTTTTGGAAAGTAATTGCGGGAAAGTAATGTAATCAGCTTAGGCTGTGTAATGTAACCGATGTAGTATTATACTACAATGAATCAAAATAAGTCTTCTTTTTCAAAAAAAAAAATGTTGAGTAATGAATGTTTAAGTTATTGTTTAAAATTGAATAATAACTAATTAACAGGAAATGAATAATAACGAAATGTGTTATTTATTGTAACATCAAAATGCTGCCAAGACGAGTTCCACGTAATCAAGGTGCTAACACAAATCAACCGGAGGGAGGTCCGGTTAACCCCATGCAAGATTTTATAAATTTGTTAACAGCCGCGTTTAATAGAACTGGGGCTAACATCCCCGTAAATCCTGGTGTAGCACGAGCTACCACTTTTAAGGATTTTAAAAGCGTGGGTTCGCCGGAGTTCAAAGGAACTACGGACCCTATTGAAGCCCAAACGTGTGTGAAGGAAATTGATAAGGCATTTGTGATAACAAATGTCGACGAGGCCCAGAAGGTTGCCTTTGCAACCTACATGATGAAGGGAGAGGCCAACTTTTGGTGGGAGGCCAATCAAGCTAGGGCCGGGATAGAGGTTTTAACGTGGGTGAGGTTCAAAGAGATATTTTTCGAGAACTACTTTCCCACGAGCATGCAAGGAAGGATGGAGATGCGGTTTCTAGAGTTTAAGCAAGGGGACATGATGGTTCCGCAATACGCCGCCAAGTTTAATGAACTGGCGAGGTTCGCTCCACACCAAGTGGACACCGAGGTTAGGAAGGCACTCCGGTTCGAGCAGGGCTTGAAACCCTGGCTCTATAACCGCATATCCATGTTCTAAAGTACTTCCTTTGGAATCATATTAGAGAAGGCGATAATTTCCGAATGTGATAGCGAGGCGTTGAGCCAGTACCACAAAGATAAGAAGAATAAGGGGAAAGTAGACTCGGGGGGGGGGGGGGGAGCCAGTGGAAGTGGCGAAGGGTACAAGTGGAAGGTGGTTAGCTCTGGGAATACCGGAGTGAAACAAGGAGACCCGAAGAGGAGGATGGAGGCTTGCAAGACCTGTGGGAAGACTCATTTAGGAGTCTGTCTCAAGGGTAAGGCCGTGTGTTACAATTATGGACAGGAGGGGCATAATACGCCTAACAGTCCGAGTCTGAAGAAGAACCTCGGATGCTTTGTGTGTGGGTTAACTGACCACATGGTAAAGAACTGCCCAAAGAAGGGGACATATGGGAATAAGGGCGCCAATAGTGGTATGTTAACTATTGAAGGTCCAGCGCAGCCGGGTAGTCCAATGGCCCGTACCTTTATCATGACCATCCAAGATGCGATGGCCTCAGGGGACGTAGTCGTAGGTATTATTCTGATCAACGATCTAAATGTATACGTGCTGTTTGACTCGGGTGCTACTTGTTCGTTTATTGCATGTGATTTTGCTAGACGATTAGGATTACTTCCCAAAAAGTTGCATATACCTTTAAATATTAAGGTAGCAAACGAAGAGATAATTCCGGTTGAAAATATTCATAGGAGTTGTTGCGTAGATATACGGGGTTGTAAATTATCAGTAGACCTGATACCGATAAAGTTAGGAGAATTTGACGTAATCCTCGAAATGGATTAGTTTGTTAACCATGGGGAAATTGTAGGGTTTCGATACAGAAACGCACAGCGGAAATTAAAATTTTAAAGCAATTTCCGAAACCCAAAACAGGATCCATGTGAAACAGAAATTAATTCAGTGGTTTAGATATTATACCGATTATGAAAGAGTTCTGAAATGGCTTCGAATCTTTTACGCAATCCAACAGAACTGCGTCTCTACGGTATCCACACGAACGCTCCGCGAATCTTCATACGATCTGCAGAAGAAGGAATCGCGGTACTAGCCACCAAGGATGAGGATTTTCGAAACTATTTTCTCTAGCTTCTCTCTAAGAGCGACTAGGGTTTTGAATTTTTACGTAATCCCTAAAATGACTGATATATATCATATATATAGAATTTAGGAGGAATTAATCAAAACCTAATATTATTAAAATCCGAATTTATATATATATATATATATCTTAATTAAGTCTTACTTAATTAATATACATATATCTAATTATCCTTTTAATTTTAAATTGTGATTTAAATACTATTAATTATATTAATATATTTAAATCCTTAAAATTTAAATTAATTCCCTTTTTAAATTACGTTCTATGTGTGTGACCCTATAGGTTATTATTACGTTGGCAATAATTTTAAAATTATATTATAAAATTATAAACAGTGAACGACATCTAGTAATGCATAATTGCTACCCAAGTAATAATAAGATCGATGATTCGATAAAACCTTTTCGTGACCAATGTTTTGATATAATTTAATCCTACTCAAATCAAGAGGCCTATGGATATCACCCCTAATATATAGGATGGTTAAATTCCATCTAGATCACTCATATTCCTCACACGATTCATGACGTACCCAATAATCACCTTTATAGTCCACCCTATTAAAGGTGATATTTGATGATATCAAAGTACATAAATTCCCGTGTAGAAATATAGTGATTTGAATTCGGAGGACCATTACATCATTCATCACTATGAGAATTGCTAATGACACTTCGCATAATGCTCCACATAGAATTCTCATGGGTAGTCATCCCAAGTACATCGTTCTCTAACATGTACCTATGCATTGACTTAATATCTCATATATTTATGACCAATGAGATTTGGTCATCAGTCAATCCACATACTAGTCTTAATGCATCATTGTTGTCCCTTCAACAATGATACTCGACTAGGGACATTTAAGAACAATGATACTAATTGTAATTATATAATCTCGTGTTCAAGTCACATACTTAAAACTATATAATTTGTATTAATATTCTAAGGATTTTTATTATGTTAACATTTATATAACGCAGTAAATAAAACTTAAAATCATTTATTTATTCAATCAAATATAATATCAAAACGTTAAACAATTATATCAAATAATTGGCCTCTAGGGCATAAACTCTAACAGTAATAATAGATTGTCAAAAGAAAAGCGTGAATATTAAAACATTAAGACAAACTCATGTAATATTTTACGGTAATAAAACGCCGGGACGTTCGTGTTGTCTTACCATGACACAAACTAGAAAATTATTGAGGAAGGGGTGTGTAGGCTATTTGTGTCATGTGGTTGATACCCAAAGGATAGGAGCAACCATGAAACAAATACCAGTAGTGAGTGAATTCTTGGATGTATTTCCAAGTGAGTTGCCGGGTCTTCCACCGGATAGGGAGACCAAGTTCGTGATAGACATTGTACCAGGAGCGGCACCAGTTTCCAGGGCACCGTATCGTATGGCGCCGGTGGAGATAAAGGAGTTGATGGCGCAGGCAAGAACTGTTAGACAAGAAGTACATACAACCGAGTGTTTCACCGTGGGGAGCGCCGGTATTTTTTGTCAAGAAGAAGGACGGATCGTTAAGACTTTGTATCGACTACCGAGAGTTTAACAAGTTGACGATAAAGAATAAATACCCATTGCCTAGGATCGATGATCTTTTTGATCAGATGAAAGGGGCAAAGTATTTTTCTAAAATAGATTTGTGGATGGGGTACCATCAGCTGAAGGTTAGAAATGAAGACGTACCAAAGATGGCATTCAGAACTCGTTATGGTCATTACGAGTTTCTAGTAATGTCATTTGGGTTGACTAATGCACATGCTACATTTATGGATATGATGAACAGAGTGTTCAAACAATATTTGGACAAGTTCGTTGTGGTGTTTATTGATGATATTCTAGTCTATTCTAAGACACTAGAAGATCATGCTGAACACCTAAGAATAGTGTTGGAGACACTAAGGAAGGAGAAGTTATATGCGAAGTTCACTAAGTGTGAATTTTGGCTAGAGATGGTATAATTTTTAGGACATGTCATTGACCAGAAAGAGATTTCAGTAGATATAGGAAAGGTGGAAGCCGTGATGAATTAGGAGCAACCGAAAATGCTAACTGAGGTGCGGAGTTTCCTAGGGTTAGCGGGATACACTCGGAGATTCATTCAGGATTTTTCAAAGATAACTACTCCGTTGACTAATTTGACAAGGAAGACTGTGAAATATGCGTGGACAGAGAAATGCGAGGATAGTTTTCAAGAACTGAAGAAGAGATTAAGTGAAACGTGTAAGACCCCGAATTTTATGAAATAAAAGTATTCAATTTTTCTTATAATTACAATTCAGTAAATGGTTAAATTGATAAAAGTTTAAAGTTAAGGGTGATATATGAAATTTTTTTAAATAAGCAAGTGGTTATAAAATACTCATTGTTGTCGGAGAATATTCGTTTGGTCGTGGAATATTCTTGTTGCTTGGGAATATTAAATGCAATGGCAGCGACCTTTGTGTGGGCCCCATAACGGAAAGCGATTGGATGAAGAAAATGACAAGTATAAGTTGTTTACAAATAACGGCGTAGTTTTTACCGTTAACACTGTTGGAATACCCGGTGGTTAAAATACGATGTACGTTATTATCGCACAAAGAAGACACAGCATTGCATAGTATTTTTGAATTATTGATTCTTACGTAAGAAGGCACTACTCAATAATTGTTACAAAGATTAATCTTTATTCGATATTTTATTTTATTGATTCAATAATTGATGCGTTGACATTTTATATTTACATTGTTTCAATAATTGTCACTACACAATATTTTCCATTATCGAGACAATAATTTATATTATCCGAATAATATTATTAGATAAACATTCTTGGCAATGTCTAGAAAGTTCATCTAAGGAGAGGTTTGGTCACCTAATCAAGGCTACCAAGAAGAGGAGAAATTCTTATTGAAAGCCCCTCTCCTGGAACCGCCTAGTTATTTCGGTATTGTGATTCGTAATATTATTTGTGAATAATTAATTATTGATTTATATGATGAGGAAAATATTCATTTTATGTTGATATAGATGGAGAATTTTTTTAAAGTGACAATTGTTGAAAATCGATATTTTATCTTTTTCGATAAAATAATATTTTATTATATTATTATAATATAATAATGATGATATTTTTACAATGAATGTGGGATATATGAGTATATGAGGAGGAAGAGTATTTTTGTTGCAAAAGTTGTTTAAAACATGTTAAACATGTCTGTGGGCCCATTTCTTGACTGAAATTTGATTATAGCTTGTAAAATTGTCCGTATGTGGATTTCGGTCAATTTCTGTTTGGAATTTGGAAAAACTTTCTTCTGCAAAGTTGTAGAGAATTGAATTTTCTATAAAAAGTTGCGAGATTCGAATTTTCTGATAAAAAGACTATTTATTATGAATTATTGAAGTTCTGAAGTTCCTGAATAATTGATTTTTGAAAGTTTTAATTATTTTAATTAAGAAAAACATTTTTTTTTATTTTTTTTTGAGTTGGTGGCTGATGCTTGGATCTGATTTGGTGTGCGTAAGAATTTAATATATATATAAGAAAATTTTATTAAATTTTCTGCTTTGGTGTTCTAAGCAATTTCCTATAAATAGGGTGCTTAGGTTAGAATTGAAAATCACACTAGAAACTGAAGTTTTCTCTCTATTTCTCTTTCTATATTATCGAGTATATTCTTGTGAGTATTTTGATATCTTGAGTGTTGCTATACGGTGCAAGTTCGTTCAGTGTTATTCCTGTCAGAAGTACTGCTCTTTTGAGGTAAGGGATTGTAAGGGATATTATTTTTTTAATAATGATATTATTTCTTCAATATCATTATGCCGAAATATTGGTTGGAATTTTTTTTATCAAATTTGGAACTTTTCATGTCGGGGTTACTATTCACGAGTTACTATTCACGAGTTACTATTTTCTTAATTACTATTAATGGATTTGTTATTATTCATGAGTTACTATTCACGATTCTTATTCACAAGTTACTATTCACGGGTACTATTCACTACAAAATTGGTTTCTTTTTCTAACCAAATTATAGTTGATTTATAAATATTACTACCGGAGATTAAAACTATATATTGATTATATTGATTTTATTATCATATATAACATTTTATAACCACGATGTTGAAATTCTCTTTCTTTGGAGTGTAAAGATGGGTAAATTATTGGTATAATCATGACTAGGGTTCTCTTTGGCGATAGTGAAAAGTTGAATTGTGATTTGGTATGATCATGACCATTGAATTTATAATTGAATATCTTTAGCTTAAGTGCAAAGGTGAATTGATTAACATGGTTATAATTATTGTTTATATAAATTCTGAAATGATTATATATTTCTGTGAGATATTAATATATTTGGCCTGTAGTGCAAATATGAACTGTTGATGAATATCTTTGGCCCGTAGTGCAAAGATGACATGTTGTTGAATATCTTTGGCATGTAGTGCAAAGATGACTTGTTGATGAATATCTTTGGCCCGTAGTGCAAAGATGAATTTATTAGTATGATTATGAACATGAACTGTGATTTGGTATAACCATGATCTTTGATGTTTCAGGTGATGAAAATTATCTTTATCCTGGATGAGGAAAGGAATTTAGAACTACAATTACGATTATGAGTTATACACGTGATTGTGGACATGAATTGTTGATTGATGTTACAGGGATAAAACATTGATGGTGGACTTTTAACATGGAGAAGATAATAGATTTTATGGTCTATTTGACGCTTCTAATGGATTGCTCATTCCGCTGCAACTATGGTTAAAAAGTTTTATCATCTACCATATGTTCTAAATCTCTGATTTATTACTGTTGAAGGCTATTGATAATTTATTTATCTTAAGTCATAATATTCTTTACTGAGCTAGTTGTGCTCACCCTTTTGCTTCACAATTCCTTTCAGGTAATAAAAGTGTAGCTGGGTCGAGCGGGGGATAACAGGGGAATAGAACGGTGGTCATCATTTAGTAGTTATATTTGGTGAATCAACTAGGGTGAGGCGAACCCAACGTTGGAAGGGTGTTTTGCCACTATCATACAAGATGTCTAATGACATACCACCTCGTGTCATCATAAGACAGGGTTGTGCTCATCCACTTGCTGAGTATATTTACGAGCACTACCTATATAATCTTGGTGTTTGTTTGGAGTTTAATTCCTAATTAGAGACAATGGAGATAATGATATGTCAAGAGAAGACTCACCATTGGAAAGAATATGATAGTAATCTTCTCGTTTTTCTTTGGGGTCTATTGGGTCAACCAAGGATAATTCTGTGGCCATATGATATCTATCATAACCTAGACGCATGGCCTCCCATGTACGAAGGTTTCCTTGAACACTTCCCAAAGATTCTAATTTTTAAAACAGTTTTTGACTATACCTTTATGTAAGGTGTCATTGTGACGTGTTATCTAAAGGTTGGGATGAGAGTCACGGTTGGTATATATTTGTATCCAAACTCACAGCATATATGTTGTTGTATTTTGCACGACAATTGTTGTAATAAAGTTGTAGTCATTTTATGTACCATGTATTTGGCGACTCATAATAGGTTGGATGGAATGGACCTGTTTTGGGGTTGTCATATTTGGTATCAGAGCTTAGGGATATGGTCTCTGGCGGAGATCGGGTAAATTCTTCGCTAGTGTGTCCTACCTAAGCTTATTTGTTGGTCAGTCATAATATCGGGATATTATGTGATATGTTAATTTATTAAATTAACCTTTATTTTTGAAGCTGTATTCTAGAATGATATCTGAAATACAGGAGATGAGCAATGGAGAAATCATGATGACAGGGAAGATGGAATCTGAAATGAAAGCAAGGTATTCTCAACTCTTTGAAATACCAGGTATGTAAATTTCATGGACGAAATTTCATAAAGAGGGGAGATTGTAAGACCCCGAATTTTATGAAATAAAAGTATTCAATTTTTCTTATAATTAAAATTCAGTAAATGGTTAAATTGATAAAAGTTTAAAGTTAAGGGTGATATATGAATTTTTTTTAAATAAACAAGTGGTTATAAAATACTCATTATTGTCGGAGAATATTCGTTTGGTCGTGGAATATTCTCACGTCATCGCGAATATTAGTAATGACGGTGTATGACCTTTGTGGGCCCCATAACGAAAAAAGCGATTGGATGAAGAAAACGACAAGTATAAGTTGTTTACAAATAACGGCGTAGTTGTTACCGTTAACACTGTTGGAATACCCGGTGGTTAAAATACAATAATACACGTTATTGAACAGTAGCACACGGTATTGCACAGTATTTTTGAATTATTGATTCTTACGAAGAAAGCACTACTCAATAATTATTACAATAATTCTTATTCAATTATTTTATTTTATTGATTCAATAATTGATGCGTTGATATTTTATATTCTTTGTTGTTTTGATAATTGTCACTACACAATATTTTCCATTATCGAGACAATAATTCATATTATCTGAATAATATTATTAGATAACATTATTGGCAATGTCTAGAAAGTTACATCTAAGGAGAGGTTTGGTCACCTAATTGCGCTTGAGAAGGAGAAATTCTTATTAGAAAGCCCCTCTTTCTTGGGAACCGCCTTTAGTTATTTCGGTATTGTGATTACGTAATATTATTTGTGAATAATTAATTATTGATTTATATGATGAGGAAAATATTCATTTTATGTGGATATAGATGGAGAATTTTTTAAAGTGACAATTGTTGAAAATCGATATTTTATCTTTTCTGATAAAATAATATTTTATTATATTATTATAATATAATAATGATGATATTTTTACAATGAATGTGGGATATATGAGTATATGAGGAGGAAGAGTATTTTTGTTGCAAAAGTTGTTTAAAACATGTTAAACATGTCCGTGAGCCCATTTCTTGACTGAAATTTGATTATAGCCTGTAAAATCGTCCGTATGTAGATTTCGGTCAATTTATGTTTGGAATTTAGAAAAACTTTCTTCTGCAAAGTTGTAGAGAATTGAATTTCCTATAAAAAATCGCAAGATTCGAATTTTCTGATAAAAGGGATATTTATTATGAATTATTGAAGTTCTGAAGTTCCTGAATAATTGATTTTTGGAAGTTTTAATTAAGAAAAACATTTTTTTTATTTTTTTTGAGTTGGTGGCTGATGCTTGGATCTGATTTGGTGTGCGTAAGAATTTAATATATATAAGAATATTTTATTAAATTTTCTGCTTTGGTGTTCTAAGCAATTTCCTATAAATAGGGTGCTTAGGTTAGAATTGAAAATCACACCAGAAACTGAAGTTTTCTCTCTATTTCTCTCTCTATATTATCGAGTGTATTCTTGTGAGTATTTTGATATCTTGAGTGTTGCTATACGCTGCAAGTTCGTTCAACGTTATTCCAGTCAGAAGTACTGCTCTTTTGAGGTACGGGATTGTAAGGGATATTATTTTTTTAATAATGATATTATTTCTTCAATATCATTTTGCCGAAATATTGGTTGGATTTTTTTTTTATCAAATTTGGAACTTTTCATGTCGAGGTTACTATTCATGAGTTACTATTCACGAGTTACTATTCACGACGGTTACTATTCATGAGTTACTATTCACGAGTTACTATTCATGGGTACTATTCACTACAAAATTGGTTTCTTTTTCTAACCAAATTATAGTTGATTTATGAATATTACTTTGGAGATTAAAACTACATATTGATTATATTGATTTTATTATCATATATAACATTTTTATAACCCTGATGTTGAAATTCTCTTTCACTGGAGTGTAAAGATGGGTAGATTATTGGTATGATCATGACTAGGGTTCTCTTTGGCCAGTAGTGAAAAGTTGAATTGTGACTGGTATGATTATGACCATTGAATTTATAATTGAATATCTTTAGCTTAAGTGCAAAGGTGAATTGATCAACATGGTTATAATTATTGTTTATATAAATTCTGAAATGATTATATATTTATTTGAGATATTAATATATTTGGCCTGTAGTGCAAATATGAACTGTTAATGAATATCTTTGGCCCGTAGTGCAAAGATGACATGTTGTTGAATATCTTTGGCCTGTAGTGAAAAGATGACATGTTGTTGAATATCTACCATATCTTTGGCCTGTTTTATCATCTACCATATGTTCTAAATCTCTGATTTATTACAATTGAAGGCTATTGATAATTTATTTATCTTAAGTCATAATATTCTTTACTGAGCTAGTTGTGCTCACCCTTTTGCTTCACAATTCCTTTCAGGTAATAAAAGTGTAGCTGGGTCGAGCGGGGGATAACAGGGGAATAGAACTGTGAGACCCCAGATTTTATGAATAAATATTTAATTTTCTCAAAATAATTTTTTAAATATTATGGTGTGGATTTGATATAATGTTATAGTTGTGGGTTATATTTATAAATTTTGCAAAATCATGCAAGTTGTTATATAATATTCGATTGGTGGAAATATTCTTTTTGTCGGGGAATATCAAATGACGACGATACAATCATTGGTGGACCCATGTAACGGAATTATTCATCGGATTGAGAAAATGACAAAAATACTTTATGAACATAATCAGCGGAAGTTTTACCGATTAGCTCGTTGAAACACACGGTGTTAAAAAGTACGATGAATACGCTTGGTTGCATAGTAGCACACGATATTGATTATTGATGCTTACGTAAGAAGTCACTCAGTTATACTCAATTATTGCTACAGTAATTGCTGCATCATATCTTTCATATTATTGATTCAATTATTGTTATAGTATCATCTGCATAATATGATATATTATTAAATCAATGATTGAGACGACAAAGTTATTCATATTATTATTTGAAATATTAACAATGTCTAGAAGTTCTGTCAAGGAGAGGTTTGGTCACCTAATTGCGCGCCAATAAAGTGAAATCCTTATCGGAAAGCCCCCTCTTTCCTGGGAACGACCTGGTTGATAAATATTATGAGTTATAATATTAATGATGAATGTTATTAATATTGAAGTTGTGCTCGGAGTTGAATTTGGAGATGCGGACGTGATATTTGAGTTCGGAACGAGGAAATTAGTAAAAATAGAATATAAACACAAAATTGGCCGGTTTTTACTATTTGGTCAAAAAGTCAACAGTTGACTTTTTCGGGAAAAATCAAATTTTGAAATTTCAAAATTTATATTTTTGATAAAAATAGTTTCATTATGTTGGAATTATTTGTGTTAGTGAAAATCGACATTTATTTCGATAAAAAATGATGTCTGGAGGTTATTTTGACCAATCAGGTATTTAACCAGATAAATGAGCAATTGATTGCTATTATTTCACATGATTATAACTATTTGTTCACATGTGTATACTATTGTTTCACATTCTTGTTACTATTAGGGGAGTTGGTGCAAGATTGATAATACTTACATGACTAAGTTAAAAATGGAGGTATAGATGGAGGTACTATACTGTAATTCGTATTTTCACATGTCTAGACCTATTGATTCACATGATTTACTATTGATTCACAATATTTACTATTAGGGGAGGTGGTGTAAGTTTGATAATATTTGCAGGACTAAATTAAAAATGAAAGAAAAGTTGGAGGTATTGTGTGACGCCCCCAAAATTAGGTATACATCACCCATCTTGGGTCGTCAGATACATGGTACAGAATTCAAATACAACTTACTAATACAATTTGTAAGTATTACTACAATACGACAAACTTAAGCGTGAGTTTGAATACAAATATTATCTACTAGAGATTATATAAACTCGAAAAGGATTCCTCATTACAATTATTATCACACTATTTCACGAATAGTGAGGACTACTAATGTTATCCTACGGACCATCACTCTCGTTCCCAGAGCTCGTCGACTATATTCTCATTTCACGAAGAGAACGGTGAAAGAAAGGGTGAGCTCAACTAGCCCAAGAAGAAATATTATGACTAAGATAATGCGAGAATAAATTATCATTAGTCTCCAACAATGTTAAAGCGATAAAATATAATAGACATCAAGTTTAAGCTGCGGTGAACAAGCATCCATTAAAAAGAGTCAAGTAGAAAATAAAATCTACTATCTTTTATGATTTAAAAGGTTTTTCATCAATTGTTATCATTTGAGACTCGACTTAATAAATATTCCACATCATCGAATCACCCCTGCATTACGGCCAAAGGATATTCTTTAGTATCACGACCACAATTATCCATGCACTACGGCTTAAGATAATCATGTTTTCATCAACGGTCCTGATCATGCCATAAAATAATTTATCTTTGCACTACGGCCAAAGAGAATCCATAGCCATAATCATACCAAAAACTGTCCATCAATGCACTACGGGCCAATGAGGACTTTTTCCACATCATTTGTAACATTACGGTTATAATTATACCGAATAATCCCTGGTCATAATCATACCAAATCCATCTATGCACTACATGGTGACATTCTTCTAATATTCCATTCTTTATTATTACGTGCGGAATATATACGTACGTGCGTTCTACGCTGGACTGGTTCCATTATTTATTATTCGTCGTAATATCACATGCATGCGTTCTGGCGGGACCGGGTTCCATTATTTATTATTACGCCGGAATATCACATGCATGCGTGCTTTCGTGGGACCTGGTTCCATCCTTTATTATTCATTGGAATAACACATGCATGCTTGATCTATCGCATGCGTGGTGATTTCTTTTGTTATTCCATTCTTTATTATACTCGGTTGGTTAAAACTTTGACTTCTATACCCATGAAATTAGTGGAATATCTTTGGTATTTGCGCTTCATCCAAAGTATCTTTTCATGGAAATATTCTTACGAGCATTCTTGAATTTTACTCTACAAAGCGAGATCGTGTTGACAATTTGAGCGTTATCAATTCTGGATAAATTAATTCTTGAACTTGTTTTATTGAATTCTTATATCATTGTCATCATCCTCATGTTTATATTATGTTGAAAGTCATACGTGGCCTATAGTGCATAGATGGACTTGGTATGATTATAAACGAGGATTATTCGGTATAATCATAACCGTAATATTACAAATGATGTGGAAAAAGTCCTCATTGGCATGTAGTGCATTGATGGACGATTTTTGGTATGATTATGGCTATGGATTCTATTTGGCAGTAGTGCAAAGATGAATTGTTTTATGGCATGATCGGGATAGTTGATGAAAACATGAGTATCTTAAGTAGTAGGGCATGGATAATTCGTGGTCGTGATACTAAAGAATATCCTTGGCCGTAGTGCAGGGGTGATTCGATGGTGTGGATTATTTATTAAGCTGAGTCCCAGCGATAAAAGTGATGAAAAACCTTTTAAATCATAATAGATAGTAGATTCTATTCTCTACTTAACTCTTTTAATGAATTTCTTGTTCCGCTGCCGTTAAACTTGATGTCTATTGTATTTTATCAGTTTAACATTGTTGGAGGCTAATGATAATTTATTCTGCATTATCTTAGTCATAATATTTCTTACTGGGCTAGTTGAGCTCACCCTTTCTTTCACTGTTCTCTTCAGGGAATGAGAATATAGCTGGAACGAGTCGGGGAACGGAGTGATGGTCCAGAGGATAGCATTAGTAGTCCTCACTATTTTGTGAAATAGTGTGATAATAATTATAATGAGGACTCCTTTTGAGTTTGTATAATCTCTAGTAGACAATAATTGTATTCAAACTCACAATTTATGTTTTGTCGTATTGTACACGACAGTTGTATTAGTAAGTTGTATTTGAATTTTGTACCATGTATCTGGCGACCCAAGATGGGTGATGTATACCTAATTTTGGGGGCGTCACAAGAACGGTGGTCATCATTTAGTAGTTATATTTGGTGAATCAACTAGGGTGAGGCGAACCCAACGTTGGAAGGGTGTTTTGCCACTATCATACAAGATGTCTAATGACATACCACCTCGTGTCATCATAAGACAGGGTTGTGCTCATCCACTTGTTGAGTATATTTATGAGCACTACCTATATAATCTTGGTGTTTGTTTGGAGTTTAATTCCCAATTAGAGACAGTGGAGATAATGATATGTCAAGAGAAGACTCACCATTGGGAAGAATGTGATAGTAATCTTCTCGTTTTTCTTTGGGGTCTATTGGGTCAACCAAGGATAATTCTGTGGCCATATGATATCTATCATAACCTAGACGCATGGCCTCCCGTATACTGAAGGTTTCTTGAACACTTCCCAAAGATTCTAATTTCTAAAACAGTTTTTGACTATACCTTTATTTAAGGTGTCATTGTGACGTGTTATCTAAAGGTTGGGATGAGAGTCACAGTTGGTATATATTTGTATCCAAACTCACAACATATGTGTTGTTGTATTTTGGACGACAATTGTTGTAATAAATTTATAGTCGTTTTATGTACCATGTATTTGGCGACTCATAATAGGTTGGACGGAATGGACCTGTTTTGGGGTTGTCACAAAAAGCCTGTTTTGTCATTACCCGATGACACAGGAAATTTCGTAGTTTATTGCGATGCTTCGCATAGAGAACTTGGTTGCGTGCTCATGCAGCATGGCAAGGTCATTACGTATGCATCTATGCAGTTGAAAGATTATGAGAAAGTTTACCCTACTCATGATCTGGAACTGGCCGCGGTAATGTTTGCCTTAAAGATATGGCGACATTATCTTTATGGGGAAAAGTGTGAGATATACACGGACCACAAGAGTCTAAAATATATCTTCATATAGAAGGAGTTGAACAAGAGGCAGAGGAGATGGCTGGAGTTGATAAAGGATTACGACTGTGAAATCCTGTATCACCCTGTAAAAGCCAATGTAGTTACCGACGCCTTAAGTAGAAAGGGTCGGGAAAAGTTGTCTATGTTAACGGCTCAAACTGAGTTAATAACAAAGATGGCTAGGATGGAAATAGAGGTGAAGTTTCCAAGTGAAGCGGGACAGAGACTGTTTGCGACGGAGATCCAATCTACCATCGTAGAGAGAGTCAAAGAGGTGCAGCTCAAAACTGATGAGTGTGACCAAATGACGAAGCGGTTAACCAATGAAAAAGATTTAAAATATAGTCTTGATAATGAGGGAGTATTAAGATTTGAAGGAAGAATTTGGGTTCCGGATGAGACAGAATTAAAGGAGCAGGTTTTGCAAGAGGCTCATAGTTCGAGGTACTTGATTCATCCTGGTAGCACTAAGATGTATCAAGACCTTCGACAGAGTTTTTGGTGGCCGAACATGAAGAGAGAAATAGCCGAGTATGTAAGGAGGTGCTTGACTTATCAGAAAGTTAAGGCCGAACATCAATGACCAAGTGGCTTGATACAGTCATTGGAGATTCCTGAGTGGAAGTGGGAGCATATCACGATGGACTTTGTGGTGGGACTTCCGACTACTCAGAAGGGGTATGATGCCATTCGGGTAATAACAGACCCATTGACGAAGTCGGCTCACTTTTTGCCAATTCGGGTTAAGTATAACTTAGATCAGTTAGCTAAACTTTATTTAAGGAAATTATTTCCAGACATGGAGTACCAGTTTTGATTGTGTCAGATCGTGACCCACGATTCATGTCGAACTTTTGGAGAAGTCTGCAAGAGCAGTTGGGGACGCAGTTGAAGTTAAGTATGACATATCATCCACAAACTGATGTACAGAGCGAGAGGACAATTTAAACATTAGAAGATATGCTAAGATCTCGCGTCATAGATTTTAAGGGTAGTTGGGATGATCATCTACCATTAGTAGAGTTTGCGTATAACAACAGTTATCATGGGCATAGGTATGCCGCCTTACGAAGCTTTATATGGGAGAAAGTGCCAAACGCTGTTGTGTTGGGATGAAGTGGGAGAACGCCGAATGCTAGGACCAAAATTGGTGCAACAAACAGCGGAAGTGGTGAAGTTGATACGAATGCGTCTCGTAGCAGCTCAAGACAGACATAAGAAGTAGGCAGATTTACATCGAGAGAATAGAGAGTTTGAGGTAGGCTCGTGCGTATTTTTAAAGGTATCTCCCTGGAAAGGAAAGATACGCTTTGGAAAGAAGGGGAAACTAAGCTCAAGGTTTATAGGACATTTTGAGGTATTAGAACGGGTAGGTGAGGTAGCGTATATGGTAGCGTTACCTCCAGATTTAGAACGAATACATAACATATTTCACGTATCGGTGTTACGTCCTTACAAACCAGATTATAAACACGTAATAGAGTTTGAGCCTATTCAACTCGAGAAGGACTTAACATACGAAGAGATGCCAATTCAAATCATCGATAGAAAAGAGCAAGTTCTGCGAAACAAGGTCATATCGTCTGTAAAGGTGTTATGGAAGAACCACGACGCCAATGAAGCAACGTGAGAATTGGAAGAAAAGATAAAGAAGGATTTCCCTCATTTAATTGCTTAATGAAAGGTAAGATTCTGGGAACAAAATCTTTATAAGGGGGGAAGAATGTAATGACCGAGAAATTCGGATCCTTTGTAAAATACTTGAAAGAATTAAATAATGAATAAAATAATATTATTTGTTATTATTATGTGTTAGTAAGATGAATGTCGTTCTATAATCTAGGAACGTCGGAACATCGTAGTATTTGAACCCCGTGAGAGAATTAAAGTGTTTGAATTTCCAAGACGAAAATAAAAGCTTTCCGAGAAATTTTACGAAAAACACAATTCATCGTTTAACACTAGAGAATTAATTTTGAACTTTCGAGAAATACGTAACATTATAATATCAAGGCGAGATGGATTATGTAATAATAATCTAGGTATGGAAAATGCAATATTTTGCATGCAGACTTAAATTTAGAGCGTTGGGAAATTAATGTCTAAGGAATGAACTTGTGTAATCTTGTAGGATGTGCAAGTTCATTAAGCATTAAGGGACAAGCTCAAGTTGTAGCAATGTTTAGCCCAAGTGTGGATTAATGAGAAGCCCAAATCAAATTAAAGCAAGCCCAAAAGATAAGCTAATCAAACTAAACCTAAGCCCAAATGGTGATCCAGTGGGTAAAGTAGGATCCATGGGGCAACCCATGGGTGAACTTGGAGAGCAAGACCTTTATGTGATGGCTAAGCAAATTATGTTGGGAGCAAGATTACTTAATGAGCAAGTAGTGAATAGTAAGGAGGTTAATTAAGGAGGTGGGATGCCTAATGACCTTAATACCCTAACCTTAGTTCTCCTATAAATACCAAGCCTTTTAATTCATTTAAGGTTTGTTAGTTTCATCCAACATTAAAACAACTTATGTGTTAGAGAGAATAGGCACTTTGAAGCTTAACTTCCATTGTTAGATTTTCCAAGGAGAAGAAGCACTAGTTCATCAAGGGTAAGACTCTTGTTCTATATTTTTCTATCTCTACCATGATAGTTTGATAGAGAAGTGAGGATCATGTATGTTAAGAACTCATAAAGATGTTTAATCAATGGACTTAAGCCGTTTAAGTAAGGAATAAGTAATTTAACTTAAATAAGTTATTAACTTATGAAGAACATGAATGAAGTTGTCCTATGATTACCTTAGAAAGTGATTGATTTATAAGATGCAAGAATGTTGCATAAATGACTTAATCAATAAATAAGTCAAAAGAAAAGAAATCTTGTATTATAGAAATTGTTAAGTTATGGTCATATGAAGAATAAGACATAACCTAATTTGAGTATAAGTTATTTTAACATTTAAGTTGAGATGTCTAGATAATGAAATAAATCCTTTTGGAATGTTGAACAAGTCACTAGTAATGTAGTTTTACCGGAATTCACACGATTGGACGATAATCGTCGAATTCGTGAAATTCTCGGAATGGAAGTCATATTTTTTATTTGAACTCGGAAACATTGGTTTTCGATGGAGACAAGTCGTATTTGACATTATAGAGTTGTGGACTCGATAATGGCCGGATTTTGACTTAGAACGAAGAAACGAGCGTTGGACGTTCACGAACGTTTATCGTTTTTGTTAAAAATGGACTAATAGGTGAAATTTTAGCAAATGAAGTTAAATAGATAAAATTCTTGCATGAACACGTAGATTATGTGATTTGTGAACCGTAGGCTCTTGAACGAGCCAATTCGGACTTATAACGAAGAAGTTACGAGTCCGGGAATCTCACAATTCAAAAAGTTAGTCAAAATTTTCTGTGGTATAGAGTCCGCGCCGCTGTGCGACTCCAGGCCAAAAGACCGGCGCCGCAGCGCCAAAGCGGGCATCATCCACTGGAGAGTCATGCCGCAATGCGACCAGAATTGAAGGGACTCGTACGCAATACGAGTCCGATTCTAAACATTTACATGTGATGCCGCAACACAACAGAGAGTTATAACCAAGGCCATTTACTACATACTTAAAACCTAGACAATAAATAATGTTTACATGTTGAATATGCATAGTAAATGATGAACATCTAACTAAGAATCTTAATGTAATATTGTCAAGACATAATTGAGCCTTAGGTATGAGTACTTAGAGTTAAGATAAGTCGATTGCATGTGAAAATAAGAACGACGTAACGGAAAGCTGGAACCAATAATAACAAATCTAATACGTAATTAGATTAAGAAGAAGGGTAAGATTCTTTAGGTATGTTTGTTCATGACCTAATATGCTATGTGATGTTATCATCTACTGTAGAGACCTTAAAGACCTAAAGTGCCTATGTTATAAACTGTAGCAGACGCTAAAGGCAAGTACTCTAACCCTTGTTCCAGTTCGATCTGGACAAGCTTTGTGATTCATGTATTATTTGCATGAGTTAATGTCTGATGAAGTCAAAGCCAACTCTTTCGGCTAGACTTATGCTATGTCAGATTTCTTTTAATCATTCAAGTATGTGCAATGACTTACCAAACTAATATTATTGTGGTTTTCAAAAGGAGACTGAGTATGCTAAATTGTTTTGTCGTCAAACGACATGCACGTGAGGTTGCCACAACTTAAACATATAAACGTTTAATGAATGTAGTGTTGATCAACATAGAGTACTATAGGCTGATCACCTAGACGTGCTCGTAAGCTATGCCGGACTTACGGACTTCGTGCCGGGATTTCCTTTTCAAAGTACTTATGAAATGCTCATAGTCTTGGACCAAAAATTGATGTTTTACTGAATATTGTGTTGTAAAACGTTTTGAAGGAAAAGAAGTGCTATTTTGAAGTATCGATAGTACTTCGTAACTATTGTTCAGTTATTGAAGATATATGATTACTATGTCTCAAGAATGCTATTTTACTAGAATTGTTGTACTTGCTGAGCTAGTTAGGCTCATTCTTGCTTGAGCCATATGAATGCAGCTAAGACCGAACGGACTGACGGATCCAGCAAGGATAAAGGGAAGGCTAAGGCGAACCCATAGATTACCTATATAATAGTATAGGTTTTGTAATGATAATATTTAATATTATGACAAGGACAAATGTACGGTTATACAGAACCTGGGAAATGTTAATATTATTTTGAATATATAGAAGACATATTCGTTATTTTGAGGAATTTCAATTGAATGATTGTGTGAACTGTAGCACCGTGTCGCACCATCTGTCGGGTTGGAAGATATCCGGATTTGGGGGCGTCACAGGTTGGTATCAAAGTGTTAGGTTATAAAACTTAAGGGGGGATTTAAACCTTAAGTCATAACCTTAAGAAAAGTCAAAGAATAAAAGATGGAAATTAACCTTAGAAAAATGCATTATATATGTTATGTGTTTTTATTATTCTACTGACGTGTAGTAATCAAACTTTATGTGTTGTTGTAGATGTCAGGAGAAAATAGAGACGTACAGGTAGTTAGCGAAGGGTCGGTTAATCAGATAGAAATTATACCGAACCCCATAGCAGCAAATCCCGAAGTGGTAGTGGTTGAGTCTGGAGACTCGAAGAGTCTAGATCACATGTCCGTGTTTGACGACATGTTAGAAGAAGAGGTGGATGTGGTGTCCTTCAACCCTGTAGCGATAGCAGCAGAGATGGCTCCGGGGGAGTCGATGATGTCACTTTTCATGTCAGTTCTGGATAGAAACATCCACTACTGTCAGGAGGTTAAGGAGTTGAAAGCCGAACTCCAGGCAGTTATAGAAGATAAGATGGACGTGGAGTCCATGTGGGAGCAGGAGCATAATGAGATGGTTTTGGCTAAGGACAAGGTCCATGAGCTGATACAGGAGGTCTTTGAGCTCAGGGGGGAGTTAAAGACCAAGAAACAAAAAATAGGGAGAATGTCCTATATCCATAGGAGTTCTCATGCGGACTTCCAACTGCAGGTAGCTGGTTATCCCATAGAAAATGGGCAGACGTGGCATATTATCAGCCGTGATATTATCGCCGGTCTTGCCAAGGCGGATTTTGAGAATGCCTTAAGGCAGATATGATCTAGAAGTGGCTAGAGTAGTTTAGATATGTATATATTTTGTATTTAGTAGTGACGTAAAACCCTCTTTTGTATAATCAAGGGTAGTCTTTTGTAAATCCCAATTTTTGGAAAGTAATTACAGGAAAGTAATGTAATCAGCTTAGGCTGTGTAATGTAACCGATGTAGTATTATACTACAATGAATCAAAATAAGTCTTTTTTTTCGAAAAAAAAATGTTGAGTAATGAATGTTTAAAATATTGTTTAAAATTGAATAATAACCAATTAACAGGAAATGAATAATAATGAAATGTGTTGTTTATTGTAACAGCAAAATGCCGCCAAGACGAGTACCACGTAATCAAGGCGCTAACACAAATCAACTGGAGGGAGGTCCGGTTAACCCCATGCAATATTTTGTAAATTTGTTAACAACCGCGTTTAATAGAGTTGGGGCTAACATCCTCGTAAATCCTGGTGTAGAACGAGCTACCACTTTTAAGGATTTTAAAAGCGTGGGTCCGCCGGAGTTCAAAGAAACTACGGACCCTATTGAAGCCCAAATGTGGGTGAAGGAAATTGAGAAGGCATTTGTGATAGCAAATGTCAACGAGGCCCAAAAGGTTGCCTTTGCAACCTACATGATGAAGGGAGAGGCCAACTTTTGGTGGGAGGCCAATCAAGCTAGGGCCGGGATAGAGGTTTTAACTTGGGTGAGGTTCAAAGAGTTCTTTTTCGAGAACTAATTTCTCACGAGCATGCAAGAAAGGATGGAGATGTGGTTTCTAGAGTTGAAGCAAGGGGACATGACTGTTCCCCAATACGCCGCCAAATTTAATGAATTGGAGAGTTTCGCTGCACACCAAGTGGACATCGAGGTTAGGAAGGCACGCCGGTTCGAGCAGGGCTTGAAACCATGGCTCTATAACCGCATATCCATGTTCCAAAGTACTTCCTTTGGAATCATATTAGAGAATGCGATAATTGCCTAAGGTGGTAGAGAGGCGTTGAGCCAGTACCAAAAAGATAAGAAGAATAAGGGGAAAGTAGACGGGGGAGTGAAGATCGAGGGAGCCAGTGGAAGTGGCGAAGGGTACAAGCGGATGGTGGTTAGCTCTGGGAATACCGGAGTGAAATAAGGAGACCCGAAGAGGAGGATGGAGGCCTGCAAAACCTGTGGGAAGACTCATTTAGGAGTCTATCTCAAGGGTAAGGTCGTGTGTTACAATTGTGGATAGGAGGGGCATATTGCGCCTAACTGTCCGAGTCCAAAGAAGAACCACGGATGCTTTGTGTCTGGGTCAACTGAACACATGACAAAGAACTGCCCAAAGAAGGGGACAGATGGGAATAAGGGCGCCAATAGTGGTAAGTTAACTATTGTTCATTTATCACATGTGATTTTGCTAGACAATTATGATTACTTCCCGAAAAGTTGCATATAGCTTTAAATATTAAGGTAGCAAACGAAGATCGAGGGATTTTTTATTGCAGTGTCCTCTAGTAAAACAGCCATAACTTTTGATCTGGGATGAGTTACGGGGCTTTCCACCTATCAAATCGAAGATCTCGACGAGCTCTACAACATTTATTCTTTGACAATGGAGAAATAATGGACGGATGAAGGCTAAAATTTGGTTAGAAGTGACAGCTATGCAAATGGCCACCCAAAACATTGAAGTTTGACGTCCGTTGGTACACAAGTCAAAAATCTAGCATCCGAACTCTGATTGGAATGATTCAAGATGTTCTGGAAAGATAGGAATAAGCTCTACAACATATTTCATGTTCTAAGCCAAGACCATAAAATGAACATGAAAGCCCAAACGATGTCCAAATTGCTTTTCCTTGCATTTTCATACCAATAGTCGCTCACACCGTTCCCAAGCATAAGTCTACAAAATGAACACGAAATGCATGAAAAGTAACTAAGAAACATGAGTATAAGCAACTAATTCAAGTAACAGATACCGGATAAGTAGGTATAAAACCTACTTATCAAATATCCCCAAACTTAAACCATTGCTTGTCCCCAATCAACACAATATAATGCAATCTACATGCTATGCAAGCTACGCTACTATGACAATGAATCCCCAGATTTCCATCCATGTTAAGAATTCCAATAAGATATGCCTTAGAGAAATATCAAGATCCAAGAATAAAGCATCAAACTAAGCTATAGGCATAATGACATACAATCAGATAATCCTAACTTGCTATAAAGATGTTTTGTGTGTGTGTTGTGTTCACAAATAAGCTTGACAAAGGTGAAGATTTCATATGCTATACTGCTTAAGAAAAAAAATTGAGGTTCAAATCAAGAACAATGCATATAAATGAAACAACAACTACTCCAACACATCAGTACAAGCTAAGGTTCAGCAAAGGGTTTATTCTGCTTTATTTTTACTCACGAGGGCGATTTTCGCACTTTCCCAAGTGTTTATTGATTTTTTATTTCCCATGGTATGCGCAATGTCTCATTCCATTTAGGCTAATGATTACTACCCTTAGCGAAGCTTTCGACCAACGACTCCTGCACCTAATCTAAAGTTGGGGTGTGGAATGTCCGAATGCTTAGTTGAAATTTGGGAGAATGCATATTATGATTTGATGTTATAATGTATATGTTCATGATTATTTGTAAAGTCCTTCAAGTAAGATATGTACGAGGACTTAGTGATAGATCAAATTTGTTAGGTTGATGTAAGCTCTTAACGTGTATCATTACGTAATGGAATGTATAGATAGAAAGATCAAAAGTCATTAGGTTGATCTTGAGATGTAATAGATAGGCTTCAAAGAAATCGTAGTGTATCATCGATCAACATTGCGGAAATCAAGGCGTAAACGCGTGGAAGCTTGAAAGATCGTAGTGTGCCTGCCTTGAAGGGACTCTTCGAAAATCGTAGAGTGGTCCCAATGTTTGCTGAGCCATCTCAACAATCGTAGTGTGTTGAAGGAAACATGGAGTTTAAAAGTCAATGATCGTAGTGTGCTCTCGGAAACGTAGAGTAACGACACGAGCAAGTGAAGATCGTAGTGTGCAGAGGTTTAAGAAGAATCATAGTGCTCTCGACTGATAGCATCAGACCAGGCACCAAGATGATAAGACACTACAATCTGAATCGTAGAGTATCATGATTTGAATCGTAGAGCATTTGTCTTATGTCAGAAAACATCGAGCCTCATGATTTATGTGAAGACAGATTCCAACATATAAGAAATGGATTCTAGACGTTGCAGCACTCATCAGTCCCAGAGTAATATGAAATATCCTTAGTATGCAACAAAGAAGCGTATTGAAGAAGCTAAGAAAAGTACCATTGGTAAGGGGGCAAAACACCTTTTCAGGTGTTAGGTGAGAAAGTAGTATGTTGTGTCAGTGGGCCAGAATGCAGTTTCAGAAGATGTGCAGAAATGTCTCCATCAAAGATCAGAAAAGTCAAATGCATTTAATGCCTCAACGGATGGATCCAACGGATAGTTTTCAAGATCACATATATGCAGATCAGACAGATGAGAGAGAACTAAGCAAGCATTGAACAAACAACGTGAAGAACTCTCTAAGCTCAACTCTACGATCTGAGATATTGCAAAGCTTGCTTAGCTACTCAGTTCTTTTGAACAAGTGCTTAAACAACAACTGAGTAGCAACCATCAAGAACACAACATTTATCAACCAACTGAAGAAGAGTACCAAGTCTGCTGGACATGAAGAGTTCATAGTGAACTGTAAGAAAGCCAAGTGTGCTGGGCTTGAAGAGTTCAAGAGTGAACTAAGAAGTTCCTAGACTGCTGGTCTAGAAGGAATCTGTGTGATTCAAAAGTTGTAAAAGACATCCTTAGTGGATATCCTACTCGTTGAGTAGAAGAGTTGACTAGGAGCTTTAAGTGCTCTGAACCACTTAAAAACGTCTGTGTTTTTTACATTCATAACTATAACTGCTATATCTGCCATAACTGCCTCACCTTCATAACTCCACTGCTTGGTAAAGAAGATTAAAACAAATATTAATTCCGCTACGTAAATCATTATCAAAGAACCAGTTTAAAACGAAAAGATTTTTAAATATCTATTCAACCCCCCCTTCTAGATAACTATTGTGCCAACAAGGAACTAACAATTGGTATCAGAGTAGGTTCTATTTTTACAGCTTACAAGCTTTAGTAGATCTAATGGCACTCGTACCAAGCGAATCCAGGACCGGGGGAGGCAGAAAGCCACCAATGTGCAACAAGGATAAATTTGCTAACTGGAAAGTGAGGATGCAAGCGTATATGGACTCAATAGATGAAGATCTATTTGAGACCATTCAAAATGGGCCCTATATTCCAACAAAGCTTGCACCAACCACTGATGATCCAAACCGAATACAGATCAAAGTTAAAGAAGAATGGACAGACAACGAGAAGAGAGCTGTCCAACTTGATAAGAAGGCCAAGAACATCCTATTCGATCCTTAGAAGGCGATGCATTTGAAAATGTTGTTAACAACAAAATAGACTAAGGAAGTTTGGGAAGCAACTTGATCATGCACGAGGAGGCGAAGAAGTTAGAGAGAACAAACAATCTCTTACGACACAACAATATGAAATGTTTGCTCGTGTCCAAGGAGAAAGCGTAATTCCACCACCTATGAAAGATTCAACGTTACGCTTTCGACTCTCTATAAGCATATGGAAAGGTCTATCCTAACAAAGATCGACCATAAAGTTCATGAGAGCCCTACCAAGAAGGTGGGATGCCAAGACCCTCGCAATAAGAGAATCAAAGAATCTTAATGAGATGACGAGTTCAACATCTATATGGCGATCTCGACATCTGAACTAGAAGCCGCCCAACGTCTTTGAAACCTTATCGGAAGGAAGAAGGAAGGATAAGGGTGTTGCTCTCAAGGCAAATGAATGTGCATCAAAAGTCATCACTAATATTGACTCTGATTATGAAGACGATGATGAAGACTTTGCTATGCTGGTAAAGTTAATAAGAAGGTTCATGCGACAAGGCAGAATCAGTAAGCCAAAGAAGGTCAGCAATTATAGTAGCCAGGAGCAAATGAATGATCTATGCTACAACTACAAAAAGCCTAGCCACTTCATCGCAAACTACAACAAACCTATCAAAGAAGAAATAAGAAGAAAACGCATGCAAAGAAGGAATACAAAGGAAGCAAGAGGCCTCAGAAAAGAGACAAAGGTCTGGTAGCTGGAGGATCGTGGAGTGATTCAGATAATGACTCCAATGCTGACTCTGGAGATGAAGAAGAACCACAAATGGCTAATCTGTGCTTAATGGCCAAACATGCAAAGGACAAACAAAACCTCAACATACATGATGTAAGTCTCGATGAGGTATTTGACTTCAACTCTCCTGATGTAGATATGAGTGATTTAAGAACTGCTTTGCATGGCATAACCACTGATCTACATCAATACATGAAGTGGTTCAGAGTCTTGTCTAAAGATCATTCACTCCTTCAAGAGGAGAAGAAGAAAGTTCAAGAAGAGCTTGAAACAACCCTTCTAAGTACTAATCTTCTTTCCAAGCTTGAGGCTGAGAATGAGACTTTAAAACAGACAAACACACTCAATGCACAAAGAGAGTCTATTCTAACCTCTAAAATTGAGGATCTAGAGAAGACTATTTCTGCATGGAACAAATCCTCATCATCCATGGATGGCCTACTCTCTAGTCAGAGAAGCACATTTGACAGAACAGGCTTAGGCTTTGGGGAATCCATCTCAGAGCCTTGTGTGGAAAAGACAAAGGAAACTAGCACTAGTAATGCCTCAAGTTTTGGTAGAGGCATTGTCTTTGTGAAATCCTCACAATTAGAAGAACCAGTTCAACCGTGTTCTACTGTTTCCATTTATACTCAAAGGAGTAAAGGATCTCATGCTGGCCTGGGATTCATAAAAGAGAAGAGTAACCCAACCTCTACTCACCAACCTCGAAGAATCGTAGAGTCAAGTGAAACTAACTCTACGAATCAACTGGGAAGAAACAGTAGAGGTAAGGCACACTCATCTCTACCTATGAAACCCAAGGACACGTGGAAGAAAGAGAATCAGTTTAACAGAAGGATACTTAAGGAACCACACAAGTCCAAGTGGAGGATGAATCATCATACACACACAGACATGCATCATAATAGATGTTTCATATGCAATAAATATGGTCATAGGGCTACAAAATGTTATTATAACTCCATGCATATGAGACCCAAGATTAGACAGATTTGGGTCCACAAAGGTACTAACAAAGAAGGACCCATGCAAATATGGGTACCAAAATGAAGGTTCAAATGTTTTGGTAGGAAAGGAGTTCCACGATCTCAACATGGTATCTAGACAGTGGATGCTCAAGGCATATGACAGGGAACAAAGCCCTATTATCTAATTACATAGAAAAGGAGGGTCCCTCGGTCATCTTTGGAGACAACAAATTCGGGAAAGACAAGAGGATTCTGACTCTCTTTGGCAATGGTGCGATATCTTTCAAAGAAAGTAGCTTATGTGGAAGGTCTCCAACACAACCTTCTAAGTATCAGCCAACTCTGCGACAAGGGTCATCAAGTGACATTCCTCAACAATCAATGTCAAGTCAGAGATTTAAAGACATCTACTATAAAGCTAACCGAGATAAGAGAGGGAAATGTCTACACAGTGGATCTTGTTAAACTAAGCTCAGAGGAGACAATATGTTTTCTGGCAAAAGCATCTGAAGAAATGAGCTGGCTATGGCATAGACAGTTGTCTCACTTAAACTTCAAAAGCATGTCCAAACTGGCATCAAAAGACCTAGTAGCTGGCCTACCCAAGTTCAACTTTGTGAAGGAAAGGCCATGCAATGCCTGTCAGCTTGGAAAGCAAACCAGAAGCTCATTCAAGAGCAAGTCTGCCAACTCTATTGACAAGCCCCTGCAGTTGCTCCACATGGATCTCTTTGAGCCAATCCCAATAACTAGTCTTGGGGGAAAAAGGTACTCTCTAGTCATAGTCAACTAGTACACCAGATTCACATGGGTATTCATCCTAACTTCAAAGGATGAAATGAGCTCCGAATTAATCAAGATGTTCAGATTGGTGATGAACGAAAAAGGAGAGAAAATCAAGGCCATAAGGAGTGATCATGGAAGAGAATTTGATTTCTCAGAAATAGACCAGTTCTGCTCAGACAATGGCATCAGTCATAACTTCTCAGCTCCACGAACTCCTCAATAAAATGGAGTTGCTGAAAGAAAGAACAAAACCTTGATAGAGAAATTTGGTAGGACTCTACTAGCAAGCAACTAAATCTGCTGAATACTTACAGGCGGAAGCTATCAACACTTTGCATGCTACACGAGCGGATCATTAATTCACTCTACGATCAAGAAGGCGCCCTACTGAACTGTGGAAAGGAAGGAAGCAAGTGTCGCTACTTCCGTGTCTTTGGTTGTGCATGCTACATTCTCAACAATGAAAGCGATGTCGACAAAATTCAGCCCAAGTCGAGTCGACGAAGGATCTTTCTTGGATATGCCACGCAATGCAAGGCTTACAGAGTGTTCAACAAGAAGACTTTGAATGTTGAAGTCTCGATACACATCATCTTTGATGAAACCGACTTAGACAAAATAGTGCCTCAAGACACTACTACGATAGATAGTGCGAGACACTACTGAATGAAGTCGTCGAGCTCAACACTACGATCGTAGTGCCAGACAGTGAAATCGCAGAACATGAGAATGTGATTGTAGAGAGGTCAATGCAAGACAATGAGCCTCCACTCCAAGAAGAAGAGATAGACCTTGAAGACTTAAGACAGGAAGGCATCAGGACAGATGTCCCAACCGGTAACAGATGGGCAAGAGATCACACTCAGGATCTAATCATTGGAGATCCGAGTGCTAGAGTCAAAACAAGAGCTGCTACTTAGAATGAATGCTTTTATCTAAGCTTCCTATCACAAATAGAACCAAAGAAGATAGAGGATGCTATGGAAGACTCCAGTTGGATAGAAGCCATGCAGGAAGAACTCAACCAATTTGAACGAAGAAAAGTATGGAGATTGGTACCAAGACCAAAGAGTCATCCTGTCATTGGAACTAAGTGGGTCTTCAGAAACAAAATGGATGAAGATGGGGTCATAACTAGAAACAAGGCAAGATTAGTGGCAAAGGGCTATTCTCAAGAAGAAGGTATCGACTACGATGAGACATTTGCACTGTTGCCAGACTAAAGCCATAGAAGAATTTTCTTGCCTTTCTTTGCTTACATGAAGTTCAAAGTCTTTCGGATGGATGTCAAGAGTGCATTTCTAAATGGAGAACTCAAGAAGAAGTCTATATAGAGCAACCTCCAGGTTTCATCAATCCATCTCTTTCCAATTATGTCTATAGATTAGATAAAGCTTTATATGGTCTTAAACAAGCACCTAGAGCATGGTATGAAACACTGACTAACTTCTTAATTGAAAATGGGTTCACTAAAGGTAGAGTAGATGCCACACTGTTTCTTAGAAAGCATAAAGATAAAGTCTTACTAGTTCAAATATATGTTGATGATATTATTTTTGGTTCTCTTGATGAAAAGTTATACAAGAGATTCTCTAAGCTAATGCGAGCAAGTTTGAAATGAGCATGATGGGTGTGGTGAATTTCTTCCTTGGATTTTGCAAGTAAAAGTGATTGATGAAGGAATTTTCATAAACCAAGCCAAGTACATCAAAGACTTACTAAAAAAAGTATGGCATGGAATAGCCTCTCCCATGAAAAACACTAATTGCTCCTCTGACCAAGCTTGACAAGGATGAGAAAGGTAAAAGTATTGATATCACTCAATGAGAGGTATGATATAGTTCTCTTTTATACCTAGCGCGCCGATGACCCGGACATAATGTTTGCAACATGCATATGTGCTAGATTTTAGGCTAACCCTAAAGAGTCACATTTATCTCGTTGTAAAGAGGATTTCGAGGTATCTCAAGAGGTACACCTTACTTGGGGCTTTGGTACCCCAAGGAATCCTCATTTGAACTAACAGGATTCACAGATCTTTGATTTTTGCGAGGATGCAAAATAGATAGAAAGAGTATCGAGTGGCTTTTGTCAATTGCTGCTAGAAGCAGACTTGTGTCTGGTTTAGCAAAAAGCAAAACTCGGTGTCTACTTCAACTGCGAGAAGTTTGAATACATTCTTTGTTGGAAGCTGCGTACTTGCTCGAGATCTATGGATGAGAAATCAGCTAGCTGACTATGGGTTTGATTTCAAATCTATTCCCATTCACTATGATAACACAAGTGCCATAGCAATAACTCATAATCCTGTTATGCATTCTAGGACTAAGCATATAGAAATAAGGTATCACTTCATTAGGGATCATGTGCAAAATGGAACTATATCTTTACAATATATCCCTACTGAAAATCAACTTGCTGATGTTTTTACAAAACCTCTAGATGAATCCAGATTTAATAAGTTAATAAGTGAGCTAGGCATGCTAAATCTTCAACCATAAAATATATGCTCTAGATTGTGCTAACCATAAAGATACAAAGGCTGAACTCAAATCGTAGACATAATCAAGGAAAGCCCACGATCGTAGAGCTGGAAAGACAAAACCACCTCAACGACTGTAGCAAAGACTCAACCATCGTAGAGCAGACTCAATGATGACAAAAGCCTCATCAACAAAGCAAGATTACACCCTGTGATGATAAGCTTCAAAACAAAGCAATCCTTCTGATAAGCGTCTCAGGAACAAACCTAACCCTTGACTCACTCCAAGAGGTTGGCCCTTCCTGAGTTGCCTTAAAAGAATGCTTTATCAAAAACTCATCACAAGGTTCAGGACATACTCGACGATCGTAGCTCAGACTCGACGATTGATGAACAGACTCGACGATCGCAGCTCAGACTCGACAAAGGCAAAGCACTCAACGATCACTGAACTACCTCAACGATCGTAGTCCTCCCTAAGGACACCTCAGCTCTGAAAAAGCCAAGGGCAAATCAGTACAATCCTGCACAGTTAAAATCGTAGAGCCAAGCAAAAGTCAACACCTGTTCCACTAAACGAAAAAGAAGAGAGGGAAGTTACAAGTACAAATTGAAATCGTATTTTTGAAATCTGAAGTTCAAAAGATTATCTCTCTTTCATCCTCTCTCTCTCTCAAAGAAAAAGCCCTAACTCAGAAGAAAGCTCAGTCGAATCTCACTTCCAGTTAGAAAATTAATGGCGTCATCCAATGTTATCTCAGGCTACAGACTCTGCTTTGACGAGTTCAAGACAGCTCCACCAAAATTTCACAAAACCCTGGCGCTACTAAAGAAGGCGGGTCTCGAAGAGGCTCTAGGCGAAGACACACTGATATATCCCAAACTGGTGAAAGAGTTCTACAAGAATGGTGTGTTTGAAACCAACACCATCACTACAAAAGTAAGGGGAGTAGAAATTAGACTGAAGGCAAAGGAATTCAATCTTGCCCTATGTCTCAAAAATAAAGGGCATCCATACTTAGATACCGTAGACTTCCAAGAGGTACTAAGTAAAATGCATCACAAGAAAAACCCCTCTGTGAAAGGGTACAAGAAGAACGAGTTCCCGTAGAGGTAAGAATTTTTAGCTGATATTATTGGGAAATGTATATGCTGCAAGAGCTCAGGTCATGACTCGGTGAATGAATCTCAACTTAAGCTCATGACTACTATGTATTATGGTATAGAACTCAACTATGGAGCTATATTGCTCGAGTGGATTGGCAAGTGGATCATCAACTCGAAGAAATCAAAAAGCCCTCAGAAGATGCTATATGGGCATTTCTAGAGTATCATTCTGTAATCTGCACTGGGTGACAAAATTGGGGATGAAGAAGGAGAAGCCATCAACCCAAATCAAAGAATGACCCAGCAGTTGTTTGATAACTGGAAGAGGAACCCTGCTAAGTATGTACGAATGATGACTGAGTCCAGTGGAAGAACTGGGGATCTGAAGAACTCAGGCCTTCCAGGAATCATGTCTGTGGTCAGGGAGATCGAAGAAGAAGAAGAAATCAACAAAGAAGATCCCTCTGTCCTTACCAGAAAAAGCAAGGGCAAGACGAAGCTAAGGGCTAGACTGGTGGAAGAGCCTCAAGGATCTACCACTGATATACCTATAGAGTCCTCTGATATAGAGACTCTGAGGATGCTAAGGAGAAAACAACAACAAGATGAAGTAGATGAGGATCAGGCTACCATATCCCAGATCCTAAAGAAAAACAAAGTTGGTCATAAGTCCAAAAGGCCATCAGTCACCTCAATCGTAGAGTCTCTACTGTTCGTGGAGACTAGACCAAGCATGGCAGACAAGGAGGTAGCTGCTTCAAGCATAGTGGCTGTTGAACAGGACAAAGCTGAGATTCAAGAGAGTCTGAAGTTGTGGCTAAATCCAAGAAAGCCAAGGAGAAAGCTGGTTAAGAAGTACATTCTTGAAAATAAAAAGGTGCTCGAGAAGGAAGCAAAGAGTATGGTTGCTAAGAAGGAAATATCCAGAGCAAGTCAAGAGGACAATGCTCCAGCTGAGGGGGAGATCCCTGAAATTCTCATGATAGAGAATACACCAGTTGAGGGGGAAATGCTTAAAACTCAAGAAGATGCTCCAATTGAGGGGGAGTTTATGAGCTTACCAGAAGATTATCAAATTGAGGGGGAGCCTCAAGATATCTCCATGGCAAAAGAGGATGTCCCCGCGAAAGAAAAAAGGAACCAAGTGCGGATCATCAAGAGCCCATTGAGATAATAGAGTCCTCCAACGAAGACAGAGAAGAGGAAGATGATGATGATGACCTTTATATCACTGATGTGGGCAGAGATGGGTATAGAAGCTACCTATACAATCAGATGTTCTCATACCTACCCATGATGCCATACCATCAAGCCCAAATCAACAACTCTTGGGATCACATGTTCTGGAGTTTCAAAGAATATCCGGCCATCTCAGTACTGGCTCATGGATTCCCAGGGAGATTCCACTTTACAAAGAAGTTGATTACCAACACCTCTTCCTCAAAAGATAAACTTGAGGTACTATCTATCCCCGCCCAATTAAGAATTAATCACTTGCCATCATCCTCATTTAGTCAATTCTATGAATTCCCTCGATGGTTGGAAGTGATTCTCAATCCAGTAAATCAATTTCCAATTACAGAATCCCAAAATTCTATAACTGAAGAACCAAATACATCCAACTTCATTTTGCTCCCACAAACCACTGTCTCTACGATTCCTGACTCTAGACCAATCGTAGAGTCACAAATAGAAATCATAGAGCCCCATAGTCCAAACATTGAAACTCAGGCCCCTCCATCAGACATACCGTCCTCCTCCTCAAATGACTATTTTAGTCTTGATTTTGCTCTCTACTCCATGCAAGATCAGTCTCAGAAAGAATCCCCTCTATTCAATAATCCTCAAGCCAATGATACTCTCCCAAATCTGCCCACAAAGGATGACTTGAAGGAAGCAACCAAAGACACGGTCAAGAACATATAAGAAAGCCTAGAATCTCACTCCGGCCTTATTCATATCCGGCTGAATCAAATGATTACAGCTGTAAATAATTTTCTTGGCACTATGAATGCTGATCTTACAAAGAAGCTGAGGGAAATTATCCAAGAAATTCTCAAGAGCATGAACGATAGAGATGAGATTCACTTCCAGATAGCCACCAAGCAAAGGGAGGCTGTTCTTGAAATACAGAAAAATCAAGAAGTTCAAAATAAACTTATGCTGGAGAACTTCATCAACTTGAAAGCCTTAGTTCAAGAATTCCAGAAATCCTATGTCAATAAGGAACGTCAGAATGACATTGTTCTCACTGCCCTCCGAAACAAAGAAGCTAGATCGAAAAAACAGATCAAGGAGAGTCGAGAGGACATTGCTTAGACACAAAGCCAACTGAATGAGCTTATCCAAGGAGTCAATTGACTTTCTGCAGACATTCGAACCCTTGATGCTGGCATAAAGGGGGAGAATAAAGGAAAGGAGTTCAAAAGAAGAGGCATCGAGGGGAGATCGAGGCGGAGGAGGTCAAGGAAACCAAGAAAGGGGAAGAGGATAATTTTCATGAAGCCCTCCTACAAGACAGTTCCACCAACAGAATGCACGATCAGGCAATCAGACTCAACGATCTGATCAGCAGGAAGTCTTGATGGCTCAACCTTTAAGAAATCAAGGGCCAATTATCAGCTCACCAAATGTGACCACCACAGGCCTAAGAATGCCAATTTGAGATCCAGCATTCATGAATAGGCATGAGCACAACCCGATAGTAAGTCTGAGTGAAATTTGGAAGAGTTAGCGGAAGAGATGAAGCTAGCGAGAAAAAAGAAGAAATTTGAGGAGTATGCCAATCCTCCAAGGAAAAGGTTAAAGAAATAAAGATAAGTTAAAACTTTAAATTCTTATTGATGTAAAGCTAAACTGCAATATTTCTTGAACATCAATTAATTCATGCTTATTCTCTAGAAATTTCAGTTGCTCACTAAAATACCAAGTCATGTTTAAATTTCCTGCAAATGCATCTAGACACTAATAATCATGACAACAAATTTCCTTGGTTATGTCAACATCAAATAGGGGGAGATTATTGGGAGAATGCATATTATGATTTGATGTTTTAATGTATATGCTCATGATTATTTCTAAAGTCCTTCAAGTAAGATATGTACGAGGACTTAGTGATAGATCAAATTTGTTAGGTTGATCTAAGCTCTTAACGTGTATCATTCTGTAATAGTATGTATAGATAGAAAGATCAAAGCTGTTAGGTTGATCTTGAGATGTAATAGATAGGCTTCGAAGAAATCGTAGTGTATCATCTGTTTAACATTGCAGAAGTCAAGGCAGAAAATCTAGAGCTTCGAATATCGTAGTGTGCCTGCCTTGAAGGGACTCTTCAAAAATCATAGAGTGGTCGCAACGTTTGCCGAGCCATCTCAACGATCGTAGTGTTTCTGAAGGAAACATGGAGTTTACAAGTCAACGATCGTAGTGTGCTCTCGGAAACGTAGAGTAACAACACGAGCAAGTGAAGATCGTAGTGTGCAGAGGTTTAAGAAGAATCGTAGTGCTCTCGGTTGATAGCATTAGACCAGGCACCAAGATGATAAGACACTACGATCTGAATCCTAGAGTATCATGATGTGAATCGTAGAGCATCTGTCTTATGTCAGAAAATGTCGAGCCTCATGATTTGTGTGAAGATAGATTCCAACATATGAGAAATGGATTCTAGACGTTGCAATACTCATCAGTCCCAGAGTAATATGAAATATCCTTAGTATGCAACGAAGAAGCGTATTGAAGAAGCTAAGAAAAGTTCCATTGGTAAGGGGGAAAAACACCTTTTCAGGTGTTAGGTGAGAAAGCAGTCTGCTGTGTCAATGGGCCAGAATGCAGTTTCAGAAGATGTGAAGAAATGTCTCCATCAAAGATCAGAAAAGTCAAATGCATTTAATGCCTCAACAGATGGATCCAACAGATAATTTTCAAGATCACATATATGCAGATCAGACAGATGAGAGAGAACTAAGCAAGCATTGAACAAACAACGTGAAGAACTCTCTAAGCTCAACTCTACGATCCGAGATATTGCAAAGCTTGCTCAGCTACTCAGTTCTTTCGAACAAGTGCTTAAACAGCAATTGAGTAGCAACCATCAAGAACTCAATATTTATTAACCAACTGAAGAAGAGTACCAAGTCTGCTAGACTTGAAGAGTTCGTAGTGAACTATAAGAAAGCCAAGTCTGTTGGACTTGAAGAGTTCAAGAGTGAACTAAGAAGTTCCTAGACTGCTGGTCTAGAAGAAATCTATGTGATTCTGAAGTTGTAAACGACATCCTGAGTGGATATCCTACTCGTTGAGTAGAAGAGTGGACTAGGAGCTTTAAGTGCTCTGAACCACTTAAAAACGACTGTGTCTTTTACATTCATAACTATAACTGCTATATCTGGCATAACTGCTATAACTGCCTCACCTTCATAACTCCACTGCTTGATAAAGAAGATTAAATCAAATATTAATTCCGCTAAGTTTTAATCATTATAAAAGAATCAGTTTAAAAAGAGAAGATTTTTAAATATCTATTCACCCCCCCCTTCTAGATAACTATTGTGACAACTAGGAACTAACAAGAAATTCTAAAAATTTAGCAGTGTTTATTTTCTATGACTAATATATGGCGCGACCGCGTTGTGTTTGGCTTTTAGTTGGGCGCGGCCGCGCTACCCTGTACCATGGCAGCTTCAATATTTTTGACTTATGTTTGATCCTGAATGCTTATAGCAATTGGATTGAACTTCGTCTCTCATATTGCAATTGCTATGGTCTGACCCTTGGACTTCTAACTTTACTGCCCAATTGGTTACCCCTGGAAAGGATCAACATGAACTATTAGACTTTATTTAATTATAACCAATACTTACTACTAAAAATTTAATTAACTATAATAATAATAATAAACTAATTATAGCAGAAAGAATTAAACACAAAGGAAGGAAAATGATAGACTATAGATAATGGAGAATTAAACAAATAGGGAAATAGATTAGATGGGGTGCTTCCCATCTAGCGCTCGGTTTATAGTCCGTTAGCTGGACTCTGTTCTTGACCGCTATCTAATTCCTCTATGAAAAGCTAGGAACCCTCCATCCATTAGAACCGCTATGTGCTTTGGTATGTTCCCCATCATGAGAGTCTTTAGATTGAAGCCACCTAGCATATTTCCTGTACATGATGTCCCCAGTTCCATTGCATCACCAGGTGCTTCTCCCATTGTATATGTGAATAGATTTTTGCATTGAGGCATGAAAGATACAACGAGATTTTCTTCTTCTATTATCTCTTCCTCAGTCCACCATGGTTTGTAAGAGGCCTCATAATCGCAGAAATTCTTGCTTTGGATGTGACTACCAAGGGGACATGGGTGTGCAAAATTCACTGAATTTTTCAACTCTAACTGAGAAGGCACTTGGGGTATTATACAAGTTAGCTCATGTTCTTCATTTTACATACCCCCAGTTGTCTCCTCAATGTCCACTCCTTTCAGTTCATTTAGTGGCATGTACACTTCTATCTCTCCGTCAGTTTTATCGTCCATGTTATAGCACCAATTGTTTGGAGGGCGATTGTTCAAGGCTTCGAACATTTGATCCATCTGATTCTGAAGATTTCAAATTGACCTCTCTTGCTCAATCATCTTCTCCTCAGTTTATGCTACAAATTTGAACCGCAAATCCTCCAATCTTGAATTATCTTGTTCAGTTTTTCGAAATCCATGTATTGAGGACCATTCATTGAGGAGTTAATGAGTTGTTCCATCTGTTTATTAAGATTTTGGGTTGATAATTCCTGACTCATTATCATCTCTTCTTTTTCTGCTATAATCCTTGACATATATTCCTTCAACTCTGAATTTTCTTCTTGTTGCATTGGAGGTGGATTTGAGAAATCTGATGGATATGTTGGACTTGGGATGTAGTATTGGTCTTGATAGTTATAACTCCATTCATAATCTGGGTGATACCCCCAACCTTGATGATAATTTGGATAAACATAGTTGTTGAGGTAATCACCACCAAACTGTACTTGTCCAACACTGATATTGCATTGATAACTCAGATGGTCGTCAACACAATATTCACATGAAACTGCTATCTTTCTAGTACGTTGGGCTGCAAGAACATCCAACCTCTTCGAAAGTGTTGCAATTTGTGCTGACAATGTAGAAAATACATTGAGTCCTTCAGTTCTTGTGTTCCTTGGTTGAGTCATATTTGCATAAGGCCATTGATAAGCAAAGTTATCCATGGTACCTAAAAAGAGAGAAATATAGGAAGAACATTAAAACATAATAAAATAAAATAAAATATTTAAATTAAGACTAATTTGATTGAAATTAATGTTGGCAAAAATTATTAAAATAATTCCCCGGCAGCGGCGCCAAAAATTTGTTGGTGGTTTTACCGTTCAATATTTGCGTGCAAGTATACACGATCAACAAGTAATAAAGAGTAAGTAAAGTATCGTTCCCACGGAGAATTAACTAATAACGTTCACCAAGCACTAGCCCATAACCATTTCAGTCTTATTTAAACGAATGATTTGATATTTTATATTTAAACTATGAAATTAAATAAACCTAACTATTCCTAGAGTGAGACTAGATAATGAAGACCCGAGATCACAATTTTGTCTATCGACTCATTCAAATCCACATATTTCATGTTAAGCCAAACTAATTGTATCAGATTGTTAGTCAAGAACACGAAAGTTAAGTATAGCCATCTCTCAATGTACCATACACATATCACATGTAATCCACAGTTGATAGAATACACATGAACACCCACATTACTTAAACCACTATATGTCTATGTGATTTAAAAATAATTAGGGTTTAAGCCCAAGTTCTCAATTGACTATGAATGGTGCTTCGGTATATGTCTATCCTAAGCACGAATCATACATCCCAATTCATTGTAGAACATACAATCGCACGCTAATAAGATCAGATCTAACCCATACTTCTTCTCTCAAGTCCATATGGATTATCACAGTAATTGATGGCCAATCAACTAAGCAAATAGCATGAATCTAATTAGACAAGCCCATATCAATCAATAAGGCTAACAATGAAATATATCAGAAATAACTAATCCATAGAATCCATTGCAATCTCATAATAGAGTTTAAATCATATCTGAATCAAATCTATCATCCACATATTGCATAAACATTATAAGATTACAAATAAGAATCAAAGAGAGGATAAAAGTAAAGAATTGAAATGCAAATCTGTTATCATGCTCCAAGATGGAATCTCTGATGTTTTCCAATTGCTTCAAATCTTCATATCTAATCAAATCTAGAAATCAATTATTCTAATCTACTCTATTCTATTATTGAAATTGAAGAGAGAAAGTAACGATAGCTCATTGATCTCCCAAGGGGTGGAATCCCCCACATAATGAAAATACGTCTCTTTTTAAGCCCTAATTTAACCTTCCTCCAAGTTACGCTCCAATTCTACTATTTAGTGAAAAAGTCAGCTTTAGTCAACTTCTAAAGTGGCGCGGCCGCACTGGGAATGCCCAGGAGTTAGGCGTGCCCGTGCTTAAGTTGCATATGGCATTTTTTGGGTCCAGAGAATGGCACGGCCGCGCCTAAAATACACTAGAAATCCGCGCGCCCGCGCCAATGATTTTTTGCTGCAATGTCCTTTGGTAAAATGGCCATAACGTTTGATCCAGGAGGAGTTACGGGGCCTGCCACCTATCAAATCGAAGATCTCGATGAGCTCTACAACATTTATTGTTTGACACATGAGAAATAATGGACGGATGAGAAATTGGGTTAGAAGTGACAGCTATGCAAATGGCCACCCAAAACTTTGAAGTTCGACGTCCATTGGTACACAATTCACAACTCTATCATCCAAAGTCCTATTGTAATGATTCAAGATGTTCTGGAAAGATAAGAAGAAGCTCTACACCATATTCCATGTTCCAAGCCAAGAATATAAAATGAACATGAAAGCCCAAACGATATCCGGATTGCTTTTCCTTGCATTTTCATACCAATAGTCGGTCACACCGTTCGTAAACATAAGATCTACAAAATGAACACAAAATGCCTGAAAAGTAACTAAGAAACATGAGTATAAACAATTAATTCAAGTAATAGATACCTGATAAGTATGTATAAAGCTTACTTATCACCTAGGAATCACGGGATCTATGGTTTAATCCATGAACCTAAGTCCAGTTCCCATGATGGACCCTTTTCAGTTGTAAAACTAGCTTGTAAATTTTGTACTTGTAAATATGGGACCTTAAAATGGTTATCCGGATTTAAGGTCCCCGTAATACTGAAAATCTTATATGTGGTGCTCGGACATACTTCAATGGCTTCCACGCCCATAAGGAATCCGACACTTATATATATATATATATATATATTATTTTATCGAAGATGGTTTGCATCTTGAGAATAAAATCAGAATAAACTGAATACAGAATAAAATTAAAGTATCAAATGCCTCAATTACTATGTGAGCATAAGGGTTTGAAAACTTATTTTCAAAACATCATTTTATATATCTTGTATTAAAATTGAACTTTTATACAAGTCAAACCCTTTGTATATAGGTGCAAAAGAGGCATATCACTACTTTCAAATAAAGCACTTAGGCCCAATTAACAACAATGCACACACACACACACACAAACTAGGAAACAAAAAATGCGGTAACCGTGTCTCACGAAAGTTGGGATGTGCCTAACACCTCCCCCCGATTAATCAAGCCCCCAAACTTTATGAAATCTCGGTTTCCAAGACCAATTAAATAGAGTCTAATAATTTGGCTATATTGCAAAACCTTTCAAAACTTGGTTGAGTTGGTACAACCATTTTAACTCCTATCAACTGGCGGCTCTGTCCAATTCAGACCAATTAAAATCAATCTTTTCAAATCGTCGACATTTATATGTTAGTCTTTTCCTTAAAATCTCACCCTTCAGATCAAAAAAATTCATATCAACGTCGGGATTTTTGGATGTCCCTTTCCGTTACTCGTTCTTTGGTGTTCTCATTTTAGGTGAGATCTGTTTGAAAAAATAAGTGAAAAAGGTTCGACATGTATAATGTCGACGATGGACTGTTAAGAGTCGCCAGTTGGTTTTTTAAATGGTTGTACCAACACAACCAAGAAAAGGTTTGAACATTGACCCAGTGATGTGACACTGCTATACGGGTCGGTGAAACCGAGATTCATTAGGGTCTGGGACTTGGTTATGCTGGGGAAGGTGTTAGGCACCCCTAAGATCCGTGTTACCACTATGACCGCCTCTTTTCAAGAAACTATTATCCGAATGTGTGTGTGTGGGTCAATGTCAAATCTTTGTTATTTGGAAGTAGGCGAGGCCTCATTTGAACCTATATATATTGTGGTTTGAATTTATGTAAAAATTCAATTTTTAGCAAGGTATAGCAATGATGTTTTATAAAAAGGTTTTTCAAACCCTAATGCTCAATAGTAATTGAGACCTTTACACTCCCATTTTATTAAGTGTTCTATTGATTGATTTTATTTCACGAATCGCGAGGCATCCGTATTTAAAATAATGTACAAAATAATGCCGACTTCCTCGTGGGTATGAAAACCATCTCGAGGAAATTCGCATACGTGAGAATAATTTACATGTCGTTTACAATCGAAAATGTCCATCACGGAACCGGATCTAGATTCAATGGGATGAATCTGTGATCACATGATTCCTAGGCGCACAGAATACTGTAATTTATATGGAAGCAGTAAGTAGGTATATATATAAAATCTGTAAATATATATATAGACAGGATCACCAAACACGAAGCACCTCCATGGGGGATCAGAAATGTAAATAAAGCTGTAAAAACTATCAACCGTCACGGAGGAAACTCAAAGCGGGAATAAACGTAAATAAATAAAGTCAGAATATTTGGCCAACCGCCACGAAGGAAACTCCAGGCGGGACGAAATATAAATAAAGCTGTACAAAGCGATCAACTGCCACGAAGTAAACTCCAGGCATGATGAAATGTAAAGAATGTTGTAAAAGCGATCAACCATCACGAAGTAAACTCCAGGTGGGATGAAATATATATATATAAAAGCAATAAATGCACCAGATGTAAAATCCAGGCTCATCGAACAGAGTTCAACCACAGTTCATATATATATATATACGGTCAGGATCAAGAGCATTCTCCTTAAATAGCAGTCCGCCTTAAATAGCATTCTTTTATCAAAACGACGTAGTTTTGGAGGGACGCGGTGGCATTTTTGTAAATACGCGGAGGCATTGTATTTACAAAAATGCCACCGCGTTCCTCCAAAACTACGTCGTTTTGATAAAAGAATGCTATTTAAGGCGGAATGCTATTTAAGGAGAATGTTCTTGATCCTTACCGTGTATATATATATATTTATATAAAAGCAAATAAACGCACCGGATATAAAATCTAGGCTCATCAAACAGAGTTCGACCACAGTTCATATATATAAGTATATATATATATATATATAAAAGCGAATAAACGCATACTTCGGATATAAAATTTGAGGCTCATCGAATGTAGTCCCACACACGTTAATATATATATATATATATATATATATATATATATATATATATATATATATATATATATTAAAGCAAATAAATGCTCCGCATCAAGTTCAGGTTCATCGAACAAAGTTCGACACAAAGTTAATATATATAAAGGTATATATATATATTAAAGCAAATAAACGCTCCAGACCGAAGTCTAGGCTCAATCGAGGCATAACTCGATAATGTTAGTCAATATATATGTAAATATATATATATATATATATATATATATATATATATATATATACAGATCATGCAATGAAACCACGGACCGAAGTCCGGGCAAAAACAAGCAACACGACTCTCAACGTGTAGAAGGGTGTGCGCAAAGATGAAGAGAAAGACTCTAAAGTGTGTGAGAAGGCTTACAGCTGACTGCTAAAGAAGACTTCTATATCTTTAGAATGGGTAAACACTGACTTTTGTTGGTACAAAAGGGCTATATATGAGCTCACATGTGTTTAAAAGGGGAAAGTACACTGCATGGGGTGAGTGCAGAGCAAATTGGGCAGGCCTTCCTCGCCTTTTTCTCTTTCAAAATGTGTGACGCCCCCAAAATAGGTATACATCACCCATTCTGAGTTGTCAATACATGGTACGTAAACAACTACAACTTTATTATTACAACAAGAAACTGTGAGTTTGAATACAAATATTATCTTCTAGACAATATCTATACTCAAAATAAATCCTCATCACATTTATTGATACATTACTTTACAAAAAATGGTGAGGACTACTAAACAACTCTCTCTAGAACCTTCATTCCATACCCAGACTACGCATCGCTATATTCTCGCCGCCCCGAGAAGAAAAATGGAACAAAAAGGAAAAGGGTGAGCTCAACTAGCCCAAAAAGAATATTATGACTAAGATAATATACAACAAATTATCGTTAGTCTTCAACAGGAAAAATCTAATAGAATACAATAGACAACAAGTTTTAAATCAATATTATATGTGAAATAATAATTCATTAGAAGAGTTAAGTAGAGAATGCAAACTACTATCTTCTATGTATGAATTTAAAAGTTCATCGCTCATCTTTTATCCCGTAACATCAATCAATATATATCCGGAATCAAATATTCATCTTTTGCACTACAAGCCAAAGATATTCATCATTGGTCATGTTCATCTAAACACTGCTCATCTTTGCACTACGGCCAAAGATATTTATCGAAAATCATTCATCTTTGACCACAAAGCTAAAGATATTCAATAATATCATCATTTAAGACTAAGGATGATGAAAAATATTTTAAAGAAACGAATCCGGTGAAACAAAATGACAAGGATTAAGGATTAAGGATTCATACTTTGTTTTATCCATGTCCAAAAATACCTCAAAAATAATCATAATGGTGTAAAATTCAATAATGATCAGAACATGGATACAATCAAAGCTAGTATCCACAATAGATATTTTAGACGAAAAGGAAAATTTTCATTTTCGATGAATAGTGTCAGATTCGTGAATAAGTGTCATTATACGTGAATAGTGCAGTATATCGTGAATAGTAACTCGACACCAAAAGTTCCAAATTTGATAAAAACTTCAGATCAATATTTCAGCATAATGATATTGAAGAAATAATATCATTACGAAAAAAAAATAATATCCCTTACCTCGAAAGATCAGTACTTATAGCTAAAACACCGGATATAGGCTATGACTTAAACTTGCACCGTATAGCAATACTCAAAATATACTCAAAATACTCACAAGAATACGCTCGATAATATAGAGAGAGAAAACTTCAGTTTCTGGTGTGATTTTCAATTCTAACCTAAGCACCCTATTTATAGGAAAATGCTTAGAACACCAAAGTAGAAAATTTAATAAAATATAAATATATATATCAAAATTCCTACGCCACTCTTGAAATCTGATTTCAGCTCAATAAGCACATGCCATCTTCTTGAAAAAGTAAGAAAAAACGTTTTTCTAATTTAAAATAATTTAAACTTCCAAAAATCAATTATTTCGGAGCTTCGGAACTTCAATAATTCACAATAAATAGCCCTTTTGTTAGAAAATTCAAAACTCGCATTTTTTATAGGAAATTCAATTCTCTACAACTTTACAGAATAAAGTTTTTCCAAATTCCAAACAAAAATTGACCGAAATCCACAAACAGGCGATTTTACAGGTTATAATCAAATTTTAGTCAAGAAATAGGGTCCACCGACACATAAAACATGCTTTAAATATTTTTGGTAACAAAAATACTCCTCCTCCATATATACTCATATATCCCACATTCATCATAAAAATATCATCATTATTATATTATTAAAATATAATAATATATTTAAATGAATTATTTTATCAGAAAAAGATAAAATTTCAATTTTTAACAATTGTCACATTAAAAATTTTCTCCATCTATATTCACATAAAATAAATATTTTCCTCATCATATGAATCAATAATTAATTATTCACAAATAATATTACGTAATCACAATATTGACAACTGTGCGGTTCCTGTGAAAGATGGGGCTTTCAATAAGAATTTCTCCTTCTTGGCGCCGCAATTAGGTGACCAAACCTCTCCTTAGATTTTAACTTTCTAGAAATTGCCAATAATGTTATCTAATAATATTATTCAGATAATATGAATTATTTCTTCGATAATGAAAAATCTTGCGTGTAATGACAATTATTGAAACAACAACAATATAAAATATCAACGCAACAATTATTAAATCAATAAAATAAAATCTTAACAAGAATAACTCGTAACCATTATTGAGTAAGTGCCTTCTTACGTAAGAATCAATAATTGGTGCAATACTGCAGGTGCTACTCTTGTGTGTTAACCATTTAGTATTTTAACAAAGATTAATTGATGAATAACTACGTAGTTATTTTTAAACAACTTATATTTGTCATTTTCTTCATCCAATCGCTTTCTGTTATGGGGCCCATACATGGATGCGCCGTCGTACGAATATTCCCCGACAGTACGAATATTCCACGACCAAACAAATATTCCCCGACAACAATGAATATTTTATAACCACTTGCTTATTTTGAAATATTTGCGTATTTTACCCATAACTATCCACATTAATCAAATCAACCCTTACTATTTCAAAATAATAAATAGAGAAAATTAAATTTCATTAATAACAAGTTGGGGTCTTACAACCTCCCCTCCTTATGAAATTTCATCCTCGAAATTGACGTACGTACCTGGTGTTTCGAAAAGGTGAGGATACCTCGCTTTCATTTCCGTTTCCAATTCCCAGGTCATTTCCTCTATAGCATGATTCCTCCACAAAACTTTAACTTGTGGTATGACCTTTGTGCGTAGGACATGCTTCTTCCTATCCAAGATCTTGACAGGTACCTCCTCATACGTTAAGTCTTCATCTATCTCGTCCGGTTCTAAATCTATAACATGGTTCAGGTCTTTCACATATTTACGAAGTACAGATATGTGAAACATATTATGAACACGAGACATACTCGGAGGTAACGCGAGTCTATAGGCTACATTTCCTACTCGGTCAAGAATTTGAAATGGACCAATAAATCGTGGATTGAGCTTTTCTCTCTTCCCAAATCTTGTAACTCCCTTCCATGGAGCAACTCGCAACAATACATGATCCCCTATACTAAATTCCACGTCCTTTCGATGAAGATCCGCATAACTCTTTTGTCGATCTTGAGCCATTTGTATACGTTGTCGAATCATTTGGATCTTTTCGGTAGTCATACGTACTAACTCGGGTCCCAACAATGTTGCTTCACCCACCTCATCCCAACATATTGGAGAGCGACACTTTCGTCCATATAATGCTTCAAATGGAGCCACACCTATACTTGCACGATAATCGATGTTGTAGGAGAATTCCACCAATGGTAAATACTTATCCCAAACGCGCCCTTGAAGTCTAGGACACGAGTCTTAATAGATCTTCAAGAGTTTGAATAGTCCTCTCGATTGTCCGTCTGGTTTGAGGATGGTGCGTCAAATCGAATCGTAAATCCGTGCCCATAGCTTTTTGTAAGTTAACCCAAAATCTTGAAGTGAATCTTGGGTCACGATCCGAAACTATGGATACTGGCATGCCATGCAACCTCACAATCTCATTTACATATATACTAGCAAGACGTTCAAGGGAATAAGTCTCCCGTATCGGCAAGAAATGAGCAGACTTGGTTAATCTATCAACAATAACCCAAATAGCATTGATGCCTTGAGAAACCATAGGTAGACCCGTAACGAAATCCATGGTAATGTGTTCCCACTTCCATTTCAGAATCTCAAGTGGTTGCAATGGACCCTTAGGTACTAGATGCTCCACCTTTACACGTTGATAAGTTAAACACATTTAGATAAACTTTGCAATCTCTCTCTTCATATTATTCCACCAAAATATATGTCGAAGATCACGATACATTTTGGTACTTCCAGGATGGATTGAAAATGGTGTATTGTGTGCCTCCATCATAATCTTGTACTTCAAATCAGAGTCATTAGGAACACAAAGTCTGGAGTGGACTCGAAGTATTCCCTCTTCATCAATTCTCGCTTCCGGAATAGCACCTTCTTGTACTTTCTTCTTCATACGCATCAGCTCCGGGTCGGTGGCTTGAGCAACCTTAACTTTTTCTATTAAAGTTTTCTCTGTCGTATACTTGACATCATTGCACCCATTCTCGCATATGATCTTCTTACTCAACGCCGCGCCTACCACGTTCGCTTTTCAGGATGGTATTGAATAGTGTGGTCGTAGTCTTTCAATAGCTCGAGCCAACGTCATTGCCAAGATATTGAGTTCTTTTTAAGTGAAGAAATATTTAAGGCATTTATGGTCGAATATATCTCCACTTTCTCCCCATATAGATAGTGCCTCCATATCTTTAGCGTGAAAAACGATCACGCTAACTCTAGATCATGAGTAGGATAATTCCTCTCATATTCTTTAATTTGTCGCGAGGCATAGGCTATGACTTTCCCACATTGCATGAGAACACATCCTAACCCTTTGTTCGAAGCATCATCAGAGATAACAAATCCATTCGAACCGGATGGTATTGTTAGAGCAGTCTTAGAAATAAGTCTCCTCTTAAGCTCTTGGAAACTCTTCTAGCATTCTTCGCTCCAAATGAATTTTGTATCCTTAAAGTTATTTGGGTTAATGGAGTAGCGATTTGAGAAAACCCTTCCACGAATCTCTCGATAATAACCAACTATGCCCAAAAAACTACGTACTTGATCCACCGACTTTGGTTGCTCCAACTTTGTATTGCTTTAATCTTCGCCGGATCAACAGATACTCCATGTTTCGACACCACGTGCCCAAGGAATGCTACTTCCTCAAGCTAGAACTCACATTTCTTCAACTTGGCATAAAGCTTGTTTTCACGAAGCCTTTGGAGTACCAGCTTCAAATGGTGCTCATGATCTTCACGGCTTTTGGAATATATGAGGATGTCATCAATAAAGACAACAACGAATTGATCCAAATATTCCTTGAATACTCGATTCATCATATCCATGAAAGCCGCAGGAGCATTAGTTAATCCGAAAGACATGACTAAGAATTCATAATGCCCGTACCGAGTTCTAAAGGTAGTCTTTGGAATATCCTGAGTTCTAATCTTCAGCTAATGATATCCAGAACGAAGATCGATCTTTGAAAAAAATTATGCCCCTTGCAACTGGTCAAACAAGTCATCAATACGAGGTAGAGGATACCTATTCTTGATGGTGACATGGTTCAATTCCCGATAGTCAATACAAAGTCGATATACTCCGTCTTTCTTCTTTTACGAATAAAACAGAGCACCCCAAGGAGATGTACTAGGACGAATAAAATCGATGTCCAACAATTTCTCGTAGTTGAACCTTTAACTCCCGAAGTTCAATAGAGCCATTCGATATGGGGTTTTAGAATTGGGCTTTGTATGCGAGTTCAAGATCAATAAATAATTCAACTTCACGTTCGGGGGCAGTGTAGGGAAGTTCTTTGAAATACGTCGGGAAAGTCAATAACAACAGAATATTATTCAAATTTGACGTGTCTTTATTCAAATCCATAACATGGGCTAAGAAAGCTTGACATCCGCTTTTTCAATAAACGAATAACTTTATGATTAGATATGACGGTGATTGATTTTAATGGTTTAGTTGCTTGAATTTGTACAACAGGTTGGTTAGGAATATGAAAACTAACAACCTTTTAAAACAATCAATTTTGGCATGATGAGTAGTTAACCAATCAATCCCTAAAATTACATCACGGCAAGTATCTTTAAAGAGATAAGGTCAATGAGTAATGTGATGGTGCCAACTTGAATCAAATAAGATTTATAAATGTGGATGTGATGAAAGTTTTCTCTAACGGAGTTTCCACAGATAGGTCAAAGTCTAATTTCTCCGGATTCAAGTTTAAACATTGAGCACAAGCAGGAGAGATAAATGAATGGGTAGCACCGGTATCAAGTAAGGTATAAACTTCGCAAGAATTTATAAATAGCTTACCCGTGATCACCTCGTTTGGGTTCTTCGCATTTTGACCAGTCACAATAAACGCTCTTCCAGGAACCGTTGACTTTGACTTTTCTGGGACAATCTTTTGAGTCATTGTCCCCGCTGAACTAGTTTTCACTACCGTACAATCTCGAGCGATATGTCATTCCTTTCCACAATTATAGCATACCTTGAACTGTTGTGGGCAGTTTGGACTGATATGTCCCTCTTTCCCTCATTTATAGCATATGACCGGTGGTCGTTCTCCTCCCTAGAAACCGATTCTTTGCCAAGACTGCTCATCTTCACATGGTCGTTGTTAAATCTCCTCTTTTAAAATCTCCTCGACTCGCTTCTTCTATTTTTATGGCCATGATTACCACCGAGTGGTTACCATTTTTAATAAAATCTTTTTCTTTTTCCATTTGGTTATCGTTGTTTTGTTGATCGCTATCTCCCAGATGATCCTCGATTGTGGTCCCTCGGTTGACCGCATTACTCGTTATCTCGCTCTAATAATTGAGCCCTGCATTTACAACATCTCTGAATAGAGAGAAAATTTATGAGAAATGAGATATTGTATGCGTATCTTGGGTTTCAAACCTCTAAGAAACATCCGCGTCATACGTTCCTCATTCTCCACCAAATGAGGTGCAAACTTGGATAACTCGCAAACTTTGCCTCGATCGAGACACCGCCATGTTGTTTTGTTCAAATCGATGAACTCCACTTCCTTCAAATGACGAACACTTTCGGGAAAGTATTTGTCATTAAATAGTTTCAAACGTCTCCCAAGACATGCCGAAAAGTCTTGGATGTATGTACGCTTCACGAGACTCCCACCAGTAGTCTCCGCCTCGCCACGTAACATAAAGGTGGCGAATGGAACCTTCGTTCCTCCGTGCATCCCAAGACATCGAATATCTTGCTAATTTGCTTGACCCATGTTTCCGCTTATGATCGGATCCGCTTTCCCTTAAATTTCGGTGGTCCCAACTCTTTGAATCGCTTTGCGTGACAACCCGTGAATTGCTATCATTTCCTCTTGTATTTTGAACACGAGTCTCCTCATCGATTTTGCATGAGCGCAAAAAGCTTCTAAACATCCCTCGTTCATCATATGCTCGGTGGTGTTGTTTACGGGAAGAACATTGCCCGACTGTTGCACGCTCTCCTCGTTGGTGAGTCTGAGCGTCTCCACGGTCTCATTTTCTTTGTTAATATTCTCGATCGACATTCTTAAATACCGTCATAAAACAAGGGTTAATTAAGGAAATCAATATATCACATAATATCCCTATATCTTGACCAACTAACAAATAAGCTTAGGTAGGACACACTAGCGAAGGATTTACTCGTCTCTCCCTCCTAGTTCTATTCCCGATCTCCACCGAGAGATCATATCCCTAAGCTCGATACCAACCGTGACGCCCCCAAAATAGGTATACATCACCCATTACGAGTTGTCAATACATGGTACGTAAACAACTACAACTTTATTATTACAACAAAGAAGCGTGAGTTTGAATACAAATATTATCTTCTAGACAATATCTATACTCAAATAAATCCTCATCACATTTATTGATACATTATTTTACAAAATGGTGAGGACTACTAAAACAACTCTCTAGAACCTTCATTCCATACCCCGAGCTGCGTACTCGCTATATTCTCGCCTCCCCGTGAAGAAAAAATGGAACAAAAAGGAAAATGGTGAGCTCAACTAGCCCAATAAAGAATATTATGACTAAGATAATATATAACAAATTATCGTTAGTCTTCAACAGGAAAATCTAATAGAATACAATAGACAACAAGTTTTAAATCAATATTCGCAATGAAATATTAATTCATTAGAAGAGTTAAGTAGAGAATGCAAACTACTATCTTCTATGTATGAATTTAAAAGTTCATCGTCTATCTTTTATCCCTGTAACATCAATCAATATATATCTGGAATCAAATATTCATCTTTGCACTACAGGCCAAAGATATTCATCAGTTGGTCATGTTCATCTAAACACCTGTTCATCTTTGCACTACGGGCCAAAGATATTCATCAAAAATCATTCATCTTTGCACTACAGGCCAAAGATATTCAATAATATCATCATTTAAGACTGAGGATGTTGAAAAATATTTTTGAAGAAACGAATCCAGTGAAACAAAATGACAAGGATTAAGGATTAAGGATTCGTACTTTGTTTTATCCATGTCCAAAAATACCTCAAAAATAATCATAGTGGTGTAAAATTCAAGAATGATCAAAACATGGATACAATGAAAGCTAGTATCCATAATAGATATTTTGGACAAAAATGAAAATTTAACTTTTCTGTGAACAGTGCCGTATTCGTGAATAGTGCCGTATACGTGAATAATGCCGTATACGTGAATAGTAACCCCGACACCAAAAAGTTCCAAATTTGATAAAAACTTCAGATCAATATTTTGGCATAATGATATTGAAGAAATAATATCATTTACAAAAGAAAATAACATCCCTTACCTCGAAAGATCAGTACTTCTAGCTGAAACACCGGATATAGGCTATGACTTGAACTTGCACCGTATAGAAATACTCAAAATATACTCAAAATACTCACAAGAATACGCTTGATAATATAGTAAGAGAAAACTTCAGTTTCTGGTGTGATTTTCAATTCTAACCTAAGCACCCTATTTATAGGAAAATGCTTAGAACACCAAAGCAGAAAATTTAATATAATATTAATATATAAATTAAATTTTCCTACGCCAACCTTCCAAGAACTGAATTCAGCTCATTCAACACACATGTGTAACACACCATAATGAAAAAAATGTTTTTGTTATTTAAAATATTTTAAATTCCAAAACTCAATTATTTCGGAGCTTCGGAACTTCAATAATTCACAATAAATAGCCCTTTTGTCAGAAAATTCAAACTCGTAATTTTTCTAGGAAATTCAATTATCTACAACTTTACTGGAAGAAAGTTTTTCCAAATTCAAAATGTAAATTGATGAAATCCACAAAGCGGGCTATTTTTACATTTATAATCAAATTCGGTCAAGAAATGGGGTCCACCGACACATAAAACATGCTTTAAATATTTTTGGTAACAAAATACTCCTCCACATATACTCATATATCCCACATTCATCGTAAAAATATCATCATTATTATATTATTAAAATATAATAATATATTTAAATGAATTATTTTATCGTAAAAGATAAAATTTCAATTTTCAACAATTGTTACATTAAAAATTTTCTCCATCTATATCCACATAAAATCAATATTTTCCTCATCATACGAATCAATAATTAATTATTCACAAATAATATTATAGAATCACAATATTGACAACCGTGCAGTTCCCGGAAGAGGGGCTTTCTAATAAGAATTTCTCTCACTTCATGGCCGCAATTAGGTGACCAAACCTCTCCTTAGATGTAACTTTCTAGACATTGCTAATAATGTTATCTAATAATATTATTCGAGATAATATGAATTATTGCTTCGATAATGAAAAAATCTTGTGTAATGACAATTATTGAAACAACAACAATATAAAATATCAACACAACAATTATTAAATTAATAAAATAAAATCTTTGAGCGAAGAAATTATCGTAACCATTATTGAGTAGTGCGTTTCTTACGTAAGAATCAATAATTGGTGCAATACTGCAGTGTACTTCTTGTGTGTTAACCACAGAGTATTTTAACAAAGATTACTTCAGAATAACTACACTGTTATTTTTAAACAACTTATATTTGTCGTTTTCTTCATCCAATCGCTCAGTTATGGGCCCACAAAAAAGCGCGCTTCCGTCGCATTTAATATTCCCGACAAAGAAGAATATTCCACGACCAAACGAATATTCCCAAACAACAATGAATATTTTATAACCACTTGCTTATTTTGAAATATTTGCGTATTTTACCCATAACTATCCACATTAATCAAATCAACCCTTACTATTTCAAAATAATAAATAGAGAAAATTAAATTTCATTAATAACAAGTTGGGGTCTTACAAAATGGGCTGCCCAAGCCCTCTATTTATAGGCAATTTAGCTTCAGGTGTACTGCCAATGAGCCACAGTGGTGTGTGAAGGCAACCGGGTGGGCCCGGGTTTTTTAGGTCCGGTCGTCTTGGAGTACGTGTACTCGAGCACTGTAATGTCCACTCGAACTTTCAGAAGTGCAATCCGGGCATCCGTTTGAGGTATACAAGACCTATTTCAGACTGCCGTTGTCGAGAGTTGTACGATGGCATGGGATTAGAGTTTGTACGAAGTCATTGAAGATGGGACGATGTCCTCCGGTCTTCAAGCTTCAACTTTCATCCGTTACCCCGAACAATAGTCACTCGGGATTGGTTAGTCTTGTGGGACATTGTTGCATAGAGATGTTGAGATGACATGATGTGGCATTGTGTTGATGAGATGACGATGTTGCCCCTCACCGGTGTTATCGCCGGATTGGGCTGATAAAGCAGACATTGCTCAAACTTCGCTGAGATTGGACTGCTGCAATTTATTGATGGTCCTCATTTTCATCTTTGTGGTGTGCCTGTCTTCCTGATGTTATCGCCGGGTTGGTACAGTGTATCTCGTTGTGAACGTCGAGATTGAAGCTGGTCGCATTTGAAACAAGCATTTTCGGGATTATCTCCAAAACTGCATTCCTTGGGGTTATCACCAAGGTTGGTGGCTATTCCCATTGTTGGGACTGAGACTGGATACCTCGGGGTTATCTCCGAGATTAATCAGTCTTCTCCGGTGTGTGTTCTGGTATTGGATCTGCATGCCTCGGGGTTACATCCGAGGTTGGAATTGTTACTCCCAGATTGTGATCTGGGGTTGATGTTGAACTTCCGGTAGTATCCGGTATGGATTTGGATTGTCTTTCAGGGTTCCCTCTTAAAAGGCGAATCTGTCCTCCTGCAATGTTAGTGACAGTGGTACAGAAAATTTTGAGTGTCTACAGATGCCCCTCTTTATCATATTCATGCATGGCAATGCATGGGCAGGATAAAGAATCCTAGACACTTGAAACGCAACAAGACAAACATTCAGACTATGGGTAGAAAAATGATGTATGATGCGTGTGTATGAGGTTGTAACCCAACATCTTTGGTGATGATTCTTTGGATCCTCGTTGCTTCAACTGGGGATTGGCAATCTTGACCGATTCAATGTGTGTTCGAATCATAGGATGTTGATGTTGGAGTTATCACCAAATCCCTGTGTCTTTTATTATGACTTGATCCTAAAGATGTACCTCTTATGTGTAAGAGATCTGTGGGGATAAAGCTTGATCTGTTTGAGGATTTGTATAACATATTCCATCATCTATCCTCTTTGATAACGTTGACCTTTCCTGGTTAGTATCGCCAGCGTATGTCAAGATCCTGTTGGATTTACTACCAACAGTAAATGTTGTCAGGGATGCTTGACCTCTGTTGACGTGTACTTCACCGACATGTGGATCAATGGCTGGAATATCCTGTGGGATATACTGTCAAGGCTGTTTGACCTTCGCTGACATGTGAATCAACGGCTGAGACTCTGTGAGTAGATTATCAAGGTTGCTTGACCTCTGCTGTCGTGTAGATCATCGGAGCATTACGTTGTAACCCCCGCCAGGGTTCCATTGGGGGAATATGAGTAATCAAGCATGAAATCCTCGAATAGCTCTAGAGCTCTGATAAGTTTAATTGCTATCGGCTGAGATAACGTCAAGGCTGCTTGACCTTCATTGATATGTGTGTCAATGACTTGAATGCACGTTGTAATCCCCTGCCAGGGACTCACGTTGTAACCCCCGTCGGGGCCTAATGTTGTAACCCCCGTCGGGGACTCACGTTGTAACCCTCGTCGGGGACTCACGAGGGTAACGACCTGGAGTCAGCGGCATCGGACCTGTATAAGGTATTGCCGTATGTGATTCATGACAACTGAGATCATCGGCAAGGTATACCTTGTGTTCAGGTGACTACCAATGAGTGATGTATAGATTCAAAGTCTCATCTGAGAAGACCAGGATTGTATGCTATTTTGCTCAATCGCGTGGCATTTTTATTCCCGATTTGACCTTTCTAGTCCGTAAGAACTCCTTTGCAATTCGAACTGGACCGAGCCGGAGGGGTGGGGCCTATATAGGGGTGCCGCAGGTGCACTTGCTGCAGCCACAGGTAAGCCTGGGGCCAACCGTGGATCATAAATTCCAGCAGGTTGGTCACACAAGTCATTTTCAACTTGTTTCACACAGAGAAAACCCGCAAGCCTCCTTCAGATCTGCTGAGTTCGGGCTATTTTCTGCAAATTCTTCCACCGTACAAGTGTTCTACACTATCCTGGTAACGTATGCATGTATTTTTTCCAGTTTCTATCCGTTGGATTGTGAGTTATCGCACGAAATGCATCTAAACACATAGTAGTGATTATGTATGCACAAATGACTTGATAAAAAATATTCAACATATTAAATGTTAGTATTAAACCATGCTGAACATAATGATGTGAAAAAATTTGACTTTTGAGACAGTCAAATTGGCACCTTTTTCTGCTATTTTTTGTCCTATGTGAGGTCCAATGAGCACAAGGTAGCAAGGAAAAGTACTCCTAGTATTGAGGTTGTCCTTATGCATGACGATTTTGATTTTTAATGCATATATTATGTATATGACTTTGGCGCAGGTGTGCTACTGAATGGCCACCTAGATATGCCTATGTGCATGTAGATAGTCCTATTTTCAAAGGGGACTATGGCAAAATTTTTCCAAATGTAGGCATTGGGTAGTCATGCATTTTAACTCTATTATATGTTAAAGTAAATGTATGCATGCATATAGTCATAAATGCATTTTGGAAAGCTCCAGGTAAGGAAATACCACACCCTTTCTGAGGTGATTTGGAGACTTGTTGTCCAGATATTATGGATCCGGATCAGCCGAACAGTTCTTATAGGACCACTTCTGGCATACGGTGGAGGGCTTTCGAAGTTCCTCGTCCCCGTTCTGTCAGACAGCCTCGTCGGTTGGTGGAGGCCGTGATTCGTCCTGTCCAGGTAGATGTGCCAGACGTTGAGGATCCCGCTCCTGCTATACATGTCCCTCGTAGGGAGGTCCCGAGTATTCAGGTGGCAAACCCAGAGTTGCTGGGTGATTTGAGCAGACATCCATCGATGTACTTGCATGCTAACGAGGTATGGCGTTAGACTTTGATCTTCCTTCTTTCCTATTGATGAGGATTAAAGTGTTTTGATGTTGATCTACATTTCATGCAGGTTCCTGGTTTTACACATCCTCGAGGGAACTGGTTCAACAGTCACTCCATGTACCAGGCGCTTCATCCTGACTATAGAGCGGTAGTGCATGAGTGGGGATTTGGGGCATTCTTCTCCATCCTTCCCCGTCGTTGTCCCTGGGGTTACCTCAGGGCATTGTCTGAGCGATGGTTTCATCAGACTCAGTCACTCCATTTGCTGGATTGTGAGGTGATGATGACGCCTATGGACTGGCGATTTATCACACGTATGGAGTTTGGAGGGAAGCCAGTGCCTTGCATGGCGAATATTACCCCCACTGCCGTCAGATCCTTATTAGGAGTTCCGGCGGAGGTGCTCAAGGGAGGACTGTCCGTTCAGGTCCTTTGAGCGTAGATGCTATGAGTGGGCTTTTGAGTGAGCCCATGCCTGATGATGTCAGGATCAGGGATCGCGTTCTGCGGCGATTGTTCCTGATGATCCTTCGAGGCTGCTTCATAGCCGATAACTCTTCTACGGTATCCTTTACTTTGATCAGCGCCACACGTGATGTGGACCGTATTGGAGAGTATGATTGGGGCTCTTACACCTTTACCTATTTTCTCCGGGGCATGCGTATGCGCTCACGGGTTTGAATTGAGCTTGGCTAGGATTTTACCCATTTCTGCTGGTGAGTATTTCTCTTGTCTTTTCCCATTCATAAGTTAAGAGTGTTTACTGATAGCAGATGTTTTGCCATTGTGTTGGCTATTTTGGGCTTATGAGAGGCTTCCATGTTTCCGTCATGTGAGTATGTTAGGTTTAGATACCTATCCACAAGGACGATGATGGCACCATTCTATTTTGCCGGAGGTCCTTGTAGCTGAGGGATTCACTCATTGCCAGTATGCTTGTTTGGAGTTGTTGACAATTTGGTACCATTACATGGATTCCCTATTCAGGGGAACATTTGACCATCGGCTTTGAGGATGGACACCCGACTGGAGTCGAGTATTTGATTTCCACTAGGAGAGTTCCTCTCTTCACAGATGGAGGCTGGGAGCTCTATTTAGGAGAGCGTGCTATTAGGAGCACCACAGGGGAGATCCGTATACCGATCTTACCTCCTACCAGGCGTCATTGGCCCGTTTCACAGTCAACCGTCACTGATATCCCATTGTTGGGGGTTGACGGTTTTGCATTATCAGAGGGTCCATGTACTCAGGAGATGTTCCAGCGGTGGTGGTCCCCTCGCACTATTGGAGCCCAATCGCGCGCCACACAGTTTATGGGGGATATGGTTCCAGGATCCTAGATGATGACGGATTGGGTAGCTTGTGTCCGTGCTCTGACTTAGATGACCCAGATTGATAGCTTGACCCGGCAGTTGGATCAGACACATATATTTATCCCAAGATTCAAGAGAGATCCAAAGAGAAAGTGAGTCATTTGTTTCTTCCGGCTCGAACCGCCCCTCAGACGACCCATTCGGTTTTGCCGGCGCAGATCCTCCTCTTTATAGGCCTGACATCCCTGTTGATAGAGATCCAGTGACTCAGGAGGAGTTACATCAGGTGGACAGGATTGAGGACGTAGACATCAAGACCCTGGTTTTCTTCTGATGTATATTCTCGTTATATCTTTTGATAGGCCTCTGTTAGATATTGGGTGGCTGTTCCCCATTCTCGCTATATCTTTTGATATGCCTCTGTTAGTAGTAGGGCGGCTGTGCCCCATTTTCTTGTATTTGTAGCTGTACAGAGCTGATGTATTAGATGATGATATACTTAGGAATGTATGCACCATTTTCTCATTCCCTATATCATATTGCCATCCATTATCTATTATGCATGTATCATGTTATGCATATGTATGTATGTCTAGAGATATTCGGCATTGACCCCTGGATGGTCTTTATGACACTACCGCATGCAGATGTCTTCTTCGACGATTAGTCAGATAGATCATACCCCCCGTCATGTGGTGGTATTGGGTATCGCGATCGTGGTATGATAGCATGTCACCACCGATGTGGTGATTGTAGATTAATTCTTTGCAAGATACCATGACTTTATTGATGTTTCAGGTTCCCGCAGGGTTTGTAGACGGGATGCTAGAGCATTGGCTACCGGATAAGCAAGTATTCCAATTTGGTACCCATGAGTTGACTCCTACTCTGGAGGAGTATGCACGATTGACGATGCTGCCTTTAGACAGACCTTGCGTGCATCTGGCTTTGGGAGACATGAGTAGACGATTCATGACTCTCACAGGATTGTGGCGCAGAGTAGTGCAGGATGAGTTGACATCTAGCCACGTGATATTTCAACATTTTTTGTACGATAGATTTGGCTCGGAGGATAGCTACTCACGACATTTTGGGGATTTCACCGCACTAGAGGACCATTGGCGTTTGGCCAGGGTCGATGTACTGTTGCTGTGCGTACTATCGTATGTCTATATGCCACGATATATGAACGAGATAGATATTGGTGTCATTATGGCTGTGAGACCTCTTAGAGAGGGTCGTACCATTGTACCTATGATTGTAGCAGAGACCCTGTAGTCGGCATCCTATTGTTGCACGTATCCTACAGGAGTGTTCACTGGGAGTTCGGTCATGTTGTACGTGTGGTTTATGTCACACTTGAGACCGATTGGTACCCTTAGACAACATGGATATTGCTTCACCCATGATGTAGCTATGTCATACTCCTTTTAGCCATCAGAGTGTATAGATGCTCTGTCTTTGTCCGCATTTTTGGCAGATATCAGAGATCCATTCAGCATATTGCTATGCTCGGGGCTTTGTTCACCATACAGCTTCATTACTCACCCTCCGGGCATGGACTTCCTCCCTCTGGCTGGCTTGAGGGACGTGACTACTTATCACCCACTGGCCGTGATGTTGCAGTTCGACCAGTTCCAGGATTTCCATCCTTTTGAGGGGGCGATAGGTCAGCGTTCAGCTTCTCGATATCTCTCAGTTGAGGACCGATTCCGTGTGTATGCTTGTTGGGATCAGCATGAGATAGCTTCTTTTTCTGTTAGTCATCCAGGCTGTTCTGCAGAGTATTCCGCATGGATGGAGACAGAGATTTTGTCAGCTGCAGCAGTATCTGTAGTACCGGATAGTGAGTCAGATGATGTAGAGCCCATGAAGGACATCGATACCTACATCAAGGAGGAGACCACTACTGGGTTGCCAGCATTTCTTCCAGATTCTCCTAGTACCAAGAGATCTTGTTGTGATTCAAGACTCTTAAGACAAAGATTTAGAGCGTAGTCTTCATGTGATGACCTTTGAGAGAGATCAGGCTCGATCTATGATGTTGATTGCCCTTGATGGGAGAGACACAGCTCTATTAGAGAGAGACGAGGCATTAGATCGCAGAGATGCCACTGTTGTTGAGCGGGATGAGGCCATATCAGCCAGAGATGCAGTGATAGTTGAGCGGGATAGTGCTATATCTGGCCGGGATGTAGCTATTACAGATAGTACTGCAGTGAGGTCCCTTACCACTGGCATGATCATAGAGATGAGCGCATATATCGATGATCATATGGTCACCATGCAGATGGCTATAGATCTGTTGGGTCGTGTGGATATTCTCGTACAGGAGACCACAACTTCACCTCCTTCCTCTGAGAGGGACGCCATGTTGGGCTTGTTAGCTCGCATATACCCTGACTTGTAGATGAGCTTGTATTTACCTACACAAACTAGCTTAGCCATTTTGTCATGTACAATATACATTGTATATATATCAAACAACATTATATATGACAGGGAAATATATTTTTGGATCACTTCCCTTTTAGATATGCCTTGCTATTTGCTTGATATTTTGCCTGCTGCTTCAAGGCTTATAGTCTTGATGTATTCTGAATTCATCCTGGGTGGATGGACATTGAGTTGTCTCTGGATATTTCAGAATGGATCATCGATCTATGTATCCCTACCATCTTTGGTGTCTTGGGACTGGTTTCTAGATGGAAATATGGAGAGGAGTGTGGCTTTTCTCTCTGAGATTGACCGCACCACGGATGGTCGGTGAAGATTTCTATTTAGGAGAAGCTTCTAGTTAATTCCACCTCTTATGGATTGGTGTTGCTCTTCAAGGTATGACCACAGCTTAGATGGTCGCCGAATCTCCTATTTGGGAGGAGTTCAGGTAATTCCATCCCTTTGGTCTAAAGCCAATGAAATGTAGTGTATTGAAGGATGATCCCAATACCAACTAACAAGGGTTTGTGTTTTGGTAGGGGGTGAGACCGCACCATGAATGGCTGCGTACGTACTCCTATTGAAGAGGAGATCAGGTCTGCATGTAGTTCGAACCTGGTGTAAGAGGTTCAACGCTGTATATGGCGTACATGGTGTAGGAATGTTTTTGGTTGTTTTTGTTTTTGTAAGGGTAGAAATGTTTTTGTTGTTTTTGTTTTATTGCAACCGGGCCATGTGACATCGTTGCCTACGTACTTATATTGAAGAAGAGATCAGGTCGACGTAGTTCGCCCCTCAGGGCGAGAAGAAAATCGTAATCCCATGTGCAGGTCAGAGTGCAGGGAGGAGAAAGTTTAATCCTAGGTTGAGGATAAACTGCCGGTATGAGAAACGCAGAGGTTCAATCCGTGGTGGGATGACCTAAGTTGTAGGAACGCAGAGAAGAGCCAGGCTGCTGGCTTAGAATGTAGGTTTCCCTGAGGGGCAAAGTGTAAGAAAGTTGTTGGTGGTAAAGGGTTAAAGAACCAGAATGACTGGTGACCTGATGATTCTGCATCAGGGTGTTTGCGAATTACTTCAGACATAGTACCATTTCACAGCGTCTAAGTTGATGAGTTGTGGAAATTCATCGCCGTCCATTTCTTGCAATCTGAGAGCGCCTCCTGTCAATACTTCCTTGACAATAAACGGGCCTTCCCAGTTGGGAGCGAATTTTCCTTTAGCCTGATCTTGGTTGTCAAGGATTTTCTTCAAAACCAAGTCATGTTGTTTAAACTGCCGTAGCCGAACTATTTTGTTGTAGGATCTGGCGATCCTTTGTTGATATAACTGACCATGGAAGATAGCCGCGGTTCACCTTTCGTCTATTAGAGACAATTGGTGATACCTGTCTTGTACCCATTGGTCTTCATCCAGCTGAGCGTCTATTAACACTCTGAGGGATTCCATTTTAACTTCTATGGGGAGCACTGCTTCCATCCCATAGGTTAAAGCGTAGGGGGTTGCCCCAGTGGAAGTACGCATTGAGTTTCTGTAGGCTAACAGAGTCAAAGGCAATAGGTCAGGCCAATCTTTGTGGTCGATGAACATCTTTTGCATAATCTTCTTGATGTTTTTGTTAGCCACTTCAACAGCACCGTTCATCTTCAGACGATAGATGACAGAGTTAAGATGTTTGATGTGGAATTTACTGCATAATTCCTCCATCATTCTGTTGTTGAGGTTGTTAGCATTGTCTAACACAATCACCTCTGGCTGTCCATATCGACAAACGACATTGTTTCTGATGAAAGCAATGATGACTTCTTTAGTAACCCTGGGGAAGGAGGCTGCTTATACCCACTTGGTGAAGTAGTCGATCATGGTAAATTTAAATCGATGACCATTACTGGCTTTAGGCTCAATGGGCCCGATAGCGTCCATTCCCCACATTGAAAAGGGCCAAGGTGAACTCATATTGTGGAGTTCCCGTGGAGGGGCATGTATAGCATTCCCATGAATCGCATCGATAGCATCCTCGACATGGTCATTGCAATCAGCTTTGAGAGACAGCCAATAATGTCCCGTCCTGAGGACTTTCTTGACAAGGAAGGGGCCACTCATGTGGGGGCCACAGACTCCACCATGGATTTCATCCATAAGCCTTTGGGCTTGATCTTTGTCTAAACATCTGAGGAGACCTAGTCCTGCATCTCTTTGTAGAGCGATCTCCACTCTCGTAGAATTTCATAGCAAGTCGATGGATCCGCCTTTTCTCGATCGGGCTCGCCTCGGTGGTGTTGATCCATCTCGTAGATATTCCTTGATATGTTGATACCAAGGATGTTGGATGGGAGGTAGCTCATCCGATACTTCTCCAACGTAATTCCCATAGGCTGGGGCCTTGTACAGGGAAATTATGACGCTCGGCAAGTGTTCCTTGTCTGATATGCGAATCAAGGAGGCCAAAGTTGCTAATGTGTCCACAAAGTCATTCCTATTACGAGGAATGTGTAGAAAGGAGATTTCTTTGAACTCCAAAGCCATCTTCAAAACCTGCCGATGGTAAGGCAGCAAATGTAGTTCCTTAGTTTGATAGATTCCGGTGGATTGTTTGATTACCAACTCCGAATCTCCAAAGACAGTTAACCACCTGATGCCCATGGAATGGGCAAGTTTTAGCCCCATGAGACAACCTTCATACTCAGCCGTATTATTGGTGCTGACAAACTGTAATTTGACAAGAACGGATATCGCTCTCCCCGTATCGATACTAAAAGCGCTCCAGCCTCCGAACCTTCCATATTAACAGCTCCATCAAAATACATCTTCCATGATTGGCGCGTATCGTATTGATGGTGTTGCTGCACTGTCATTACTCCTTCATCAGGGAAATATGTTTTCAAGGGTTTGAAATCCCCTGAAGGTGCGACGGCCAGTTGATCCGCAATTCCTTGACCTTTGATGGACTTTTGAGTCACATATACGATGTCAAATTGTTGTAGGATCAACTGCCATCTGGACAGTCGATAATTTAACATGGGTTTATTAAACACGTACTTGAGAGGATCCACGTGGGATATGAGATGGGTTGTGTGACCATGGAGGTAATGTTGTAACCTCATGGAAGCCCATGCTAAAGCACAACACGTCTTTTCGATCGAGTGTACTTGTGTTCACCTTCTTTGAACCTTTCTTCGAGGTAATAGATAGCTCGTTCTTGGCCTCTATCGTCCTTCGTCTCAAAGACGCAAACCATGGCATTGTCACATATGGACAGGTACATAAACAGGGGAGCATCATCCCTGGATGGTACCAAAACGGGAGCTTTGACTAGCTGTTTCTTGATTGTAAGGAAGGCATTTTGACACTCATCATTCCATTTCATGGAGGAGTTCTTCCTTAATAGCTTGAAGATTGGCTCACAGGTTGTTGTAGTTGGGAGATAAACCTGCTAATGAAGTTGATTCTTCCCAGAAATCCCCGGATTTCCCTCTCTGTCTGAGGAATAGGCATTTCTGTGATGGCTTAGATTTTGGCAGGATCCAGCTCAATCCCTTTGTGGCTGACTAGAAATCCTAGCAACTTGCCCGATTTAACGCCAAAGGCTCACTTGGCTGGATTTAACTTCAAGTTGTACTTACGCAACCTGTTGAATAACTTTCTGAGATGGTCTATATGGTCATCCTTATTCCGGGACTTGACAATGATGTCGTCCACGTAGATCTCAATCTCTTTATGCGTCAAGTCATGGAAAAGAGCCATTATAGCTCGTTGATAGGTGGCTCCGGCATTGATGAGGCCAAATGACAACCGTCTATAGCAAAAAGTTCCCCAAGGCGTGATGAAAGTAGTTTTCTCACGATCTTCCTCAAGAACCATGATTTGATGATACCCCGTAAAGCAATCAAAGAAAGGAGTACATGTCGATTTCGCAAAGATTGTCAATGAGAATGTGGATAAATGGCACGGAAAGCTATCTTTTAAGCAAGCTTTGTTCAAGTCCCAGAATCCACGCAAAACTCGCACCTTCCCTCCGTGTTTAGGTACGGGTACAATGTTGGATATCCACTCGGGATATGTAGACACCATGATGATGCTAACTTAAAATTGTTTCACAATTTCTTCTTTCACCTTTAAACTCCACTCGTGTTTCAAATCACCGAGCTTTTGCTTGACTGGCTTAAATCCCTCTTTAATGGGAAGGCGATGAAGGACAATGTCAGTGGACAAACCCACCATGTCTTCATGAGACCATGCAAACACATCTTGGAATTGGGTTAATAGCGTAACCATGTCATTCCGCTGGTTTGGGGTAAGGTCTGAACCAATCTGGATTAACTTAGGGCTTTCTAAGGTTCCGAGATTGAAAGAAGTGGTTTAATCAAGGTTGGGTTTAGGTTTGTCTTTGACCCATTCTTGAATTTCTGGAGGCACCTCAATGTCATCCAGTATATCCATCAAGGTTGAATTAATCTCTACATCAAAGGTACAATCCTTGTGGAGAAGAGGCACCATATCGCAAAGAAATACAGGCACATCTAAATTCGTAGTCCTCAAACAAAATATGCTTTCACTTAGTAGATATATGAAATGTGTTGATCATACACACAGTGTTAGCATATATTGGCAAAATAAACTGCTAATAATGTACAGAAAAGTAAGCAGTTATTATATCTACAGGGCAGAAAGAGTTTCTGCCCGCTTTACCCTTGACGACCAATGTAAGGAATGTTGTTCCAATTGGCAAGGGCAAAGTCCGGGTGGACCACAGTAATGGAGGGATTGTCATCATCCTCCCTGTCCCGAATGATGGCCATTACGTCTGGGCAATCATCGTCTGGGGTGTATCTGTTGGTATGTTCATCATGAACGATGATGCGTATACCGGTCATCATTCGGATGACGTCTTGCTTGATTCTTCGTTCCTCCTCTTCCACTGCGGGATTTGGAACAAAGATTTCTTTCTCCTTCACCGGTACAGGCTTGGGAAATAATATAGCCATTACCTTGGATGACACCTTTACAGGAGGTTATGCGGACTCCGAGTTTGAAGGCGAAGATAAACGCCACATGGTTGAAGATGAAGGAATCTGCTGATGTTTATTTGGATTCATGTGACTAGAACTGGCAGAATAGCCTAGCCCAGCTGTTCTAGTTTGCCTGGTTAAGCAAATTGGATATTTGATACCTTGGCAATCTTTACCCAACCCTTTTCCCGGCTTATGACCCAACGACATCATCTCTTGAGCAGCCGACATTACCTTGGCAGAAATCTTGGGTTCGGGCAATGGCGTTCCAATAGTATGATATTGGGTGTTTCTTATTTCCAAAGTATGAAAACTGACTGGTTCAATGTCTGCATTGGCATTGATGAACGGCATGTCCCCGTGTTGAGGACACTCGGGTTCAGCGTTGACCGTGACCAGGCTATTGTTGATAAAGTATTTCAACTGTTGATGAAGGGTGGAGGGGACTGCCCTAGACATATGAATCCATGGTTGTCCCAAGAGTAGGTTGTATCCCGAATCTATCTTGAGCACATGGAAAGATACGCAGAATGTGTGAGGACCAATTTCGATTAGCAGCTCAATTACTCTGATCGAATTATGACGGGCTCCATCAAAAGCTTTGATGATAGTATGGCTACTCCGAATTCGGTTGAGATTGATATTCATCTTCACCAAGGTAGCGTATGGGCAGATATTCAGAGAGGAATCTCCATCTATTAAGACTCTAGCTACCATATATCCGGATGACAAGACCAAGAATGTGCAACGACTTGCGAATGACCTTGCCCTTCTCAAGCAGATGTCATCATCAGTGAAGGATATCACATTGTTGTTGAAAATGTGATCAACAAGATGTTGAAATTTTTCTGTATCCACTGATGTCGGTAGATAGGCTTCTTCTAAAACCTTTAACAAGACTTTCCGGTGATTCTCGGAAGTTAGGACCAAGTCCAGAATTGATATTTGTTGTGGAGCTTCTTTCAAGCTTAAAACCACCGTAGCTTCATTATGACCCATAACGCGGAGGAATTCTTCAATCTTCTCCATGGGTATTTTCCCCTTTGATTTGGTGGTAGGCTTCATCACCCGATGGGGAAGATACAATGGATTTTCTTCGACAATCGAAAGGCGATTGTATGTGAGGTGGATCCTTCACCTTTCCATAATTCCATGGAACTGCGCGCAAGCTAACAATAGGATATTGTGCTCTGCACGACAAGTTGATTAGCTCGGGAGCGGCCACTTTCAAAGGATTGTTGCCTCCCTTGAGTTGAATTGTTGACGTTGTGAGTAATGTATTAATCCCATCTGTTTTAGTGGATATGACTACTACCACGCTTTTCCACTTAGTAGGGCTTGCATTCTCACTTGCACGTAACACAGTATAGTCGTCCGCTAGGCGCAGGACACCACTGTCGATTAGATTTTGAATAAGGTGGCGGAGTGCCCAGCATTCTTCTGTGCTGTGACCGCAAGACTGGGAATGATATTGACACACTCCATCAGAGTTGTACCGTCCTGAACGGGGGTTGATTGGAGGTAGAAGGGAACTGATACTTCCTTCATTGATTAACATATGAAGGATTTCCTCCATAGGTTGGCCCAGATAGATGAATTCCCTTTTGTTGGCGAAATCTCGATGGGCTTTGGCATTTGCTCTCTTTGTCACTTTGTCTTCCAGCATTTCGTTCTCTGAAAGTGACGAGGGAATATTCATGACAATAGGTAGGAGACCGCATGCTCTGCCGATTAATCGTGAGTCATTTGATCTTCGATAAGTCACCGCCCGCCAATTGCTCAATTTTCTTGCAGAGAGCTTTCATCTTTCGTTCCATTGTGAACTGGAACTTGGCATAATCCCATCTGTCATCACTGTCTTTGAGGGTCTGGGAAGATTCACAGCTGAAATTGGAACTCCGTCCATTGCTCCAATTAATCATGTTGACCTCTTCTTCTTTATGTTGAGGAAGAGGGTTGTCTTGAACATGAGGTTGATCTGGTTTGGTGACCACGATCTCTCCGTTGTCTATCAGGTCCTGGATCTTGTGTTTCAAGGCCCAACAATCCTGAGTATCATGTCCAGGTGCCCCGGCATGATAAACACATTTCCTAGCAGCATTAAAACCCCGTCCATTAGGGCTGGCTTGTGGAAGAAGATGCGTAATTTTCTTCTGTGTTGTAAGAAGATTGAGAATGTTCTCGAGGGTATTCCCTAAGGGTGTAAACACTCGAGGGCATTTGACTTCTCCACCTTTTGGTATTGGAGGGTTTACAGACTGTGCTTGAAAGGGAGTGTAGTTTCTCCTTTGAATATGCATGTTTTGATTGCCTTTTTGCCCCTGTAGTATCAGGGAAACATCTTCTTCTTTCTTTTTATGGACCCTCCGGGGGTTGTTCCCATAATTTCCAGATTAGATGTGATCAGCAATAGCTTTGAGTGCAGCTAGGTCTTGAATCTTTCCGGACTTCAATCCCATCTCAGCCATCTCCCCATGTTTGACCATTTCAGAAAATGGTTTGCCGATGCCGGCTAAAACTCTCTCATAGAAGAGAGCTTCTTGTATGTCTATGAAAGTCATGACCATCTCTAATTCTATCATGGAAGGACTAACTTGGGCAGCCAAGCGTCTCCACCTTTGACATACTCTCCGAAAGACTCATTAGACTATTTCTTGATCTTGGTAATTTGATACCGATCAGGAGCCATTTGAGTTTGAAATCTGTATTGAGTGAGGAAAGTATGTGCTAGCTCTTCCCAGCTATGGATTTTGGAGTTGTCTAATCTTGTGTACCACGAACGGGCTTCTCCAGTTAGACTCTTTTAGAATAATTGCATTCTAAGCTTTTCGTCCTCTGCATAAGATCCAAGTTCTCCAATAAACACCTTTAGATGTGTGTAAGGATCTCCTAACCCGTCATATTTTTCAAAATCAGGAGTTTTAAATTTTTCTGGATAATGACCACCAGGAAAAATACACAGATCAACATATGAAACACTCCCGTGTGTTCCAATTCCTTTGATAGCGTGAAGGTGTCTTCCATTTGGAGGAATTTCTTTTTGATGTCACCAGTGTCTGGATCTCCAGTGGGATGGGCAGCATCATGAGTTTTTTTGGTCGTATCCAACTGTGGTTCAGGTATTGTAATGACCGAGATTCCTCCTTGTGTGGAGGATTCAGCATGTACGGGTATTTTTAGACCCTGTGTAAACTGGTGTAATTCTTTTAGTAGAACAGCCAAATCTGTAATCTGTTTGCTTAATTCGTCGAATTCTTTGCAAGAAATCGGATTAAAGTTCGCCTGATGGATGACACATGATTGACTGAAGGCCTGTTGTCTTTTTAGACTTTGAACGGGTAGTAGGTCCGATTGATTCCCTGCGAAAGGCTTGCATAGTTTAGTCTTTAGGGAATGTATATAATAACATGCTATGTGATGTGTCCATTTTAGGAATTTTATCCTGCACAACGGATGTCAGCTGTTTTGTAGCATGTTAAATATATACGTGCACACATTTCTTCATATTTCTCATTACATAGAGATAGATATGGAATGTAAGTACAAGTAATTTGAAATGAAAACATGAAGAGACTTTCCTCCATTTTGGGTTTATCAGAGGTTGACCTATCTTAGGTTACTCTCGCGGCTTTTTGACATGAAGGTTCCCAAATCATCGCAATCTACTAGGCGGAAGTTAATCCGGTCTTTTCAACCTGGGAGCGAATTTGGGTGGTGCTTTTCCTGAGCCTCGAAGAATTAGTCTTCTCTCGAGTCCAAAGAATCAAACACCGACGGATAGCCTCACAGTGGAGGGACCACACAACATACATTCACATACATCGCGTCTCACCGTATGAAAATGATGACATGTTCAAGCACTAATATCACAAGCGAGATATGGTGCAAAGCACTAGATATCCTGGCGATTATGGTGCGAAGCACTAGCATCACAAGCGATTATATTATGCGAAGCACTAAGTGCAATAAGGAAATGCATTCGTACATACATTCATCAAAATGTAAATGCAATATCCACACACAAACAGTAAGTAATTTTGAAAAGATTGTAATTGTGGCGCCCCCAAAATAGGTATACATCACCCATTCCGAGTTGTCAATACATGGTACGTAAACAACTACAACTTTATTATTACAACAAGAAAAGCGTGAGTTTGAATACAAATATTATCTTCTAGACAATATCTATACTCAAATAAATCCTCATCACATTTATTGATACATTATTTTACAAAATGGTGAGGACTACTAAACAACTCTCTCTAGAACCTTCATTCCATACCCCAGGACTGTACTCGCTATATTCTCGCCTCTGTGAAGAAAAAATGGAACAAAAAGGAAAATGGTGAGCTCAACTAGCCCAAGAAGAATATTATGACTAAGATAATATACAACAAATTATCGTTAGTCTTCAAGAGGGAAAAATCTAATAGAATACAATAGACAACAAGTTTTAAATCAATATTCGCAATGAAATAATAATTCATTAGAAGAGTTAAGTAGAGAATGCAAACTACTATCTTCTATGTATGAATTTAAAAGTTCATCGCTCATCTTTTATCTCTACGTAACATCAATCAATATATATCGGAATCAAATATTCATCTTTGCACTACAGCCAAAGATATTCATCATTGGTCATGTTCATCTAAACACTGTTCATCTTTTACTCACGGCCAAAGATATTCATCGAAATCATTCATCTTTGCACTACACAGCCAAAGATATTCAATAATATCATCATTTAAGACCGAGGATGTTGAAAATATTTTTGAAGAAACGAATCCGGTGAAACAAAATGACAAGGATTAAGGATTAAGGATTCGTACTTTGTTTTATCCATGTCCAAAAAATACCTCAAAAATAATCATAGTGGTGTAAAATTCAAGAATGATCAAAACATGGATACAATGAAAGCTAGTATCCATAATAGATATTTTGGACAAAATGAAAATTTAACTTTTACGTGAGCAAAGGTCAGATTCGTGAATAAGGCCAGTATACGTGAATAATGCCAGATATCGTGAATAGTAAACCCGACACACAAAAAGTTCCAAATTTGATAAAAACTTCAGATCAATATTTTGGCATAATGATATTGAAGAAATAATATCATTTACAAAAGAAAATAACATCCTTACCTCGAAAGATCAAGTCTTCTAAATAAAAAACAGGATATAGGCTATGACTTGAACTTGAAGACCAGTATAGAAATACTCAAAATATACTCAAAATACTCACAAGAATACGCTTGATAATATATAAGAGAAAACTTGGGTTTCGGTGTGATTTTCAATTCTAACCTAAGCACCCTATTTATAGGAAAATGCTTAGAACACCAAAGCAGAAATTTTAATATAATATTAATTATAAATTAAATTTTCCCACGCCTAACCTTCCAAGAACTGAATTCAGCTCATTCAACACACATGTGTAACACACCATAATGAAAAAAAACATTTTTATTATTCAAAATATTTTAAATTCCAAAAATCAATTATTTCGGAGCTTCGGAACTTCAATAATTCACAATAAATAGCCCTTTTGTCAGAAAATTTGAAACTCGCGAATTTTTATAGGAAATTCAATTATCTACAACTTTACAGAAGAAAGTTTTTCCAAATTCAAATGAAATTGGTGAAATCCACAAACGCAAGCGATTTTACAGCTATAATCAAATTTCACCAAGAAATGGGGTCATTGAGACACATAAAACATGCTTTAAATATTTTTGGTAACAAAAATACTCCTCCTCCACATATACTCATATATCCCACATTCATCGTAAAAATATCAACATTATTATATTATTAAAATATAATAATATATTTAAATGAATTATTTTATCAAAAAAAGATAAAATTTCAATTTTCAACAATTGTCACATTAAAAATTTTCTCCATCTATATCCACATAAAATCAATATTTTTCTCATCATATGAATCAATAATTAATTATTCACAATTAATATTACAAGAATCACAATATTGACAACCAGCGGTTCCTGTGAAAGAGGGGCTTTCTAATAAGAATTTCTCTTTCTTTGGCGCCCAATTAGGTGACCAAACCTCTCCTTAGATGTAACTTTCTAGACATTGCCAATAATGTTATCTAATAATATTATTCAGGATAATATGAATTATTGCTTTCGATAATGAAAAATATTGTGTAATGACAATTATTGAAACGACAAAGAATATAAAATATCAACGCAAACAATTATTAAATCAATAAAATACTAAGCAAGAATTATCGTAACCATTATTGAGTAGTGCCTTCGTAGAAGAATCAATAATTGGTGCAATAATGCTGGTATCGTCTTGTGTTTTAACCAACCGAAGTATTTTTAATAAAGATTAATGTAGAATAACTAAGCCGTTATTTTTAAAACACTTATATTTGTCGTTTTCTTCATCCAATCGCTTTCAGTTATGGGGCCCAAAAAGATCGCTCGTCGCATTTAATATTCTGAAGCGACAAAGAAGAATATTCCACGACCAAACGAATATTCCCAACAACAATGAATATTTTATAACCACTTGCTTATTTTGAAATATTTGCGTATTTTACCCATAACTATCCACATTAATCAAATCAACCCTTACTATTTCAAAATAATAAATAGAGAAAATTAAATTTCATTAATAATAAGTTGGGGTCTTACAGTAATAGTGGCTTAAGTCCTCTTACTGGAGTCCCCAGCAGAGTCGCCACCTATCGACGTCGGGATTTTTGGATGTCCCTTTCCGTTACTCGTTCTTTGGTGTTCTCATTTTAGGTGAGATTTGTTTGAAAAAACAAGTGAAAAAGGTCCGACATGTATAATGTCGACGATGAACTGTTAAGAGTCGCCAGTTGGTTTTTTAAATGGTTGTACCAACACAACCGAGAAAAGGTTTTACATTGACCCGATGATGTGACATCGCTATACTCTGGTCGGGTGAAACCGAGATTCATTAGGGTCCGGGGACTTGGTTATGCGGGGAAGGTGTTAGGCACCCCCGACATCCGTGTCTACCATCTTGACCGCCTCTTTTCAAAAAACTATTATCTGAATGTGTGTGTGTGGGTCAATGTGCTGTTATTTGGAAGTAGTGCGAGGCCTCGTTCGAACCTATATACACAGGGTTTGAATTTATGTAAAAATTCAAATTTTAACAAGATATGGCAATGATGTTTTATAAAAGAGGTTTTTCAAACCCTGATGCTCTTGAGACCTTTTACAATCCCATTTTTATTAAGTGCTCGGCTTGATTGATTTTATTTTTACGAATGCGAAGCATCCGTATGAAAATAATGTACAAAATAATGTCGACTTCCTCGTGGGTATGGAAACCATCTGAGGAAATTCAGACACCGCAGAATAATTTACAAGTTGTTTACAGCTGAAAATGTCTATCACGGGAACCGAATCTAGATTCAATGGGATGAATCTGTGATCACATGATTCCTAGGCACACAGAATACTACAATTTGTATGAAAGCAGTAAGCAGGTATACATATAAAAGCTGTAAATATATATATACAGACAGGATCACCAACCAAGAAGCACCTCCATGGTGGATCAGAAATATAAATAAAGCTGTAAAAGCTATCAACCGTCACGGAGGAAACTCCAGGCGGGACGAAACGTAAATAAAGTTGTAAATACGGTCAACCGCCATGAAGGAAACTCCAGGCGGGATGAAATGTAAATAAAGCTATACAAAGCGATCAACTGCCACGAAGTAAACTCCAGGAAGGACGAAACGTAAAGAAAGCTGTAAAAGCGATCAACCACTACGAAGTACACTCCAGGTGGGATGATATATATATATATATATATATATATATATATATATATATAAAAGCAATAAACGCATTTTGATGTAAAATCCGGGCTCATGAGCGAGTTCGACCCACGAGTTCATATATATAGTATATATATATATATATATATATATATATATATATATATATATATATATATATATAAAAGCGAATAAATGCACGGATATAAAATCCAGGCTCATCGAACAGAGTCTGACACACAGTTAATATATATAAATGTATATATATATATATATATACTAAAGCAAATAAACGCTCCAAACCGAAGTCTAGGCTCATCGAATAAAGTTCGACACACAGTTAATATATATACAGGTATATATATATATATATATATATTAAAGCAAATAAATGCTCTAGACCGAAGTCTAGGCACAATCGAGGCATAACTCGATAATGTTAGTCAATATATATGTAAATATGTATATATACAGACTACAATGAAACCACGGACCGAAGTTCGGGTAAAAGCAAGCAACACGACTATCAACGTGTAGAAGGGTGTGTACAAAGATGAAGAGAAAGACTCTAAAGTGTGTGAGAAGGTTTACAGCTGACTGCTAAAGAAGACTTCTATATCTTTAGAGTGGGTAAACACTAACTTTTGTAGGTACAAAAGGGCTATATATGAGCTCACAGGTGTTTAAAAGTGGAAAATACACTGCATGGGGTGAGTGTAGAGCAAATTGGGCAAGGCTTCCTCGCCTTTTTCTTTTTCAAAATGGGCAGCCCAAGCCCTCTATTTATAGGAAATTTAGGCACAGGTGTACTTGCGGCTGAGCCGCAGGTGTACCAGAGGTAACCCGGGTGGGCCCGAGTTTTTTGGGTCGGGTCGTCTCGAAGTACGTGTACTCGGGCATTGTAATGTCCACTCAAACTTTTAGAAGTGCAATCCGGGCATACGTTTGAGGTATACAGGACCTATTTCGGACTGCCGTTGTCGAGAGTTGTACGATGGCATGGGATTAGACTTTGTACGAAGTCATTGAAGATGGGACGATGCCCTCCGGTCTTCAAGCTTCAACTTTCATTCGTTACTCCGCACAATAGTTACTCGGGATTGGTTAGTCTTGTGGGACATTGTTGCGTAGAGATGTTGAGATGACGTGACGTGGCATCATGTTGATGAGATGACGATGTTGCCCCTCACCGGGTGTTATCACGGATTAAAATGATAAAGCAGACGTTGCTCGGACTTATTTGAGATTGAATTTGCTGCAATTTGTTGAAGGTCCTCATTGTCATCTTTGAGGTGTGCATGTCTTCCCGATGTTATCATTTGGGTTGATGCAGTGTATCTCGTTGTGTATTTGAGATTGAAGCTAGTCGATTTAAAACAAGCATTTTCGGGTTATCGCCGAAACTGCATTCCTTGGGGTTATCACCAAGGTTGGTGGCTATTCCCATGGTTGGGACTGAGACTGGATACCTCGGGGTTATCTCCAAGATTAATCTGTCTTCTCCGGTGTGTGCTCCGGTATTGGATCTGCATGCCTCGGGGTTACATCCGAGGTTGGAATTGTTACTCCCAGAGTGTGATCAGGGGTTGATGTTGAACTTCCGGTAGTATCCGGTATGGATTTGGATTATCTTTCAGGGTTCCCTCTTAAAAGAAGAATCTGTCCTCCTGCAATGTTAGTGACAGTGGTACAGAAAATTTTGACTGTCTACAATTCACATAGAAAATATAAAGGGTAAGAAACATTAAGAAGAGGGAAATCAAAATCTTTTCGGCGTCGACAGGTGGCGACTCTACTGGGGATAGTAGAGGGCTTAAGCCGCATTTCAATCTTTTTAACCTTCTATGTACACGTGTATGTGAAATAACCTCTTTACATTGAATGAATGTGAATTTCTCTTTTACCACGCTTTATATTAGTGCTTTGCACAATGTCATCATTTTTCATGCAGTGAGATGCGATGAATGTATGTTGTGTGGTCCCTCAATTAGGAGTCAATTATGTCGGTTGCTCATTACTGGACTCAAAAGGAGACTAATCCCGCGAGGCCCAGGAAAGGCGCCACTGTGACGCCCCCAAATTCAGGCACTTGAAACTCAAACTCGGTGCTTCACGATACCATTTCTATGAGCGGAATAATACTAATAATAATAACAATAATATAAATATTAAACTTAATTTACATATATCAAAGTCTAATCCCAGGTACACGACCTTTACTACATTTCATTACATGATAATTAATAGATATCAAATTCATAATAAAGTCAAACTATTACATAAGATAACATAAGATTATTCTGTTTGCTTTTGTGATGCCCCCAAAATAGGTATACAACACCCATTCTGAGTCGTCAAAATACATGGTACAGAAACAACTACAACTTTATTAATACAACATAAAAACTGTGAGTTTAAATACAAATATTGTCATCTAGACAATATCCACACTCAAATAAGTTCTCATTATAATTATTAATACACTATTTTACAGAATAGTGAGGACTACTAGAACCACTTCTAGAACCATCATTCCACACCCCGACTAGTACTCGTTACATTCTCGCCTCCTGAGAAGAAAAATGGAACAACAAGGAAAAGGGTGAGCTCAACTAGCCCAGTAAAGAATATTATGACTAAGATAATGTACAATAAATTATCGTTAGTCCTCATTAGGGAAAAATCTGATAGAATACAATAGACAACAAGTTTTAGATGAACAACTGCAGCGGAAACAATAATTCATTAGAAGAGTTAAGTAGAGAATGAAATCTACTATCATCTATGAATTTAAAAGTCCATCATCGATATTTTATCCATGTAACATCAATCAATATACATCTTAAATTAAATAGTCATCTTTGCACTACAGGCCAAAGATATTAATCAGTTGGCCATGTTCATCTCAACACCTCTTCATCTTTGCATTATGGGCCAAAGATATTCATCATAAAATCATTCATCTTTGCACTACAGGCCAAAGATATTCAGTAATATCATCATTTAGGACTGAGGATGATGAAAAATATTTTAAAGAAAACGAATCCAGTGAAACAAAAGAATAAATATTCAGGATTTGTACTTTAAACAATCCAAGTTTAAAAATACTTCATAAATAACCAGAGTGGAGTAAAATTCAAGAATGATCAAAACATGGATACAATCAAAGCTAGTATCCATAATAGATATTTTAGACGAAAAACAAAAATTTAATTTTTCTGTGAATAGTGTCGTATTCGTGAGTAGTGCCGTATACGTAAATAGTGCCGTATACGTGAATAGTAACTCCGACACTAAAAGATAGAAATTTCACAAAAAAATCATCATCCTTCGTGAATAGTACTCGTGAAAAGTAACTCATGAATAGTAACTCGTGAATAGTAACTCATGAATAGTAACCCCGACATGAAAAGTTCCAAATTTGATAAAAATTTAGACCAATATTTCGGCATAATGATATTGAAGAAATAATATCATTTACGAAGAAAATAACATCCCTTACCTCAAAAGGATAGTACTTCTGACTGGAATACTAGATATAGTGCAGAAAGAACTTGCACCGTATAGCAATACTCAAAGTACTAAAATACTCACAAAAATACGCTCAATATTATATATATATATATATAGAGAGAGAAATCTTTAGTTTCTGGTGTGATTTTCAATTCTAACCTAAGCACCTTATTTATAGGAAATTGCTTAGAACACCAAATCAGAAAATTTAATAAAATAATAATATTTTATTTTTAATTTCCTTAGCCCACCTTGACCATCTGAATTCAGCCACCAAATAATGACAAAAACCAAAAAAACGTTTTTGTAATTAAAAATAATTAAAACTTTCAAAAACCAATTATTTCGGAGCTACGGAACTTCAATAATTCATAATAAATAGCCATTTTATCCGAAAAATTCGAATCACATGTCTTTTCCATAGGAAATTTCATTATCTACAACTTTGCAGAAGAAAGCTTTTCTAAATTCCAAACAGAAATTAACCGAAATCCATAAACGGGCGATTTTACAGGCTTTAATCAAATTTCAGTCAAGAAATGGGGTCCACCGATATGTTTAACATGTTTTAAACAACTTTTGCAACAAAAATACTCTTTCTCCTCATACTCATATATCCCACATTCATTGTAAAAATATCATCATTATTATATTATAATAATATAATAAAATATTATTTTATCAGAAAAGATAAATTATCGATTTTCAACAATTGTCACTTTAAAAATTTTCTCCATCTATATCCACATATAATGAATATTTTCCTTATCATATAAATCAATAATTAATTATTCACAAATAATATTACGTAATCACAATCTGACAACCGGCAGTTTCAGGAAAGAGTGGGCTTTCCAATAAGGATTTCTCCTTCTTCGGCAATTGATTAGGTGACCAAACCTCTCTTTAGGCGAACTTTCTAGACATTGCCAATAATGTTATCTAATAATATTATTCAGATAATATGAATTATTGTATCGATAATGAAAAATATTGTGTAGTGACAATTATTGAAACAACAGTAATATAGAATATCAATGCAACAATTATTGAATCAATAAAATAAAATCTTTGAATAATTAATTCTTCGTAACAATTATTGAGTAGTGCCTTCTTCCGTAAGAATCAATAATTGGTGCAATACCGTGCAGTAATCTTCTTGTGTAATAACGCGTACATCGTGTTTTAACCACCGGGTATTCCAATAGTATTACTTGGTAACAAGCTGGCCAATTATTTATAAACAACTTATACTTGTCGTTTTCTTTATCCAATCGCTTTTCATTATGGGGCCCACAAGGAAGGTCGCTGCGTCGCATTACGAATATTCCCAAGACAAAGTAAGAATATTCCACGACCAAACGAATATTCTCGATAAAATGAATATTTTATAACCACTTGCTTATTTAAAATATTTGCGCATTTTTAAACTAACTAACCACATTAATCAAATCAACCCTTGCTATTTCAAAATAATAAATAGAGGAAATTTAATTTTATTTATAATAAGTTGGGGTCTTACAGCTTTCCTTTTCCTTTGTTCTGGCCTGAACATTCCGGTTGATCATGCTTAGCTGAAAATATTTAAATTTAAAGCAAGAATGAGCATTTGATTGCCCAACAAGTAATAGCAACAATAAATATAAGCTGAAAGGATTAAATGTTTTCTTTGAATAACACTTCTACAACGAATCAACAGTTGTGAATTAAGCTGAACCAATAAAATCAATATATCAATTATATATCAAATTTTTAAACCTACGTACTGACTATAAATGAAGAGCAGTCGACAGACTGAACTTTATTTTCAATTTTTGCTAAGGTTTAGCATAACTTCATCTGCAAACCATCATAACTTACGGGCACGAGGGTGATCATCCCAATGCCCCCTATATTGATCAATACTACATGCAAGAATGATATTATCGTTCATCTTATCCACCTTAGGTGCACAAAAGTTTTCCCATGTTCGGGATGTTCATACTTAGTCGGGAATCCGAACCAAAATAATCTGGTTGGATACAATAAAGTTCTATCTTATTCAACAATATTTTTAAGTTTATGTCTAGCTGGATCAAATAGCTCAGACGGCTTTGTAAGTCAACGTATACATACTAGAAACCAATAAGTATGTATCAACATGTAATTAAATACAATGATTATCTAAGTGAGGACACTTGTCTAACCCTATATAGGAATTAACGAACAAAATAAATATCTAAATTATACAGTAATACTTTGTTGATAAACAATGATCGGATAATTTAAGAACTTGTATGAATACAAAGATTGAATACATAATCGATAACAATAGAGTTAACAATCTGGTACAATAATAATATAATTCTGAAACTTTCTTACTCATGTCCATTGCATAAAGTAAATGCAAAGTTAGGATACTTGCCTGAGCTGCTTCTTACAATTACGCAACTTAGTTTTATCTTTTATACCGAAACCTATCATTAATAAGATCATTCGTTCGATTAGAATAATATATTATATCATATAGTACTGCTAATTGCAGTCAGCACATAAGCTAATCACATTGTCACATATGTTTAACAGTCATTGCATCACAAACAAATACGTATCTAATCAAATTATCTAAGTCCAAATCAATTTCTGAAACATTTCGGTGTAACGACGGCTTTATTGGGTAATTATCGAGTCTAAGACTTTATTGTGTAGTTCAATATTCGTTTAGATATTTTAAATATCAGTCATATTATTTTTTATAGCCTTATAATAATTTTTCATTATATTTCAAATACTGAAATTATTATTAAATGATTTAAATATTAAATAATTCTATTATCATTAATATTAAATTATTAATGAAACCATTGCCAAAATATTAAAGTTATTTATAATAACTCAAAATATTTTTAAAACAATAATATTACCCTTAAATGATTTTTAAAATATTTAAAATCATTTTTAATAATTACCATTAATATAGAATATTAATGTCTTATTTATCAAAATATTAAAAGTCATTAATTATAACTTAAAATATTTTTAAAGTATTAATATTACCCTTAAATGATTTTTAAAACATTTAAAAATCATTTTAAATAATTACTATTAATATTCAAATATTAATGTATTATTCATCAAAATATTAAAAGTCATTTTTATTACTTAAAATATTTTTAATTCATTTATTTCCTTTTAAATGATTTTAAATCAATAAAACCATTTTCATACTATTTGTTTAATAAAACTAATATTAAATTATTAATGAAACTTACCTTTAAATATTAAAAGTTATATTTTACAACTTAAAATATTTTTAAACTATTTATTTTCAGTTAAAATAATTTTTATAATATTAAATTTTTTTATTTAATTTAATTATTAAATAAATCTAATATCATTAATATTAAATAATTAATGAAATTTGTCTTAAAATAGTAAAAGTTATATTTTATAACTTAAAATATTATTAAATACCTTTTATCATAAAAAATGATTTTAGTATCATAAAATCATTTTAATTAATTTATTTAATGCATTTATTAAATAATCTAAATATCAATATTATTTAAATAAATACTAATATTTATGGAAAATATGTCAAATTATTAAAAGTTAATTTTTATAACCTAAAATAAATTTTAAAACTATTTTTACAATTTTCAAAATTTATTTACTATTGTTAATTGATTTTTAGAAATTAAATTAATTAATATGAATAAACATGTCGCTATAGCCTTTAGCGACAAAATCTGCCGCTTTAGGTGTTCTTGAGGCTCAAGAACATGCTTAAGCAGTTATCGAGGGGCTATATTTGACCATAAATTATTCCTTGTGTAATGTGTTTCTGGTCTAGTTAATGGTTAGATGTTATAGTACTGATGTAATACTACACGATCTAACAACAAACATGGTCAAAACATACATCAAATGAAAGATCTAAGCTCAAGAACAAGTTGTCGGAGAGTCGTTTCTTCACGCTTACAGGTTGCCCGAAAATAAGGGTCGCGGTTTGGTCAACGCTTTTGATGGCCCTCTATCATGAAATCTGTTCAAGGTAAATGTGTTATGGACGTTGGGCTGTCTAAAGTAACCAACAGACAACATGCTTCAATCCATGGTCAAGTCTAAACATAATTAATCAAAAAGATCCGAGTCTCCAAAGTTTCTGTCAGAAGGGTCCTGGGTTTTCTGGGTAACCCAGAAACCCATGTAGTTTCGAGTGCCCAGTTTCTTGCTCAATTTGCTTTACGTTCTAATCATTAAATGGTTGATCTCATGACTCATACATGTAGTACTAATATCATAGAACATATTTATATCAACAGATCAGCCCAACAACATCAAAATCATTAGATTCAGTATGGTCAAACATGGTCAGAAAACTCGCTCATACGTTTTCTGAAAATTTCAGAAAACAGAAATCGTGACCGGGTGACCTACTTTGACCATCCACTACTTTCGATATATTGATGATTTGAGTGATATAAAGGCACGTATCTAAAGTCCATATAACATAGAACAATCTTATTATCACTACAGAATCAAAACAACAAACATGAGAAAGATATGTAGACATGAACTTTTTATCAGAACGTTCTGGGTAGCATCTGGATTACCCAGATTAGCTTGGTCATGTCGGTCAAACGACTTTGACCATCAATAACTTTTACTCTACAATAGATCTGACTCTAAATCAAGTTCCAAATCCAAGTTCTCATAGTATACTACATATTCAAACCTTTAAACAACAAAAACACATAACATACAAAGATCTAGAAATTCTGACATTCGTTGTCAGACAACACTTTGAAAGATTTCTAGATTTTGAAAAACACTAGATCTGAGCCTATAGATGTTATGGATCTAACATCTATCAACCCAGATCACTTATATACACTACATATAACATGTTTAACACAAAAAACTAACATCTAACATAGGATCAAAGGTCAGATTTCGTTTAGTATTTTTACCTCACTGTGAGCAAACTTTTGATTCTTGGCTTTTTGATCTGTTATGCGTGATCTAGGAGATTGATGTGGGACTGATCCACTACTAAATTTCGGAGGTTTTTGAGAGAGAGAGAGAGTCTTAAATGAGTATAAGTGAACAAATGGGGGAAATAATGCACTTTCTTTATCTTGATCCTTATAAAAACTTGTATACAATGCATGTGGCTGGTGGATTTGCTGAATTGTAGAGCTTGTAGGCACATGACTATGCTTAGGGTGGTGGCTTGCCAAGATTTTGCAAGATTTTGCTAGCAATAATTTAAGAATGGGACAAAAAGGATATTTTGGTCATTTGCCTTTTAGTTTTAATGGTATTCTTGTCCATGGTACTTGAACCTAGGGTTTAATCACTAGATTTTAAACTTTAAGGTTTCCCAAATAATTTCTAGGGTTTGAAAAATTAAATTTAAAGTGTAATAAAATTTTAATTAGAACTAACTAATTAAAATTAGGGGTTTTAATAGAAAATTAGGGTTTTAAATAATTAGGGTTCCTTAATATCATTAGGGTTCCCAATTTAACAAGTCAATTTAGTAAAATAATAATTAGGGTTCCTAATTTTAGCCGTTTGGGTTCCTAATTAGCAAATTAGGGTTTTCAAATATTAATTAGGGTTTTCCTAATTGACAAAATTCTATAATATGCAACATAATTCATATAACACAATTACTATATATTCTTGAATCTCCCATTTGAGTTCCAAAATAGGGTTTAATAAATTAACATTAGGGTTATGACATTATACACCATAATTGACCAACACATACAATATATATTTATAACATTGAAAAATAATATTATATTTAATATAATATTATTATTCTCATTCATAGCTTAAAATCCAAAATTAGGGTTTGGATTCCATATCGATTTATCTTTCATATATAACATTATTAATGAAGTTAAAATAATTAACTTAATAATCGAACTAAAATTCATATAATAAAATAGTAATTAAAATAATACAAATAATCCTTTCATATATTATTTAAATAATATAAAAATCATATTTTCATAGAAAATAAATAATAAAGACATTTCTACTATAAAATTAATTATTATAAGAATATACTTTATAATGATCAATAATTCTAAAATAAAATTATTTGAAATTATTCATGTAATAAATATATTTTATTTATCACATATATACATACACATTACTTGGTATATATTCCCACCTTTAAAATAAAAAAAAATTTTATATGCAAAATTTCTTATTTATTTATATAGAAAATATCGGCTTATTACAGCCACTCAGATCCGCTCCAATTGAAAGATTGAATTAACTTTCCATCCAGTAGATTGCGATGTTCTGCGAACCAATTTCAAAAAGTCCATGAGAGTAACCTAAGATAGGTTAGCCTCTGATAAACTAAACGCGAAGGAAAGTTTCTACATGCCTTCCCTCTTTCAATACATGTCCTATGTAAATCTTGTAAATATTAAATATTGTAAATGTTCGTTCTTTCCTAAATTCATTGTCAAATATCAAATCCTAGCATGATATCCTGTCATCAAAACAACTGACATCTGTTTTACAGGAAAACATTAAAAAACCCTTAAAACTAATACATTTCATGAGCATGCATATTGGTCGGGTTTATCAAGACTACAATACCTACTTTTATTGTAGGTAAGATTGGTCCCATTACCAGGTCCAAGTATAAGAAGGCAAAAAGCCTATCCATCAACATGGAAGAAAGTACCCAACATGGGTCAGGTTTCGTGTCTCGGGAAGAATTCGAGGGACTTAGAATTCAGATAGCAGAATTAGCTGTCTTCTTAAAAGAACAGAGCAAAATTGCTCAGGGTAAGTAAATACCCACTCAACCAGAGTCATCTACACAAGGGGAAGTTAAAGTATTGACAAGAACAAATATACTCAGATACCTGAGCCTCAAAACAAGGATACAACCAATAAAACCCCTGAAATCACCAATCTCAGGAATTATTAAGAAACTGGTGATATCTAGAAGAAAGTCCAGCAAATGGAAGAAACCATTCGGTCAATCAAAGGGACTGGAGCATATGGAAGTGTTAACTACTCAGACCTCTGTATTGTTTTCGGAGCCCAGTATCTAGACAAGTTCAAAACGCCGGATTTCGAGAAATATGATGGATTGGGAGATCCTTACACTCATTTGAAAGTATTCATTGGAGAACTCATATCATATGTGTGACGCCACCAAAATAGGTATACATCAACAATCTTGAGTCGCCAAATACATGGTACAAAATTCAAATACAACTTAATTATACAACAGTCGTGTAAAATACGACTAAACATATGCTGTGTGTTTTAATATAAATATTGTCATCTAGACAATATACAAACTCAATGGGGTCCTAATTATATTTATTATCACACTATTTCACAGAATAGTGAGGACTACTAATGCACCATCTAGGAACATCACTTTGTTTCCCCCGACTAGTCCTTGCTACGTTCTCATTTCTTGAAGAGAACAATGAAAGCAAAAGGGTGAGCTCAACTAGCCCAGTAAGAAATATTATGACTAAGATAATGCAGAATAAATTATCGTTAGCCTTCAACAGTGTTAAACTGATACAATATAACAAACATCAAGTTTAACTGTAGCGGAACAAGCAATCCATTAGAAGAGTCAAGTAGAGAATAAAATCTACTATCTTCTATGATTTACAAGGGTTTTCATCACTTTTATCGCTGAGACTCAGCTTAATAAATAATCCATATCATCAAATCATCCCTGCACTACAGGCCAAGGATATTCTTTAGTATCACGACCACGAATTATCCATGCACTACGGGCCAAAGATAATCGTGTTTTCATCAACGGTCCTGATCATACCATAAAACAATTCATCTTTGCACCCTTGGCCGAAGAGAATCCATACCCATAATCATACCAAAAATTGTCGATCAATGCACTACGAGCCAATGAGGATTTTTTTCACATCATGTGTAACATTACGGTCATGATTATACCGAATAATCCCTGGTCATAATCATACCAAGTCCATCTATGCACTATAGGCCACAAATGACTTTTAACATAATATAAACATGAGGATGATGACAATGACATAATAATTCAATAAAACAAGTTCAAGAATTAATTTATCCAGAACCAATAACGCCCAAATTGTCAACATGATCTCGCTTTGTGGAGTAAAATTCAAGAATGCTCAGAAGAATATTTCCATGAAAAGATACTGGATGAAGCACAAATATCAAGGATATTCCACTAATTTCATGGAGTATAGAAGTTAAAACTTTAACCAACTGAGTATAATAAAGAATGGAATAACAAAAGAAATCACCGGCGCGATAGGCCAGATGCGGTGTTATTCCAACAAAAGAATAAATAACGGAACCGGTCATGCGTAAACGCATGCAGACGAGGATATTCCAATGTAATAATAAATAACGGAACCGGTCATCGCAAAAGCACGTATATGATATTCCAATAGAATGATAAATAATAGAACCAGGCCAGGCGTAATACGCACCGACATGATATTCCAACAAAATAATAAAGAATGTAATAATAGAAGAATTTCATCATGTATGCGGTACTTCGCATAAACAGGTTATTCCAACATAATGATAAAGAATGGAATAACATAAGAATTTCACCAAGTATAGGGTATCCCCTGTATACAGGTTATTCCAACAAAATAATAAAGAATGGAATAACAGAAGTTCTCTTCACGAATAAGAAAGAAAGAATAACCCTTACGAGTACAACAAATAATATCCCTTACGAGTACAACAAATAATATCCCCTAGCTTTGAAAAAAGAGTATTCTGACTGGTAGTGTAACGACCGAGAAATTTGGATCCTTTTTAAAAATATTTGAAAGAATTAAATAATGAATAAAATAATATTATTTGTTATTATATGTGTTTATAAGATGTATGTCGTTCTATAACCTAGAAATGTCAGAATATCGTAGTATTCGAACCACGTGAGAGAATTAAAGTGTTTGAATTTTCAAGACGAAAATAAATATTTTCCGAGAAAGTTTACAAAAATCACTATTCACCGTTTATCGCTCTTGAATTATTTTTGAATTTCTGAGAAATACGTAATGTTAGAATATCGATGTGAGATGGATTATGTAATAATAATCTAAGTATGGAAAACGCAATAATTCGCATGCGGACTTAATTTGAGAATATAGGTATTAAAATCTAATGAAATGAATTAATGTAACTTTGCATAAAATACAAGTCCATAAGCTATAAAGTGTAAACCTATGTAGGATTAATACTAAACACAAGTGATTAATAAGGTGAAGCTCAAACTATTATAATGCAAAGCCCAACAATGAATTGGACATTATCCATGGAGCAAACCAAGTGTACAGTGGGTAGACTTGTTGGGCAAACATTTTGTGTGGTGACCAAGTGTTGTGATGGTCAAGAAATAGAAGTTGCTAGCAAGTTTACTTGGTTGCTAGGTTATGAATAGTAAGGAGGTGGAAGTTAAGGAGGTGGGATGCCATAAAGAGCATTCTACCCTAACCTTGGATTGCGTATAAATAGAAAGCTCTCATTTCATTATTTGGTTGATTAGTTTCATCCAATAACTCTCTCTCAAAGAAACTTATTTGATAGAACCCATAAGCACTTATAAGTCATTTCAACTTTTGTTAGATTTTGCAAAGTGAAGTGAAGTAATCATCAAAGGTAAATGATCTTGTCTTCTTCATCTCTATCATGGTAGGTTGATAAGAGAAATGTAATCTAATGAACTTAGATGTTAAGAACATAGGTGAAGTTGATAAGCAATGGACCTAAGCCGAATAAGTTATAAGGAAATTAAAATCATGTATTAAGAAGTTGTTGTTATGAACTTATAAATAAGCCATAACCGAATTGGAATATAAGTTATTGTAATACATATGTTGAGATGTCTAGATAATGGAATGAATATGCTTAGAATGATAAACAAATCACTAGTAATAACGTTTCGCCGGAATTTGGACGATTGGACGATAATTGTCGAATTCGTGAAATTCTTGAAATGGAAGTCGTATTTTGTGTTTGACATTGGAAATGTTGGTTTTCAATGGAGACAAGTCATATTTGGCATTATAGAGTTGCGGACTCGAAAATGGCCGGATTCTGACTTAAAACAGAGAAACGAGCGTTGAACGTTCACGAACGTTTATCATTTTCGTTAAAATGGACTAATAGGTGAAATTTTAGCAAACGAAGTAAAATAGATAAAATTCTTGCATGAACGCATAGAGTACGTAATTTGTCACCCGTAGGCTCTTGAACGAGCCAATTCGGACTTATAACGAAGAAGTTACGAGTTTGGGAATTTAAACTTTTGAAAAACCTGTCCAAAGTGTCACGGTGCCTGAAGTTGGCGCCATGACGCCTTGACCAAGGCAAATAAACCGCTACCATGACACCAAAGTGGCCATAACCTTCTAGAGAGTCGCACCGCATCGCCGAGCCCAGATTTTTGAGCAATAAGAGGTTAGCCACAATAGGTACAGCAAATCTGATATTAATGGTAAATAGCAATACCAAATTTCAAGACCATGTCAATAATGAATGTTTACATATAGAGCATGGATAGTAATTGATAAGCAATTGGATAAAGATTATAATGAAACATTGTTAAGACATTATTAAGCCTTAAGTATGAACACTTAGGGTTTAGTTAAATTAATTGCAAATGAATGTAAGAATGATCTAACGGAAAGCCGAAACCAATAATAACAAATCTAATACGTAATTAGATTGAGAAGAAGGGTAAGATTCTTTAGGAACCATGTGTGATCATTCATGACCTAATGTTCTATGTTATGCTATCATCTAATGTAGAGACCGTAAAGACGTAAAGTGCACGTGTGATAAATTGTAGCAGACGCTAAAGGCAAGTACTCTAACCCTTGTTCCAGTTCGATCTAGACAAGTCTTTATGATTCATGTATTCTTCGCATGAGTTAGTATCTGAGGAATGTCAAAGCCAATCTTTTTGGCTAGACGTATGCTATTTTATTCTATCAAGTGTTGATAAGGATTTAACAAACTAATATTGTTGTGGTTTTCAAAAGTAGATTGTGTATGCTCAAATGGTTTTGTCATCAAACGACAGGCACGTGAGGTTGCCATAACTTAAACGTATACACGTTTAATGAATGTAGTGTTGATCAACATAGAGTACTATAGGCTGATCACCTAGACGTGCTCGTAAGCTGAGTCGGACTTACGGACTTCGTGCCGGGATGTCCTTTTTAAAGTACCTATGAAATGTTTACGGTCCTGAACCGAAATTGACGTTTTACTTAATATTGTTGTTGTAAAACGTTTTGAATGAAAAGAAGTGCTATTTGAATTATCAATAATACTTCGTAACTATTGTTCAGTTATTGAAGATATACGATTCCTATGTTTCAAGCCTGCTATTTTCCTAGAATTGTTGTACTTGCTAAGCTAGTTAGGCTCATTCTTTCTTAAACCATATGATTGCAGCTAAGACAGAACGGACTGATGGATCCGGCAAAGATAAAGGGAAAGCAAAGGCGAACCCGTAGATTACATTTGTAATAGTATAGGTTTTGTACGGAATGATATTGATATTATGACAAAGACAATGTATTGGTTATAAAGAACCTGGGGTATGTAAATATTCTTTTGATATATATATATATAAGACATATCCGTTCTTTTGAGGTATTACCATTGAATGTTTATGTGAACTGTAGCACCGTGTAGCACCATCTGTCGGGTTGAAAGATACCCGAATTTGGGGGCGTAACAGGTAGGGCGAGGATATACTCGAAGAAAACTTGTACTACGCTCAAAGTTTTCTTAAACTCTAAAGAAATACGTTCAAGATTATAGAAGAAAACTCTGTCTATAGTTTCTCTCTCTAGAGTTTCATTGAATTCGTAAGAAATAATGAAGGAATGAGCTTCTATTTATAGAAGAATGGACTGCATAGTAACTAATTCATGAACGGTCCAGATTGATTTACTTTTAATTGGATGGTCCATATTTAAAGCAAAATCTTTTAAATAAAATATAATATATTCTATTTATAATCTAATAAAATGAATAACTTTATAAAAGTATTCTATTTTATATAAAAAGATTTTATTATGCAAAACACTATGCAGACACTATACAACACTATGCAGGCACTATGCAACACTATACCTAATAAAATATAATATATTCTATTTATAGTCTAATAAAACAAATAACTTTATAAAAGTATTCATTTTTATAAAAAAATTTACTATGCAAAATACTATAAATGATAGAATATAATATATTCTATTTATAGTCTAATAAAGTTTAATAACTTTATAAAAGTATTCATTTTATATAAAAGATTTTTATTTTATTACATTAATAATACTAATAAAACAAAAGCGAAAGTGACTTAACACGTAAGCATCAATAATCAATACTGGTGTGCTACTATGCAACCACGTGTATTATCGTATTTTTACTACTGAAAGTAGTTCAACAAGATTAACGGTAAAAACTCCGTAGTTATTATTTTCATAAAATATTTTTGTCGTTTTCTCAATTCGACAATAATTCTGTTGTGGGGTCCACCAATGATTGTACCGTCGTATGGATATTCCCCGACCAATCAAATATTATACAACAACTTGCATACTTTTCAAAATTTATAAATACTACCCACAACTATAACATTATCTCAAATCCACACCATAATATTAAAAAAAAAATTTCGAGAAAATTAAATCTTTATTCATAAAATCTGGGGTTTCACACTATGTAGAGGATGAAAAGCTGAGAATGCAACTATTTCAGAAGAGTCTGACAGGAGAGGCCAGAGACTGGTATGCCCAACTAGACAATTCCAAAATTCACAACTGTGAAGAGCTAGTCCATGCCTTCCTAAATCAATGCAGCTTTTAGTCACAAATGGCTCCAGACAGATATCAAATTACCAAAGTTAAAAAGCAGAATTCTAAGTCATTCAAAGAGTGTGACAACCCGAGTAGAACCGGATTGTCCAGAATTTAAGTTTAAAGAATTAGTTATTAATAAAATAAATTTTTATTAATACTATTATGTGCTATGTGTTTATTAATCGTTCTATAACCTAGGATGATTATAAGTCGGGAGGATTCTGGCTACGAGCTAGACTGAATGAGTAAGAATTTTCAAGACAAATATAAAATTTTTACAGGAATAAATTTTTTTTCGAGAAAAAGACGAAATAGGCACTATACACCCGACGAAACCTAAAGGTTAGGGTTTAAACAACCTAAGCTTTTCCGAGAGTGCAGTATGTCGAAATGACATTATGTCGAAAGATTTGACGATAATATATCGTGAAAAGTTATGTAAGCCGATAAAAGTGTTTCTCAAAAAACGTGCAGAAATCAGACGAAATAAAAACGTTGAAAAGTATTATTATGTACTTTTCATCCGTTTAACTACGTTAGGGGAAAGCGTGAAGGAAAACGCTTAACCCTAAAAAAGTGTTTTTTAGTTTTTCGGAGTTCCGAAGAATGCCTAAAGGTTAAACTGTAGAGGAAAGATAAAAAATCCAAAAATATTTAGATTTCGAGAATCATAGTTTTTAAAACTGTCGGACGAATTTCGCAAGACGGAAGCACGAAGCTTCCAAGGGAAGCTCGTGAATAGTAAGGAGGTGTGAATAGTGACTTTGGGGGAGAAATGACTATTTTTCCCCTAGCCTAGAAAATATATAAAAGGAAGCTTAATTTCATTTGTTGGTGATTTTGAAAATCACCAACACTTGAGAAAGAGAGAGATTTTAGATGAGAAGAATAAGGAAGAGGAAAGGTTAGCTCGTGAGTAAACTTTGTCCAATGGGAGAAGATTAAAGAAGAAAGGTAATCCAAAACCTAAACCTAAGTAAATTTTCTTTAAGTTTTATATGTTAAAAACATAGCTTAACGAGAATAAGAAGTAAAAGATGTTAAGAATGATTTCATATGGTTGAAATTATGATGAAATGAAGAAATAAGAATTAGAAGTTTATTTTATAAATTTCTTAAGGAAGTATAAGATTCGTAATAAATTTGAACGATCCGAATGAATCAAATGAAAGATTCGGTGTAAGAAGCAAGGAATGGTATTTTATAACATCAAATTCCAATAAAAAGTTAAATCATAATCAAAATATAGATTAAAAATGAAGAACGAGCGAAGAACGTGAAGAACTCGCGAAGAACACGAAGAACGTTGTTGATGGACAAATTTAAAACCATTGTATTATAATTTATTGTTGATGGACAAGTTTAAAACCATCATTTATAAGTTAGTTGCTTATTGCATGGTTAGAAACGGTAGAAACATTCATGATGAACATATTGAACTTAGCTATAACAAAGTTATGGCAAAAATTTTGTAAAAGACGAACGAGAAATAGAAAGTGTGTAAATGAACTCGAACATGTAGGGTTTCATATGAATGTAAGAGAACGTACAAAACATGAGTCGTGAACTCAAGAATGAACAAGTTCCGAGTTCGGATGACTAAATTACGGACGAACGAACGAAGAACGTTAATAACAAAAATGAACGAAGGAGGAAGATTAAGCCAATTGAATGACATGTTAACGGATTCAGAATTGATTTCTGTCTGAGGAAGGTGGAAGTACGTAAGATAAGGAAGGGAATTGCTTTGGAAAGACCTCGTTTCGAGTTATATCGAAGAAGATATGGGATTGCAAAGTACGCATCTCAAACTTGATTCAAGACTTGGGAAAATTTTCTAGGATTTATGCTTGGCGCCGCAGCGCTAGGTAAGCCTTGGGAGGCGGCACCGCAGCGCCAACCCAGGCATCCAACAACTGTAGAGTGGCACTGCAGTGCGAGAGATAATGAAGGGTTTGAGCGCTTGACTGCCATCGGGGAGAGCGGCGACGAGAGCTGTGCAGTGCAACGACAGAAGAAGAAGGACCGGCGCCCAGTGGCAAGATAAGGTAAGGCCCAGTGTTGAGCTTTTTATTGCTCAAATCTTGGGGGAAGTATAAGGAAAGATAATGAACATAAAGTTCACGTAAAGTAACACTTAAACAAGTGATTTTAACCTTTAATAAAGGTTGAATAGAGAGATTGAACGAGATTAAAAGACTAAGAATGTAATGAACGTAAACGCAATGTAGTTACGATGAACGATTGGTCTTAGCGTACAACAAACAATATGGCCTCGACATTAAGAAAGAATAATGAACGTGGGGTTCATGTAATGGATAACGAATGAAAGCTGTAACAAATGATAATGAGATTTAATGAAAGTCCGAATGTAAGTCGGATAAAGAAGATGGAATGAATGTAAGCGTTAGACACTTTAGCCGACGTAAGGGTTGAGTGTACGCGAATATTAAACGGACAAGAACCTACACCCCGCATATGGTTTGATCGTAAGGTAATGAAGACTAAGATTAAACACGTGAATGGTGAAGAAACTGAATTAATAACGTATAACGTTAAGAAGCCGAGTTAGTAATGATAACTTGGATGACGTTTCGAGTTGAATGAACCGGACATTGTAAGGTACGAATAAGTTAATATAAAATGTTTAACGTTATGATCTCATAGTATTGACATTGAATGATCGTTCTGAGTATACAAAAGGCTGTATGACTTTGACGATAAAGAATGAATCCTGAGGTATGACATTTAGTTGCCAGAAAGCCATAAGGAATGAGAAATTGACTTAACAAACATTATAGTTTAACGGTTCGAATATTTTAAGATAAAGTTTAGGTTGTGGTACAATCGTATTCTTTTATGGTTGACATATTGGAGCTGGGGTAAACAATTCCTTCAGAGAGCGGAGGTATATACGAAATTGGCGACCGATCTAACTCACTATGAAAGATAGTGTGGACGAGATGGGAACTTGTTTGTTGGTTGTTTGTGAGAAACCACTCAGAGTACCATATGGACAACTAGCAGAGACGCGATATGTACTGAGTCCTAGAAGAGTTATAAAAAGAAGATAAGAATATAAATCATCAAAGATGATGAACTTATGAGTAAGACATCTTCGTATGTCATAAAGCCGTAAACCGGTAAAGAAAGTTAGTCGCGTAAACTTAGATTGTAAGAACGCGAACCCTAAGAAGTAAAGTTAAGTAAACAATTGCGTAAGTCATGTATATGACTAATTGGTGTATGTGCTTTTTCCTTATATGTTATATAGGGATTGGAATGAGCAGTTCAGCGTAAGCTGTGGCTGTGCGTAAGGCAAGTTTCCTAACTTCATTCATATTTCAAATGAATGTTAGTTTCTTAAACTTCTCAAATGTTGAACTTGAGAAATCTTGTCTATGTGCATATGTGTGATATATGTACAAGGTGATAGTATTTATGAGGCCTTGTGCCACAATTTGAACACTTCAGTGTTTATTTGAGATGAACTGTTCAATATGAGTATGTTATGTTTATACATGAACCATTATTGTTAAGTCTGTGCTAATGATTCTAGCCAGACAAGATAAGTATGGAAAAGGTAGAAGAATGAAAGTATTTCAAAGTGAATGTGACTAATATTTTAAAATGATAGGAATCGAGATTAGTCCTATTATTCAAGTTGCTTCATAACCTTTGTTCGGTTATTGAAGTCTTAAAAGAATGTTTAAATTCTTGAAGTTGTTTATTCAACTGCTATAACTTGTTGGGAAATTGAATGCTCATACTTACTTTAAATGAAAAACATTTTCAGCGTACGAATAGAAGAACTTAAGGATCTCGTAAAGATCAAGCTGATCGATATACAGAAGAAATGCCATTTAGTTTATGAATGTGCACTAAGATCGAGTGAAGAATTGTAATGTAGAATAGTTTAATGAACTGTTATGTATCCTTGGTGGCGGATAAAAGTCATTCTTGTAAGATGTAAAGAATAATGTATTTATCATTATTTGTAATGAAAGAGGTTATAAGGTTTTAGAACTTGGGATTTGAGAATGTATGTTATTATATTTCACTATATAATGATGTATGTTTGGAAGAATATGTACTCGTGATGCACAAAATCTGGGTGTGAAGATAAACCAATTTTTGGGGCGTTACAGAGAGTATTCCCAAAGTGTTAGGTTTGTAATATTCATGAACGCAATCAAATTGCATAAAAAGTGCGGAAGCGTGTAAAATCAGAGTTTAAAAAAATTTACAAACCATAAACCCGGATCATCCTTTATGCACAATTATTAATTAAACGAAAAGATAAAGAATAAAATCATACCCTTGAAGATCGAGCTTCCTCAGGTACAAGTTCACCTCCAATCCTTTTCGCATTCAACTTGAATCCACCGGGTTTGGTTCCTTCCTTTGATCAACGTTAGCCACCCATGTGTTTGGCCTCTAGAGGTGATCCACCAAGGAACAAGAAAATTCAAGAAGAAGGGTGGTTGGCTAAACCCTAGTTTTTCTATCTCTATAGAAAAGGCGTACTCCCAACAACTTGGAATTATTACGTAGTTGTTAAAAGTCAACAACTCATACCACCTATAATAAGACTCCTCTTATTTATAGATGTGGGCAACCCACCTTAACAATTAAGGAATTGGGTTTTAATTAATTAATTCTTTTAATTAATTAAGCTCCCTAATCTTATTAGGGATAATTAATTAAACTCCTTTAACTAATTTTCCTTCCTAATCCAATTAGGAATAAATGAGAGTACTTATATTAAATTAATTCCTAAACTCTTTTAGAAATTAAAATAATAATAATTGTAATAATATTAATAAGACTCCTCTTATTAATTTATATTTAATATTTCTAAAATATTAAATAATAAATATTAAGCTATTTAATTTATTCTATCACCATAGATTAAATTAAATATACTTGACATATATTATTACGATTATGCCATTAACTTCTTAAATAATTATTCTTCCTTTTTTATGGTGTGACCCTTTAGGTTCTCCATATTAAACAGGTTGTGAATAAATCAATTAGAACAATTCTAATCTTATTTAAATAAATAAATTAAACAATTAATTTATTTAAATAATATTTATTCTACAATAGGATAAGCCTCCCCTAGCGATCAACGACTTTCCGGATAATATAGATTTCAACATTAATCATTAAAGAACCTTTGAGTAAATAGTTACTGTATAATTCAATCCTTCCACCATACAATGTCCCAATTAAATATAAGACATGGAATTCTTTGTCAAGTCTTATTTTATTTAATTATATGTATTTCGATCCTTAAATGCACAACTCAAATAATGCAAATTAGAAACTCCTTTCTAATTTCATTACGCCTACGCCAAGGACTCTTTGGGTTGTCATTTATCGAATCACATAGGACATTCTCTTCTTTTATTAGAAGTGGTAGATTCTTTATTGATCATACATTATCTCCATGTACAACTTATTATACCCAAGCATACCCTTTGATATACCCTAAGGGTCTTAAGGAATAAGTCAAAGTATAACTCATCATACACAAGAAACTATGATGATCTCAAGTCCAAGGATCACTTGTACTACTATCACTACAGGAATTCCTATTGACAGGCAAATAAAACTCCATTAGGTATTCCTTAGCGAGCCACGTTCAATGAACTTATTCTCTAATAAGCACCTACATACTTGCTTTAGTGTCTCCACACAAATGATCATGAGATCAATCATCCTCATCCAATGAGCAAGCAACGTATGTACCAATCTATCCGGATTCACTAATCCCCAATTTAGTAATCCAATGATTGGGAACTATTTTAGTTTTAAGCTTTCTAAGAATTTAGATCTCATTAGAATGATCATCATCATTATTCTAAAAGCATTGCTTAAAACTATGGGTTTATCACATATTATAAAACAAACATCATGTAGATAATTAAAAGCCTTTAATAAATTAATACTTTTATTAATAAATGAATAAGATTGTTACAAAGTATATGCTTTATCATCAAACATGATTGGCTTGTGTGCATACTACTTTCAATCTCCCACTTGCACTAAAAGCCAATCGCCATGGTAACTCATACTCTTCTTCTCTAAGTGGCGATTATCCTGCTTTGTTGGATAAGCTTTAGTTAATGGATATGTAATGTTGTTCATGAGAGTCCACTATCTCTATAGTGATTTCCCATCTTCAATGATTCTAATAATCAAATGAAAGTGCCACAACACATGTTTAGATCCAAGATGAGACTTAGGAACTATTCCTAGTTTTGTAATGAACTTTTAATCCAAACAATCAACTTGAAACTTCATTTATAGCTATATACTTTGTCTTTATCACTAAACCAAACAACTCTTTCTTTGTTTGGAACCTTTCCAATTCAACTGCACCATTTATTCAAGATAACGCTTTACCTTAAAGTGGATTTTACGTCATCTTAGTCTGTCGAAAAACTTGAGTCTGTTAAGCCCTCTAGTTTTAATTTAGACCCACCATGAATATGATCACATCCTTAGTGCTTTGGGTTAAGCTCTTTAAGATGTTTTTCAGCGACTCATAGTGAACTTCTCCATAATATGGTGATCAACATCGGGTCTCGTACATTTCATTGCATACATGATTGTTACTCATGCGACCTCTCTTTTCGTGAGTGCGTGGGGACTATTAAGAGATACACTCCATAGCTCATCGACATGAGACATCTCTTGAGTTTGCCATGCTAAACGACTTTAGCATCAAATGAATATCGTTCCTTGGGTTAAGTCGAGCATCCTCTTGTATCTATCTATATAGATTTTATCCCCAATTAAGATACTCTTCCCAAATCATTCATGGAGGAATGTTTAGACAACTTTATCTTTCTTGATTGTAGCATTAATATGTCATTCCTTATCCAGTAGTATATCAACATATAATATTAGGAATGTTACGGTGCTCCTCCCATTTGACCCTTTTGTACACACTAGAACTCTTACCTCATTGTATGTAACTGGATCATCATCTTCTATGATGTGTACCTCATCATCATCATCCATGATGAATCCATACCTCCTAGGTATCTTCGGTACTATTCAGATTTACGATTGGTTGTGGTACAACGAAGTACATCTCTGAGTTCCTCTTATTTGACTTATAGTGTTTTGTGGTTCTTGAACTCTTCAAGATCTATTATCCTCCCACTAGCCCTTTTAATGATAAACACCTTTATCTTAGAAAGCGCGTGTTTCGTAACAAACACCTTTTGCTAAGTAGGATTATAGAACATATACCCTAAACTTACTTTAGGATGTCCCACAAATTTGTACATGTCAAATCTTGTCCCAAGCTTATCCTTTGAAATCGTTTCACATAAGTTGGACAACCCCTTATCTTAACATACTTAAGATTAGGAATCCTCCACATCCATAACTTTTATGGAGTCTGGAAATTTGGATTTTGAGGTTACCATTTTCGTGAGATATGACCATTTCTAGGACATGACCACTAGAAGGATCTTTGGAATGTCGATAAAATCATTATGGACAGTACCATGTCCAACAAGGTACGATTTTTCCTTTCAGATACATCAATCAATTATTGCGTATCTGGAGGCGTCCATTGTGAGAAAACCATTTGAGATGATCTAGAAACTTATTGCACAAGTATTCCTTCCTTGATCTGATCAAAGAATCCTAATACTTTGCCAATTTGTTTCACTTTTGAATTCTTTGAACCTTTCAAATAATTCACACTTGTATTTCAGCAAATACACACATTCAACTCTTTGAATGATCATCTCCTTTTCTTATACTAATTTGTTCAATATGCAAAATTATTTTTATGTAAGTCAAGTATACAAAATTTATTAAGTAATATTCCAATTATATACAAAACATTATTATTATAAATAGAACAACAATTGTTCTTAATTATAATACCAAAGATTTCATTGTCCAACAATAAAATGGAAATAATATTTTAAGAAGAAGGCTGGAATACAATAACAACTTATTAACTTAATAGATTTTTCGTAGGTATTGCTAAACTATAAGTTTCTATAGTTAATGCGCAACCTTTGCTTCATTTTCCACACATAGAATTACTTATATTTGTTTAGCTTTCTACTCTGCTTGGTCCTTCATAAATCTATATTTATGATAACCAAAATCGGTATCCAATACCCAAGTAGAACCTTGACTTAAAGAAAATTTTATTTCAATCATGAACAAAAGCGTATTATCTCTTAGAAACTTCACTAAGCTTCTTTGGTTAGCCTCTGCAAGATGCTTCTTGCATTTTCTTTCCAGTGTCCAGGCTTATTGCAGTGGAAGCAAACTCCTTTGCTATTCGTATCAGTTTTGTTCTTATTATCCTTTGTTTGTGCCTTTCTATATACCTTCTTTGAATCGTTCTTCTTTTCAGAAGATCCTTTGGCCCCTACCAGTAAGACTTGGTCTTTCTTGGTTGGAAAGTGACTCTCGACATTTTTCAACATGTTAAGCAAATCAGCAAAGCTGATATCTAGCTTGTTTATATGAAAAATTCACAACAATTGTGAAAGGAGTCCGGGAGTGAGTGCAAGATCAAATCTTGGCTCAACTCTCCATCCATGACAAAACCAGTTGTCCTAATTGATCAATCAAATTGATCATTTTAAGAACTTTTATCTGTACTGTAGTGTCATCGGTCATTCTAGATCGGAAGAGCTCCTTAGATATCTGACATCTATCAGTCCTACTTTCCTCACCATCAACTACTTGGCGTGCGGGAGTATAGTAGAAGTATCCATAGTTTTGGTCGATTTGAAGCTTGTTTACTCATGGATCTGAGCATGATGCATTGAGCCAATTTGTGTATCATCTTGCCACTTTCTAAAAGTAGCAATCTCTTCCTCAGAGGCATTGTCTGCAACCATTGCAGGGATAGGCGTATTAAGGACATAAGATAGCTTTTCAGCTATGAGAACTATTCTCAAATTCCTTAACCAATCCGTTTAATTCGGTCTGATTAATTTAGCATCTAATATGCTTCACAGTGATAGTAATTTTAGACATTGTAAAATTCTGTAAATGAATTTGTAATTAACAACATTTTAACATACATTCTTTTATTAATTACCAAAATAATTTAGGTCTTGTTTTAAATTGGTATCTCCCACTATTTTCTTCAAACTATATTACCCTCACTTATATAGTTCGACAAAATCTAATTAAAGATTTGCTAGTGAGAATAAGGATCCCATTTCAAATGTATATAGCCTTGTGGTGACACAACAAACTATATATAAATAAATAGGTAGACAACTTTTATCAATTACATCAACTATGCAACTCCTTGTATTTTGCCTCTTAGATTATTTTGATCAAGTGGTGGCACATCCGAATCAAAATTATCCAAGTTAAGTCCAAACTAGCACTCCATATATTCAAAAAAGAAAAATATCATCCTTGTGGTGACACAACAAAACAATATTGTTCAATTTTCTTTATAAGCATCAAATGTGATAAATTAACATCTTAAATACTTAATACTTGCCTTGTGGTGACACAACAAACTCATATTAAATATTTAATACTCTATTAATTTTATCATGCTAGAAGGCGACGTTCGATATTCCAAATATCTTTGAACGCTTAGGACTTAATATAAAAATTGAGGGGTTTGTTATTAATTTGTCTCATCTTGTTTAGCGCATGCACATATATATATAAAATACGCGTCATATTAATGAACATGCGAAGCATGTTTGCATAATATATAATATATATAGTATAAGCATGCACATATAGAATACTATATTCTACTCGGATTGATTATGGACTTTTATTCTAGTTTGGTTCACTAGAGCCACCAAGTGAACCAAAAGGTCAAACCCCAGGGTGCAAGAAATAATATTTAAATATAACTATTACATTTAAATCCGGGCTCCATTACAAACGGGTCTTCAAGCGCTCCTTGTTCCTTGATCTCCACTTCTTCAAAATTAATTCTAACTATTCCTATTACAAAACTATTTTAAAATAAATAGAAACCTTGATCGGCGATCGAGGGAAGTACATAGGAGGAGATAGAATTTACATTCAGAAAAAATTAGAGAAGGCGAGTACGCAGACCCCATTTAATAAAACCCATACATTCATGCATCCAACTAAAATAAAATCCAATCACATTGGTCGATAGTCCATAATCAATCCCATTTATTATCATACACATCACCATATGTATCAATAAATAACATTCATCTTATGAATAATAAACATTTAATATATATATTGATATCATTTAATGGGCAACTTTAGTTAGTATAAAATCTATTTTTGAATAAAAATAAACTCCTTTATTTAAATCAAATTTAAATCAAAATAAAACTATTTTATTTTAATTTATCCAATTTTGAATAAAATAAACTATTTTATTTTAATCAAAATAATTTAATCAAAATAAACTCTTTTATTTTAATTAATTATGGAATCCAATTCCATGTAATAAAAAAAATCTCTAATTAAAATAAACTCTTTTATTTTAATTAATTATGGAATCCAATTCCATGTAAAAAAAATATTAAAGGAAACACGGATATTCTTTCCTATTCATAAATAAACTCCTTTATTTTGAATAATATGAAATCATATTTCATATCTAAATAAACTCCTTTATTTAAGGAAATTAGGATTCTCTTTCCTATTCACAAATAAACTCCTTTATTTTGAATAATATGAAATCTTATTTCATATCTAAATAAACTCCTTTATTTAAGGAAAAATAGAATCCAATTTCAACTCCAATTAGTTAGCATGGAATCCAATTCCAACTCTAATTAGTTAGCATGAAATCCTAATTTTAAAATTATGAAATCCTAATTTTAAAATTAAAATAAACCTTTTATTTTAAGATTAAAATAAACCTTTTATTTTAAAATTAAAATAAACTTTTATTTTAAGATTAAAATAATTATATATATATAATATTCAATTTTAAAATTAAAATAAACTCTTTTTATTTTAATATTAAAATAAATTTTTTATTTTAAAATTAAAATAAACATTTTATTTTAATTATAAAATAATTAAGAATAATATATATATATATATATATATATAGTATATATATATATAACTATATATATATATATATATATATATAATATAATAGCAAGTGCCGTACCTCTTTTAAAAAACTTTATAGGTTTTTTTTTTTTTTTTTATGTAAGCACGTGGCATATCATGTAACTTGACTTACTTTTTGTTTTCATGTGCACAATGAAAAACGGGTACAATGAGAAAAAAAAACGTTAATATATAAAAATAAAAAAAAATTCACGTTGCCTGTTTGTTTGTTTTTTTTTTTTTTTATATTTTATACAATAAAATTATGCCCAATTAAATTGTTCTAAACACATATCAATATAGATATTAAATTAAAACAATTAATAATTCGCATAAAGGTTTGGCTCTGATGCCACTGTTAGGTTTGTAATATTTATGAACGCAATCAAATTGCATAAAAAGTGCGGAAGCGTGTAAAATCAGAGTTTAAAAAAATTTACAAACCATAAACTCGGATCATCCTTTATGCACAATTATTAATTAAACGAAAAGATAAAGAATAAAATCATACCCTTGAAGATCGAGCTTCCTCAGGTACAAGTTCACCTCCAATCCTTTTCGCATTCAACTTGAATCCACCGGGTTTGGTTCCTTCCTTTGATCAACGTTAGCCACCCATGTGTTTGGCCTCTAGAGGTGATCCACCAAGGAAGAAGAAAATTCAAGAAGAAGGGTGGTTGGCTAAACCCTAGTTTTTCGATCTCTATAGAAAAGGCGTACTCCCAACAACTTGGAATTATTACGTAGTTGTTAAAAGTCAACAACTCATACCACCCATAATAAGACTCCTCTTGTTTATAGATGTGGGAAACCCACCTTAACAATTAAGGAATTGGGTTTTAATTAATTAATTCTTTTAATTAATTAAGCTCCCTAATCTTATTAGGGATAATTAATTAAACTCCTTTAACTAATTTTCCTTCTAATCCAATTAGGAATAAATGAGAGTACTTATATTAAATTAATTCCTAAACTCTTTTAGAAATTAAAATAATAATAATTGTAATAATATTAATAAGACTCCTCTTATTAATTTATATTTAATATTTCTAAAATATTAAATAATAAATATTAAGCTATTTAATTTATTCTATCACCATAGATTAAATTAATATATACTTGACATATTATTACGATTATGCCATTAACTTCTTAAATAATTATTCTTCCTTTTATGGTGTGACCCTTTAGGTTCTCCATATTAAACCGGTTGTGAATAAATCAATTAGAACAATTCTAATCTTATTTAAATAAATAAATTAAACAATTAATTTATTTAAATAATATTTATTCTACAATAAGGATAAGCCTCCTAGCGATCAGCGACTTTCCGGATAATATAGATTTCAACATTAATCATTAAAGAACCTTTGAGTAAATAGTTACCGTGATAATTCAATCCTTCCACCATACTGATGTCCCAATTAAATATAAGGCATGGAATTCTTTGTCAAGTCTTATTTTATTTAATTATATGTATTTCGATCCTTAAATGCACAACTCCAAATAATGCAAATTAGAAACTCCTTTCTAATTTCATTACGCTTTGGCCAAGGACTCTTTGGGTTGTCATTTATCGAATCACATAGGACATTTCTCTTCTTTTATTAGAAGTGGTAGATTCTTTATTGATCATACATTATCTCCATGTATAACTTATTATACCCAAGCATACCCTTTAATATACCCTAAGGGTCTTAAGGAATAAGTCAAAGTATAACTCATCATACACAAGATACTATGATGATCTCAAGTCCAAGGATCACTTGTACTACTATCACTCTGAGGAATTCCTATTGACAAATGCAAATAAAACTCCATTAGGTATTCCTTAGCGAGCCACGTTCGATTGAACTTATTCTCTAATAAGCACCTACATACTTGCTTTAGTGTCTCCACACAAATGATCATGAGATCAATCATCCTCATCCAATGAGCAAGCAACGTATGTACCAATCTATCCGGATTCACTAATCCCCAATTTAGTAATCCAATGATTGGGAACTATTTTAGTTTTAAGCTTTCTAAGAATTTAGATCTCATTAGAATGATCATCATCATTATTCTAAAAGCATTGCTTAAAACTATGGGTTTATCACATATTATAAAATAGCATCATGTAGATAATTAAAAGCCTTTAATAAATTAATACTTTTTATTAATAAATGAATAAGATTGTTACAAAGTATATGCTTTATCATCAAACATGATTGGCTTGTGTGCATACTACTTTCACAAAGATGAAGGCGTCTGGCTGATCAAGTTATCCCATCAATGACATTGACTGAGATGATAAGGACCTTCATCGACATACAAGAAGCTCTATTTTATGAGAGTCCTAGCAGGCATAAGAAAACCATTATCAGAAATGATCAAACACGGAGAGATAGCTGAGATGAGATTGAAATATGAAAAAAATTAAAGGCCTTACTGCCTTATAATCCGTGGCTGAGCACATTCATGCTGGAAATTATGGGAATAATCCTCAAAGAGGTCATAAAAAGAAAGAACAGGATGTATCCTTGGTACTGTAACGTCAAATTCAGAGAGGTAACCAAAACTTGCCCATTCAAAGGAAAAATTATTCCCCTTTTCAAACCTCTACACAACCTACAAATCATCCTTTTCAAAAAGCCAAAGAAGTTAAACTTCGAAGGACATTTACACCCTTATGAGACACACTTGAGACTATCTTCAAACTTCTGACAACACAGAAGAAAATCGTTCAACTTCTTCCACCAGCCAATCTAAGTGGGAAGAATTTTGACCCAAACAAGAAATGTGCTTATCATTCTGATGCTCCAGGCCATGATACCCAAGAATGTTGGTCTTTGAAGCATAAGATTCAAGGCCTGATAGACAGTGGTGAGATCGTGGTAACAAACCAAACCAACCACATATTCAAGATAACCCTTTGCCTCAACACAATGAGGAGGGAGTTAACATGATCAGTATGGGGAGTGGAGAAAGTTCCAAGTACCTCAAGTATGTAGAGGATTCTTTCCAAACAAGTAGGATAATTATGAAAAATGGGATTATTTAGAATTTTTGTTTATGATAGAACGAGAAATGAAGTCTATCAAAGAACATATTGATCAACTGGAAGAACTGATGGTATACCAGCACCAAATAACTCGATAGTTGATTAGTCAGGGGCAAACAAATCTCCTCTCCATTATAACAAGGGATCAATAACGATTCCAAGAGAATGAAACCTTGGAAGAAAAACTTTCAAGGAAAGCTAGATCCCAAGCTTGTCAAGATTATGCAAAAAAAGAAAATTCACTCTTTTGGGTCAACCGATGGAAGAGATCCTATATATGTTGATCAATCAAAGGAAGATCATAGAACTGTTACCTCCAATTAATCCCCATTCCAAGATTTGATGTTATCAAAATATGCCAATACCACTCCAACACTCCTATCCATGACACATAAAGTTGGTGGGCACTTCGTCTGTAACAATCTGGAATTTTAAATTGTAATTCCAAATATTTATTGAATTATATAAATATTTTAATTGATGTGTTTATTGTTGAATACATATTTGTGTAATGTGATTTGATTTTATTATTTATTTGTTAAATAAATGATTAATGAGTTAAGGAAATTAATTATTATGAGATAATATTCTAATTTAACTTAATAATTAAGTTAGAGAGTTAATAGGGATTAAATGAATTATTATAATGTTTTAAATTTAATTTGGTAATAAAAGTGTGACAATAAACTATGCTATAAATGAGTTATTAAATAATTAAAGGAGTTTAATTTAGTTTTTCCAAACAAGACTTAAAGATATTAAGTCTTTATTTTTAAAAGTGTTTTGCCAAACATAGCCTAATGGCTTTTGAATTTTGAATTTGAATTATAATAAATAATATAAATAAAATAAATCAAAATAATAAATAAAATATATTTTATAACTGATAATTTATTACTATACTTATTAAAGCGTTTGTTTTAGACGTTTAGTTTATTTGTGCGTTGGTCTTAGTTTGTGTTACGTAAAAGGGTATGGTATTGGCTTAAGAGAAAAAGAAGAAGATTACAGAGAAATTGAGAGAGCTTGAGAGAGAGTTAAGAAAGGATTCCTGAGATTTCCAAAGAATTCTTTGTGGTTAGCAAGGACTATCCAAGCAATTGAAGGTATACTTTCATAAGCTTAATATTATATATATGTATGTTTTGTGTTGATGAATTTCAAAGTCTCTCTGAATTCAAAATTGATGATTTGTTGTTATATAAAGTGTTAATTATGATTATGTGTAGTTGTGATGCTATAAATAACATCTAGATAAGGATTTAGTGTACCAATTACGTTCAAAAAGAAAGAAAATAGTTTTACAGTGAATGTGCGTATGAACATGGCTTGTAGGAGTACCTAAATTGATCGTTGATTGTGAATTAATAGGTAAATTGAGCCTTGAATGTATCAATTCAGTAAGTAATGTAGAGAACGTAGTTTGAATGAGTTAATTTGGTGTACAATGGTGATCATAGTGATGATTTTGCTAAAGATATTAAAACATGGAGTTTTGACAAAAATATGGAATTCAAAATACTTAATTTGATTGTAGTTGTTGTTAATTGTTCAAAATCAGTATATATATATATATATATGATGGGTATGATTATGTGAAATTTATGTAAATTATATATGTTAAATTGGTTGCTAGTTGGTCAAAATTGGCTTTGCCTATGCTCGCGTTGCCTGGAACTGAGCTTCGGCGCCGCAGTACCGCCTCTCGCGCCACAGCACTAAGTCTCATGTCGCAGCACCTATCCCAGGCCTGTGCTTTGCGCCGCAGCACCAGCGCCTCAATGCCATTCCCAGTGTAAATTGGGGCACCACAACGCCAGTTAGCAGTATGGCCAGAAAGGTTGTTTTTATTGTACAAAAATCTGTAATTGTTGACAAAGTGAAATGTTAAGACTATTGAAATGTAATTTTTATATTGCGGTGTTTTATGCACAAAGGGTGGAATATTATTAACAATTAATAAGATATATTATCGAATTACTAGTGTGACTTGACTATATGATTAAAATCAAGCCATACATGATGTATATACTTAATTGTATACGGAGTATATGTAATAACTAATTATGTCATAATGACATGTGTAACGCCCCAAAATCTGGTCTATCTTCACATCCGGATTACATGCATCACGAGTATAACTTCTTCCAAACATACATCATTATATATTCAATATAACAACATACATTCTCAAATCCCAGTTTCTATAACCATATAACCTCGTTCATTATAAATAATGATAAATACATTATTCATTCCATCTTACAAGAGTGTCTTTTATCCGCCACCAAGGATACATAACAGTTCATTAAACTAATATATAGTTCCATTAAACTATTCTAAATTATAAGTCTTTGATTGATCTTCACGCTCTTTCAAATACTGAACGGCCCTTCATCTGGATACCGGTCAGCTTAATCTTTACGGAATCCTTAAGTTCTTTCTAACATCATTCGCTGAAAAAGTTTTTCATTTAAAGGTAGTGTGAGCATTCAATTGCCCAGCAAGTCATTGCAGTTGAATAAACAACTTCAAGAATTTAAACATTCTTTTAGGACTTCAATAACTGAACAAAGGTTACGAAGCAGCTGGAATAATAGGAATAATCTCGATTCCTATCATTTTAAAACATTAGTCACATTCACTTTGAAATACTTTCATTCTTCTACCTTTTCCATACACAACATGTCTGGCTAGAATCATTAGCACAGACTTAACAATAATGATTCATGTATAAACAGAACATACTCATATTAAAAAATTCAATCACAGAACAGTTCATCTCATAGAAACATCGAAGTGTTCAAATTGTGGAACAAGGTCTCATACATACTACCACCTTGTACAAATATCGCACATTTGCACATAGATAAGACTTCTCAAGTTCAACATCTGAGAAGTTTAAGAAACTAACATTCATGTAAAATGTGAATGAAGTTAAGAAACTTGCCTTACGCACAGCTACATCTTAAAGTTTATGCTGAACTGCTCATTCCAATTCCTATATAACACAGAAGGAATTAACACATACACCAATTAGTCACATACTTGACTTACACATTGGTTTACTTAACTTTACTTCTTAGGATTCACGTTCTTGAAATCTAAGTTTACGCGACCTACTTTCTTTACCGGTTTACGACTTGATGACATACGGAGATGTCTTACTCATACGATCATTATCTTTACTCAATTTCCTTACCCCTCATAGGTTTACTCATTATTCTTCATTACTTTACGATCAAACCATACCCAGGGTGTAGGTTCTGCCCGTTTAATATTCGCATACACTCAATCCTTACGTTGACTAAAGTGTTTAACGCTTACTTTCATTCTATCCTTCTTTATCCGGCTTACATCCAGACTTTCTTTAATCGTATTACCGTTCGTTACAACTTTCATTCATTATCCATTACATGACCCCCACGTTCACTATGCTTTCTTAATGTCGAAGCCATACGGTTCGTTGTATGCTAAATCCGATCCTTTATCGCCACTACGTTGCGTTTACGTTCATTGTCTTTTAATCTCGTTCAACCTTTATCAATGGTTTGAATCACTTGATTAAGTATTACGCTACGTGAGTTACACATTTGTTATCTTTCCTTACATTTCCCCTAGGAATTGAGCAGTTAAAAGCTCCTCACTGGAAATTTCCCACACCGTATGTATGTGCAGGTTCCTCTCTTCTTCTCCGCGTTGTGGCGAGCTCTCGTATACTTATACCGATGCTTGCGTGCGGTACCAAATCCTTCACTAACTCTCACGTTGCAGCGCCAATTAATAGTGCATAATGCCCGGGTTAGCGCTGTGGCGCCGCCTCCCAAGGCATAGCTGGCGCTATGGCGCCAAGCATGAATTCTAGAAAATTTTCTAAGTCTTGAATCAAGTTTGAGATGCCTGAAATCTCATAACTTCTTCGTTATAACGCAGAAAACGATTGTTCCAAAGCCATTCTCTTCCTTATCTTACGTACTTCAACTTCCCTCGAACAAAAATTCATTCTGAATCCTTTAACGTGCCATTCGATTAGCTTATATTCCATCCTTCGTTCATTTTACGTTATTAACGTTCTTCATTCGATCGTTCGTAATTCGGTCATTCAAACTCAAAACTCATTCGTTCTTGAGTCCACGACTCACGTTTTCTACATTTTCTTATATTCTTATTAAACCCTACACATTCGGGTTCATTCTATTTCTCGTTTGTCTTTTACAAATTTTTTATCATAACTTCGTTATAGCGTAGTTAAATCCGTTCTTCATGAATGTTTCTACAGTTCCTAACCAAATAATAAACAACTAACTTATACACGATGGTTTTAAACTTGTCCATCAATAACAAGTTATATTACGATGATTTTAAATTTGTCCATCAACAACGTTCTTTGTGTTCTTCGCGTTCATCGCTCGTTTTTCGTTTTTAATCCATACTTTTATTATGATTTCACTTTCTATTGGAATTTGATGTTATAAAACACCATTCCTTACTAATATCACCGAATCGTTCATATGATTCATTCGGATCGTTCAAATTCATTGCGAAACTCATACCTCCTTAAGAAAACTTTTTAAGAAATTTATAAACTAAACTTTTAATTCTTATTTCTGTTGGAATTTTGGCACATCAAAGGAACACACGACGGAATATAAATTGAACAAAACAACATAATTTTTGAAACCCAAAATAGGATCCATGCGAAACAGACATTAATTCAGTGTTTAAGAGATTATACCGATTATGAAAAGCTTCAAATCTCCAACACAATCTGAAGGAACCATGTCACTACAATATCCACATGAACGAACGCGAACCGTCGCACGATTCTGCAATAAAGGGAGCTACAGTACTAGCCACCAAAGGAACAAGATTTTCGAAAAAAATTCTCTAGTCTCTCTCTAAGAGTGGCTAGGGTTTTTAAATTAATGATCATCCCTAATATGGCTGCTACATATCATATATATAGCGGTTAAAAAGAAATTAATCAAAAACCTAATTTAATTAAAATAAAATCTGAATATATATATATACCTTAATTAAGTCTTACTTAATTAATATACCCATATATATATATATAAATTATCCTATTAATTTAATCGTAATTTAAATAATATCAATCATATTGACATATTTAAATCTTTATAATTTAAATTAATTCCCTTTTATTACGTTCTATGTGTGTGACCCTATAGGTTATCATTACGTTGGCAATAATTTTAAAATCATATTATAAAATTATAAACAGTGAGCGACATCTAGTAATACATCATTGCTACCCTAGTAATAATAAGATCGATGATTCGATGCAACTTTTTCGTGACCAATGTTTCAATGTAATTTAATCCTTTTAACCTTAATATCCTAGATTAAACTCGAATCATGGAATGTGTCATACTCTTCATAATTTAATCTGAGTTTTTATTGATCAATGAGTAGACTATATGAAATAAATCACTATTTGAGTATGGCCATGCATTTCATAGTCCTACTCAATTAAGAGGCCTATGGATATCACCCCTAATACATATGAGAGTTAAATTCCATCTAGATCACTCATATTTCTCACACGATTCATGATGTACCCAATAATCACATTTATAGTTTACCCTATTAAAGGTGACCTTTGATGATATCAAAGTACATAAATTCCCGTGTAGTAATATAGTGATTTCAGGTCGAAGTATCATTACATCATTGTCGCTATGAGAATCGGTAATGACACTTCGCATAATGCTCCACATAAAATTCTCATGGTGGGTCTGTCCAGTATATCGTTCTCTAACACGTACCTATGCATTAACTTAATATCTCATATATTTATGACCAATGAGATTTGGTCATCAGTCAATCCACATACTAGTCTCAATGCATCATTGTTGTCCCATCAACAATGATACTTGACAAGGAACATTTAAGAATAATGATATTAATTGAAATTATATAATCTCATGTTCAAGTCACATACTTGAAACTATATAATTTGTATCACTATTCTAAGGAATTTTAATATGTTAAGATTTATATAACGCAGTAAATAAAACCATACTAAAATCATTCATTTATTTAATCAAATATAATATCAAAATGTTAAGCAATTATATCAAATAATTGGCCTCTAGGGCATAAACTCTAAAATTTCTTCATTTCCTCATGATTTCAACCATATGAAAATCATTATTAACATATTTTAATTATATTCTCATTAAGATATATGATTTCCATATAAAACGTAAAGAAAATTAGATTAAAGGTAGGTTTTAATACCTTTCTTCTTGGATTTTATTCCATTTTCTTCTTCCTCTTGCTTAATCCTGCGATTTGCTAGCTTTTACATTTCTTCTCTTTCTCCAATCCGAGCATCCAAGCTCTCTTTCCCTCTTTCTCTCTCAATTTCATGTGTTAGTTGAGAAACTAACAAATGAAATTAATTAGCTTAGCTTATAAAGAATTTCAAAGCTTAGTGGTATTTTGGTCATTTGGAAAACCTCCCTACTATTCACACCTCCTTACTATTCACGAAGCTTCCCTTGGAAGCTTCATGATTCCGTCTTGCAGAATTCGTCCGACAGTTTAAAAAACTGCGATTCTCAGAATCCAAATATTTTTTGATATTTCGTCTTTCCTTTACCGATTAACTTTTACGCATTCTTCGGAACTCCAAAAACTAAAAATCACCTTTTTACATTAAGCGTTTTCCTTCATGTTTTCCCCTAACGTAGCTAAACAGATGAAAAGTACATAGCAATACTTTTCGTCGTTTTTATTTCGTCTGATTTCTGCGCATTTTTTGAGAAAAACTTTTATCGGCTTACTTAAATTTTCACGATATATTATCGTCAAATCTTTCGACGGAATGTCATTTCGACATACCAAACTCTCGGTGAGGCTTAGGTTATTCAAACCCTAACCCTTAGGTTTCGTCGGGTGAATAGTGCATATTTCGTCTTTTTCCCTGGAAATATTTTTGTTCTCGGAAATATTTTATTTTCGTCTTGAAAATTCTTATTTGTTCCGTTTAGCTCGTAGCCAGAATCCTCCCATATTTTAATCATCCTAGGTTATAGAATGATTAATAAACACATAACACACAATAGTATTAATAAAAATTCATTTTATTTATAACTATTTCTTTAAACTTAAATTCTGGACAATCCGGTTCTCTGGCTTGTTACACTTCCCCCTTATAAAAATTTCATCCTCGGAATTTCTTAAAACCATACCTATACTCGGGTCATCACAACATGTGTATAGGATAATGTGAATCGAGTTATTACGGTTTAGTCTACGCGCAAGGCAAGTTTCCGAACTCTAACCTCTATTTGAGTTTGTTCTATTTACCTTTATATTGAGCAAGTAATTCCTAATCCTAATTATACAATTTAATTATATTTAGGCAAAGCTATATAACCTAACTCTTACTTTGAGAAGGTTTCGTTCTTTAACTTGTTTCTTAGCATGCAAGCTTCTAAATTCTGATACACTTATGTTGAACAAGTTTTATCGTTCAATTTGCTATTGATTATGCATGCTCAAAAATTCAATCCTGTTACTAAACAAAAAATCTAGCCTTAGCTTAATATTGTTCAAGCAAGGTATGTTACCTTATTCAATGCTTATGCTTTTAGTTCATTTCTAAAGCATGACCTTAATATACAATGTTGATTCATGTATGACTTATTCCATAGCATATTGTTATTACATTTTTATTCAACTTATCCTTAGTTGATGTTCGTTAAACTCGAAATTTCCTTGAAACTTATCCAAACCAAACTTACTTTGGTGCGGACTTATATTCTAAACACTGAGATAAACAACCCTAGTACAGGGGATAATTTACGCAAAGCGTTTAGATGGTTGTGCACAATACATTTTATGAATGACTGATCTGTAAAACCTCAACTTTTTGAATAAAGATGAATTTTCTATAAATATTATTTTTGAATATTATGGAGTGAAATTGATATAATGTTATAGTTGTGGGTAATATTTATAAATTTTGCAAAGTACGCAAGTTGTTATATAATATTCGATTGGTGGAGGAATATTCATTTTAATAGGGAATATTCGTACAACGGCACAATCATTGGTGGACGCCACAACGGAATTATTGTCGGATTGAGAAAATGACAAAAATACTTTATGAAAATAACGGCGGAAGTTTTACCGTTAACTGTTGAAACACCCGGTGTTAAAAAATACGATGTCTGGCGTGGTTAAGTAGTACACACGGTATTAATTATTGATGCTTACGTGATAAGTCACTCATGAAGAAAGAATACTCCGAGTCAACTCCAGACTTTGTGTTCCTAACGACCCTGATTTAAAGTATAAAATCATGATGGAGGCGCACAACACACCGTTTACAATTCATTATGGGAGTACCAAAATGTATCATGATCTTTGACATACATTTTGGTGGGGAAATATGAAGAGAGAGATAGCGCTGTTTATCTCAAGGTGTCTAACGTGTCAACGAGTCAAGGCGGAGCATCAAGTACCAAAAGGTCCATTGCAACCACTTGAAATTCCAGAATGGAAGTGGGAGCACATTACCATGGACTTCGTTACTGGTCTTCCCAAGGTTTCTCAAGGCATTGATGCAATTTGGGTCATTGTAGATAGATTGACCAAATATGCTCATTTCTTACCAATACGAGAAACTTATACACTTGAACGTCTTGCTCGTATGTACATAAACGAGATTGTAAGACTGCATGGTATGCCAGTATCAATAGTTTCTGATCGAGACCCAAGATTCACTTCATGAATTTTGGTTAGTTTACAAAAAGCTATGGACACGGATTTACGATTTAGTTCGGCATATAATCCTTAGACGGACGGACAATCAGAGAGGACTATTAAAACTCTTGAAGATTTATTAAGACTTTGTGTCCTTGACTTCAAGAGAAGTTGGGACAAGTTCATACCATTGGTGGAGTTTTCTTTCAACAACAGTTATCAAGCAAGTATTGGCATGGCTCCATTCGAGGCGTTATATGGAAGAAAGTGTCGTTCTCCAGTATGCTGGGATGAGATGGGTGAAGCAACGTTGTTGGGACCGGAGTTGGTACGTATGACTACGAAAACGATTCAAACAATCCGACAACGTATAAAGACCTCACAAGATCGACAAAAGAGTTATGCTGATCTTCATCGAAAGGACGTGGAATTCGATATAGGAGATCATGTGTTGTTACGTGTTGCTCCATGGAAAGGAGTTATGAGATTTGGAAAAGAGGAAAGCTCAATCCTCGAATCATCGGCCCATTTTAATCCTTGATCGAGTAGGGGCGTGGCTATAGACTCGCTTTACCGCCAAGTATGTCTCGTGTTCATAACGTTTTTCACATATCCATATTACGTAAATATGTGGAAGACCGAACCACATTATTGAGTTAGAGCCGGACGAAATAACGGAAGATTTGGCGTATGAAGAGGTTCTGTTCAAATCTTGGATAAGAAGGAACATATTCTACGCTCCAAGGTTATACCTCAAGTCAAAGTTTTGTGGAGAAACCACGATGTTGAGGAAATGACTTGGGAGTTAGAATGCGAAATAAAATCAAGGTATCCTTACCTCTTCAATATACCGTCACGTACCCTAATTTCGAGGGTGAAATTTCATAAGAAGGGAGATTGTAAAACCCCAACTTTTGAATAAAGATGAATTTTCTATAAATATTATTTTGAATATTATGAAGTGAAATTGATATAATGTTATAGTTGTGGGTAATATTTATAAATTTTGCAAAAGTACGCAATTTTTATATAATATTAGATTGGTGGGGAATATTTGTTTTAACGAGGAATATTAAATACAACGACACAATCATTAGTGGACCTAACGGAATTATTATCGGATTGAGAAAACGACAAAAATATCGTATGAAAATAACTTGAAGTTTTCTGTTAAGCTGTTGAAACACCGTGTGTAAAAGAAATGCGATGTCTGGCGTGGTTACATAGTAGCAATACGATATTAATTATTAATGCTTACGTGATAAGTCACTCAGGTTTTGTTGGTATTATTAATGTAATAATACGAGAAAATCTTTTATATAAAAGCTGAATACTTTTATAAAGTTATTCTATAAATAGAATATATTATATTCTATTATGCATAGTGTCTGCATATTGTTTTGCATAGTAAAATCTTTTTATATAAAAGCAGAATACTTTTATAAAGTTATCCGTTTTATTAGACAATAATTAAAATATATTATATTTTATTATGCATAGTATTTGCATAGTGCCTGCATAGTGTTTGCATAGTAAAATCTTTTATATAGTTATTCATTTTATTAGATTATAAATAGAATATATATATTTTCTATAAAAAATTTTGCTTTAAATATGGACCGTCAGATTAAAGTAAATCAATCTGGACCGTTCATGAGTTAGTTACTATGCAGTCCATTTTTCTATAAATAGAAGCTCATTCCTTCATTATTTTCTTACGAATTCACTTTGAAACTCTAGAGAGATAAACTATAGAGAGAAAGAAGAAAGTATTCGCTACTTCACTACTTATATATCCAATTACTCTTCTTTTAAGGTAGGAATATTATTTGTTGTACTCGTAAGGGTGTTATTCTTTTGTATTCATGAAGGGAACTTATGTTATTCCATTTTTATTATTACATTGGAATAACTTTTGTATCTGTGAGCTACCATATACTTGGTGACATTCTTCTATTATTCCGTCTTTTTACTATTACATTGGAAATATCATGTACATGCATTTTACGAAGGACTGATTAGTCTTTATTATTACTGTTGGATTATCACATGCATGCGTTTCTCTTGGGACTGGTTAAAATCTTTATTATTATTCTGTTGGAATATCCTATCTCTGCGTTTTACTCCGGACCTGATTTCGTCCTTATTAGTATTCTATTGGAATAATATGTCTATGCGAAGTACCGCATTCATGGTGATTTCTGTTGTTATTCCATTCTTTATTATTACATTGGAACATCCAGCTTCGGCATGTAATTTAGCACCGACTGGTTCCGTTATTTAGTATTCTATTGGAATAACTTTGTCTATGCAATCTTTGCATGCATGGTGATTTCTTTTGTTATTCCATTCTTTATTATACTCAGTTGGTTAAAGTTTTGACTTCTATAATCCATGAAATTAGTGGAATATCATTGATAATTGCGCTTCATCCAGTATCTTTTCATGAAAATATTCCTCTGAGCATTCTTTAATTTTACTCTACAAAGCAGTATCATGTTGACAATTTGGACGTTATTGGTTCTTGGACAAATTAATTCTTGAACTTGTTTTATTGAATTTTTATATCATTGTCATCATCCTCATATTTATATTTTTTTTGAAAGCCATCTGTGGCCTGTAGTGCTTAGATGGACTTGGTATGATTATGTCCAAGGATTATTCAGTGTAATCATGACCGTAATGTTACAAATGATGTGGTAAAAGTCCTCATTGGCCCGTAGTGCATTGATGGACAGTTGTTGGCATGATCATGACCATTAATGAATACACAAATATTCTTGGCCCGTAGTGCATGGATAATTGTGGTCGTGATACTAAAGAATATCCTTGGCAGTAGTGCGGGGGTGATTCGATGATGTGGATTATTTATTGTGAGTCTCGTGATAAAAGTAATGAAAAACCTTTTAAATCATAGAAGATAGTAGATTTTATTTCTACTTGACTCTTCTAATGGATTGCTTGTTCATTGCATTAAACTTGATGTTTGTTATATTTTATCGGTTTAACCTTTGTTGAAGGCTAATGATAATTTATTCGCATTATCTTAGTCATAATATTTCTTCTTGGGCTAGTTGAGCTCACCTTTCTTTCACTTTATTCTCTTGAGGAAATGAGAAGCGTAGGCTGGGATTTAGTCGGGGAGCGGAGTGATGGTGGGATGATAGTATTAGCTAGTAGTCCTCACTATTAGTTAAATAGTGTGACAATAATTGTAATGAGGACTCCTTTTGAGTTTGTATACTCTCTAGAAGATAGTATTTATATTCAAACTCACAATTTATGTTTTGTCGTATTGTACACGACAGTTGTATTTTTAAGTTGTATTTGAATTCTGTACCATGTATCTGGCGACTCAAGATGGGTGATGTATACCTAATTTTGGGGGCATCACATGATCCCCCTAAGTACGAGAAGTCCCTACAGTCTTATGACTGTTTAGGTTCAAGTTGAAAGAATACTTATAACTTTGGACATAGTTCGTGGTCTTGTGACCCTCATATATATATTTCAAATTCTGTTCATGATTATCATTGATAGAGAATATTATTCAGTTCTATTGAGCCTATACATTTGGTAGTTATTATGATATATTATTCATTGTCACTTCAAGTGAGCATTATTTGCTCACTCCTGCTTATATAACTATTACAACTAAAGTTGAGAAGGTCGATAAACCTACTACCAGTAAAGGGAAAGGAAAGATGAACAAGTATTGATGATTTGTAAACCTGTTGACTTTTATATTGGCAAACTTTATTTTAAATATTGTGATGTAGTTATTTAATTTTCCACACTTGATGTTTGTATTTAAAGGTTAGATAACCTGTGTGACACCCCAAAAATAGGTATACAACACCCATTATGAGTCACCAAGTACATGGTACATAAATCAAATACAAACTCCTTTTATACAATACGAGAAAAGCGTAGCTTAGAGTTTTTTCACGAATATTGTCTCATAGACAGTATTCAAACTCAAATGAATTCCTCATTATATTTATTATAACACTATTTCATAAAATAGTGAGGACTACTATAGCCACCATCTCGGACCGTCACTCTATTCACCGATAAGTCCCGACTACGTCTTCATTTCCTGAAGAGAACAATGAAAGCAAAAGGGTGAGCTCAACTAGCCCAAGAAGAAATATTATGACTAAGATAATCTTGAATAAATTATCGTTAGCCTTCAACAATGATGTTAAAGCGATAAAATACAATAAACATCAAGTTTAAGCTGCGGTGAACAAGCAATCCATTAGAAGAGTTAAGTAGAGCATGATATCTACTATCTTCTATGATTTAAAAAGTTTATCATCAATTTTATCATTTGAGACTCGACTTAATAAATAAACCACATAATCGAATCATTCACCTTTTCTACGGGCCAAGGATATTCAAGTAATCATCAATGGGTCATGATTATCTTAGAATAATCCACGGTCATAATCATACCTACAACTGTCCATCAATGCACTACATGCCAATGATAATTTTTACCACATCATTTGTAACATTACGGTCATGATTATACTGAATAATCCCTGGTCATAATCATACCAATCAACAGTACATCTGTGCACGTAAGCCACATATGACTTTTATCACAATATAAGCATGAAGATGATGACAATGATATAAGAATTCAATTAAAAGAAAGCAAATGATAAAATTTTAAAGATTTATAACTTAATTTATCCAGAATTCAATATTGTCCAAATTGTCAACATGATACTGCTTTGTGGAGTAAAATTCAAGAATAATATTGTATCAAAAATGATTTGGACAACAAAAAAATCAATTTTTATCATGAATAATTTCCCGGGTGAATAGTACCCGAGTGAATAGTACCCCGTGAATAGTACTTCGAGAATAGTACCCCGTGAATAGTACTTTGTGAATATTACTCATGAATAGTAAGTTATGAATAGTACTTTGTAACTAGTACCCCATGAATAGTACTTTGTGAATAGTACCGTAAAAATAAATACTACTCATGGACAGTACTCCGACATGAAAAGCTTAAAATTTAACAAGAATGTACAGAAAATATCCTTGTGAAACGATACTAGATGAAGCGCAAATTTCGAGGATATTCTACTAATTTCACGGAGTATAGAAGCAATACTTCAACAAAATAAGGGTATAATTAGGAATACGAGATGAAATAATATTACTCAAATACTACAGAGTATGGAAGAAAATATTATTCCTATGATTACTGAACAAAATAATATCCCTTACCTCAGAAGAAGACTGGATACTGGAATAGTGAAGTAGCAGACTTCTCTTCTTCTTTCTCTCTATAGCTTCTCTCTCTATAATTGCTCTTGTGAGTCTTAGTGAATTGGTGATAATGAAAGAAGAATGAGCTTCTATTTATAGGAAAACATAGTTTCGATAATTACACGTTTTGGGGCTCGAAATATTACAGTATAATACCTTCATCTTTTCTTTCATTTTTAATTTAGTCCTGTAAGTATTATCAAACTTGCACCACCTCCCCTAATAGTATCTCATTTGAATCAATAGTACATTCATGTGAATCAATAGTTTATACATGTGAAAAAAATAGTTACGGTATAATACCTTCATTTATACCTCTATTTTTAATTTAGTCATGCAAGTATTATCAATCTTGCACCACCTCCCCTAATAGTACATGCATGTGAATCAATAGTACATACATGTGAACAAATAGTTATAAGCATATGAATTAATAGTAATTAATTGCTCATTTATCTGATTAATTACCCGATTGGTCAATATAACCTCCAGACATCAATTATTATCGAAATAGATGTCGGTTTCCATTAATACTAATAATCCCAACACAATAAAAATATCAATTTCATCTTTAATCAATACGAACTTATTCATCATTAATATTATAACTCACAATATATAACAACCAGATCATTCCCAGGAAAGAGGGGGCTTTTCGATAAGGATTTCTCCCTATTGGCGCGCAATTAGGTGACCAAACCTCTCCTTGACAGAACTTTCTAGACATTGTCAATATTACAAGTAATAATATGAATAACTTTGTCGTCTCAATAATTGATTTAATAATATAAAATATTATGAAGATGATACTGTGAAAATAATTGAATCAATAATATGAGAGATATTATGGAGCAATTACTGTAACAATAATTGAGTATAACTTGTTAGTTCCCAGTAGGCACAATAGATCTAGAGGGGGGGGGGGTTGAATAGATCCTTTTTATTTCAAAATACTTTTCTCTATTATTTGGTATAGCTATTAAATTAGCATATGACAAACATAAGAATCTTTTCAAGCACATCGGAATAAGTAAAAGATCCCCTTCATTGATATATTCATAATCATACATACATTGTTCGTAAAGTAAGTTTAGTTGTAAGTAGTTAAAACATACATAGCAATTATAGCAGTTATAGTACATAATGTAAATGACATAATGTAAACGACACAAGAGGTTTTAAGTGGTTCAGAGACTCAAGCTCCTAATCCACTCTTCTGCTTTCAACTAGCTGGATTTCCACTAAGGAAGGACAGCACCCTGAATCACTAAGATTTCTTCAAGGCCAACAGCCTTGGGACTTCAGTTCACTAAGAACTCTTCAAGGCCAGCAGCCTTGAGACTCCACTAGTTCCCTAGGAACTCTTCAAGCCCAGCAGGGTTAGAACTCCGTTTAGTCCCTCCGGACAAGGACCCTTCTGGCCCTGGCTTCATTTAGTCCCTTTAGACAAGGACCCCTCAGGCCCTGGCTTTTGTTATTTGTTTGTTGGTTTGTTGGAGTTGGTGCTGAGCTACTAAGATGTCTTCATTCTCTGAACATCTTCTATACTTAGCAGCTTGGCGTGATCATCCTTGAAGTGCAGTTGAGTGTTGCATGATGCTCAGCTTCTTGATTCTTTCAACCGCCGGATGATCCTTGATGGCGCCTTGAAGATCTTTCCTCTTGATACATGATGACTGCACATGATAGGTTTCTAAGATGATTGTAAGTTCTTCTTCTTGGTACTTAGAAACTTTCTATGCTTGCCACCATGATGACGTTTACGATCTCCCTTCTTGATACTTGATGTCTTCTCATGATGGACTTGCTAAGATGACTGTAAGCTCTACTCTATTGTACTTAGAGTCTTCCCATGACGGACACCAAGATGACATGATGCTCTTCTTTTTCTCGGCAGTTCAGAACACTCTTCTTGTAGTTGAACTCTTGTAACATTCCAGAATTTTTAATTGTTATATTAAATATTTATTGAATTATTTAAGTATTTAATGGATGTGTTTATTGTTAAATAAATAATTGTTCAAATTTGATTCAATTTGGTTAACTATTTGTTAAATAAATAATTAAGGAAATTAATTAATTATTTTGCTAATTTAATTTAATTATTAAGTTAAAAGTTTTGATTAAATAAATTATTATATTTTAATTTGAATTATAAATTAAAAGGATGTGTTAGTGGGTTAAATAAAGTTATGATTATAAATAAAATTATAATTTTGTGGTATTGATTTGTGTTAAAGTGATTTAATAAATTGTTTTTAGAATTAATTTAATTTAATTAAAGTGTGACAAATAACCTTACAATAAAGGAGTTACTAAAATAAATTAAGGGAGTTTAATTCAGTTTTGCCAAACAAGGCCATGCCTATTAAGTCTTTTATCTAATTGTGTTTTACCAAACAAGGCATAAGGATTAATGGGTTATTTTTAGTTAGTTAACCAAACAAGCCTTATGGCTTTTGATTTCAAAAATTATAACTGATATCAGTTATATGTTTTATATTTATATTATATAATTAATATATATTATATCTTATATACGTTAGATATCTAGTACACAGTTAGAGTTAGGGAGAAAAACAAAAACTCAGAGAAGAGGAAGAAGAGAAGAAGAAAAATGAGAGAGAATTAGAGAGAAGAAGAAGCTTGAGAATCAAAAAGGGTTGGCCATCATCTTCTTCAAACAAGGTACCATCTAAACTCTATTATTATTGTTCTTTTCAAAGTTATAGTTGTATTCTCTATCTCCCAATTTTCTCCATGAAAGCTTTGTAGAAGTGGAATTTTGTTATATATGTGGTTTTATATGACAATCTAGTGTTGTTAAACTATTTTCATAAGCTATAATTGAGAATAGTCCATGAATTTATATTATGTATATGGTTGTGAAGAAAAACTATTTTTACAGAGAGTTTTTGTGAATATATATTGTTTAGCTTAAAGTAGAAATTGAGAGTTAATTAGTTGTTTAGTTGATAAATTGACCATCTAATTTGATAGAGTATGTATAATTATTGATAAACATATTTGAATTAATTAATTTTTTTTGGTTGAAAAACAAAATTTACTGATGTTGATTTTCATTGAAATATCAAAAGTGAGTTTTTAACAAAAATAGTGAAATTGGATGTTTTAAATTTGTTGTATATGATGTTGTATGGGTAGAAACATGTTAGGAGTTCTTGAATTATGTTTACAGTGAAGTTTTTATATGAATTGCATGTGAATTGATCATTAAAACGAGCTTGTAGGCAAAATTGGCTTTTTTTTGTCTTTATTGTTGAAAGTCATCGATTAAAGCTGCAGATTTTGAAGGCATGGAATGACCAAGCTAAGAAGACGTTAGTGGCGCCAAGGCGCCATCGCCATCGCATAAATGACAGCAGTTTATTTATTTACCATATGCAATAGGCCATCTCCACGCCGGGAGCGCGACCACGATGTAATGCGTGGCGCCATGATTAGCAAAATGGTCTCGACAATTGTACTTTTGTACACAAAATTTTACAAAAAGTAATGTGATGATAGTAGGACTGTTAAATTATGATTTAAGTATTTTTATATCATGAATAAGCATGTTACTAGCGATTAACTTGTGTTATTACTTGATTATGTGATTAAATAGTCAAACCTAAATGATAAATGTATTAGTTATGTGATAATGACTAACTATGTCATGATGACATATGTATATAGGATATTGTGATTCGAATTATTCGATTTAATCTATGAACAAGGCAAGTTTTCTAATCTATTATCTTGTTAATTCAATTACTGTTTTCAATTCGATTACAATATAATGATGTAGGTTATTCTGGAGCAAGTTATTCTTGTATTTAACTTGTTGTTTAGCATGCACAACTATATATACTAATGTCGAACATTTCTATCGTTCAAATTGCTATGCATGCTTTGTATTAAATTCTAAATAACCTTGGCTTAGTATTGTTTAAGCAAGGTATGCTATAGTTATTCAAATTGTATGCTATTAGATTATTCCTAAATCATGACTTTAGTTTACTATGATTGATTCAATCACGATTATTCTATAGTATAGTGCTATTGGTTGTATTCAACTACTCCTTAGTTGATGTTCGTTGAATTCCAAATTACCTTGAAAGCTTTTCCAAACCAAACTTCCTTTGGTGCGGACTTGTACTCTAAATACTGAGATGAACAACCCTATTGTTATGATTAGGGGTTAACTTACGCATATCGTTAAAATGTTTGTGTACAATACATTGTACGAAGGGCTGATCCCCCTAAGTACGAGGTCCTTATAGTCTTATGACTGTTAAAGTTGGAGTTGAAAGATTACTTGCAACTGTGGACATAGTTCATGGTCTTACGACCCTCAGTGATGTATATTTTCCATATTTTGGGATTCCAGTTTCTGATTATTATTGATAGAGTACTATTCATTTTGATTAGCCTATTTCAATAATTATTATTGTTATACTCCTGTTGATTCCATATTATATCCAGTGAGTAATTGTTTGTCTCACTCTTGCATATTTATAAACTCATTGCAACTAAAGAAGAGAAGGTAGGTGAACCTTCGACTAGCAAAGGAAAGGGAAAAATGTACAAGTGATTAAGACTTGTAATTTTTACTTTGATTAAGAGGTTAGACTTTTATTATGTTGATCTTAGACTTTATTTTAAAGAAGTTATGTAATGTTTTCCGCATTTGAATGATAATTAAAGGTTAGATAACCTGGGAGATTTTTTATTATGTAACCCTTTAATAGGGAAGGTTTTTATTTATTCAGTTTTATTATAATTGGATAGTTAGATATGAATGTTTGATCAAGTGAACACCAAATCCTGTGAGAATAAAGTACCTGGATTTGGGGGTGTTACAAGTTGGTATCTAAGCCTTAGGTTATGAACCTTAGGTGGGGGAAAAGCCTTAGGAAGTAACCTTCGAGAAGATAGTGATGATAAACTCTTATCGAGTTTTAAGGAGGAAGTAATAAAACACTTATGTGCTTATGTGATTATAATTTATGTACTTGTGAGTGACGAGTAGTAATGACTAATAATTAAAACTTTAAAACTTTGTTGTCGGGATGACTAATATCGGAGAATCCAGTCAGGCTAGGGAGGACAGACCTCAAATGCCTATAGAGGAGGAGCCTCGCGACATTCCGGTTGTTTGAGAACAACTACTGCCACGGGAGTCAGCCCCGTTGGTCACAGTAGTTGAAGATGATGATGATGATGTAGAAACAGATGAGGAAGATCTCGTGGAGCTGCCACAGATGGATGAAGATGACGAGGAGGAAAGGATTCCACTTAACTCGATAGCTGGCCGTATATACGATGAGGTGCATGACCGCAATGTGGAACTTCAAGATACTATCGAGGAGTTACAAGAGATAGTAGCTGAACAACAGACCTCGATGGCACAGAAGGACGATGAGATCTAGGATCGAGAAGAACGACTGAACAATGTTGAAGAGAAGCTGGTTCACACTGAAGAAGAGAACGACCAAATGAGAGCAGAGGTGGCAGAGTTGAAGAGCAAGTTGAGAGAAGAATCTGCAAAAAGAGCAAAAGCCGAAGACGCGTACAGTGAAGTTTATCAACAATCCGAAATAGCAAAGGGAGACGCACAAGCAAGGAGAAGGAAGATGGAAGAAATGGATAACGTGTTTAACATCGCGATCAATCGAGCTCAAGACCGGGTCATGGGTTTTCCAATTCAGTTTGAGATGCTACCCTCGTTCATACTAGATCGTCGAACCATGTTCCGAGTTATGGAAGAAGAGCATCGTAAGGCTTTGCAGTATCTTAGTAGGACATCGTAGGGAGTGTACTTGAATTATGTTATGATAAATAATTTGTAAATCCCAAGTGTTATGCAACCTATGGGATATGATGATGATGTCTTGAAACTTTAGTAGTTCAGGAAAATAATGTAAGTAGCAGTGATGTTATGGTTATTATGTTTTTAGAGAATTCAAAATGAATAAAAGTTATTATTTTCTTTTTTCCAAAGTGTTATGTGTTATGAAGTGATTACTTTTATGGGGGCAGTTAAGTAGAAATTATTTGAAAAGAGTTGAATAATAATTTAATGATGGTATTTTTTTAACAGAAAATGCCTCCAAGACGTCAACCACCTCGACAACGAACCACTGAAGGAACTAATAACGACAATGTTGATGGTAATCCTGTTCAACTGTTAGTGACACTACTGACAGGAGCGTTGCAGAATCAACCACAAAACCATGTTACAACGTTTAAGGATTTCAAGGCGGTTGGACCACCTGAATTCCGCGGGTCCATGAATCTAGTTGAAGCACAAACCTGGATTATGGAGATAGAAAAGGTGTTCGATGTCACTAGGGTAGGGGATGGTCAGAAGACTGCTTTCGCAACTTTCATGTTGAAAGCAGAAGCTAGTTATTGGTGGCAAGCCAATAATACTCGTGAAGGGACAGGGGTGATGACCTGGGATAGGTTCAAGGAGTTGTTCTTCGAGACCTATTTTCCGGAGAGTTCGAAGAGTTAGATAGAAGTGCAGTTTCTGGAATTAAAGCAGGGAACAATGATGGTATCTGAGTATGCTGTGAAATTCAACAAATTAGAGAGGTTTGCGGCATATCAGGTCAGCACAGATGATCGTAAGGCGAAGAGATTTGAACAGGGACTGAAGCCCTGGCTGTATAGTAGGGTTTCCTTGTTCATTGAAGATGTTTCTTGTGATGGATGGAAAAGGCAAGATCATTTGAAGGTGGAGGCGAGGCAGTGACAAAATTCAATCAAAAACAGAAGAAGAAGAAGAATGAGAATGAGATTAAGAATGGAGGTGGTGGTGGTGGAAACAACAACAACAACTGTTTGAAAAGGAAGTGGAATGGAAACATGGGTGCTAGAAACCAGCAAGGTAACCAGCAAAACAAAAAGTTTGAAGCATGTGCTACATGCGGGAAGTTTCACAAGGGTGTATGCTTAATGGGGAAACGAGTATGCTTTAACTGTGGCAGGGAGGGTCATATCGCCCCAAATTGCAATCAGCCCAAGAAGAATGTTTGCTACACTTGCGGGTCCAAGGATCACTTTGCTCGTGAGTGCCCTAAGAAGAAAGTTGGAGAGACAATGGGAAACAAGGGAGGCAACAATGGAAGTACTTGGGCCATTACTGGACCAACGACATCATACAAACCCATAGCCAGAACCTTCAATATGACTGTGCAAGATGTTGTGCAATCAAATGATGTGGTGTCAGGTATTATCCCGATCAATGATATTGATGCTTATGTAATATTTGATTCGGGTGCTACTTGTTCATTTATATCTGATGAATTTGCTATGAGATCAGGATTGCCTATTGAAGAATTGAATTTCCCTTTAAACATAGAAATTGCGAATAAGGAAGTAGTTCCTGTTAGGTTCGTATACAAGAACTGTAGGGTGAATATTAAGGGAAATATTTTGATGGTAGATTTGATTCGATCAAAGCTAGGAGAGTTTGATGTTATTTTGGGAATGGATTGGTTGTTCAATTATGGAGCGATAATTGACTGCCAAAAGAAATGTGTAAACCTTATGACTCCGTCAAAGGTAGTATTCAATGGTAGCTAATCGCCAAGACAAATGAGATGTCTGACGATTATGCAGGCCAAGAAGTTGTTGAGTCAAGGCTGTGTGGGTTATTTAGATTACATAGTCGATACTCAGAAGAAGGGTGTGAAACTAGAAGAAATACAAGTAGTTAGGGAATTTGTGGATGTGTTTCAGGAGGATTTTCCAAGACTTCCGCCTAACAGAGAGATAGAGTTCGTGATCGACTTGGCACCGGGAACAACACCAATATCGAAGGCCCCGTACAGAATGGCTCAGGTACAAATGAAGGAACTGATGGTACAGTTGCAAGAGCTGTTGGACAAGAAATATATTCAACCAAGCGTATCGCCGTGGGGAGCGCCAGTTTTATTCGTGAAGAAGAAGGACGGATCAATGCGTCTTTGCATTGATTACAGGGAGTTAAACAAAGTTACTATTAAGAATAAATATCCATTACCCAGAATAGATGACTTATTTGATCAATTGAAGGGTGCTAGATATTTCTCGAAAATAGATTTGAGAAGTGGGTATCATCAACTGAAGGTAAGAAAGGAGGATGTATCGAAGACGGCATTCCGAACTCGGTATGGACATTACAAATTTTTGGTGATGTCTTTTGGTTTGACAAATGCCCTTGCAGCGTTCATGGATTTGATGAACAGGGTGTTTAAACCATTCTTGGACAAGTTTGTGGTGGTGTTCATCGATGATATTTTGGTGTACTCTAAAACTCTAGAGGAACATGTGGAACACTTATGTCTAACGCTGGAGACACTAAGAAAAGAAAAGTTGTATGCAAAATTCTCTAAATGTAAATTTTGGCTGGAACTTGTACAATTTCTTGGGCATGTAATTGACAAGGATGGAATTTCAGTGGATCCATCAAAGGTTGAAGCTATGATAAATTAGGAACAACCAAGAACTCCATCAGAAGTGAGAAGTTTCTTAGGATTAGCAGGGTATTACAGACGGTTTATCCAGGATTTCTCCAAGATTGCCACTCCGTTGACAAATTTGACGAGGAAATCTATAAAAAAATTTTGGACGGAGAAGTGTGAAGAAAGCTTCCAAGAATTGAAAAAGAAGTTAAGTATGGCACCTGTGTTGTCATTACCGGATAATACATGAAATTTTGTGGTGTATAGTGACGCTTCACACAAGGGATTAGGATGTGTCCTTATGCAGAGCAGGAAAGTCATCGCGTATGCATCAAGACAACTGAAAGACTACAAAAAAGGATATCCGACTCATGATTTAGAGTTGGCGGCGATTGTGTTTGCTCTAAAGATATGAAGACATTATCTCTACGGAGATAAATGCGAGATTTATATAGACCATAAAAGTCTGAAGTATATTTTCACATAGAAGGACCTGAACATGAGTCAAAAAAGATGGATGGAACTGATAAAAGATTATGATTGTGAGATCTTTTATCATCCAGGCAAAGCAAACGTGGTTTCTGAGATGCCTTGAGAGTAGAAAGGGGGAAAAGTTGATGTTGTTAACTGATAAGGAGGAGCTTATTACAACAATGTCAAGGTTAGAGTTGGAAATCAAATTTCCAAAAGAATCTGATGAGAAATTGTACCAGATAGAAGCCAGTCAAACTTTGATGGACAAAGTGAAGAACGCTCAACTGCAGGACGAGGAATGCAGAAAATTAAGAGAAAGTGTGGTCGAGGGAAAAGAAATAAAGTACAAAGTTGATACCGAGGGGATGCTGAGATTTGAAGGACGGTATGGGTTCCAGCAGTACCAGATATTAAAGAAGACATCTTGACCGAAGCTCATAACTCGAGATATTCGATTCATCCAGGAAGTACGAAGATGTATCAAGATTTGCGACGACATTTTTGGTGGCCAAATATGAAAAGAGACGTTGTAGAATGCGTTGCAAAGTGCTTGACATGTCAAAGAGTCAAGGCCGAGCATCAAAGGCCAAGCGGATTACTTCAACCATTGGAGATACCAGAATGGTAATGGGAACATATCACAATGGATTTTGTGGTAGGTATTCCAATAACTCAGAAAGGATACGATGCGATTTGGGTGATAGTGGACAGATTGACAAAATCTGCACACATTTTTCCAATAAAGATTAGATTCAATCTTGATCAGCTGGCAAAACTATATGTTAAAGAGATCGTTGCAAGACATGGAGTTCCAGTGTCAATTGTGCCAGACAAAGATCCGAGGTTCACATCAAACTTCTGGAAGGGACTACAAGAATGTATGGGAACGCAGTTGCAAATGAGTACGGCATATCATCCGCAAATAGATGGCCAAAGCGAACGAACGATTCAGACATTGAAAGATATGTTGAGAGCATGCGTCATGGATTTCAAAGGAAGCTGGGACCAACAATTACCGTTGATGGAATTTGCCTACAATAACAGTTACCACGCTAGCATCGGTATGCCACCTTACGAAGCTTTATACGGCAAGAAGTGCAGAACTCCACTGTGCTGGGACGAAGTTGGTGAACGTCAACTGTTAGGACCAGAACTGGTACAACAAACTGCTGAGGTTGTCCAACTCATCAGAACAAGATTGATAGCTGCTCAAGACAGAAAAAAGAAATATCTTTGATCAACACAGATAAGATCGTGCGCATTGACATATAGGAAATTACGTATTCCTAAAAGTTTCTCCTTGGAAGGGGAAAATTCGATTTGGTAAAAAGGGGAAACTAAGTCCGAGGTTTATTGGACCCTTTGAAGTGTTGAGGAAAGTTGGAGAGGTAGCTTACGAGGTAGCTCTACCTCCAGAATTGCAAAACATTCATAATGTTTTTTCACGTGTCGGTGTTACGACCGTATAAATCTGATTACAAGCACGTAATTGAGTACGAACCATTGCAGTTTGAGAAAGACTTGTCCTATGAAGAGGTTCTTATCCAGATAGTCGATAGGAAAGAACAAGTGCTCAGGAATAAGGTGATACCTTCTGTAAAGGTAATATGGAGGAACCACAATGTCGAAGAGGCAACGTGGGAACTCGAAGCTGAAATGATGAAGAATTACCCTGAGTTATTTGTTTAATCCGTTTCTTCGATTCTGGGGACAGAATCTTTCTAAGTAGGGGATAATGTGACGAATGAATTGTTTGAATTGTGATTTTGAGGACATAATCCTTGTAAGGAGGGAATGATGTAACATTCCAGAATTTTTAATTGTTATATTAAATATTTATTGAATTATTTAAGTATTTAATCGATGTGTCTATTGTTAAATAAATAATTGTTTAAATTTGATTCAATTTGGTTAACTATTTGTTAAAAAAATAATTAAGGAAATTAATTAATTATTTTGCTAATTTAATTTAATTATTAAGTTAAAAGTTTTGATTAAATAAATTATTATATTTTAATTTGAATTGTAAATTAATAGGATGTGTTAGTGGGTTAAATAAAGTTATGATTATAAGGAAAATTATAATTTTGTGGTATTGATTTATGTGTTAAAGTGATTTAATAAATTATTTTTAGAATTAATTTAATTAAATTAAAGTGTGACAAATAACCTTACTACTATAAAGGAGTTACTAAAATAAATTAAGGGAGTTTAATTGGTTTTTTTCCCAAACAAGGCCTAATGCCTATTAAGTCTTTTATCTAATTGTGTTTTACCAAACAAGGCATAAGGATTAATGGGTTATTTTAGTTAGTTAACCAAACAAGCCTTATGGCTTTTGATTTCAAAAATTATAACTGATATCAGTTATATGTTTTATATTTATATTATATAATTAATATATATTATATCTATAATACGTTAGATATCTGGTACGTAGTTAGAGTTAGGGAGAAAAACAAAAACTCAGAGAAGAAGAAGAAGAGAAGAAGAAAAGTGAAAGAGAATTGGAGAGACGAAGAAGCTTGAGAATCGAAAAGGGTTGGCCATCATCTTCTTCAAACAAGGTACCATCTAAACTCTATTATTATTGTTCTTTTAAAGTTATAGTTGTATTCTCTATCTCCCAATTTTCTCCATGAAAGCTTTGTAGAAGTGGAATTTTGTTATGTATGTGGTTTTATATGATAATCTAGTGTTGTTAAACTATTTTCTTAAGCTATAATTGAGAATAGTCCATGAATTTATATTATGTTTATGGTTGTGAAGAAAAACTATTTTTATAGAGCGTTTTTGTGAATATATATTGTTTAGTTTAAAGTAGAAATTGAGAGTTAATTAGTTGTTTAGTTGATAAATTGACCATCTAATTTGATAGAGTATGTATAATTATTGATAAAGATACTTTGAATTAATTGTTTTGGTTGAAAAAACAAAATTTACATTGTTGATTTTCATTGAAATATCACAAAGTGAGTTTTTATCAAAAACAGTAAAATTGGATGTTTTAAATTCGTTGTATATGTTGTTGTATGAGTAGAAACATGTTAAGAGTTCTTGAATTATATTTACATGAAGTATTTGTATGAATTGCATGTGAATTAGTCTGTTAGAAACGAGCTTGTAGGCCAAAATTGGCTTTTTTCTTGTATCTTGTTCTGTAAAGTCATTCATTGAAAGCTGAGTTTTTGCAATGTACATGTGTGACCAATGATATGTTAGTGGCCAATAACGCCATCTCCACGCCACAGCGCGGCTTCATAGTTTATTTACCGCGCTGCAGTGCCATCTCCACGCCGTAGCACGACCAACAGTGTAAAGCTGTGGCCATGCATGAAAGTTAAGAATGGTCCGACAATTGTACTTTTGTACACGAAATTTTAAGAAAAGTAATGTGATGATAGTAGGACTGTTAAATTATGATTTCAGTATTTTTATATCATGAATAAACATTTTACTAGCGATTAAATTGTGTTATTACTTGATTATGTGATTAAATAGTCAAACCTACATGATGATGTATTAGTTATGTGATAATGACTAACTATGTCATGATGACATATGTATATAGGATATTATGATTCGAATTGTTCGGTTTAATCTACGAACAAAGCAAGTTTTCTAATCTATTATCTTGTTAATTTAATTACTGTTTTCAATTCGATTACAATATAATGATGAAGGTTATTCTGGAGCAAGTTATTCTTGTATTTAACTTGTTGTTTAGCATGGACAACTATATAAACTAGTGTCGAACATTTCTATCATTCAAATTGCTATGCATGCTTAGTATTCAATTCTAATTAACCTTGGCTTAATATTGTTCAAGCAAGGTATGCTATAGTTATTCAAATTGTATGCTATTAGATTATTCATAAAGTATGACTTTAGTTTACTATGATTGATTCAATCACGATTATTCTATAGTATAGTATTATTGGTTGTATTCAACTACTCCTTAGTTGATGTTCGTTGAATAACAAATTACCTTGAAAGCTTATCCAAACCAAACTTCCTTTGGTGCGGACTTGTACTCTAAATACTGAGATGAACAACTTTATTGTTATGATTAGGGGTTAACTTATGCATATCGTTAAAATGTTTGTGCACAATACATTGTACGAAGGGCTGATCCCCCTAAGTACGAGGTCTTTATAGTTTTATGACTATTAAAGTTAGAGTTGAAAGATTACTTGCAGCTGTGGACGTAGTTCATGGTCTTACGACCCTCAGTGATGTATATTTTCCATATTTTGGGATTCTAGTTTCTGATTATTATTGATAGAGTACTATTCATTTTGATGAGCCTATTTCGGCAGTTATTATTGTTATACTCATGTTGATTCCATATTATATCCAGTGAGCAATTGTTTTGCTCACTCTTGCATATTTATAAACTCATTGCAGCTAAAGAAGTGAAGGTAGGTGAACCTTCGACTAGCAAAGGAAAGGGAAAAATGTACAAGTGATGAAGACTTGTAATTTTTACGTTGATTAAGATGTTAGACTTTTATTATGTTGATCTTAGACTATATTTTAAAGAAGTTATGTAATGTTTTCCACATTTGAATGGTGATTATAGGTTAGATAACCTGGGAGATTTTTTATTATGTAACCCTTTAATGGGGAAGGTTTTTATTTATTTAGTTTTATTATAATTGGGTAGTTAGATATGAATGTTTGATCAAGTGAACACCAAATCCTGTGGGAATAAAGTACCTGGATTTGGGGGTGTCACAACTCTCACTTCTACATAGTAGAACTCTCACTTCTACTTCTTCCTTCGCATGAATCTGAGTGTTCTTGGTGGATCGTAGAGTGAGCCTTCGGACTCACTATGTTACATGATTTAGTACAATCCACCTTCTCTCCAAGCTCGGTAACTCCAGCTGCTCTCGATCTTTGAAGCTCTTCCTGATTTATGCTCCTTCCCAATCCTTCCATTGGAAAGTAGCCATTGAAGGCTATTCAAATATCTTCACAGATCTCGAGTTGACAGAGGTAGACTACTGATGTGACATGTCATACTTTATCTGACATTGTAGTCTACTGTTTCACCTACCCAACAGAGATGTCACTTTAATGTCTTGGGCAGGTTGAAGACTTTATTATCGCCTTCTGATTTCTCGATCAGAGATTGTCCTTTTGCATCGATGCTCTCAATAAGCTTTAGTCCAAATACCATCCTTTAGATTGAACCGTTGCCAATGCTTCAATCTTTGGGTGTTCGAACTCTACGATTCTGATGCTTGTCTTCGAGTACCTGATCGTAGTGTCTTGTTGAGTGTTGTTCATTGACTGGTAGAGTTAACACTACGATCTTGAAGAGTGTTGATTGAATCTTCAATGTAGTACACCTCTTCCTTCCATTATGCAGTGCTTCAACACTTCTGTTTGCTTCCACTGTTCTCAGAGACTGATGGCCTAACTCCTTGCTCTAGTCCCCTCTGAATAGCAGACACTTCAGATTTGTGGTGCGTCCAGCTCGCTTTCTCCTTGTGATCTCTCGTTCACTTATCATCAATGGACTGACCCTACGCTTAATCACTTTAACCTTGTTTTTCAGAGACTAACCAGTATCTCGGTTCACTTTCCATCAGTTCTTTCTTTATTTGGCAAACACTATGATCTCGATTGCTTCCAAGATCATTGTCTTCTGTTCACTTGACAGCTACTGCACTTGCTGACTTTCCTTAGTTAGTTACTGAAGTCTTCTTATGATCATCTTGTGGAAGACTTCATCTTGAATGGCTTTACAACTCAATCTTGATGCTGATTGGGTTAGTGCTTAGTTCTTCTGTTTGTTTGCGTGCCATTCTTTGAGGGCTCTCTGGTTCCCTTCAGGTAGGATGTATCTTTGCATTGCCAACCAGAGGCTTTGTTCCTTTGGATATTCTGGGAGTGCTCATTAGTTGAGAATCATACTTGCTCTACGATTCTGCCTATACATTGTGAGCACTTCTGTTGAGGTCGTAGTTCTGCACTTTATGATTCAGCTTCGGCTGTGCAGACACTACGATGCTTGATCTTTCTATATTTATAGTCCTTGTACATCATTTCTTTTTAAGGACTTTACAAAGCTTTTTTTCTTATGTAGGATCAACCTAGCATACTTGATCAATTCATTCTAAGTCCTTATATACATATTTCTATTATCTATCAAAGGACTTTACAGCTTTTTTTTAATGCAAGCATACTTGCATATTATTCATTTATATATATATATATATATCAGAATCAAATTATATGTAATCAGGAATATCATTCACATGCTTATTCCTGACAATCTCCCCTTATTTGATTATGACAAAAACAATAAGTGCATATGCATGTTATGAATGAATCTTATATACAGTGAGCAGCTGTATTTCTAAAATAGATAATCATGAATGTCATTTATAAAGATATGGCAAATTATACATTAAGACACTTTACATCCTGGATCCAGAACATACCTAACTAGTTAGAGGTGTACCTCTTTAGCTCCATGTATGTTTCCAGGATATCTGATGATCAGCTACTCATCTGTTTCTTCTTCTTGCTCTTGCTCCCCCTGGGATGATGACCTTATGTCTTTGCTTTGCTCCCCTTCAGCATCTAGCTCCCCTTTAGCATCGTTATGAACATTCCCCCCCTCAGACTCTGCGATCATGTTATCATCATCTTCTAGTTCCCCTTCAGATGATGATTCTTTTCTGTTGTAGCTGCTGTCTTCTTCTTTGACTTCTTCACTCCTATCCCTCTGCTCTTCTTTGATAGCCTCTTGCTCCTCTTGCTCTTCCTCTTTTTATGTCTCTTTTTCTCCCCCTTTTTGTCATTAATCATTTGTGAGAGCTGCTCTATGCTGGACATAAGCTGCTCCATTAGGTAAGAGGAGTTGACAACTTCAAACTTGAGTTCCTGTTGGTCTAGCTCAAGTTGCACTGTGAAAGTCTGCTTCAGGTCGTCAATCTTGTCAAAGAGGGCTTGGATCTGTTCTTCATTTTCCTTCTAAACTCGTAGAGCTTCTGCCTTTTGATCTTGTATGGCCTTCTGATAGATGTTATCTCTCTCTTGGAGTTTGAGAGATACATCACCATAATAGTGAAGTCACATTCAAGTGAATTATCTCCTTTTGCTGTCAGCTTTTGTGACTCTTCAGTGAGTAGAGATATCTTCTCACTTAATTCATCAGAACTCTTCAGTAGTTCCAGCTCCAGAATAATTTGATCCTCTTGTTGGGCAGCTTCGGGTTGAGAATTGGATTGGACTCTACTATTTTCATTTTTGGACAGATTTTCGAAAGCATGGAGAATCTGAACAATCGTTGAGTACCAATTGCTGGTTGAGGATGAGGGAATGTCAGAGATCAGTGATTGGGCAGTTGGAAGCTTTTGATGTTGAATTTTAATAGTCTCAGCAGTAGAGTGACCAGACTTTACGATCAGCTCCTTGATCAGGTTCCTTCTTCCTTCAGAGTCCACTCTACGATCGTAGGGGATATAGTGATTGCCAGACTGTCGATAGACTTTGAAGTGTGGCTGGTCTTTGATCGTTTTGGTTGCAAACTTCTTCACCCTTGGGAAGTTCTGAGCCACCGGCTCTATGCTTGGGAAGTGAGAGAAGCACCAGCTGAGATAACTTCTATCTCCTTCAGTATGGGCCTTTAGCCATGGCATCCACTGGAAGAACCATCTCATCAGGATTGTAGAGAATGGTCGAGCAGTCTAGTTCCATGTAGTTCTAGTTTTTAGCTATGTCAAAAGTAGTCATTCTTACTACCTTGAGTTGCTCATTTCCATAGTTAACCCATCTCTCTGGTGGAGCATCTGGTAGTTCATTTGAGACTTCTACCACTATTCTTCTGTTAAATTTTTCTTGTGAGAGAACTGGATAATCTTCTTGTTCTTCTGCTTCCTGTGTTGCAGAATCAGAGTCTCTTCCAATTTCTTCTCTCTCAGAGCCTGACCCATCTTGATCATTTCCAGCAGAGAATTCTTCTTGCTGCATTTCATTCTCAGAACTATCTTCAGCACGATCTTCTTCTGATTCATCTTCTTTATAGCTTGTCCTTTCCTCGTCACTTTCATCCTTTGATATAATCTCATCATCACTCAGTTCAATGATAGCATTTGATTGATCTTTACTTCTTTTGGAGGAAAATTTTGCTTGCAGTTTACAACTCTTCCTTCTTCTTGGAGGTTCAGCTTTGGGAGAGTCAGACTCCTCTTCTTCTTCAGACTTTGAAGTCTTTGGTTCATCAGAAGAACTTCCTTCAGGTTCAGCAAGGGCAGGGGCATTTTCTTCTTCTTTTGAGACAACATTGTCTGACCCATTATCTGGGCTTGTTGGGGCAGTTGCATTTGGGGATTGAGTTTGGTCATCTTGAATCTCTTCTTCATTTGTAGAGTGACTACTCTGAGAATTAGCCATGGGGCTTGAGCATTCTTCTTCTTTATCCGCAGATGCTGAATTTTCATTCATTAATCCAGCTTCACCTTCACTGCTGGATTTGGTTTGAGAGGACTCAGCCTTGACTTCAGTCTCCTTTTCTTCAGCTGACTCTACATCCTTCTCTTCAGTAGATGTACTATTTTGGGAAGCTGATACTGGTTTGTTTTCCACTTTAGCTTTCTTGCTGAATGGCTCTTGAAGCAGCCTGTTACTTCTCCTCTTAGTTATTTCAGCAGTTAGGACTTTTTCTTCTTTATCCTTATCCTTGGAGGAGAGACTCCTTGGTGGGGTCTGAGCTTTCTTCACAACATCAGCTTTCTTCACACCTCTAGATTTCTTTTTGGCTGGTGTGGTTGATGTTGGCACAGAGTCATCAGACTCAGAGTTTTCTGCCTCTTCTGCTTTCCTCTTCTTTACAGAGGCTCTGCTGCTACTCCCGGTTGTCAGCCTTTGGTTCTCCTTGGGGTTCTTCTTCCAGTTCACAAATAATTAAGGAGACATCACTTTGTGAACATTCAAAGGCTCTCCCTCATCATCCTTGATCTTCCCACCCAGCTTCTTCTTCATTACAATACTCAGCAGTCTGCCATGAAACACCTTAGTCAGGGGTTTTTCAGTGGACTTCTTCATCTCAGCTTTTTCTACCCAGTTGGAGATTTTATTGAACAAGATAGCTCCAAAGTTGATTTGTTTCTTCAGAACTATTGCTGACATTATCTTCAGCTGTTGGTCAAGCACTGTGTCATGTGCAGTGTCTTTATACAGTATGCATTTTCCAAATATTTCAGCAAGGAACTCGTACTCTTCAGGAAACTCCTTCTTCTTCATATCTTTTAGACAAGGATTTCTTTGGTACGCCATGACCTCCTTTGCTTGTTCAGTACTGACATCATCAAGGTTCTTCAGCCCTTGGTTAGGAAAACCTAGGCATTGATTGAGGTTAGAAGATTTCAACTTTTGATACTGACCTTTGACCTTGGTAGAGAATGTTTCGGAGTTTATGGAGGCGTTTGAGTAGAACTCGTTTACCAGGTCTACATATACTCGAGTGCTAGCCTCAAGACATTCTGAGAATCCAACTTTCCTTATAAGTTCGAGAATTTTCAGATTTCCTTACCAGGTCTACATATCTCTGAACTTTTTTTCAGATTTTTCGAATGACTTGGTTACGAGCTGAATGCCAGTGATTACTTGCCAATTTTCCATTTGAGCAGTTCGAAGAATGTGGGTATTTGATTCAGAGAGGTTTATAAGAGATGGCTGATTGTGAGTTGATAAAGCTCTGGAGTGTTAATCTGTTCTGGCTCTTGAGAAGTTTTTAGGGTTTGAAAATGGGAGGGAGAAAGGTTCGATAGCTCTTGATAACTGTCTACAGATTTGAAATTGTCTTTATGGCAGTTCCTTCTAACTCTGCATAACCAGTGATGTGTCAACTGACCATTGGTTGCACGATGCCCAGTAATGAGTTGTAACTCCCCATAACTTTTCAGTTAGATATTTCATTTTAGAAGAGTAGACGTTTAGACGACGTGGCTTTGACCGTTGACCTTTTGATTCGTAGAGTAGCATGGTAAGGTAGCTATGGACTCTACGATTTCCTTTGTTGACTCAACGATCAACTTTTGAGAGATGCTGCAGTGGATGACTTTTACTTCTATCCTCATTTTGATGCAGCATAGCTTGATTACTGATATACTCGAACTTATCTCCTCATTTTGAATGATTGAGCAATTGTCTCATTTTCCAAGCTCCTCGTGAACTGGAGTACCCTTTGGTAGAACTACGATCGTCGAGTTATCTTCTACGATCGTTGAGGTTGCACTACGATCGTGGAGTTCTCTTCAATCTTGACTCTACGATTGTTGACTGACTTGGTCCTTGAGATGAATTTGATCAAGCAATTATTTTGGGACAAGGTAGTTCAGGAAGGGCCAACTTCTTAGAGTGAGCTAAGGGTCAGGTTTGTCCCCGAGGCGCTTTCCAGATGAAATACTATAGAAGTGATTTGCAATGTCATCTCATTCGACCTTTTCTGATGGGGAGGTCCTCTACAAACTTTGGACAATTGCATTTGCTGTAATCGTGGTGTCCTCCTTCTTCTACACTGCGATCATATGTTTGGTCATAGGAACTTTACGATTTTGAGTTGGGTGGCTAAAGGGTTATCAGTAGTACGTTTTGAGACGTTCCTACTGACTATGGATCTTCATTTTGTTCATCAGCCATAAAGTTTTGGGACTTTGTAGCTGGTACATTTCCTCATAGTATAACTCAGTGCTGTTGTTTCTCAATAGATCACTACTCCCCATGGTTGAAGCCGTCTTGCCAGATAGATGTGATTCCCTTTGCTTTAGACTCATTTGAGGGCAGCCCTGCATATCTCCTTCTGACTGGAATCATCATCATCACATAAATCTCCTTGTATCGTAGGCATGGGTATCTTCAAGACTGATCACTCTACGATCTTTTGATAGCACTACGATCATAGTCTCCTTTGACAGTCTTGTGTTTATGAAGTTCTGCTTCCACTATGAGTTCCTCTTGACTGATGCTCGATGATCCTCTATTATAAGTTCCCTTGAGGATTCTTCTCGTATAGCATGCTTTGCTTGATTTGAGCATATATGACTCTTTTCATCTTTAGTTGAATGGCCTGCTTCCATATATAGATTAGCAGCTATGTGAGCTCCATTCTGGTTAGCTCAGAGGGTCTTCAAGGATAGGCTTGGACAAATAGAACCTTTATCAGAATCATCTCTGAACAGTCCTTGGCCTTCTACTGGTTGAGTCTTCTTGACTGAAGTCTTCTGCTTCAGCATTCCTTAGTGTGGTCAAACTGACCAAGTACCCGCAGGTTTAAATATATTTCTATTTTTGGTACCCATAATTAAATGGGTCCTACTAGGTTAGTTTTCTAATCCCCTGTTCCTCTTATTTGGATAATCATCACATTTATCACCAGCATCATATTCATGCATAAGACTAGTTTTAGATAATACACTTTGATATGCATGAAGGTGAGTGTGTGTAAGATTTGGAATTTAATGACACACACTTTATCTTTGATGGTTTCATCATTTGCTGGGTTATGTTCACAATGTTTAAGTGTTCACAGAGTGAGAATCAACTCTACGATTTAAGAGTATCTAGTAGATTCATGGAGGTGATCAGTTTCTACACATCATCAAGATACTCTTGTAGAACTGATCATACTCTGTGTGTTATCTAACACTCAGAACAAGGATTTGTACATACATACTAACCCACCAGCAAAGATTACTTCACATATAATTCATTTGACTTGTGATGCTCTTATGACCCATTTTAGATTTCCTTCAAGATGTCATCTTCAACCTAAAACTTGGATGGAGAAAATTTTTATAGACATTTGAGTTTCCATCCTTAATGTAAAACCCCAACTTTTTGAATAAAGATGAATTTTATTATTTTTGAATATTATGGAGTGAAATTGATATAATGTTATTGTTGTGGGTAATATTTATAAATTTTGCAAAGTACTCAAGTTGTTATATAATATTCAATTGGTCGGGGAATATTCGTTTTAACAAGGAATATTCGTACAACAACACAATCATTGGTGGACCCCATTAGCGAAATTATTATTGCCGGATTGAGAAAGCGACAAAAATACTTTATGAAAATAACTACGGAAGTTTTACCGTTAATTGTTGAAACACTCGGTGTTAAAAATGCACGATGTCTGGCGTGGTTGCATAGTAGCACTGCAGTATTAATTATTGATGCTTACGTGATAAGTCACTCGGTTTTGTTGGTATTATTAATGTAATAATCTGAGAAAATCTTTTTATATAAAAATGAATACTTTTATAAAGTTATTCTATAAATAGAATATATTATATTCTATTATGCATAGTGTTTATAGTTATTCGCATAGTGTTTTGCATAGTAAAATTTTTATATAAAGCAGAATACTTTTATAAAGTAATACATTTTATTAGACAATAATTAGAATATATTATATTTTATTACGCATAGTATTTGCATAGTGCTGCATAGTGTTTGTATAGTAAAATCTTTTATAAAGTTATTCATTTTATTAGATTATAAATAGAATATATTATATTTTATTTAAAAGATTTTGCTTTAAATATGGACCATCAGATTAAAGTAAATCAATTTGGACCGTTCATGAGTTAGTTACTATGCAGTCCATTTTTCTATAAATAGAAGCTCATTCCTTCATTATTTTCTTACGAATTCATTGAAACTCTAGAGAGATAAACTATAGAGAGAAATAAGAAAGTATTCTGCTACTTCACTACTTATATATCCACTACTCTTCTTTTAAGGTAGGGAATATTATTTGTTGTACTCGTAAGGGGTGTTATTCTTTTGTATTCATGAAGAGAACTTATGTTATTCCATTCTTTATTATTACATTGGAATAACTTTTTTGTATAACGTGGGCTACCCTATACTTGGTGACATTCTTCTATTATTTCGCATTTACTATTACATTTGGAATATCACATGTCACATGCGTTTACTGTGGGACTGATTAAAATCTTTATTATTATGTTGGAATATCACATGCATGCGTTTCTGTGGGACACTGGTTAAAATGTTTATTATTATTCATTAGAATATCCATCTCTGCGTTTTACACGGACTGATTCGATTCTCGCCCTTATTAGTATTACGTTGGAATAACACATACATCAAGTACCGCATGCATGGTGATTTCTGTTGTTATTACATTCTTTATTATTACATTTGGAACATCACATGCATGCGAATTTCGCCGACTGGTTCCTTTATTTAGTATTACATTGGAATAACACATACATGCAAGTACCGCATGCATGGTGATTTCTTTTGTTATTCCATTCTTTATTATACTCACTTGGTTAAAGTTTTGACTTCTATGCTCCATGAAATTAGTGGAATATCCTTGATAATTGCGCTTCATCCAGTATCTTTTCATGGAAATATTCTTTTGAGCATTCTTGAATTTTACTCTACAAAGCAGTATCATGTTGACAATTAGGACGTTATTTGTTCTTGGACAAATTAATTCTTGAACTTGTTTTATTGAATTCTTATATCATTGTCATCATCCTCATATTTATATTTTTTTGAAAGTCATCTGTGGCCTGTAGTGCATAGATGGACTTGGTATGATTATGAACAGGGATTATTCGGTGTAATCATGACCGTAATGTTATAAATGATGTGGTAAAAGTCCTCATTGGCCCATAGTGCATTGATGGACATTTGTTGGCATGATCATGACCATTAATGAATGCATAAATATTCTTGGCCCGTAGTGCATCGATAATTCTGGTCGTGATACTAAAGAATATCCTTGGCCGTAGTGCAGGGGTGATTCGATGATGTGGATTATTTATTAAGCTGAGTCTCAGCGATAAAAGTAATGAAAAACCTTTTAAATCATAGAATATAGTAGATTTTATTCTCTACTTGACTCTTCTAATTGATTGCTTGTTCCGCTGCAGTTAAACTTGATGTTTGTTATATTTTATCAGTTTAACACTGTTGAAGGCTAATGATAATTTATTCTGCATTATCTTATTCATAATATTTCTTACTGGGTTAGTTGAGCTCACCCTTTTTTTCTGATTCTCTTGAAATGAGAGCGTAAATGGGACGAGTCTGGGGAGAGCAGTGATGGTTGGATGATAGTATTAGCTAGTAGTCCTCACTATTCTGTTAAATAGTGTGACAATAATTGTAATGAGGACTCCTTTTGAGTTTGTATACTTTCTAGAAGACAGTATTTTTATTCAAACTCACAGTTTATGTTTTGTCGTATTGTACACGATGTTGTATTATTAATTTTTATTTGAATTCTGTACCATGTATTTGGCGACTCAAGATGGGTGATGTATACCTAATTTTGGGGGAGTCACAGTTGGTATCAAAGCTTAGGGATATGATTCCTGGCTAAGATGTGAGACTAGAACTAGGAGGGGAGAGACGGGGAATTCCTTCGCTAGTATGACCTACTTAAATTTATTTTGTATTTAAATTGGTTGGTCAGAGTTTAGAGATAATATGTTACATGTCAACTAACCCTTGTTTTGTGGCAGTATCTAAAAATGACATCCGAGAATGTTGAGAATAGCAATGGAGCACAAAAGACCGTTGAGTCTCCATATATCAATAATGTGCATCAGGCAAGCGACAATCCTCATGTAAACAACAACACGGACCAAATGATGAATGATGGATTGTTCAGAGGCTTTATGCAATTCATGCAACATCAGGCGAGAGCGGCTCCTATCCAAAATGTAGGTGGAAACACTGGAAACTCTCGAACGGTCACCGCTAAACAGTTCAAGGAGCTGGGACCACCGGAGTTTATTGGAGAGCCAAAACCACTTAAGGCAGAAGCATGGATAAAGCAGATCACCAAGATATTTGATGTCTTGGGATGCTCTGAGGAGCAAAAGGTTCCCTTCGCCACTTTTATGTTGCGTGAAGAGGCGGTCTTGGTGGGAATCGTAAACGCGTACTACCGACTGACTCACTCAAGATGTCTTGGGAGAAGTTCCAAGAGCTATTCAACGACAAGTACTTTCCCGAGAGTACTCGTCACAAGAAAGAAGTGGAGTTTATCAAATTGGAACAAAACAATATGACCGTGTCGCAATACGAGGCTAAATGTGCGGAGTTATTCCGGTTTGCATCCCATTTGGTCGATAATGAGGAGCGAATGACGCGAATGTTTTTAAGAGGTTTGAAACCGGAGAGACGTCAATATCTTATTTCTCATAAATTGTGTTTGTACTCAGATGTTGTAAATAGGGCTCAGTTATTGGAGCGCGGTAACGAGTCAATGCAACTAAGAGAAAGCAGCCAGCAGCATGAAAATACCAGTGGTATTAGTCATCGAAACAGTAATAACAAACGTGGAGGGAATCAACATGCCAGAAATGGTAACCACTTCGGTGGTAATCATGGCCAAGACAATAAAAATGAACATTTCAACAAAAGGAGATTCAACAATGATGGAAGGACGTCAGCACCAGCACCCGTTGTTAAGGAAGGAGAACGACCACCTATCATATGCTTCAAATGCGGAGGGGAGGGACACATCAGTCCAAACTGCGCGATGCCGTCCAAAGCATGTTATAATTGTGGAAGAGAAGGTCACTTAGCCCGATTTTGTCATTCACCGAAGACAAGTTCAGCTAGGATGGAGGCACCAAAGGCCGTCCCAGAAAAGTCAAAGCCGGTAGTGCAAGGGAGAGCGTTTGTTGTGACCTCCCAGAAAGCAAGAAACCCGAATGAGGTCATCACGGGTAAGTTTATCATAAACTCTAGCGAAGTCTATACCTTACTTGATACCGGTTCTACCCATTCTTTTATTTCTCCTATTTGCGCTCAACGATTAAATTTGACTCCGGAGAAATTAGACTTTGACTTATCTGTAGAAACTCCATTGGGAGAAACTTTCATTACATCCACTGTTTATAAGTCTTGTTTGGTTCAAATCGATACCCTCACATTACCTGTCGTTCTTATTTCATTAAAAATACTTGCATTTGACGTAATTCTAGGGATTGATTGGTTAACTACTCATCATGCAAAAATTGATTGTTTTCGTAAGATTGTTAGCTTTCATATTCCTAACCAATCTGTTATGCGAATTCAAGCCACCAAACCATTAAAATCAATCATTGTCATCTCAAGCCATAGAGCTATTCATTTATTGAAAAACGGATGTCAAGCTTTCTTAGCTCATGTCACGGATCTAAACAAAAATACGTCAGTTTTGAATGATATTTCTATTGTTAATGAATTTCCTGATGTATTCCTTGAAGAACTTCCTGGCCTACCCCCAGAGCATGAAATTGAATTTTGTATCGACCTTGAACCTGGTACAAAACCTATTTCCAAAGCCCCATATCGAATGGCTCCTATTGAACTTCACGAGTTAAAGACCCAACTACAGGAATGGTTAGACATCAGTTTCTTTCGTCCAATTACTTCTCCTTGGGGTGCTCATGTTCTATTCGTGAAAAAGAAAGATGGGAGTATGCGACTTTGTATTGATTATCGGGAGTTGAATCATGTCACCATCAAAAATAGGTACCCATTTCCACGTATTGATGACCTGTTTGACCAGTTGCAAGGAGCCAAATTCTTTTCAAAGATTGATCTTCGTTCTAGATATCACCAATTGAAGATTAGAACCGATGACATTCCAAAGACGGCTTTCAGAACTCGGTACGGACATTATGAATTCCTAGTCATGTCCTTTAGATTGACTAATGCTCCTGCTGCCTTCATGGATATGATGAACTGAGTATTCAAGTAATATTCAGATCACTTTGTGGTCGTCTTTATTGATGACATCCTTATTTATTCCAAAAGCCGTGAAGATCATGAGCAACACTTGAGGCTGATATTTTAAAAGCTTCGTGAATATAAGCTTTATTCCAAGTTTAAGAAATGCGAGTTCTGGCTTGAGGAAGTAGCATTCCTTGGGCACGTGGTATCAAGTCATGGAATATCTGTTGACCCATCAAAGATTAAAGCTATTCAAAGCTGGGAGCAACCTAAATCAGTGACCAAAGTACGTAGCTTTTTCAGCTTAGCTGGTTATTATCGGAGATTCGTAGAAGGGTTTTCTCAAATCGTTACTCCACTAACTCAGCTGACTCAGAAAGATACAAAGTTCGATTGGAGCGAGGAATGTGAGAAGAGTTTTCAAGAACTCAAGAGGAGACTCATTTCAGCACCTGTTCTGATAATACCATCTGGTTCAGAGGGATTTGTCATCTACAGTGATGCTTCGGGCAAAGGGTTAGGATGTGTTCTCATACAACATGGGAAAGTCATAGCCTATGCCTAACGAAAACTCAAAGAATATGAGAGAAATTATCCTACTCATGATCTAGAGTTGGCAGCTGTTGTCTTCGTACTAAAGATTTGGAGGCATTACTTGTATGGGGAAAAAGTGGAGATCTTTATGGATCATAAAAGCCTCAAATATTTCTTCACTCAAAAGGAACTCAACATGCGACAACGACGTTGGCTTGAACTATTGAAAGATTATGATCATACCATCCAATACCATCCTGGAAAAGCGAACGTGGTAGCTGACGTATTGAGTAGAAGAACATATGCGAGTACGAGTGCAATATTGACAACACAAAAGCCCATTTTTGTGTGACTTGCAAAGGATGGAGATAGAGTTAAAAACTCCAGAGACCCATGTGATGATGGCGAATATACGAGTAGAACCGACTTTAATTGATAAAGTTAAAGTTGCTCAAGCTACAGACCTGGAGCTAATGCGTATGAGGAAGAAAGTGCAAGAAGGTTCTATGCCGGAAGCAAGAATTGATGAAGAAGGAATACTTCGAGTCAACTCCAGACTTTGTGTTCCTAACGACCCAAATTTAAAGTATAAAATCATGATGGAGGCACACAACACACCGTTTGCAATCCATCCTGGGAGTACTAAAATGTATCATGATCTTCGACATACATTTTGGTGGGGCAATATAAAGAGAGAGATAACGCTGTTTATCTCAAGGTGTCTAACGTGTCAACGAGTTAAGGCGGAGCATCAAGTACCAAAAGGTCCATTGCAACCACTTGAAATTCCAGAATGGAAGTGGGAGCACATTACCATGGATTTCGTTACTGGTCTTCCCAAGGTTTCTCAAGGCATTGACGCAATTTGGGTCATTGTTGATAGATTCACCAAATCTGCTCATTTCTTACCAATACGAGAAACTTATACACTTGAACGTCTTGCTCGTATGTACATAAATGAGATTGTAAGACTACATGGTATGCCAGTATCCATAGTTTCTGATCGAGATCCAAGATTCACTTCACGATTTTGGGTTAGTTTACAAAAAGCTATGGGCACGGATTTACGATTTAGTTCGGCATAACATCCTTAGACGGATGGACAATCAGAGAGGACTATTCAAACTCTTGAAGATTTATTAAGACTCTGTGTCCTTGACATCAAGGGAAGTTGGGACAAGTTCTTACCCTTGGTGGAGTTTTCTTACAACAACAGTTATCAAGCAAGTATTGGAATGGCTCCATTCGAGGCGTTATATGGAAGAAAGTGTCGTTCTCCAGTATGCTGGAATGAGGTGGGTGAAGCAATGTTGTTGGGACTGGAGTTGGTACGTATGACTATGGAAATGATTCAAACAATCCGACAACGTATAAAGACCTCACAAGATAATTAAAAAGAGTTATCTTTGATCTTCATTGAAAGGGCGTGGAATTCGATATAGGAGATCATGTGTTGTTACGTTACGTGTTGCTCCATGGAAAGGAGTTACGAGATTTGGAATGAGAGGAAAGCTCAATCCTCGATTCATGGGCCCATTTTAATCCTTGATCGAGTAGGAAGCGTGGCCTATAGACTCGCTTTTACCACCAAGTATATCTCATGTTCATAACGTTTTCACATATCCATATTACGTAAATATGTGGAAGACCGAACCACATTATTGAGTTAGAACCGGACGAAATAGCGGAAGATTTGGCGTATGAAGAGGTTCTGTTCAAATCTTGGATAAGAAGGAACATATTCTACGCTCAAGGTTATACCTCAAGTCAAAGTTTTGTGGAGAAACCACGATATTGAGGAAATGACTTGGGAGTTAGAATCGAAATGAAATCAAGGTATCCTTACCTCTTCATATATACCAGTCACGTACCCTAATTTCGAGGGAAATTTCATAAGAATGGGAGATTGTAAAACCCCAACTTTTTGAATAAAGATGAATTTTCTATAAATATTATTTTTGAATATTATGGAGTGAAATTGATATAATGTTATAGTTGTGGGTAATATTTATAAATTTTTCAAAGTACGCAAGTTGTTATATAATATTCGATTGGTCGGGGAATATTCGTTTTAACAGGGAATATTCGTACAACGACACAATTATTGGTGGACCCCACAACGGAATTATTGTCGGATTGAGAAAATGACAAAAATACTTTATGAAAATAACGGTATGGAAGTTTTCACAATAAGCTGTTGAAACACCCGATGTTAAAAATACGATGAATACGTGTGGTTGCATAGTAGTAGCACGGTATTATTAATTATTGATGCTTACGTGATAAGTCACTCAGTTTTGTTGGTATTATTAATGTAATAATACGAGAAAATCTTTTATATAAAACATAATACTTTTATAAAGTTATTCTATAAATAGAATATATCATATTCTATTATGCATAGTGTCTTTGCATAGTAAATTTTTTTATATAAAATAGAATACTTTTATAAAGTTATCTAATTTATTAGACAATAATTGGAATATATTATATTTTATTAAGCATAGTGTTTGCATAGTGCCTGCATAGTGTTTGTATAGTAAAATCTTTTATAAAGTTATTCGTTTTATTAGATTATAAATAGAATATATTATATTTTATTTAAAAAATTTGCTTTAAATATGGACCGTCAGATTTAAAGTAAATCAATCTGGACCGTTCATGAGTTAGTTACTATGCAGTCCATTTTTCTATAAATAGAAGCTCATTCCTTCATTATTTTCTTACGAATTCACTGAAACTCTAGAGAGAGAAACTATAGAGAGAAAGAAGAAAGTATTCTGCTACTTCACTACTTATATATCCAGTACTCTTCTTTTAAGGTAGAGAATATTCATGAAGAGAACTTATGCTATTCCATTCTTTATTATTCTATTGGAATAACCTGTATACGCGGGCTACCCTATATTTGGTGACATGCTTCTATTATTCCGTCTTTACTATTACATTTGAATATCGTATGCCATGCGTTTTCTATTTGGACCCGATTCCGTCTTTATTAATACATTGGAATATCACATGCGTACATTTTACGGGACTGGTTCCGTCTTTTATTATTATTTTGTTGGAATATCACATGCTGCATGCGTTTTTCGCTTGGGACATGATCCAAAATCTTATTAGTATTACGTTGGAATAACATGTTTATGCGAAGTACCGCATGCATGGTGATTTCTGTTGTTATTCCATTCTTTATTATTCTGTTGGAACATCATATCGGTGCGAATTTCGCCTGACCTGGTTCCGTTATTTAGTATTCTATTGGAATAACCTGTCTATGCGAAGTACCGCATGCATGGTGATTTCTTTTGTTATTCCATTCTTTATTATACTTAGTTGGTTAAAGTTTTGACTTCTATACTCCATGAAATTAGTGTAGATTTTATTCTCTACTTGACTCTTCTAATGGATTACTTGTTCCACTGCAGTTAAACTTGATGTTTGTTATATTTTATCAATTTAACACTGTTGAAGGCTAATGATAATTTATTCTGCATTATCTTAGTCATAATATTTCTTACTGGGCTAGTTGAGCTCACCCTTTCTTTCACTGTTCTCTTCAAGAAATGAGAACGTAGCTGGAACGAGTCGGGTAACGGAGTGATGGTATGGATGATAGTATTTGCTAGTAGTCCTCACTATTCTGTTAAATAGTGTGACAATAATTGTAATGAGGACTCCTTTTGAGTTTGTATACTCTCTAGAAGATAGTATTTGTATTCAAACTCACAGTTTATGTTTTGTCGTATTGTACACGACAGTTGTATTATTAAGTTGTATTTGAATTTTGTATCATGTATCTGGCAACTCAAGATGGGTGATGTATACCTAATTTTGGGGGCGTGACATGATCCCCCTAAGTACGAGAAGTCCCTACAGTCTTATGACTGTTTAGGTTCAAGTTGAAAGAATACTTATAACTTTTGACATAGTTCGTGGTCTTGTGACCCTCAGATATATATTTCAAATTCTATTCCTAGTTATCATTGATAGATAATATTATTCAGTTCTATTGAGCCTATACATTTGGTAGTTATTATGATATATTATTCATTGTCACTTCAAGTGAGCATTATTTTCTCACTCTTGCTTATATAACTATTATAACTAAAGTTGAGAAGGTATAAACCTACTACCAGTAAAGGGAAAGGAAAGATGAACAAGTATTGAATACTTGTAAGCCTGTTGACTTTTATATTGGCAGACTTTATTTTAAACATTGTGATGTAGTTATTTTATTTTCTGCACTTGATGTTTGTATTTAAATGTTAGATAACCTGTGTGACACCCCAAAAATAGGTATACAACACCCATTATGAGTCGCCAAGTACATGGTACATAAATCAAATTCAAACTCCTTTTATACAATACGAGAAAAGTGTAGCTTAGAGTTTTTACATGAATATTGTCTCATAGAATGTATTCAAACTCAAATGAATTCCTCATTACATTTATTATAACACTATTTCATAAAATAGTGAGGACTACTATAGTCACCATCTCGGACCGTCACTCTATTCGCCGACTAGTCCCGACTACGTCTTCATTTCCTGAAGAGAACAATGAAAGCAAAAGGGTGAGCTCAACTAGCCTAGTAAGAAATATTATGACTAAGATAATGCAGAATAAATTATCGTTAGCCTTCAACAGTGTTAAACTGATAAAATACAATAAACATCAAGTTTTAACTCATAGCTGAACAAGCAATCCATTAGAAGAGTCAAGTAGAGCATGATATCTACTATTTTCTATGATTTAAAAAGTTTATCATCAATTTTATCGCTAAGACTTAGCTTATTAAATAAACCACATAATCGAATCATTCCTGCACTACGGGCCAAGGATATTCAAGTAATCATCAATGGTCATGATTATACCAAATAATCCCTGGTCATAATCATACCTACAACTGTCCATCAATGCACTACATGCCAATGATAATTTTTACCATATCATTTATAACATTACGGTCATGATTATACTGAATAATCCCTGGTCATAATCATACCAATCAATTGTACATCTGTGCACGTAAGCCACATATGACTTATATCACAATATAAGCATGAAGATGATGACAATGATATAAGAATTCAATTAACAGAAAGCAAATGATAAAATTTTAAAGAATTATAACTTAATTTATCTAGAATTCAATATTGTCCAAATTGTCAACATGATACTGCTTTGTGGAGTAAAATTTAAGAATAATATTGTATCAAAAATGATTTGGACAACAAAAAAATCAATTTTTGTCATGAATAATTTCTCGGGTGAATAATACCCACGTGAATAGTACCCTGTGAATAGTACTTCGAGAATAGTACCCCATGAATAGTACTTTGTGAATAGTACTTGTGATACCCCCAAATCCGGGTACTTCAATTCCACGAGATTTGGTGTTCACTGTACAAATATCATCTATCTGTCTACCCATAAATAACTCATAAATATTACTCCTTTCTCAATCACAGAGGCTTTACAGAAACTTTGAAAGCCATTTTCTTATAAAAACTTAATGACGTAAAATAGAATTTGGGAAGGAGAATTACCTAGAGTATAATTAATGGAAGATGAATTCCTTCTCAGATGACTCTCACAATCCTCTTAACAACTCTGACTTCTCAACTCTTTCTCTGTATTTCTCTCTATTATGCTTTCTAGACTTAGGCAAATAATGAAGAAGAAATAAAAGAATACGTAAACTAAATAATGAACAACTGACGTCTTGGTGGTCAGTTACCCAGTCATGGGTTAACTGGCCCCGACTCCCTTTAGTGCCATGTTTGCCTAGCTAGAATAGGTTTCAAAAACCATTTAATTTAATAAACTTTATCACATAGTTAATTCATGTCACACCCACTTGCATAATAATCAAATATCTTATTTAATATAAATAAAATATAATAACTTCTCATAAATTCACATAGTTATATATTTAATTTTCTCATTAATTAATAATTTCAAATTATTTACTCTCAAATTAATAATTAATTTAATTAAAATAACATCATGCTTAATTAAATATTTCATTTAATTCAATAAACTCAATTAATTACATACTTGAATAATAATTATTCTCCACATTAATTTAATAAATGTAACACATTTAATTAAATTAATCTATCACAATTGCATCAAATAATTATTTAATCCAATAATTAAATCATCGAAAAATATTTATTTAATTCAATAAATCTTAAAATTAAATTACAAAAATCTCGTTCGTCACATCTTTCCCCCCTTAAAAGGATTCTGTCCCCAGAATCACAACTCAATAAATTCAAACTGTTACATTCTTCCCCCCCCTTACAAAGATTTTGTCCCCAGAATCGTTTACACATAAATTAAGTAAATAAATGAGGGTAATTCTTCATCATATTCTCTTCGAGTTCCCATGTAGCTTCTTCAGCATTGTGGTTCCTCCAAATTACCTTAACAGAAGGTATTACTTTATTTCTGAGAACTTGTTCTTTTATGTCGATAATTTAAACAGGGATTTCTTCGTAAGATAAGTCTTTGTCGAAATGTAGGGGTTCATATTCAATCACGTGCTTGTAATCGGGTTTGTAGGGTCGTAGGACTGAGACATGGAAAACATTGTGAGCATTCTCGAGTACTGGAGGTAAGGCTACCTTGTACGCAACTTCACCGATTCTTCTCATTACTTCAAAGGGTCCAATGAATCTTGGGCTCAATTTCCCTTTCTTTTCGAACCTGATCTTTCCCTTCCAGGGAGAGACCTTCAAGAAAATGTAACTACCTGATTCAAACTCAATATTCTTACGATGTGGGTCAGCGTATTTCTTCTGTCGATCTTGAGCCGCTACCAGTCGTGCTCGGATCACTTTGACAATTTCTGCTGTCTGCTGTACCAATTCTGGCCCTAGCAATTGTCTCTCACCAACTTCATCCCAGTAAAGTAGAGTTCTGCACTTTCTGCCGTATAACGCTTCATAAGGCGGCATACCAATACTAGCGTGGTAACTGTTGTTGTAGCCGAACTCTACTAACGATAGGTGATCATCCCAATTTCCTTTAAAATCCATCACATAGGCTCTTAGCATATCTTCTAATGTTTGAATCGTTCTCTCACTTTGCCCGTCTGTTTGAGGGTGGTAAGCTGTACTCATTCGCAATTGCGTACCCATGCATTCCTGTAGACGTTTCCAGAAGTTCGATGTAAAACGCGGATCTCTATCAGAAACAATTGACACCGACACTCCGTGTCTCAAAATGATTTCTTTTACGTATAACCTCGCCAACTGATCTAAGTTGAATCTGATTTTGATCGGAAGGAAGTGTGCGGATTTCTTCAGTCGGTCAACGATAACCCATACTGCGTCGTAGCCTTTCTAAGTCGTCGGAAGGCCAACCACGAAGTCCATTGTAATATGTTCCCATTTTCATTCTGGTATCTCTAATGGTTGTAGCAATCCACTCGGTCTTTGATGTTCCACTTTCACTTTCTGACAGGTCAAACACTTGGCAACAAATTCTGCAACATCACGTTTCAAATTCGGCCACCAAAAATGTTGTCTAAGATCTTGGTACATCTTGGTACTACCAGGGTGAATCGAATATCGTGAACTATGAGTCTCGCTCAAAATATCTTCCTTAATCTCTTGTACTAGCGGTACCCAAATTCCACTCTCAAATCTTAGTATTCCTTCCTTATCCATCTTAAATCTCGATTCGGTTCCTTCAGATATCTTCTTTGTCACCTTTTTGCATTCATCATCCTGAAGTTGAGCCTCTTTAACTTTATCTAGTAGAGTTGTACCAGATTGCATCTGAAATAGCTTCTCATCAATCTCCATTGGATACTTCACTTCCAATTCCAGTTTTTCCATTTCCACAATTAGCTCCTCCTGAGTAGTCAACATCATCAATTTATCACGACCCTTTCTACTTAAGGCATCGACAACCACATTTGTCTTACCCGGATGGTATAAAATCTCGCAGTCGTAGTCCTTAATTAACTCCAACAACCTTCTTTGACGCATATTAAAGTCCTTCTGCGTGAAAATATATTTCAGACTCTTGTGGTCCGTATATATTTCACACTTCTCCCCGTAGAGATAGTGCCTCCAAATTTTCAAAGCAAACACAACTGCAGCTAACTCCAAGTCGTGGGTCGGATATCCCTTCTCGTAATCCTTCAATTGTCGTGATGCATACGCAATGACTTTGCCGTTTTTCATCAGCACACAGCCAAGTCCTTTATGCGACGCATCACTATAAACAACAAAATTTCCTGTATCATCAGGAAGAGATAACATAGGTGCCGTACTCAACCTCCTCTTTAATTCTTGAAAATTTTGTTCACACTTATCCGTCCAAACAAATTTCACAGCTTTTCGAGTTAAATTCGTTACCAGAGTTGCGATCTTGGAAAAATCTTGAATAAATCTTCTATAATACCCTGCCAATCCAAGAAAACTTTGTACTTCCGATGGCGTCCTCGGCTGATCCCAGTTGATTACGGCTTTGAATTTGGATGGATCTACCGAAATTCCATTTTTATCGATCACGTGCCCAAGAAATTGTTCTCGTTCAATCCAAAATTCGCATTTCGAAAACTTGGCATACAACTTTTCCCTTCTCAATACTTCCAATGTTAATCTCAAATGCTCTTCATGTTCTTCCTTAGTTTTCGAATAGAACAAAATGTCATCTATAAATACAACTACAAACTTGTCCAAAAACGGCTTGAACACACCATTCATTAGTCCCATAAATGCTACAGGAGCATTCGTAAGACCAAACGACATTACTAAAAATTCGTAGTGACCATATCGCGTTCTAAACGCTGTCTTCGGTACATCCTCTGGCCTCACCTTCAGTTGATGATAACCGCTTCTCAAGTCTATCTTGGACAAATATCTCGCTCCCTTCAATTGATCAAACAGGTCGTCAATCCTCGGTAATGGATATCTGTTCTTAAGAGTTACCTTATTCAATTCTCTGTAGTCAATGCAGAGCCGCATAGATCCGTCCTTCTTTTTCACAATCAACACCAGCGCTCCCCACGGCGATACGCTCAATTGAATGTACTTCTTGTCCAGTAATTCTTGTAATTGTACCATTAATTCTTTCATCTCCACTGGTGCCATTCGGTATGGTTCCTTCAATAATGGAGTGGTTCCGGGAGCCAGATCGATCACAAAATCTACCTCTCTATCCGGTGGAAGTCCTGGCAAATCGTCTGGAAATACGTCGACGAAGTCCCTCACAATCGATATTTCTTCTACCTTCAGATTCTCTTTTCGACTGTCGACTATGTAAGGTAAGTATCCTACACAGCCTTGTCTTAATAACTTTCTGGCCTGCATCATCATCAGATAACTCACTTTTCTAGGCGACTTGCTACTATAAAATACAACCTTTGACGGAGTCATAAGGTTAATACGCTTCTTTTGGCAATCAATTACAGCCCCGTAATTGAATAACCAATCCATTCCCAAAATAAAGTCAAATTCCCGAAGTCGAATAGGGATAAGATCTACATTCATGATATTACCCTTAATATCCACTCTACAGTTCTTATGTACGTACTTAACAGGGATTATTTCTCTATTCGCAATTTCTATGTTCATGGAGTAATCTAATTTATCCTTAGGCAAATCTAAATTCTTGGCAAAGTCATCGGATATAAAGGAACAAGTAGCACTCGAATCAAATAAAACATAAGCATTAATTTTATTGATCGGAATGATACCTGACACCACATCACATGATTGAACTGCATCTTGCACCGTCATATTGAAAGTCCGGGCGGTCGGTCGGTTTGTTGCGGTTGGTTCGGTGATGGTTAAGGCATTTCCACTGTTGTTTTCTCGGTTTCCTCCTGATCCTGACCCTCCTGATCCCTTTTTGCGACAGTCTCTTGCCAGATGGTCCTTCGAACCACAAGTAAAACAAGCACCCTTCTTTGGGTTTGGACAATTTGGTGCTATGTGGCCTTCCTGACCACAATTGTAGCACACTCTTTTTCCTTTCATATAAACTCGCAGATGGGCCTTCCCGCAAGTCAGGCATGCTTCGATTCTTTTCTTCTAATTACCTTGCTGATTCCCCGATGATGAGTTGTCATTCCATCTTTTCTTCTGATTAAAATTTCCACCTCCTGTACCACTTCCACTGACCTTGTTATTTCCTTCACCTTCACTCTTCTTCTTCTTTTGATCTTGATTGTACTTGGTCACCGCATTGCTTCCTCCTTCAACGAGGATGGCCTTTTCCAGTACTCCAGCAAATGTGTTTAGCTGAAACATTGATACCTTGCTGTACACCCAAGGCTTTAGTCCATGCTTAAACCGTCTCGCCTTCCTCTCATCCGTGTGAACTTGATACGGGGTGAACCTTGATAACTCGTTGAATTTTGCCGCATAATCAGGTACGCTCATATTTCCCTGCTTCAATTCCATAAATTTAACCTCCAGCTGGTTCTGTGAACTGGTCGTGAAATAAATTTCGAAGAACATCTCTTTAAATCTCTCCCACGTAATTACACCTTCACCTCCTTGCACTTTGTTTGCTTGCCACCAATAGCTAGCCTCAGACTTGACATAAGCGTTAAAAGCGGTCTTACGGTCTTCTAACCCTAGCAAAGGTCGAAAACCTTCTCCATTTCCATAACCCACGTTTGAGCCTCGATTGGGTTTATATAACCTTTGAACTCTGGAGGTCCCACCGCCTTGAAGTCTTTAAACGTTGTATTGGGTGGAGCTTGAGGTTGATTATTCATGGCTCCAATCAGTAAGTTAACTAACTGCTGCACGGGATTAGCATTGGCATTATTGTTGTTATTGGTTGACTCTTCCTGAGCCGGTTGACGTTGTTGTCTTCTCCTTGGCAGCATTTTTCTGTTAAATAAATGCTTATTAGAACTTTATTTATTTCTCTAAATAGTTAAGGCATTACTTAACAATTTAACATATCACTTAACACATTATCTCAACAACTTGATATATATTCATTCAAATCAAAGTTTTAACATCAAACTATAGCATCACTGCTATTTACATCAACTGTCCTGGAATAAAGAATCCATAGGATTTAAAACATTAAAATATTTCTTCGTTCATAAACATATCAGAATTTACATATAAAACTAATTAAGTTCTTCACATAATTAAATAAATCATATCACTGTCGGTCAAGGTACTGATTAGCCTTGCTACGCTCCTCTTCTAAGATGCGATACATCGTCCTGCGATCCATCATGTACAATGGTAGTCCTTCGAATTGGATCGGGTACCTCAAAACTCGATCTTGGGTATCATTCATTGCCTTGTCAAGTATAGAATATGTCTCCCCAATCTTTGCTTTCTTTGCATGACTATCATCATCTGCACGATCAGCTCGACGTGATTCTCTTACCCAGCCTTCCTCTGCTATGTTCAGCCTTTCGGAGGTTTCCTTCAGTTCCTTCTTCAGCTTCTCTATCTCCTCGGTCTTATCTTCAGTTTGACCCTTCTCATGGACCAAATCCCATTCTACATTTCCCAGTCGTGAGTGAAGAGTAGAAATCTCCGTCTCCTTCTCTTCTTAAGTAATCTGCTAAATAATAGCTCGCTCAGTCAGATCCTGCACCTCATCTCATAACTCCACGTTACGGTCGTATAATGTTTCATACATCTCAGCATCAACGTTGTACCGTGGTAACTCCTCGTCTTCCTCTTCCTCGTCAAACTCCTCCTCAGGATCCTCCTCAGGATCAGTCTCAGGTTCATGCTCCTGACCAACAACGGTGATCAATGGAGATGACTCCTTTTAAACTAACTGTTCCCTAACGACCTGTATGTCTCTGGGCTCCTCCTCTATCGGTACTATAGGTACTCGGGGTTCTTCCTCCCCAGCTTGACTAGCTTCTCTAACATTCGACATCCTGACAACAAAATTTTAAGTTTTAGTTACTAAGTCGTATCATCTAACGCATTCTTTAACACATAAACACATAAGGTCTTTTATTATCTTCAGTGAATTACAGAAATTCATTTCTTATAACTCGATAAGAGTTTTCCATCACTATCTTCTTTCTATAAGGCTACTACCTAAGGTTGTTCCCCCCACCCCACCTAAGGTTCATAACCTACAGCTTTGATACCAACTTGTGACACCCTCAAATTCGGGTACTTCAATTCTACGGGATTTGGTGTTCACTGTACAAATATCATCTATCTATCTACCCATAAATAACTCATAAATATTACTCCTTTCTCAATCACAAAGGCTTTACAGAAACTTTGAAAGCCATTTTCTTATAAAAACTTAATGACGTAAAATAGAATTTGGGAAGGAGAATTACCCAGAGTATAATTAATGGAAGATGAATTCCTTCTCAGATGACTCTCACAATCCTCTTAACAACTCTGACTTCTCAACTCTTTCTATGTATTTCTCTCTGTTATGCTTTATAGACTTAGGCAAATAATGAAGAAGAAATAAAAGAATACGTAAACTAAATAATGAACAACTGACGCGTTGATGGTCGATTACCCATATCATGGGTTAATGCCCCAACTCCCTTTAGTGCCATGTTTTTTAGCTAGAATAGGTTTCAAAAACCATTTAATTTAATAAAACTTTATCACATAGTTAATTCATGTCACACCCACTTGCATAATAATCAAATATCTTATTTAATATAAATAAAATATAATAACTTCTCATAAATTCACATAGTCATATATTTAATTTTCTCATTAATTAATAATGTCAAATTATTAACTCTCTAATTAATAATTAATTTAATTAAAATAACATCATGCTTAATTAAATATTTCATTTAATTCAATAAACTCAATTAATTACATACTTGAATAATAATTATTCTCCACATTAATTTAATAAATGTAACACATATAATTAAATTAATCTACCACAATTGCATCAAATAATTATTTAATCCAATAATTAAATCATCGAAATATATTTATTTAATTCAATAAATATTAAAATTAAATTACAAAATCTAGATTCAATAAAAAGACTCGTGAATGAATAGTACTTTGTGAATAGTACCCGTAAAATAAATACTACTCATGGATAGTACTCGGCATGAAAAGCTTAAAATTTAACAAGAATGTGCAGAAAATATCCTTGTGGAACGATACTAGATGAAGCACAAATTTCAAGGATATTCTACTAATTTCACGGAGTATAGAAGCAATACTTCAACAAAATAAGGGTATAATTAGGAATACGAGACGAAATAATATTACTCAAATACTACAGAGTATTGACGAAAATATTATTCCTATAAATACAAAACAAAATAATATCCCTTACCTCAGAAGAAGACTGGATACTGGAATAGTGAAGTAGCAAACTTCTCTTCTTCTTTCTCTCTATAGCTTCTCTCTCTATAATTGCTCTTGTGAGTCTTAGTGAATTGGTGAGAATGAAAGAAGAATGAACTTCTATTTATAGGAAAATATAGTTTTGATAATTGCACGTTTTGGGGCTCAAAATATTATAGTATAATACCTTCATCTTTTCCTTCATTTTTAATTTAGTCCTTCAAGTATTATCAAACTTACACAACTTCCCCTAATAGTATCTCATTTGAATCAATAGTACATTCATGTGAATCAATAGTTTATACATGTGAAAAAAATAGTTACGGTATAATACCTTCATTTATACCTCTATTTTTAATTTAGTCATGCAAGTATTATCAATCTTGCACCACCTCCCCTAATAGTACATGCATGTGAATCAGTAGTACATACATGTGAAAAAATAGTTATAAGCATGTGAATTAATAGTAATTAATTGCTCATTTATCTGATTAATTACCCGATTGGTCAATATAACCTCCAGACATCAATTATTATCGAAATAGATGTCGATTTCCATTAACACTAATAATCCCAACACAATGAAAATATCAATTTCATCTTTAATCAATACGAACTTATTCATCATTAATATTATAACTCACAATATTTAACAAGCGAGATCATTCCCGGAAAGAGGGGCTTTCCGATAAGGATTTTCTCTATTATGGCTTGCAATTAGGTGACCAAACATCTCATTGACAGAACTTTCTAGACATTGTCAATATTGCAAGTAATAATATGAATAACTTTGTCGTCTCAATAATTGATTTAATAATATAAAATATTATGCAGATGATACTGTGACAATAATTAAATCAATAATATGAGAGATATTATGCAGCAATTATTGTAACAATAATTGAGTATAACTTGTTAGTTCCCAGTAGGCACAATAGATCTAGAGGGGGGGGGGTTGAATAGATCCTTTTTATTTCAAAATACTTTTCTCTATTATTTTGTATAGCTATTAAATTAGCATATAACAAACATAAGAATCTTTTCAAGCATAGCGGAAAAAGTAAAAGATCCCCTTCATTGATATATTCATAATCATACATACATTGTTCATAAAGTAAGTTTAGTTGTAAGTAGTTAAAACATACATAGCAATTATAGCAGTTATAGTACATAATGTAAATGACATAATGTAAAAGACACAAGAGGTTTTAAGTTGTTTAGAAACTTAAGCTCCTAATCCACTCTTCTTCTTTCAACTAGCAGGATTTCCACTAAGGAAGGACAACACCCTGAATCACTAAGATTCCTTCAAGGCCAGCAGCCTTGGAACTTCAGTTCACTAAGAAATCTTCAAGGCCAGCAGCCTTGGGGCTCCACTAGTTCCCTAGGAACTCTTCAAGCCCAGCAGGCTTGGAACTCCGTTTAGTCCCTCCGGACAAGGACCCTTCTGGCCCTGGCTTCATTTAGTCCCTTCAGACAAGGACCCCTCAGGCCCTGGCTTTTGTTATTTGTTTGTTGGTTTGTTGGAGTAGGTGCTGAGCTACTAAGATGTCTTCATGCTCTGAACATCTTCTGTACTTAGCAGCTTGGCGTGATCATCCTTGAAGTGCAGTTGAGTGTTGCATGATGCCCAACTTCTTTAGTTACTCAACCACTTCAGATGATCCCTTGATGACTGCCTTAAAGATCTTTCCTCTTGATACATGATGACCGCACATGATAGGTTTCCAAGATGACTGTAAGTTCTTCTTCTTGGTACTTAGAAACTTTCTCGTGCTTGCCACCATGATGACGTTTGCGATCTCCCTTCTTGATACTTGATGTCTTCTCATGATGAACTTGCTAAGATGGCTATAAGCTCTACTCTATTGTACTTAGAGTCTTCCCATGATGGACACCAAGATGACATGATGCTCTTCTTTCTCTCGACAGTTCAGAACACTCTTCTTGTAGTAGAAATCTTGTAACATTCCAGATTTTTTAATTATTATATTAAATATTTATTGAATTATTTAAGTATTTAATGGATGTGTTTATTGTTAAATAAATAATTGTTCAAATTTGATTCAATTTGGTTAACTATTTGTTAAATAAATAATGAAGGAAATTAATTAATTATTTTACTAATTTAATTTAATTATTAAGTTAGAAAGTTTTGATTAAATAAATTATTATATTATAATTTGAATTGTAAATTAAAAGGATGTGTTAGTGGGTTAAATAAAGTTATTATTATAAAGAAAATTATAATTTTGTGGTATTGATTTGTGTTAAAGTGATTGAATAAATTGTTTTTAGAATTAATTTAATTAAATTAAAGTGTGACAAATAACCTTTCAATAAAGGAGTTACTAAAATAAATTAAGGGAGTTTAATTCAGTTTTGCCAAACAAGGCCATGCCTATTAAGTCTTTTATCTAATTGTGTTTTACCAAACAAGGCATAAGGATTAATGGGTTATTTTTAGTTAGTTAACCAAACAAGCCTTATGGCTTTTGATTTCAAAAATTATAACTGATATCAGTTATATGTTTTATATTTATATTATATAATTAATATATATTAAATCTTATTTACGTTAGATATCTAGTACGTAGTTAGAGTTAGGGAGAAAAACAAAAACTCAGAGAAGAAGAAGAATAGAAGAAGAAAAGTGAGAGAGAATTGGAGAGAAGAAGAAGCTTGAGAATCAAAAAGGGTTGGCCATTATCTTCTCCAAACAAGGTACCATCAAAACTCTATTATTATTGTTCTTTTCAAAGTTATAGTTGTATTCTCTCTCTCCCAATTTTCTCCATGAAAGCTTTGTAGAAGTGGAATTTTGTTATGTATGTGGTTTTATATGATAATCTAGTGTTGTTAAACTATTTTCTTTAGCTATAATTGAGAATAGTCCATGAATTTATATTATGTATATGGTTGTGAAGAAAAACTATTTTTATAGAGAGTTTTTGTGAATATATATTGTTTAGCTTAAAGTAGAAATTGAGAGTTAATTAGTTGTTTATTTGATAAATTGACCATCTAATTTGATAGAGTAGGCATACTTATTGATAAAGATACTTTGAATTAATTGTTTTGGTTGAAAAAACAAAATTTACAGTGTTGATTTTCATTGAAATATCAAAAAGTGAGTTTTTAACAAAAATAGTGAAATTGGATGTTTTAAATTCATTGTATATGATGTTCTATGAGTAGAAATATGTTAGGAGTTCTTGAATTATGTTTACATGAAGTTTTTATATGAATTGCATGTGAATTAGTCTGTTAGAAACAAGCTTGTAGCCCAAAATTGGCTTTTTCTTGTCTTTGTTGTTTTGTTAAAAAAGCTAGGTTTAGGCATGCAGGTGAACAAGTGAGACGTTAGTGGCAACCATGCCATATTATCGCTTATCGCCAGCATGGCAACAGTTTATTTACTCCGCCGCAACGCCATCTCCACGTTGCAGCGCGACCCACAGTGTAAACTGTGGCGCTTCAGTTAGCAGAATGGTCTGACAGTGTACTTTTTGTACACAAAATTTTAAGAAAAGTAATGTGAAGATAGTAGGACTGTTAAATTATGATTTTAGTATTTTCATATCATGAATAAGCATGTTACTTGCGATTAACTTGTGTTATTACTTGATTATGTGATTAAATAGTCAAACCTACATGATGAATGTATTAGTTATGTGATAATGACTAACTATGTCATGATGACATATGTATATACGATATTGTGATTCGAATTGTTCAGTTTAATCTACAAACAAGGCAAATTTTCTAATCTATTATCTTGTTAATTCAATTACTGTTTTCAATTCGATTACAATTTAATGATGTAGGTTATTCTGGAGCAAATTATTCTTGTATTTAACTTGTTGTTTAGCATGCACAACTATATATACTAATGTCGAACATTTCTATCGTTCAAATTGCTATGCATGCTTAGTATTCAATTCTAATTAACCTTGGCTTAGTATTGTTCAAACAAGGTATGCTATAGTTATTCAAATTATATGCTATTAGATTATTCCTAAATCATGACTTTAGTTTACTATGATTGATTCAATCACGATTATTCTATACTATAGTGTTATTGGTTGTATTCAACTAATCCTTAGTTGATGTTCGTTGAATTCCAAATTACCTTGAAAGCTTATCCAAACCAAACTTCCTTTGGTGCGGACTTGTACTCTAAATACTGAGATGAACAACCCCATTTGTTATGATTAGGGGTTAACTTACGATAAGCGTTAAAATGTTTGTGCACAATACATTGTACGAAGGGCTGATCCCCCTAAGTACGAGGTCCTTATAGTCTTATGACTATTAAAGTTCGAGTTGAAAGATTACTTGCAACTATGGATGTAGTTCATGGTCTTACGACCCTCAGTGATGTATATTTTCCATATTTTGGGATTCCAATTTTTGATTATTATTGATAGAGTAGTAATCATTTTGATGAGCCTATTTCGACAGTTATTATTGTTATACTCCTGTTGATTCCATATTATATCCAGTGAGCAATTGTTTTGCTCACTCTTGCATATTTATAAACTCATTGCAGCTAAAGAAGTGAAGGTAGGTGAACTTTCGACTAGCAAAGGAAAGGGAGAAATGTACAACTGATGAAGACTTGTAATTTTTACTTTGATTAAGATGTTAGACTTTTATTATGTTGATCTTAGACTTTATTTTAAAGAAGTTATGTAATGTTTTCCGCATTTGAATTATGATTAAAGGTTAGATAACCTGGGAAATTTTTTATTATGTAACCCTTTAATGGGGAAGGTTTTTATTTTTTCAGTTTTATTATGATTGGGTAGTTAGATATGAATGTTTGATCAAGTGAACACCAAATCCTGTGGGAATAAAGTACCTGGATTTGGGGGTGTCACAAGTTGGTATCAAAGCCTTAGGTTATGAACCTTAGGTGGGGGAAAAGCCTTAGGAGGTAACCTTCGAGAAGATAGTGATGATAAACTCTTATCGAGATTTAAGGAGGAAGTAATAAAACACTTATGTGCTTATGTGATTATAATTTATGTACTCGTGAGTGACGAATAGTAATGATTAATAATTAAAACATTAAAACTTTGTTGTCGGGATGACTAATGTCGGAGAATCCAGTCAGGCTAGGGAGGAGGGATATCAAATGCCTATAGAGGAGGAGCCTCGCGACATTCCGGTAGTTTGGGAACAACTACTGCCATGGGAGTCAGCCCCGTTGGTCACAGTAGTTGAAGATGATGATGATGATGTAGAAACAGATGAGGAAGATCTCATGGAGCTGCCACAGACGGATGAAGAGGACGAGGAGGAAATGATTCCACTTAACTCGATAGCTGGCCGTATATACGATGAGGTGCATGACCGCAATGTGGAACTTCAAGATACTGTCGAGGAGTTACAAGAGATAGTAGCTGAACAACAGACCTCGATGGCACAGAAGGACGACGAGATCCAGGATCGAGAAGAACGACTGAACAATGTTGAAGAGAAGCCGGTTCACACTGAAGAAGAGAATGACCAAATGAGAGCAGAGGTGGCAAAGTTGAAGAGCAAGTTGAGAGAAGAATCTGCAAAAAGGGCAAGAGCAGAAGACACGTATAGTGAAGTTTATCAACAAGCCGAAATAGCAAAGGGAGACGCACAAGCAAGGAGAAGGAAGATGGAAGAAATGGATAACGTGTTTAACATCGCGATCAATCGAGCTCAAGACCGGGTCATGGGTTATCCAATTCTATTTGAGATGCTACCCTCGTTCATACTAGATTGTCGAACCATGTTCCGAGTTATGGAAGAAGAGCATCGTAAGGCTTTGCAGTATCTTAATAGGACATCATAAGGAGTGTACTTGAATTATGTTATGATAAATAATTTGTAAATCCCAAGTGTTATGCAACCTATGGGATATGATGATGATGTCCTGAAACTTTAGTAGTTCAGGAAAATAATGTAAGTAGAAGTGATGTTATGGTTATGATGTTTTTAGAGAATTCAAAATGAATAAAAGTTATTATTTTCTTTTATCCAAAGTGTTATGTGTTATGAAGTGATTACTTTTATGGGGGCAAGTTAAGTAGAAATTATTTGAAAAGAGTTGAATAATAATTTAATGAGTGTATTTTTTTAACAGAAAATGCCTCTAAGACGTCAACCACCTCGACAAAGAACCACTGAAGGAACCAATAACGACAATGTTGATGGTAATCCCGTTACACAATTAGTGACACTACTAACAGGAGCGTTGCAGAATCAACCACAAAACCATGGTACAACGTTTAAGGATTTCAAGGCGGTTGGAACACCTGAATTCCGTGGGTCCATGAATCCAGTCGAAGCAAAAACCTGGATTATGAAGATAGAAAAGGTGTTCGATGTCGCTAGGGTAGGGGATGATCAGAAGACTGCTTTCGCAACTTTCATGTTGAAAGCAGAAGCTAGTTATTGGTGGCAAGCCAATAAAACTCGTGAAGGGCCAGGGGTGATGACCTGGTATAGGTTCAAGGAGTTGTTCTTCGAGACCTATTTTCTGGAGAGTTCAAGAGTCGATTAGAAAGTGATTTCGGAATTAAAGCAGGGAACAATGACGGTATCTGAGTATGCTGTGAAATTCAACGAATTGGCGAGGTTTACGCCATATCAGGTCAGCACAGATGAACGTAAGGCGAAGAGATTTGAACAGGGACTGAAGCCCTAGCTGTACAGTAGGGTTTCCCTGTTCCAGTTGAAGACGTTTGCAGCAGTGATGGAGAAGGCAGTACTCGCTAAAGATGGAGGCGAGACAGTGATAAAATTCAATCAAGAACAGAAGAAGAAGAAGAATGAGAATGAGATTAACAATGGAGGTGGTGGTTGTGGAAACAACAACAACAACAACAACAGTTTGAAAAGGAAGTGGAATGGAAACATGGGTGCTGGAAACCAGCAGTGTAACCAGAAAAACAAAAAGTTTGAAGCATGTGCTACATGCGGGAAGTTATACAAGGGTGTATGCTTAATGGGGAAACGAGTATGCTTTAACTGTGACAGGGAGGGTCACATCGCCCCAAATTGCAATCAGCCCAAGAAGAATGTTTGCTACACTTGCGGGTCCAAGGATCACTTTGCTCGTGAGTGCCCTAAGAAGAAAGCTAGAGAGACAACAGGAAACAAGGGAGGCAGCAATGGAAGTACTTGGGTCATTACTGGACCAACGACATTAAACAAAGAATTGAATTTCCCTTTAAACATAGAAATTACGAATAAGGAAGTAGTTCCTGTTAGGTTCGTATACAAGAACTGTAGGGTGAATATTAAGGGAAATATTTTGATGGTAGATTTGATTCCGATCAGGCTAGGAGAGTTTGATATTATTTTGGGAATGGATTGGTTGTTCAATTATGGAGCGATAATTGACTGCCAAAAGAAATGTGTAAACCTTATGACTCCGTCAAAGGTAGTATTCAATGGTAGCTAATCGCTAAGATAAATGAGATGTCTTACGATTATGCAGGCTAAGAACACTACAACAAAAAGGCTTATCAGCGACCTTTTTATCATTGTTGTCTGTGATCAGCAGAGATAGCTATCTATGACGAAAAGTGCGATCGCCGATAATCGTCATAAAATCTGGTCATTTGGGATGCACATCGTGACCACTATTAGCAACCGAGATATCTGCGGCTATTATGGCGAGCAAGAAATGACAAATCCGGTCATTATTGAAAGTGAATCAACATGGTCGAGGCCAAAGTCGACGTGGTTCGTATGTCAACAACCATTATCGTGACACTTGCATGATCGTTAATCTTTATGTCGTCGCTAATAACGTTCGTGACCGCATCGTCGCACGATGATATAAAAATAATTACAACCAGATTTTTTTGTTTTGCGAATTCCCAAAACCTGTACCTATTTTCTACCTGCTTTATCCCAACACACATACACACCAAGATAAACAACATACAAAAAAATATAAACATCCATCGTCCACCAACACATACACCAAACTAGTATATAAACCTTTAAAAACCAATATGATTTGAATAAATATAATAACATTTCAAAACTTGTTTAAGTAATATATATACAAACATCCAAATAATGAATATACAAGTACAAGGTTATGTCAAGCGTCATCCCCTCGTTGATCACCCTGTAATTAACAAAATAATAAAATAAGTTACAAATATAATAAATATGTTGATACTGGTATATATTACGGCAATACATACAACAAATTGATTTTAAACCTCGTCGCCATCCCCATGCTGTCCTGCTGCTGCTGCCGCTACTGCTTCAGCTAACTCCTCAGGATCAAGAACCCCCAGGTGCCCACCCAGTATCTTCAGAAGATTTCGATCTTGACATATAACTCTCACACAGTCAGCCAGAGTATGAACAGCTGGATGACTCGATGACTGTGAAGACTGGGTAGCAGAGCTGCCTGAGCCACTGAAGGATGGGCGTCGTCGTTGTCCTTGACCTTTAATGTAGTTCTTCTTCACAACAGACGCCCTCTCCCACAACTCTTGATCAATAGGCGGACGTGGAGTGCCTTTAGGATAGCGCTCATTCAATAAACGTTTATAAGTATCCTTTCATCATGTTAACACTTAAATAGTTAAAAATAATATTTTGTAAGTATTAATAAACAGGATCAGGTTGTTAAAACTTATTACCGCTTATCTGGATAGCCTCGAGCGGCACCATCACGGTAATACGCATACACATCCGGCCAATGGATAGGGTGACCTTGAGACCGAGACTCCTATACAAAAGCAAAGACAATATTACTAAGTAAAATGGGATATTTTCTACAATTCATGATTGTAAACATATTAAAACTTGTAAATACGCATTCGAGGCGTTGATATCTTCATGAATGTGAAATATTGCCGCCTTTGTATGTTCCTTTAGCCTTTTCGCCATCGGATACACCCGAGGCTCTATGGTGGTGGCAAGTCTTTCGTCTTTTTCACCTGACTCTCGACTCTCCATTGGGGCACACATCTCAGCCCATATGGATTTGGGTGCACCACTGAGGCTATGCTCGTGCATATAATCCTCTCCACAGCTTGGATGGTCGATCTCGGCATTGTGAATGGCTTTTTGTCGTTCTTTATTCAAGTTGTCCTTAGTGCGGACCGCGCTTTTTGCGAGTAATAATGTCTCGAGAATCATGAAGCTGCGCGTCCTCCCAACTATACCGCTTCTACGCAAATAAAAAATAATAATAACATTACTAAATAATTATCCTTTGAATATTATATTAATATTATATAAATATTATTTGTCATAATTAAAAAACATATACCAAAATTACATCCAAACAAAGATCCTTGTGGGCGATATAAGTGTGCTTTCTGCCACGTAATCACAGTGTAGGCCAATTTCGTAAACATAGGCATGATATGCACTTGACGATCTTATTATCCTAAAAATCACTATAATATACAACATCAATTAGCATATATTAAAGCAATTTACATCTAAGTTATAATATTTGTGAACATTTTTCAAACTTATACTTATAATACTTAAAAAATTCGTCATAGTCTCCCTATAATATAGACTAGCCACATGTAACGACTAACATGCATATATGGACATTTCTAGGCACCCAAGACACAAACCAAGAGAAATATACAAATTTTCAATACAATAAGACCAAAACAAAACATTACCAATATAATATCAATCAAAACATTACCAATATACAATAAATGGAATCTTAAATGCTTTTATATAAATGATATATACGGCGGACGTAGATATATTCGGAGGAGGCGAATCGAATAAGAATCCGATCATCGGGATTAGTAGGGGCCTTGGGCACATTATTAGGCCCCTACCCAATGGCGCTTTTTCTGCTACCGCTTTAGAAGCCATCTGTATATTACAAATTTCAAGATGTTATTAGGAGTCATATTTGATTACATGTATATATGACAATAAAACATGCGATGATATAAACATGTATATATATGAATATAAAATGACAATAAACAAAAGTTGCATTTAAATAGTTTAGTACATAAACATGGCGTTGATATAAACATGTATATATATGAATATAAAATGACAATAAACAAAAGTTGCATTTAAATAGTTTAGTACATAAACATTTAAGTGATATAAACATGTATATATATATGAATATAAAATGACAATAAACAAAAGTTGCATTTAAATAGTTTTAGTACATAAACATGACAATGATATAAAAAACATGTATTGCTAAACATACATTTCATGAGTTCAAGTGTCGATGTCGATTCAGAATCATCTTGTATACGTGTTGGTGATTCATAACCATCATCCGCTTGATTTCGTGGTCGATTCGATCAATAACTCTTCCTCCTCAAAGATCAATGTCATCCGACACAAGTATTAACTCAGGATCTAATTCATGTGGTTCATCTCCACCATCTAATGGATTACTTCATTGTCAGTCCTCCACATTTATTATAGTCGACTATGAAGCATCTCGCTTGGTAAATCTCCCCATCAACTAATTATACACGACTACTGGCGGGAGTATAAATTACAACTTGCTAATCAGTGGCGGTCTATCCCTTTTCCTAACAGGACTAGGAGTGTAGTATACTTGTCTTTGTTTGAGTTGGTAAAACAAGCGGTTCGTTGGAGTACGCAGACTATGGAGGTCAATATCGACGATTCCATATGCACAACACGTATCCCTTTTTCTGAATAAAACCAACGGCACTTGAACAAGTGAATATGACCCCCATACATGCCCTTGTACGACAACTCTACGATTTCCTCCAACTCCCCATAAAAGGCACGACCAAGCTCATTGTAACAATCTCCTTGGACACACACTCCAGAGTTCGTTGTTCTTTTACCGCGCCCATATGCCTTTGTGTGAAATTCACAACCATTTATTTTGTAACCATTGCGGCTAACTTGATCCTTGTCTGGTCCCATAGCTAGGACTTGTACATTAGCCGGAATCGTTGATCCTCGATAAAGCCTACAAAAACTCCATCTTATTAAATGAAGTCATAGTTAACATATGGAGTTTATATTATATATATATATATATACACTACGTGCTTAAAAATTGAACTTACTTTGTCCTTTAGCCAAAGTGCAAAGTTTTTATCCCGATTGATTTGAATATCTTTATCAGTTATGTCGGCATGCTTCACTTTTCACTCGTCATCGTACAATCTATACCATGTCTCTGTCCATATAATTTACATTCTTACACTTTAAACATGGACATCGTATCTGCGACTTACCATTCATACATTACGGGTGACTATCGCATACTCCAAAAACACTTGGCAACCAACTCTAAATTCAATCAGAAGATTTATCTGGGCACTTGACTTTCGTCGTGCCATCCTACTCTGATGCGAATAGAGGTCCATGATTCCACAGTACCTCTGCGAGACAACATTATAAATGTTAACATATGACTTGAGCATACTTATAACCATATGACTTGAGCATACTTGTAAGCATGCATATGATTAACATTTAAGCATACTTCTAAGCATATGACTTAAGCATACTTGTAACCATATGACTTGAGCATACTTGTAAGCATATGATTAACATTTAAGCATACTTGTAAGCATATGACTTGAGAGCATATGACTTAACGAATGAATGCAAATTAAAGCAGTGTGAGAAACTTTAAATGTTATTAAATTTAGTATGAGAAACTAAGTAAATGCTACTTAGTTTAATAGTTATATTATATCATGTTATTTTATTTTAATTTGTTTTAAATTTGTTTTTATTGTTTATCGTGAAGTGAATCGTAAGGTATTTCATTCATGCTAGCTTTATATCGAGTTTGCTAACTCATTTATCCAACTTTTTGAGTATCTTGGAGATTCATTCATATCAACTAGTGTGCTAAAGGCGCCTAACATGTTTTAAGATTATACCCCTCACGGTCCCTTTCTATAATCTTTTATGTTTTGGGATAGTCACAACATGATTGAGCAATTTATAGCTTTTATAACATTTTATAGCTTTATTCTTGTATACATAAGTGTTAAATACCCTTGTTTTTCTATTATAGCGAGCAGTCTCTTTATTGACTAAGTGTGTCTAGTTACCTTCTCTCTGTTGCACTAACAGTTCCTTAAGATTGTCTATTTTGGCTTAATGACCCCTAATAGCTTAGCATGCTAACAACCAAGCTTGGCTTGTACCTGTGAGGTTTGGCTAAGCTTGGCGTAGCCTCTCGTAGGCCTCATGACCCCAAGCCCGACCCATCACTCTAACATCCCTTAATAGGCTCTAGTGGATCACCAATAGGCTCGTTAATAGTATAAATGTTACGCAACTACCGACCAATAAAAAAATTTCACGAGTAGTCTCCCTATAATATGGACTAGCCACATGCACGACGGCATGTATATACTGATCATTTCTAGGCACCCAAGACACAAACCAAGAGTCCACATGAGGCGATCTTGCATAAGTATAAGTAATGTGAAGAAAAGCCTAACTATTACCCATGAGCGATCTTGAATAAGTATAGTTCTCATATAGGCATAGATTTGACTATAATTTCATAATGATCCACTAAATTATACTAACGGTCCCCAAGCCTTCCATTATAAATATTATTACATCAAATAATTGTTATAAATATCAATACCTATAATATGATGGCTATACAAATCGATTTGAAAATAAAAGAAGAAATACAAAGAAACAAACTTATCGACGTAGAGTCTCGTTGATAATCTGTTGTGTTGAGGATACACTTTTTGAAAGCCCCTTCCTAGAACCTCTTTATCACGCAAATTACATCACATAAATCAGATTGATGTTATAATGCAGTTGACTCAACTAAATCGCAATGAACACATAATGATAATATCAGAAATGATAACAATTGAAAAGTTTCATTGAACAATACCCTGAGATTCCTAATCCCTAAAATATTCCCAATGCTTCCTTCCAATATCTATTTGAACAATACCCTGAAATCAAACTATTCCAATCTAGCATACATATCAATCAAAACATTACCAATAAGCTAATTTCTATATATAGGAACAAAAAAACACAATCAATAGAACCAATTCCATAACATCCTATTCAATTTCCAACTGATTAATTAGAGCAACCCCAATTCATATCTAAGTCAAACAAACCAAAAGTTCAAGCACCAATAATAACAAAAATGAAAAAAAAAATTAGGCTATGTTTCATAATAACAGTTTATTTTATAAATTTTAAAATAAACTATAATTAGTTCATTGTCATTAGTTGCCTTTTTAATCTTAATTAAGGCATATTCATTTTTGATTTAGGGTTTGTCTAAACCACATTCAATTAACAAATTAACAAGGTTTCTAGTAGATTTTAAGTGGGTTACCTTTGTAGAGGCGGTGGCAGGTGGTAGGAGGCGGCGACGGCGGCACAGCATGAACTTCTTCTCCTTCTTCTCCTTCTTCTCTTCTCCCCCTTTTCTCCCTCTTCTCTCTATTTCTTTTCTCTGCGTTCTGTGTCGAGAGAATGCTGGGTAGTGATAACATTTAGTTTGATCAGCGACCGCTATCGGCGACCGCATGCGGTCGCTGATTTTTAATGACATGGACTTATCAAATGATCGCGATGCGATCATTGATTTCAAGTGGTCGCACAAAAAATTGGCGCCAACATTTCCAGCCAAAATTTTGGTGGCAAATTTATACTTAGCGACTGATCAGCGACCGCATGCGGTCGCTATTAAAACATTAGCGACTAGATTACGTTTCGGTCGCAGATGACGGTCGTTGTGACTAATATCCGCGACCGATGGTGTGGTAGCTGATACTGTTGGTCGCTGATAGACCTTTTTCTTGTAGTGGAAGTTGTTGAGTCAAGGCTGTGTGGGTTATTTAGATTACATAGTCGATACTCAGAAGAAGGGTGCGAAACTGGAAGAAATACAAGTAGTTAGGGAATTTATGGATGTGTTTCCAGAGGATTTTCCAGGACTTCCGCCTAACAGAGAGATAGAGTTCGTGATCGACTTGGCGCCGGGAACAACACCAATATCGAAGGCCCCGTACAGAATGGCTCAGGTAGAAATGAAGGAACTGATGGTACAGTTGCAAGAGCTGCTGGACAAGAAATATATTCAACCAAGCGTATCGCCGTGGGGAGCGCCAGTTTTATTCGTGAAAAAGAAGGACGGATCAATGCGTCTTTGCATTGATTACAGGGAGTTAAACAAAGTTACTATTAAGAATAAATATCCATTGCCGAGAATAGATGACTTATTTGATCAATTGAAGGGTGCTAGATATTTCTCGAAAATAGATTTGAGAAGTGGGTATCATCAACTGAAGGTAAGAAAGGAGGATGTACCGAAGACGGCATTCCGAACTCGGTATGGACATTATGAATTTTTGGTGATGTCTTTTGGTTTGACAAACGCCCTTGCAGCGTTCATGGATTTGATGAACAGGGTGTTTAAACCATTCTTAGACAAGTTTGTGGTGGTGTTCATCGATGATATTTTGGTGTACTCTAAAACTCAAGAGGAACATGTGGAACACTTACATCTAACGCTGGAGACGCTAAGAAAAGAAAAGTTGTATGCGAAATTCTCTAAATGTGAATTTTGGCTGGAACGTGTACAATTTCTTGGGCATGTAATTGACAAGGATGGAATTCTAATGGATCCATCAAAGGTTGAAGCTATGATAAATTGGGAACAACCAAGAACTCCATCAGAAGTGAGAAGTTTCTTAGGATTAGCAGGGTATTACAGACGGTTTATCCAGGATTTCTCCAAGATTGCCACTCCGTTGACAAATTTGACGAGGAAATCTATAAAATTTGTTTGGATGGAGAAGTGTGAAGAAAGCTTCCAAAAATTGAAAAAGAAGTTAAGTATGGCACCTGTGTTGTCATTACCAGATAATATAGGAAATTTGGTGGTGTATAGTGATGCTTCACACAAGGGATTAGGATGTGTCCTTATGCAGAACGGAAAAGTCATCGTGTATGCATCAAGACAGCTGAAAGACTACGAAAAAGGATATCTGACTCATGATTTAGAGTTGGTGGCGGTTGTGTTTGCTCTAAAGATATGGAGACACTATCTCTACGGAGAGAAATGTGAGATTTACACAGACCATAAAAGTTTGAAGTATATTTTCACACAAAAGGACCTGAACATGCGTCAAAGAAGATGGATGGAACTGATAAAAGATTATGATTGTGAGATCATTTATCATCCAGGCAAAGCAAACGTGGTTGCAGATGCCTTGAGTAGGAAAGGCAGGGAAAAGTTGATGTTGTTAACTGATAAGGAGGAGCTTATTATAGCAATGTCAAGGTTAGAGTTGGAAATCAAATTTCTAAAAGAATCTGATGAGAAATTGTACCAGATGGAAGCCAGTCAAACTTTGATGGACAAAGTGAAGAACGCTCAACTGAAGGACGAGGAATGCAGAAAAATAAGAGAAAGTGTGGTCGAGGGAAAAGAAATAAAGTACATAGTTGATACCGAGGGGATGCTGAGATTTGAAGGATGGATATGGGTTCCAGCAGTACCAGATATTAAAGAAGACATCTTGACCGAAGCTCATAACTCGAGATATTCGATTCATCCAGGAAGTACGAAGATGTATCAAGATTTGCGATGACATTTTTGGTGGCCAAATATGAAAAGAGACGTTGCAGAATGCGTTGCAAAGTACTTGACATGTCAGAGAGTCAAGGCCAAGCATCAAAGGCCAAGCGGATTACTTCAACCATTGGAGATACCAGAATGGAAATGGGAACATATCACAATGGATTTTGTGGTAGGTCTTCCAACAACTCAGAAAGGATACGATGCGATTTGGGTGATAGTGGACAGATTGACAAAATCTGCACACTTTTTGCCAATAAAGATTAGATTCAATCTTGATCAGCTGGCAAAACTATATGTTAAAGAGATCGTTGCAAGACATGGAGTTCCAGTGTCAATTGTGTCAGACAAAGATCCGAGGTTCACATCAAATTTCTGGAAGAGACTACAAGAATGTATGGGAACGCAGTTGTGAATGAGTACGGCATATCATCCGTAAACAGATGGCCAAAGCGAACGAACGATTCAGACATTGAAAGATATGTTGAGATCATGTGTCATGGATTTCAAAAGAAGCTGGGATGAACAATTATCGTTTGTGGAATTTGCCTACAATAACAGTTACCACGCTAGCATCGGCATGCTGCCTTACGAAGCATTGTACGGCAGGAAGTACAGAACTCTACTGTGTTGGGACGAAGTCGGTGAACGTCAACTGTTAAGACCAAAACTGGTACAACAAACTACTGAGGTTGTCCAACTCATCAGAAAAAGATTGATAGCTGCTCAAGACAGACAAAAGAAATATGTTGATCAACACAGACAAGATTGTGCATTTGACATATGAAATTACGTATTCCTAAAAGTTTCTCCTTGGAAGGGGAAAATTCGATTTGGTAAAAAGGGGAAACTAAGTCCGAGGTTTATTGGACCCTTTGAAGTGCTGAGGAAAGTTGGAGAGGTAGCTTACGAGGTAGCTCTACCTCCAGAATTGCCAAATATTCATAATGTTTTTCACGTGTCGATGTTACGACCGTATAAATCTGATTATAAGCACGTAATTGAGTACGAACCATTGCATTTTGAGAAAGACTTGTCCTATGAAGAGGTTCCTATCCAGATAGTCGATAGGAAAGAACAAGTGCTCGGGAATAAGAGGCCACAATGTCGAAGAGGCCACGTGGGAACTCGAAGCTGAAATGATGAAGAATTACCCTGAGTTATTTATTTAATCGTGTCTTGATTACGGGGATGAATCTTTGTATATGTAGGGACAATGTGACGAATGAATTGTTTGAATTGTGATTTTGAGGACATAATCCTTGTAAGGAGGGAATGATGTAACTTTCCAGAATTTTTAATTGTTATATTAAATATTTATTGAATTATTTAAGTATTTAATGGATGTGTTTATTGTTAAATAAATAATTGTTCAAATTTGATTCAATTTGGTTAACTATTTGTTAAATAAATAATTAAGGAAATTAATTAATTATTTTGCTAATTTAATTTAATTATTAAGTTAGAAAGTTTTGATTAAATAAATTATTATATTTTAATTTGAATTGTAAATTAAAAGGATGTGTTAGTGGGTTAAATAAAGTTATGATTATAAAGAAAATTATAATTTTTTGGTATTCATTTATGTGTTAAAGTGATTTAATAAATTATTTTTAGAATTAATTTAATTAAATTAAAGTGTGACCAATAACCTTACTATAAAGGAGTTACTAAAATAAATTAAGAGAGTTTAATTCAGTTTTGCCAAACAAGACCTAATGCCTATTAAGTCTTTTATCTAATTGTGTTTTACCAAACAAGGCATAAGGATTAATGGGTTATTTTTAGTTAGTTAACCAAACAAGCCTTATGGCTTTTGATTTCAAAAATTATAACTGATATCAGTTATATGTTTTATATTTATATTATATAATTAATATATATTATATCTTATATACGTTAGATATCTAGTACGTAGTTAGAGTTAGGGAGAAAAACAAAAACTGAGAGAAGAAGAAGAAGAGAAGAATAAAAGTGAGAGAGAATTGGAGAGAAGAAGAAGCTTGAGAATCAAAAAGGGTTGGCCATCATCTTCTTCAAACAAGGTACCATCTAAACTCTATTATTATTGTTTTTTTCAAAGTTATAGTTGTATTCTCTCTCTCCTAATTTTCTCCATGAAAGCTTTTTAGAAGTGGAATTTTGTTATGTATGTGGTTTTATATGATAATCTAGTGTTGTTAAACTATTTTCTTAAGCTATAATTGAGAATAGTCCATGAATTTATATTATGTATATGGTTGTGAAGAAAAACTATTTTTACAGAGAGTTTTTGTGAATATATATTATTTAGATTAAAGTAGAAATTGAGAGTTAATTAGTTGTTTAGTTGATAAATTGATCATCTAATTTGATAGAGTATGTATAATTATTGATAAAGTTACTTTGAATTAATTGTTTTGGTTGAAAATACAAAATTTACAGTGTTGATTTTCATTGAAATGTCAAAAAGTGAGTTTTTATCAAAAACAGTAAAATTGGATGTTTTATATTCGTTGTATATGTTGTTGTATGAGTAGAAACATGTTAGGAGTTCTTGAATTATGTTTACATGAAGTTTTTGTATGAATTGCATTTGAATTAGTCATTAGAAAGCGAGCACAGAGGCCAAAATTGGCTTTTTTCTTGTCATTCTTAGAAGCTGTCGAAAAGCGTAAAACACCAAATTATTAATAAATGAAATTTAATTTCCTCTATTTATTATTTTGAAATAGTAAGGGTTGAATTGATTAATGTGGTTTGTTATGGGTAAAATGCGCATATATTTTAAAAAATAAGCAGGTGGTTATAAAATATTCATTGTTGTCGGGGAATATTCGTTTGGTCGTGGAATATTCTCGCTGTTGGGGAATATTCATACGACGGCGCAGTCTTTTGTGGGCCCCATAACGGAAAGCGATTGGATGAAGAAAACGACAAGTATAAGTTGTTTATAAATAACGACGTAGTGGTTCCGAATTAACACTTGTTGGAATACACGGTGGTTAAAACACAATAATACGTTGTTGTTGCGATAGTAGCTACGTATTGCACTAATTATTGATTCTTACGTGAAGGCACTACTCGATATTTATTACGATGAATTCTTTGTTCGAGATTTTATTTTATTGATTCAATAATTGTTACGTTGATATTTTATATTACTGTTGTTTCAATAATTGTCACTACACAGTATTTTCTATTATCAAAGCAATAATTCATATTATCTGAATAATATTATTAGAAAACATTATTGGCAATGTCTAGAAAGTTACATCTAAGGAGAGGTTTGGTCACCTAATAATTGCGGCGCAAGATAAGGAGAAATTCTTATTGGAAAGCCCCTCTTTCTGAGGAACGGCACTGGTCACAAGATCTTGATTTCTGTAAAATTATTTGTGAATAATTAATTATTGATTTATATGATGTGAAAAATATTGATATTATGTGGTTATAGATGGAGAAAATTTTTAAAGTGACAATTGTTAAAAATTGATATTTTATCTTTTCTAATAAAATAATATTTTATTATATTATATAATAATGATGATATTTTTTTACAATGAATGTGGGATATATGAGTATATGAGGAGGAAGAGTATTTTTGTTTCAAATGTTGTTTAAATCATGTTAATCATGTCTGTGGGCCCATTTCTTGACTAAAATTTGATTATAGCCTGTAAAATCGTCCGTTTATGGATTTCGGTCAATTTCTGTTTGGAATTGGTATAACATTCTTCTGCAAAGTTGTAGCGAATTGAATTTCCTATAAAAAGTCGCGTGATTTGAATTTTCTAATAAAAAGACTATTTATTATGAATTATTGAAGTTCCGAAATAATTGATTTTTGAAAGTTTTAAATATTTTAATTTATAAAAACGTTTTTTTTGTGATGTAGGCTACTTGAGTGGCTGATCTTTGACTGAAATATTAGGCGTAGAAAATTTTTATATATATATTATTATTATATTAAATTTTTTGCTTTGGTGTTCTAAGCATTTTCCTATAAATAGGGTGATTAGGTTAGAATTGAAAATCACACCAGAAACTACAGATTTCTCTCTCTTTCTCTCTCTATAATATCGAGTGTATTTTGCGAGTATTTTAGTACTTTGAGTATTGCTATACGGTGCTAGTTCTTTCAACACTATATCCAGTATTCTAGTCGGAAGTACTATTCTTTCTGAGGTAATGGATGTTATTTTCTTCTTAAAATGATATTATTTTCTTCAATATCATTATGCCGAAATATTGTTTGGAACTTTTTATCAAATTTGGAACTTTTTCATATCGGGGTTACTATTTACGAGTACTATTTATGAGTTACTATTCACGAGTTACTATTCATGAGTTACTATTCACAAGTTACTATTCATGAGTTATTATTCACGAGTTACTATTCATGAGTTATTATTCACGAGTACTATTCACGAAGCATGATGATGTTTTTTGTGAAATTTCTATCTTTTGGTGTCGGAGTTACTATTCACGTATATGGCACTATTCACGAATACGACACTATTCACAGAAAAATTAAATTTTCCTTTTTCGTCCAAAATATCTATTATGGACACTAGCTTTGATTGTATCCATGTTTTGATCATTCTTGAATTTTGCTCCACTCTGATTATTTATGAAGTATTTTTGAACTTGGATTGTGTAAAGTACGAATCCTTAATATTTGTTCTTTTGTTTCACTGGATTCGTTTTCTTTAAAATATTTTTCATCATCCTCAGTCCTAAATGATGATATAACAAAATATCTTTGCTTTTGTAGTGCAAAAGATGAATGATTTCGATGAATATCTTTGCTTTTGTAGTGCAAAAGATGAACATGTGTTTAGATGAACATGACCAGTGATGAATATCTTTGGCTGTAGTGCAAAGATGAATATTTGATTCAGATATATATTGATTGATGTTACTGAGGGGAAAAAGATGAGCGATGAACTTTTATATTCATATATAGAAGATAGTAGATTTCATTTCTACTTAACTCTTCTAATGAATTATTATTTCGTGAGAATATTGATTTAAAACTTGTTGTCTATTGTATTCTATTAGATTTTTCCCTGTTGAAGACTAACGATAATTTGTTCTGTATTATCTTAGTCATAATGTTCTTTACTAGGCTAGTTGAGCTCACCCTTTTCCTTTTTGTTCCATTTTTTTTCTCAGGAGGCGAGAATGTAGTGAGTACTAGTCGGGGTATGGAATGATGGTTCTAGAAGTTATTTTAGTAGTCCTCACCATTTTTGTAAAATAATGTATCAATAATGGAAATGAGGACTTATATGAGTTTGGATATTGTCTAGATGACTATATTTGTATTTAAACTCACAGTTTTTATGTTGTATTAATAAAGTTGTAGTTGTTTCTGTACCATGTATTTTGACGACTCAGACTGGGTGTTGTATACCTGTTTTGGGGGCGTCACAGTTGGTATCAGAGCTTAGGGATATGGTCTCTAGTGGAGATCGGGGAATAGTACTAGGAGGGGAGAGACGAGTAATCCTTCCCTAGTATGTCATACCTAAACTTATTTGTTTTACAGTTGAAGTATATGGTTAATATGTGATATGTTAATTTGTTTAATTAACCCTTGTTTTATGGCAGTATTTAAGAATGGCAGCTGAGAATATTAACGGTGGAGTTAATGAGACCGTGGAAACACCTTTAATCACCACCCAGGGGAACGTGCAATAGGAAGGCAATATTCCTCCTATAAACAGCACCGCTGAGCAGACGATGAACGACGGGATGTTTAGGAGCTTTTTACAGTTTATGCAAAACCAGACGAGGGAGACTCATGTACAGAATACGGGTGGAAATGATAGCAACGCATTGACTTATCCGACAAGCAGTTCAAAGAGTTGGGACAACCAGAATTTAAGGGAAAGCCGGATCCGATCATGGCGGAAACGTGGGTCAAGTAAATTATCAAGATATTCGATGTCTTGGGATGCACAGAGGAACAGAAGGTTCCATTCGCCACCTTTATGTTCCATGGCGAGGCAAATTACTGGTGGGAGTCTGTGAAACGTACCCAACCTGTCGCACTCCGCATGTCTTGGGAAAAACAACATGAAAGTATCAACGTAAACAACATGACGGTGTCCCAACATGACGGTGTCCCAATACGAGGCGAAATTTGCAGAGTTATCTAGGTTTGCACCTCATTTGGTAGAGAATGAGGAACGAATGACGAGGATGTTTCTGAGAGGTTTAAAACCCGAGATTCGGCAATATCTTATCTCTCATAAATTTTCTTTATATTCAGATGTTATCAACAGGGCTCAATTATTAGAGCGAGATAGCGAAATACGTTCAATGAGGGAATTTGTAACGAGTGGTCATACCGATGGCGTGATCATCGAATATTGAAAACCAATGGGAGGAAAACATTCAGACAAAAGCGGTAACAACTCTGGTGGTAATCGTGGCCATTAAAATAGAAGAAGTGACTCGGGGGAGATTTTAAAAAGAGGAGATTCAACAATGACAATGTGAAGACGTCAGCACCAGCAGCAATTGGTTCCAAGGGAGGAGAACGATCACCGGTCATATACTATAAGTGCGGAAAAGAAGGACATATCAGCCCAAACTGCCCACAACAGTTTAAGGTATGTTATAACTGTGGGATGGAAGGACATATCGCTCGAGATTGTACTGTAGCGAAACCAAGTCCAACGGGGATGGTGACTCAAAAGGTTGTCCCAGAAAAGTCAAAGTCAACGGTTCTTGGAAGATAATTTGTCGTGACTGGTCAACATGCGAGGAACCCAAACGAGGTGATCACGGGTAAGCTAATCATAAATTCATGCGAAGTTTATACATTACTTGATACCGGTGCTACCCATTCATTTATCTCTCCTGCTTGTGCTCAACGTTTAAACTTGACTCCGGAGAAATTAGACTTTGACCTATCTGTGGAAACTCCGTTAGGAGAAACTTTCATCACATCCACTGTTTATAAATCTTGTTTGATCCAAGTTGGCACCATCACATTACCTGTTGACCTTATCTCTTTAAAGATACTTGCTTTTGATGTGATTTTAGGGATTGATTGGTTAACTACTCATCATGCCAAAATTGATTATTTTCGTAAGGTTGTTAGTTTTCATATTCCTAATCAACCTGTTATGCGAATTCAAGCAACTAAACCATTAAAATCAATCACATGGATTCGTATGGAGCGAGGAATGCGAGAAGAGTTTCCAAGATCTTAAGAGGAGACTCATTTCGGTACCTATTTTGACAATACCATCTGGTTCGGATGGATTTGTTATCTACAGTGATGCTTCAGGCAAAGGGTTAGGATGTGTTCTCATGCAACGTGGGAAAGTCATAGGCTATGCCTCGCGACAACTTAAAGAATATGAGAGGAATTATCCTACTCATGATCTAGAGTTGGCAACAGTCGTTTTCGCAACTAAAGATCTGGAGGCACTATCTATATGAGGAGAAAGTGGAGATATATTCAGACCATAAAAGCCTTAAATATTTCTTCACTCAAAAAGAACTCAACATGCGGCAACGACGTTGGCTCGAGCTATTGAAATATTACGACCACACTATTCAATACCATCGTGGAAAAGCAAACGTGGTAGCTGACGCGTTGAGTAGAAGATCATATGTAGGAATGAGTGCAATGATGTCAAATAAACGCATAGAACCGACTTTAATCAAAAAAGTTAAAGTTGCTCAGGCCACAGACCCAGAGCTGATGCGTATAAAGAAGAAAGTGCAAGAAGGTGCTATTCCAGAAGCAAGAATCGATGAAGAAGGAATACTTCGAGTCCACTCCAGACTTTGTGTTCTAAATGATTCTGACTTGAAGCATAGAATCATGATGGAGGCGCACAACACACCGTTTACAATCCATCCTTGGAATACCAAAATGTATCATGATCTTCAACATACATTTTGGTGGAACAATATGAAGAGAGAGATCACGAAGTTTATCTCGAGGTGTTTAACTTGTCAACGTGTAAAGGCGAAGCATCAAGTGCCTAAGGGTCCATTGCAACCACTTGAGATTCCAAAATGGAAGTGGGAACACATTACCATGGATTTCGTTACGGGTCTTCCCACGGTTTCTCAAGGCATAAATGCTATTTGGGTTATTGTTGATAGATTAACCAAGTCTGCTCATTTCTTGCCGATACGGGAGACTTATTCCCTTGAACATCTTGCTCGTATGTATGTAGATGAGATTGTGAGATTGCATGGCATGCTAGTATCCATAGTTTCAGATCATGACCCAAGATTCACTTCAAGATTTTGGGTTAGCTTGCAAAAAGCTATGGGCATGGATTTACGATTTAGTTCGACATACCATCCTCAAACGGACGGACAATCAGAGAGTACTATCAAACTCTTGAAGATCTATTAAGACTCTGTGTCCTAGACTTCAAAGGAAGTTGGGATAAGTATTTACCATTGGTGGAATTCTCCTCCAACAACAGTTATCAGGCAAGTATAGGTGTGGCTCCATTTGAAGCATTGTATGGATGAAAGTGTCGCTCTCCAGTATGTTGGGATGAGGTAGGAGAAGCAACGTTGTTGGGACCAGAGTTGGTACGAATGACTACGGAGAAGATCGAAACGATTCGACAACGTATACTAACGGCACATGATCGACAAAAGAGTTATGCGGATCTTCATCGAAAGGACGTGGAATTTAGTATTGGGGATCATGTATTGTTGCGTGTGGCTCCATGGAAGGGAGTTACAAGATTCGGGAATAGAGGACAGCTCAATTCACGATTTATTGGTCTATTTCAGATTCTTGAACGAGTAGGAAATGTGGCCTATAGACTCGCATTACCTCCAAGTATGTCTCGTGTTCATAATGTTTTTCATATATCTGTGCTACGTAAATATGTGAAAGACCCAAACCACATTATTGAGTTAGAACCGAATGAGATAGCCGAAGACTTAACGTACTAAGAGGTACCTGTTAAGATCTTGGATAGGAAGGAGCATGTACTACGCACGAAGGTCATACCATAAGTTAAAGTTTTGTGGAGAAACCATGCTATTGAGGAAATGACATGGGAGTTGGAAACGGAAATGAAAGCGAGGTATCCTCATCTTTTGAAACACACAGAGTCGTCACGTCAATTTCGAGGACGAAATTTCATAAGGAGGGGAGGTTGTAAGACCCCAAATTATTAATAAATGAAATTTAATTTCTTCTATTTATTATTTTGAAATAATAAGGGTTGAATTGATTAATGTGGTTAGTTATGGGTAAAATACGCATATATTTTAAAAAATAAGCAGGTGGTTATAAAATATTCATTGTTGTCGGGGAATATTCGTTTGGTCGTGGAATATTCTTGCTGTCGGGGAATATTCATACCACGGCACAGTCTTTTGTGGGCCCCACAATGGAAAGCGATTGGATGAAGAAAATGACAAGTATAAGTTGTTTATAAATAACGGCGTAGTGGTTCTGAATTAGCACTATTGGAATAATTGGTTTAAAACACGATGTCTGGCGTTGTTGCCTGACGAAGAGCACGGTATTGCACCAATTATTGATTCTTACATAAGAAGGCACTACTCGATAATTATTACGAGTGAATTCTTATTCGATATTTTATTTTATTGATTCAATAATTGCTACGTTGATATTTTATATTCTTTGTTGTTTTGATAATTGTCAATACACGATTTTCCATTATCGAAGCAATAAGTCATATTATCTGAATAATGTTATTAGAAAATATTATTGGCAATGTCTAGAAAGTTACATCTAAGGAGAGGTTTGGTCACCTAATTGTGCGCCAGTAAGGAGAAATCCTTATTGAAAGCCCCTCTTTCTTAGGAGCGGCACGGTCACAAGATCTTGTGATTCTATAATAATATTTGTGAATAATTAATTATTAATTTATATGATGAGGAAAATATTGATTTTATGTGGTTATAGATGCAGAAAATTTTTAAAGTGACAATTGTTAAAAATTGATATTTTATCTTTTCTGATAAAATAATATTTTATTATATGGGCAAAGGTGCAGAAAAAAACCCCTGATGTTTATACGGATGTCCCACTTCCACCCTAAACTAATTTTTTTTCCAAAAGTACCCTTAACGTTATATTTTTGGGTCGTACCCGCCTTAGTTAATGTAATTTTTTAAAAAGCGGAACTTTTAAAAAGCAATATTTTTAAAAAAATAGAAGACAAAAAAGCAACTACAGATTCGTGATTCCTACACCTATGGGCTCGGTAAGGAGTTGTTTTAGGAAGGAGCTAGAAGGCGTGAGTGAACCCAAAGGCGCAAGTGGTGGGGTAAGTAAAAAGGGTTTAAAAATAGACTTTTTAAAAGCGATTTTAAAAAAAGCAATTTTTAAAAAGAGCTTTTTTTAAAAAAACAATTTTTTAAAAAAATAGAATTTTTAAAAAATGGAACTTTTTAAAAGCAGTTTTTAAAAAAATAGATTTTTTTAAAAGCGACTTTTTAAAAAAAGCAAAATTTTTAAAAATGAATTTAAAAAAAAAAATGAACTTTTTAAAAGCGGCTTTTTTTTAAAAAATAGAATTTTTTTTAAAATGTTTTTTTAAAAAAAATAAATTTTTAAAAAAGCAATTTTAAAAACAAATTTTTTAAAAACAAAATTTTTTAAAAATATAATTTTTTAAAACACATTTTTAAAAAAAAAATGTAATTTTTAAAAGCAGTTCTTTAAAAAAAAAAAGTAATTTTTAAAATAGATTTTTTTAAAAAAGAATTTTTTAAAAATAGAATTTTTTAAAACAAACTTTTTAAAAAGCGGAACTTTTTTAAAAGAAGATTTTTTTAAAAAAATAGAATTTTAAAAAAAACATAGTTTTTTTAAAAAGGAACTTTTTAAAAATGTTTTTTTTTAAAAAAGTAATTTTAGTATAATAGAATTTTTAAAAACAAACTTTTTAAAAAAATAGAATTTTTAAAAATATTTTAGTATTTTTAAATTTTTTTTTTAGTATTTTAGATGTAAATATGTTATGTTTTGAATTTTAGTATTTTGATTAAATGATGTAAATATGTTATGCTTTTTTTTTATTTTGAATTTTAGTATTTTTGTTTTGATTAAATGATATATATTGTTTTATTTAAAATTTTTATTATATTTAAGCATGCCACGTCATCAAATTTTAACGCCGTTTGTCTTTTCTTAACGGCAGGGGCAAAAGCGATCCAAAAATGTAATGTTAAGGGTACTTTTGGAAAAAAAATTAGTTTAGGGTGGAAGTGGGACATCCGTGTAAACATTAGGGATTTTTTTGCACCTTTGCCCTTTTATTATATTATATAATAATGATGATATTTTTTTACAATGAACGTGGGATATATGAGTATATGAGGAGGAAGAGTATTTTTGTTGCAAAAGTTGTTTTAAACATGTTAAACATGTCCGTGGGCCCATTTCTTGACTGAAATTTGATTATAGCCTGTAAAATCGCCCGTTTATGGATTTCGGTCAATTTATGTTTGGAATTTGGGAAACCTTTCTTCTGCAAAGTTGTAGAGAATTGAATTTCCTATAAAAATTCGTGAGACTCGAATTTTCTGATAAAAGGGCTATTTATTATGAATTATTGAAGTTCCGAAGTTCCGAAATAATTGATTTTTGAAAGTTTTAAATATTTTAAGTTACAAAAACGTTTTTTTGTGATGTAGGCTACTTGAGTGGCTGATCTTTGACTGAAATATTGGGCATAGAAAATTTATATATATATATATATATATTAAATTTTTTGCTATTGTGTTCTAAGCATTTTCCTATAAATAGGGTGCTTAGGTTAGAATTGAAAATCAAACCAGAAACTACAGATTTCTCTCCCTTTCTCTCTCTATAATATCGAGCGTATTTTGTGAGTATTTTAGTACTTTGAGTATTGCTATACGGTGCAAGTTCTTTCAGCACTATATCCAGTATTCTAGTCAAAAGTACTATTCTTTCTGAGGTAAGGGATGTTATTTTCTTCTTAAAATGATATTATTTTCTTCAATATCATTATGCCAAAATATTAGTTGGAACTTTTTATCAAATTTAGAACTTTTTCATGTCGGGTTTACTATTCATGAGTTACTATTCATGAGTTACTATTCAGGAGTCACTATTCATGAGTTACTATTCACGAGTTACTATTCATGAGTTACTATTCATAAGTACTATTCACGAAGCATGATGATGTTTTTTTTGTAAAATTTCTATCTTTTGGTGTCGGAGTTACTATTCACGTATATGACACTATTCACGTATACGGCACTATTCACGAATACGACACTATTCACAGAAAAATTAAATTTTCGTTTTTCGTCCAAAATATCTATTATTGATACTAGCTTTGATTGTATCCATGTTTTGATCATTCTTGAATTTTACTCCACTCTGATTATTTATGAAGTACTTTTGAACTTGGATTGTGTAAAGTATGAATCCTTAATATTTGTTCTTTTGTTTCACTGGATTCATTTTCTTTAAAATATTTTTCATCATCCTCAGTCCTAAATGATGATATAACTAAATATCTTTGGCCTGTAGTGCAAAGATGAAAGATTTCTGATAAATATCTTTGGCATGTAGTGCAAAGATGAACATGTGTTTAGATGAACATGACCAACTGATGAATATCTTTGGCCTGTAGTGCAAAGATGGATATTTGATTCCAGATATATATTGATTGATGTTACAGGGATAAAAGATAGATGATGAACTTTTATATTCATATATAGAAGATAGTAGATTTCATTCTCTACTTAACTCTTCTAATGAATTATTATTTTTATTGCTTGAATATTGATTTAAAACTTGTTGTCTATTGTATTCTATTAGATTTTTTCCTGTTGAAGACTAACGATAATTTATTCGTATTATCTTAGTCATAATGTTCTTTCTTCGGGCTAGTTGAGCTCACCCTTTTCCTTTTTGTTCCATTTTTTTTCTCTCGGGGAGGCGAGAATGTAGCGAGTACTAATTCGGGGTATGGAATGATGGTTCTAGAAGTTATTTTAGTAGTCCTCACCATTTTGTAAAATAATGTATCAATAATTGAAATGAGGACTTATATGAGTGTGGATATTGTCTAGATGACAATATTTGTATTTAAACTCGCTTTTTTATGTTGTATTAATAAAGTTGTAGTTGTTTACGTGCATGTATTTTGACGACTTGGAATGGGTCTTTGTATACATTTTGGGGGGGCGCCACGGCTCGTAGTTTTTGCGTTCATGTGGCGCCTAGCAGTGATGCGTTAGTGGCGCAAATCGCTATCGCTTATAGGCAGTGCGGCCGTAGTTTACTTATCGTGTGATGTTATCTCCTCGCTGTGCATGTGCGACCACAATGTAATCGTAGGCGTCATGTATGAAGTTAGCGCGTAATGGTGCGACGATTGTACTTTTGTACCCAAATTTTAAGAAAAGTAATGTGATGATAGTAAGTTTGTTAAATTATGATTTCAGTATTTTTATATCATGAATAAACATTTTACTAGCGATTAACATGTGTTATTTCTTGATTATGTGATTAAATAGTCAAACCTACATGATGATGTATTAGTTATGTGATAATGACTAACTATGTCATGATGACATATGTATATAGGATATTATGATTTGAATTGTTTGGTTTAATCTACGAACAAAGCAAGTTTTCTAATCTATTATCTTGTTAATTTAATTACTATTTTCAATTCTATTACAATATAATGATGAAGGTTATTCTGGAGCAAGTTATTCTTGTATTTAACTTGTTGTTTAGCATGGACAACTATATATACTAATGTCAAACATTTCTATCATTCAAATTGCTATGCATGCTTAGTATTCAATTCTAATTAACCTTGGCTTAATATTGTTCAAGCAAGGTATGCTATAGTTATTCAAATTGTATGCTATTAGATTATTCCTAAAGCATGACTTTAGTTTACTATGATTGATTCAATCACGATTATTCTATAGTATAGTGTTATTGGTTGTATTCAACTACTCTTTAGTTGATGTTCGTTGAATTACAAATTACCTTGAAAGCTTATCCAAACCAAACTTCCTTTGGTGCGGACTTGTACTCTAAATACTGAGATGAACAACCTTATTGTTATGATTAGGGGTTAACTTACGCATATCATTAAAATGTTTGTGCATAATACATTGTACGAAGGGCTGATCCCCCTAAGTACGAGGTCCTTATAGTTTTATGACTGTTAAAGTTGGAGTTGAAAGATTACTTGCAACTGTGGACGTAGTTCATGGTCTTACGACCCTCAGTGATGTATATTTTCCATATTTTGGGATTCCAGTTTCTGATTATTATTGATAGAGTACTATTCATTTTGATGAGCCTATTTCGGCAGTTATTATTGTTATACTCCTGTTGATTCCATATTATATCCAGTGAGCAATTGTTTTACTCACTCTTGCATATTTATAAACTCATTGCAGCTAAAGAAGTGAAGGTAGGTGAACCTTCGACTATTAAAGAAAGGAAAAATGTACAAGTGATGAAGACTTGTAATTTTTACTTTGATTAAGATGTTAGACTTTTATTATGTTGATCTTAGACTATATTTTAAAGAAGTTATGTAATGTTTTCCGCATTTGAATGATGATTAAAGGTTAGATAACCTGGGAGATTTTTTATTATGTAACCCTTTAATGGGGAAGGTTTTTATTTATTCAGTTTTATTATGATTGGGTAGTTAGATTTGAATGTTTGATCAAGTGAACACCAAATCTTGTGGGAATAAAGTACATGGATTTGGGGGTGTCACAACTCTCACTTCTACATAGTAGAACTCTCACTTCTACTTCTTCCTTTGCATGAATCTGAGTGTTCTTGGTGGATCGTAGAGTGAGCCTTTGGACTAACTATCTTACGTGGTTTAGTACAATCCACCTTCTCTCCAAGTTCGGTAACTCCAGCAGCTCTCAATCTTTGAAGCTCTTCCTGATTTATGCTCCTTCGCAATCCTTCCTTTGGAAAGTAGTCGTTGAAGGCTATTTAAATATCTTCACAGATCTCGAGTTGACAGAGGTAGACTGCTGATGTGACATGTCATACTTTATCTGACATTGTAGTCTACTGTTTCACCTACCCAACAGAGATGTCACTTTAATGTCTTGGGCAGGTTGAAGACTTTATTATCTCCTTCTGATTTCTCGATCAAAGATTGTCCTTTTGCATCGATGCTCTCAATAAGCTTTAGTCCAAATACCATCTTTCAGTTTGAACCATTGCCAATGCTTCAATCTTTGGGTGTTTGAACTCTATGATTTTGATGCTTGTCTTTGAGGACCTGATCGTAGTGTCTTATTGAGTGTTGCTCATTGACTGGTAGAGTTAACACTACGATCTTGAAGAGTGTTAATTGAATCTTCAATGTAGTACACCTCTTCCTTCCATTGTGCAGTGCTTTAACACTTCTGTTTGCTTCCACTGTTCTTAGAGACTGATGGCCTAACTCCTTGCTCTAGTCCCCTCTAAATAGTAAGATACTTCAGATTTTTGGCGCGTCCAGCTCGCTTTCTCCTTGTGATCTCCCATTCACTTATCATCAATGGACTGACCCTACGCTTAATCACTTTAGCCTTGTTCTTCAGAGACTAACCAGTATCCCGGTTCACTTTCCATCAGTTCTTTCTTTGTTTGGCAAACACTATGATCTCGGTTTCTTCCAAGATCGTTGTCTTCTGTTCACTTGACAGCTACTACACTTGCTGACTTTCCTTAGTTAGTTACTAAAGTCTTCTTATGATCATCTTGTGGAAGACTTCATCTTGAATGGCTTTACAACTCAATCTTGATGCTGATTGGGTTAGTGCTTAGTTCTTCTGTTAGTTTGCATGTCATTCTTTGAGTGCTCTCTGGTTCCTTTCAGGTAGGATGTATCTTTGCATTGCCAACCAGAGGCTTTGTTCCTTTAGATATTCTGGGAGTGCTCATTAGTTGAGAATCATACTTGCTCTACGATTTTGCCTATGCATTGTGAGCACTTCTGTTGAGGTCATAGTTCTGCACTCTATGATTCAGCTTCGCCTGTGCAGACACTACGATATTGAGATCAGATCTTGACACTCTACGGTTTCTGCCTTGCGCTTGTTGTCTTCATCTGATCTTGCTCGACTATGATCTCTGCATGTAATCAATAGACTCTACGAACTTAGAGTGTAGTCTACGATCTGTGACATGGCTTCGGCATCAGTAGACTCTAAGATCTCGATTGTAGTCTACGATCCTTGACTTAACTTCGGCATCGGTAGACTCTATGACTCCGAGTGTAGTCTACGTTTACGACTTGGCCGGTGAGATATTGATCGGCTCGTGGGGTAGGGTACATGCATGCGATTACGAACATGACTTCCTCGGTAAGACTACGATCTCGAGGAAGCTCTTCTCGATATACCACGATCCTTCATCGTTTCTCCTGGAAGTCTACGAACTTCGAGATCTACTATCTTGCAGACTACGATTTTGCCTCGATAGCTCTCGAGTTATCCTTGACTCTCCTGGCACACTACGATCTCTGGTGCAGTACTCGATGATCATACAAGCCTATCTATTATATCATAAGATTAACCTAACATGCCTGATCTTTCTATATTTATAGTCCTTGTACATCATTTCTTTTTAAGGACTTTACAAAGCTATTTTTCTTACGTAGGAACAACCTAGCATACTTGATCAATTCATTTTAAGTCCTTGTATACATATTTTTATTATCTATCAAAAGACTTTATAGCTTTTCTTAATGCAAGCATACTTGCATATTATTCATTTATATATATATATATATATATATATATATATCATAATCAAATTAAATGTAATCAGGAATATCATTCACATGCTTATTCCTGACAATCTCCCCCTATTTGATTATGACAAAAATAATAAGTGCATATGCATGTTATTAATGAATCTTATATACAGTGAGCAGCTGTACTTCTAAAACAGATAATAATGAATGTCATTTATAAAGATATGGAAAATTATACATTAAGACACTTTACATCCTGGATCCAGAATATACCTAACTAGTTAGAGGTGTACCTCTTTAGCTCCATGTATGTTTCCAGGATATCTGATGATCACCTACTCATCTGTTTCTTCTCTTGCTCTTGTTCCCCCGTGGATGATGACCTTCTGTCTTTGCTTTGCTCCCCCTCAACATCTAGCTCCCCTTCAGCATCGTTCTGAACATTCTCCCTCTCAGACTCTGCGATCATGTTATCATCATCTTCTGGCTCCCCTTCAGATGATGATTCTTTTTCTGCTGCAGCTGCTGTCTTCTTCTTTGACTTCTTCACTCCTATCCCTCTGCTCTTCTTTGAGAGCCTCTTGTTCCTCTTGCTCTTGCTCTTTCTATGTCTCTTTTTCTCCCCCTTTTTGTCATTAATCATTTGTGAGAGCTGCTCCATATTGGACATAAGCTGCCAAACTTCAAACTTGAGTTCCTGTTGGCCTAGCTCAAGTTGCACTGAGAAAGTCTGATTCAAGTCGTTAATCTTGTCAGAGAGGGCTTAGATCTATTCTTCATTTGCCTTCTGAACTCATAGAGCTTCTACCTTTTGATCTTGTATGGCCTTCTGATAGATGTTATCTCTCTGTTAAAGTTTGAGAGATACATCAGCCATAGTAGCTTAAAGTATGTTCTGAAGTGAATTATCTCCATTTGCTGTCAGCTTCTGTGACTCTTCTGTGAGTAGAGATATCTTCTCACTTAATTCATTAGAACTCTTCAGTAGTTCCTGCTCGAGAATAGTTTGATCCTCTTGTTGGGCATCTTCGGGTTGAGCATTGGATTGGACTCTACTATTTTCATTTTTTGACAGATTTTCGAAAGCTTGGAGAATCTGAACAATCGTTGAGTACCAATTGATGGTTGAGGATTAGGGAATGTCAGAGATCAGTGATTGGGAAGTTGGAAGATTATGATGTTGAATTTTAACAGTCTCAGCAGTAGAGTGACCAGACTTTACGATCAGCACCTTGATCATTTCCTTCTTCCTTCAGAGTCCACTCTACGATCGTAGGGGATATTGTGATTGCCAGACTGTCAATAGACTTTAAAGTGTGGCTGGTCTTTGATCGTTTTGGTTGCAAACTTCTTCACCCTTGGGAAGTTCTGAGCCACCAGCTCCATGCTTGGGAAGTGAGAGAAGCACCAGCTGAGATAACTTCCATCTCCTTCAGTATCGACCTTTAGCCATGGCATCCATTGGAAGAACCATCTCATCAGGAAGTCGTCAGGATTGTAGTGAATGGTCGAGCAGTCTAGCTCAATGTTGTTCCAGGTTTTAGCTATGTCAAAAGTAGTCATTCTCACTACCTTGAGCTGCTCATTTCCATAGTTAACCCATCTCTCTGGTGGAGCATCTGGTAGTTCATTTGAGACTTCCACCACTATTCTTCTGTTAAATTTTGCTTGTGAGAGAATTGGATAATCTTCTTGTTGTTCTGCTTCCTGTGTTGTACAATCAGAGTCTCTTTCAATCTCTTCTCTCTCAGAGCTTGACTCGTCTTGATCATTTCCAGCAGAGAATTCTTCTTGCTGCATTTCATTCTCAGAACTTTCTTTAGCGCGATCTTCTTCTGATTCATCTTCTTCACAGCTTGTCCTTTCCTCGTCACTTTCATCCTTTGATATAATCTCATCATCACTCAGTTCAATGATAGCATTTGATTAATCTTTGCTACTTTTGGAGGCAAATTTTGCTTGCAGTCTGTAGCTCTTCCTTCTTCTTGGAGGTTCAGCTTTGGGAGAGTCAGACTCCTCTTCTTCTTCAGACTTTGAAGCCTTTGGTTCATCAGAAGAACTTTCTTCAGGTTCAGCAAGGGCAGGGGCATTTTCTTCTTCTTTTGAGACAACATTGTCTGACCCATTATCTAGGTTTGTTGGGGCAGTTGCATTTGGGGATTGAGTTTGGTCATCTTGAATCTCTTCTTCATTTGTAGAGTAACTACTCTGAGAATTATCCATGGGGATTTAGCATTCTTCTTCTTTATCAGCAAATGCTGAATTTTCATTCATTAATCCAGCTTCACCTTAACTACTGGATTTGGTTTAAGAGGACTCAGCCTTGACTTCAGTCTCGTTTTCTTCAGCTGACTCTACATCCTTCTCTTCAGTAGATGTACTATTTTGGGAAGCTGATGCTGGTTTGTTTTCCACCTTAGCTTTCTTGCTGAATGGCCCTTGAAGCAGCCTGTTACTTCTCCTCTTAGTTATTTCAGCAGTTAGGACTTTTACTTCTTTATCCTTATCCTTGGAGGAGAGACTCCTTGGTGGGGTCTAAGCTTTCTTCACAACATCAGCTTTCTTCACACCTCTAGATTTCTTTCTGGCTGGTGTGGTTGATGTTGGCACAGAGTCATCAGACTCAGAGTTTTCTGCCTCTTCTGTTTTCCTCTTCTTTACAGAGGCTCTGCTGCTGCTCCCGGTTGTCAGCCTTCGATTCTCCTTGGGGTTCTTCTTCCAGTTCATAAATAATTAAGGAGACATCACTTTGTGAACATTCAAAGGCTCTCCCTCATCATCCTTGATCTTCCCACCTAGCTTTTTCTTCATCACAATACTCAACAGTCTGCCATGAAACACCTTAGTCAGGGGTTTTTCAGTGGACTTCTTCATCTCAGCTTTTTCTACCCACTTAGAGATTTGATCGAACAAGATAACTCCAAAGTTGATTTGTTTCTTCACAACTATTGCTGACATTATCTTCAGCTGTTGGTCAAGCACTGTGTCATGTGCAGTGTCCTTACACAGTATGCATTTTCCAACTATTTCACCAAGGAACTTGTACTCTTCAAGAAACTCCTTCTTCTTCATATCTTTTAGACTAGGATTTCTTTGGTACCCCATGACCTCCTTTGCTTGTTCAGTATTGACATCATCAAGGTTCTTCAGCCCTTGGTTAGGAAAACCTAGGCATTAATTGAGGTTAGAAGATTTCAACTTTAGATACTGACCTTTGACCTTGGTAGAGATGGTTTCGGAGTTTATGGAGGCGTTTGAGTAGAACTCGTTTACCAGGTCTACGTATACTCGAGTGCTAGCCTCAAGACATTCTAAGAATCTAGCTTTCCTCACAAGTTCGAGAATATCTCTGAACTTCTTTTCAGATTTCTTGAATGACTTGGTTACGAGCTGAATGACAGTGATTACTCGCCAATTTTCCATTTGAGCAGTTCGAAGAATGTGGGTATTTGATTCGGAGAGGTTTATAAGAGATGGCTGATTGTGAGTTGATAAAGCTCTGGAGTGTTAATCTGTTCTGGCTCTTGAGAAGATTTTAGTGTTTGAAAATGGGAGGGAGAAAGGTTCGATAGCTTTTGATAACTGTCTGCAGATTTGAAAATGTCTTTATGGCAGTTCCTTCTAACTCTGCATAACCAGTGATGTGTCAACCGACCATTTTTTTTAGTTAGATATTTTATTTTAGAAGAGTAGACGTTTAGACGACGTGGCTTTGACCGTTGACCTTTTGATTCGTAGAGTAGCATGGTAAGGTAGTTATGGACTCTACAATTTCCTTTGTTGACTCAACGATCAACTTTTGAGAGATGTTGCAGTGGATGACTTTGACTTCTATCCTCATTTTGATGCAGTATAGCTTGATTACTGATATACTCGAACTTATCTCCTCATTTTGAATGATTGAGCAATTGTCTCATTTTCCAAGCTCCTCGTGAACTGGAGTACCCTTTGGTAGAACTACGATCGTCGAGTCAGCTTCTACGATCGTTGAGGTTGCACTGCGATCGTGGAGTTCTCTTCAATCTTGACTCTACGATCGTTGACTGACTTGGTCCTTGAGATGAATTTGATCAAGCAATTCTTTTGGGACAAGGTAGCTTAGGAAGGGCCAACTTCTTAGAGTGAGCTAAGGGTCAGGTTTGTCCCTGAGGCGCTTTTCAGATGAAATGCTATAGAAGTGATTTACAATGTCATCTAATTCGACCTTTTCTGATGGGGAGGTCCTCTACTAACTTTGGACAATTGCATTTGCTGTAATCGTGGTGTCCTCCTCCTTCTACACTGTGATCATATGTTTGATCGTAGGCACTTCACGATTTTGAGTTGGGTGGCTGAAGGGTTATCAGTAGTACGTTTTGAGACGTTCCTACTGACTATGGATCTTCATTTGGTTCATTAGCCACAAAGTTTTAGGACGTTGTAGCTGGTACATTTCCTTATAGTATAACTCAGTGCTATGGTTTCTCAATAGATCACTGCTCCCCATGGTTAAAGCCGTCTTGCCGGATAGATGTGATTCCCTTTGCTTTAGACTTATTTGAGGGCAACCATGCATATCTCCTTTTGACTGTAATCATCAACACATAAATCTCCTTGTATCGTAGGCATGGGTATTTTTAAGATTGATCACTCTACGATCTTTTGATAGAACTACGATCGTAGTCTCCTTTGACAATCTTGTGTTTGTGAAGTTCCGCTTCCACTATGAGTTCCTCTTGACTGATGCTCGATGATCCTCTGTTATAAGCTCCCTTGAGGATTCTTCTTGTATAGCATGCTTTGCTTAATTTGAGCATATATGACTCTTTTCATCTTTAGTTGAATGACCTGCTTCCATATATAGATTAATAGCCATGTGAGCTCCATTCTGGTTAGCTCAACGGATCTTCAAGGATAGGCTTGGACAAATAGAACCTTTATCAGAATCATCTCTGAACAGTCCTTAGCCTTCTGCTGGTTGAGTCTTCTTGACTGAAGTCTTCTGCTTCAGCATTCCTTAGTGTGGTCAAACTGACCAAGTACCTTCAGGTTTAAATATATTTCTATTTTTGGTACCCATAATTAAATGGGTCCTGCTAGGTTAGTTTTCTTAACCCCTGTTCCTCTTATTTGGATAATCATCACATTTATCACCAGCATCATATTCATGCATAAGACTAGTTTTAGATAATACACTTTGATATGCATAAAGGTGAGTGTGTGTAAGATTTGGAATTTAATGACACACACTTTATCTTTGATGGTTTCATCATTTGTTGGGTTATGTTCACAATGTTTAAGTGTTCACAGAGTGAGAATCAACTCTATGATTTAAGAGTATCTAGTTGATTCATGGAGGTGATCAGTTTTTACACATCATTAAGATACTCTTGTAGAACTGATCATATTCTGTGTGTTATCAAACACTCAGAACAAGGATTTGTACATACATGCTAACCCACCAACAAAGATTACTTCACATATAATTCATTTGACCTGTGATGCTCTTATGACCCATTTTAGATTTCCTTCAAGATGTCATCTTCAACCAAAAACTTGGATGGAGAAAAAGTTTATAGACATTTGAGTTTCCATCCATAATGTAAAACCCCAACTTTTTGAATAAAGATGAATTTTCTATAAATATTATTTTTGAATATTATGGAGTGAAATTGATATAATGTTATAGTTGAGGGTAATATTTATATATTTTGCAAAATACGCAAGTTGTTATATAATATTCGATTGGTGGGGAATATTCATTTTAACGAGGAATATTAAAGACAACGGCACAATCATTGTGGACCCTACAGCGGAATTATTTATCGGATTGAAAGCGAAAAAATACTTTATGAAAATAACGGCGGAAGTTTTACTGTTATTAGCTATTGAAACACCGGTGTTAAAAGTACGATGATATACGTGTGGTTGCATAAGTAGTAAGCACGGTATTAATTATTGATGCTTACGTGATAAATCACTCGATTTTGTTTGTATTATTAATGTAATAATAAAGAAAATCTTTTATATAAAACAAAATACTTTTATAAAGTTATTCTATAAATAGAATATATTATATTCTATTACGCATAGTGTTAGTATAGTGTACTGCATAGTGTTTTGCATAGTAAAATCTTTTATATATAAAATGAATACTTTTATAAAGTTATACATTTTATTAGACAATAATTAGAATATATTATATTTTATTATGCATAGTGTTTACATAGTGCCTGCATAGTGTTTGCATAGTAAAATTTTTTATAAAGTTATTCGTTTTATTAGATTATAAATAGAATATATTATATTTTATTTAAAAGATTTTGCTTTAAATATGAACCGTCAGATTAAAGTTAATCAATCTGGACCGTTCATGAGTTAGTTACTATGCAGTCCATTTTTCTATAAATAGAAGCTCATATTCCTTCATTAATTTCTTACGAATTCACTGAAACTCTAGAGAGATAAACTATAGATAGAAAGAAGAAAGTATTCTGCTACTTCACTACTTATATATCCAGTACTCTTCTTTTAAGGTAGGGAATATTATTTGTTGTACTCGTAAGGGGTGTTATTATTTTGTATTCATGAAGAGAACTTATGTTATTCTATTCTTTATTATTTTGTTGGAATAACTTGTATACGCGGGCTACCCTATACTTGGTGACATTCTTCTATTATTCCGTCTTTACTATTACATTTGGAATATCCTCACATGCATGCGTTTTACGTCGACATTGAATCCGTCTTTATTATTACATTTGGAATATCCATGCATGCGTTGCGTTTCCATGGGACCTAGTTAAAATCTTTTTATTATTATTACATTGGAATATCATATGCATGCGTTTTACATGGGACACGATTAAAATCCTTATTAGTATACATTGGAATAACTTTATACATCGCAATACCGCATGCATGGTGATTTATGTTGTTATTCCATTCTTTATTATTCTGTTGGAACATCCTGTCGGTGCGAATTTTGCATGACCTGGTTCCGTTATTTAGTATTCTGTTGGAATAATATGTCTATGCGAAGTACCACGTGCATGGTGATTTCTTTTGTTAATCCATTCTTTATTATACTCAGTTGGTTAAAGTTTTGACTTCTATACTCCATGAAATTAGTGGAATATCCTTGATAATTGCGCTTTATCCAGTATCTTTTCATGGAAATATTCTTCTGAGCATTCTTGAATTTAACTCTACAAAGCAGTATCATGTAGACAATTTGGACGTTATTGGTTCTTGGACAAATTAATTCTTGAACTTGTTTTATTAAATTCTTATATCATTGTCATCATCCTCATATTTATATTTTTTTTGAAAGTTATCTGTGGCCTGTAGTGCATAGATGGACTTGGTATGATTATGACCAGGGATTATTCGGTGTAATCATGACCGTAATGTTACAAATGATGTGGTAAAAGTCTTCATTGCCCCGTAGTGCATTGATGGATAGTTGTTGGCATGATCATGACCATTAATGAATACACAAATATTCTTGACCCGTAGTGCATGGATAATTGTGGTCGTGATACTAAAGAATATCCTTGGCCGTAGTGCAGGGGTGATTCGATGATGTGGATTATTTATTGTTTGAGTCTCGTGATAAAAGTCATGAAAAACCTTTTAAATCATAGAAGATAGTAGATTTTATTCTCTACTTGACTCTTCTAATGGATTGCTTGTTCCGCTGCTGTTAAACTTGATGTTTACTATATTTTATCAGTTTAACACTGTTGAAGGCTAATGATAATTTATTCTACATTATCTTAGTCATAATATTTCTTACTGGGCTAGTTGAGCTCACCTTTTCTTTCACTGTTCTCTTCAGGAAATGAGAACGTAGCTGGGACGTGTCGGGGATCGAAGTGATGGTTAGGATGATAGTATTAGCTAGTAGTCCTCACTATCCTGTTAAATAGTGTGACAATAATTGTAATGAGGACTCCTTTTGAGTTTGTATACTCTCTAGAAGACAGTATTTGTATTCAAAGTCACAGTTTATGTTTTGTCGTATTGTATACGACAGTTGTATTATTAAGTTGTATTTGAATTCTGTACCATGTATCTGGTGACTCAAGATGGGTGATGTATACCTAATTTTGGGGGCGTCACAGTTGGTATCAAAGCTTAGGGATATTGTTACAACAAGAGAATTTGGATAATTATTAAAATCCTAAAATGATGGAATTAAGGTTAAAGAATAAAACCTGGACAAGAATTTGAGGATTTATTTAAAATTTTCAAGTAAAACCTATATGGTTTGCTATTCGAATGAGAATAGAGAAAATATGGGTTATAAAATTCCTAAACCCTAGAAATGAATCAATATGTAATTGAAGGAATATCAAGAATAAGGTATTACGATGCTTGTAAATTTGATGTGAACATAATAGTCTAAGAAATGTTATATAAGTACATATGGAAATTTTATTAAGGAAATAAGATTTCACATGAAGAGATGCTATGAGGTTACACGAAGATGAATATGTGTATAGAAATATATATACTTAGTAAGGTGTTAAAAATATTTTAGCAAGAGGAATAATGAATTAAGTTAATGATATAAGGATCAAGATAAAACTATGTTAGTAATTAACATAGCTTGAATGTGGGCCTTGATTGGCAAATAAGAAGATAAATAAGTTTAAAGTTATTAGCTAATATGATTAGCAATAAAAATGGAGTAATTTAAAACTCAAATTTTGAGTTAGAGATATAATTTTGAAGCACGAACTGCTCGGTTGCGTCCGGAACGTCAAGTTTAGTCAGAAAGGACAATTAACACAAAATGTGTAAAGGTTGACTTTTGGACAAAGTCAACAGTTGACCTTTTATAGAGAAAAGTCAACATAAGTGTGAGAAGTGAAATATGTTATGATTATTTGAATTATGTATATGATTAAATAAATATACATTATATAATGTGAATAAATTTATTTTGTATATAAAAGTGAATTAAGAATTAAGTTATGTAACCTAATATATATATTAGGTGTGATAATTAAATATAAGAGGTTATAATATGAGAGAATATTAGTATATAAATATATATACTAACATGAAGAGATTTATTTTATATATCTCAAAATAATTAATTTTATAACCAAGTCTAATTGGGTTATTGTAACAACCCCAAAATAGGTCCATTCCATCCAACCTATTCTGAGTCGTTAAATACATGGTACAGAAATAACTACAACTTTATTACAACAATTGTCGTGCAAAATACAACAACACATATGCTGTGAGTTTGGATACCAATATATACCAAATGTAACTCTGGACACCAACTTGGATAACACGTCACCATGACACCTTACATAAAGGTACAGTCAAAAACTGTTTTAGAAATTAGAAACTTTGGGAAGTGCTCAAGGAAACCTTCGTACATGGGAGGCCATGCTTTTAGGTTATGGTAGATATCATATGGCCACAGAATTATCCTTGGTTAACCCAATAAACCCCAAAGAAAAACGAGAAGATTACTATCATATTCTTCCCAATGGTGAGTCTTCTCTTGACATATCATTATCTCCACTGTCTCTAATTGGGTATTATACTCCAAACAAACACCAAGATTATATAGGTAGTGCTTGTAAATATACTCGATGAAGTGGATGAGCACAACCATGTCTTATGATAACACGAGTTTGTATGTCATTAGACATCTTGTATGATAGTGACAAAACACCCTTCCAAAGTTGGGTTCGCCTCACCCTATTTAATTCACCAAAAATAACTATTAAATGATGTATAAAATACAACACACTAAAGCCCTCAATAAAATTATTTTCATACTCTTTAGGGAGAACCTCAACAACTATAGACCACCGTTCTATTCCCTTGTTATCCCCGCTCAACCCAGCTACACTTTTATTACCTGAAAGGAATTGTGAAACAAAAGGGTGAGCACAACTAGCCCAGTAAGAAATATTATGACTAAAGATAAATAAATTATCAATAGTCTTCATCAGTAATGAATCAGAGATTTAGAACATATGGTAGATGATAAAACTTTTCAACCATAGTTGCGGTGAGAAAGCAATCCATTAAAAGAGTCAAATAGACTATAAAGTCTATTATCTTCTCCACGTTAAAAGTCCACCAACAATATTTTATCCCTGTAACATCAATCAACAGTTCCTTTCCACAATCATATGAATAACTCATAATCATAATTGTGATTCTAAATTCCTCTTCTCATCCAGGATGAAGATAATTTTCATCACTGTCTTTACGAAACATCAAATATCATGGTTATACCAAATCACAGTTCTGTTCATAATCATACTAATAAATTCATCTTTGCACCACGGGCCAAAGATATTCATCAACAGTTCATCTTTACACTACATGCTAAAGATATTCAACAACAGTCATCTTTACATTACGAGCCAAAGATATTCATCAATAATTCATCTTTGCACTACAGTCTAAAGATATTCAACAACAGGTCATCTTTGCATTACGAGCAAAAGATATTCATCAATAATTCATCTTTGCACTACATGCTAAGATATTCAACAACAGGTCATCTTTGCACAACGAGCCAAAGATATTCATATATCAAAGAAATACATAATCATTTGAAGTTATATAACAATAATTATAACCATGTTGATCAATTCACCTTTGCACTTAAGCTAAAAATATTCAATTGTAAATTCAATGGTCATGATCATACCAGTCAACAATTCAACTTTTGCACTACTGGCCAAAGAGAACCTATGGTCACGATCATACCAATAATCTACCCATCTTTACACTCAAGTCAAAGAGAAATATCATCATTAGGGTTATAAGAATGTTATATAAAATAATATAATCAAAACATGGTTTTAATTTCAAGAGTAAGATTCATAAATCAACGATAATTTGGTGGGAGAAGAAACCAATTTGTTGTGAATAGTACCCGTATTAAATACATAGTCCCGTATCGTGCATAGTAACCTCGACACGAAAAGATAAAGTTTCATAATAAAATTCATATCCATATTTATAACACCTTAATCCAAATGTTATAAATCACTTAGAAATCTCATAATATAATATTATTAATATTATAATAATATTTTAATCATTTCTCAAACTTATAAACAATTTAATTAAATTGTTTACACTTTACTAATTAATGCATTTAATCATCATAAAATGCCAAACTCATAAAATTTCATCACTAATAACTAAAACCCTCATCAAAAATGCGCATATACCTCATATATGATTCTCAAACCATAAAATCATATTTTCTAATTTTCTTACTTCACATAACATATTTAATTCATTTGCTCATAACTAGAACATTTTCATGAAAAACACCAAATCAGTTCTAAAAATATTTCTTTTCTGGGATTTAGCATAAAATAGTCCCATATTGAACATATATTTTTCTCGAAATTTTAAAAATTCATTTACTATTTTTCATATGGCCAAAACCACCGAATATTTAAACATTTATCATAAATTGTACTTTTATCCAAAAATTCGAAATTTCTGAGTACATCGATATTATATAGATGTACTCTCAATAAAAATTTCATCAATTTTGGAGTTAACCGCAAGGAGTTATAAATAGTTACTTTTAAAATAGTCTTTTCTCATAAAATCCATAACTCCTAATCTATACATCCAAAAATACCTCAAAATAATCATAGTGGTGTAAAATTCAAGAATGATCAAAACATGGATACAATCAAAGCTAGTATCCAGAATAGATATTTTAGACGAAAAGAAAATTTTCATTTTTAAATTGAATAGTCTTAAGTATTCGTGAATAGTCTCAAGATATCGTGAATAAGGTCGTATCGTGAATAGTAACTCCGACACCAAAAGATAGAAATTCCACAAAAAAAACATTTTCACGCTTCATGAATAGTACTCGTGAATAGTAACTCGTGAATAGTAACTCATGAATAGTAACTCGTGAATAGTAACTCATGAATAGTAACCCCGACATGAAAAAGTTCCAAATTTGATAAAAAGTACCAACCAATATTTCAGCATAATGATATTGAAGAATTAATATCATTTGATAAGAAAATAACATCCCTTACCTCAAAGAATCAAGATGACGGAAGGAAGGTCAAGTGATCTTTGAATAAAACTTGTCTTTGAGCAAAGAACTCTCAAAGTATCTAAATACTCACAAAATACGCTCAATAATATAGAGAGAAAGAGAAAACTTTGTTTACGGTGTGATTTTCAATTCTAACTTAGCCCTCTATTTATAGGAAAATGTTAGCCGTAAAAGCAAACTTGACTGCTACTACGATGGCTTTACTCGCTACTATTGCCACCCACCACATTTGAAATAAAATTCAGCACATTTTTTCACCAACCACAAGTGGGGCCCACCAATTCTAGAATTTTCCACCAAAATCATTTATAACCTAATTTCTGAATCCGACACCTCTTAAAATTCACAACAAATCATTCGTGCATTTTTAACGGTTCAAAATTTGTGGACATATACTCAACTTATGTATGTATAACATATCCAAAAATTACAACGATCCAACGGTCGGATTAAATATTATAACTCACACAATAAAAGTACGTAATAACACCGATTTGATCTTTTAATACCTCCAATCCAAACAAAATACAAATAAAATATCTCAAAGCATTAATTCCTTCATTAATAACCACATAAATAAATCCATCATTTATATTCATATAAAATAAATATTTCCTTATCATATGAATCAATAATTAATTATTTACAAATAATATTCTGAGAATCACATTTATGATGACGAAATGTTCCGGAAAGAGGGGCTTTCTAATAAGGATCTCTCCTTCTGGGTAGCTTGCAATTAGGTGACCAAACCTCTCCTTGACAAAACTTTCTAGACATTGCCAATAATGTTATCTAATAATATTATTCAAATAATATGAATTATTGATCTGATAATGGAGATACTGTGCAGTGACAATTATTGAACAACAATAATATAAAATATCAACGCATCAATTATTGAATTAATAAAATAAAATATTGAACAGTAATTACTGTAACAATTATTGAGTAGTGCCTTCTTACGTAAGAATCAATAATTCAAAAATACTGTGTAATACCGTGTGCTACTGTGCAACAACGCGTATTACTTTATTTTACCAACCGGGTATTCCAACAGTGTTAACGATAACGATTACGTCGTTATTTATAAAAACTTAATTTTGTCGTTTTCTTCATCCGACAGTTATTCTGTTATGGGGCCCACAAATAGCTGCGCCGTCGTACGAATATTCTCCGACAGAAAGAATATTCCACGACCAAACGAATATTCCCAAACAATAATGAATACTTTATACCCCTTGCGTATTTTGAAAAAAAAATCATATATCACCCTTAACTTTAACTTTTATCAATTTAACCATTTCTTGAATAGAAAAATTGAATACTTTTATTTCATAAAATTGAGGGTCTTACAATCTCCCTCCTTATGAAATTTCGTCCCAAAATTCGTACACAGTATTTCAAAGAGTTGAGAATACCTTGTTTTCATTTTTGATTCTATCTCCCTGTCATCATGATTTCTCCATTGCTCATCTCCCCGTATTTGGATATCATTCTAGAATCTGACTTCAAAACAAAGGTTAATTGAGCAAATTAACATATCACATAATATCTCGATATTATGATTGACCAACAAATAAGCTTAGGTAGGACACACTAGCGAAGGATTTACTCATCTCTCCCTCCTAGTTCTATTCCCCGATCTCGCATGGAGATCATATCCCTAAGCTCGATACCAAATGTAACAACCCCAAAATAGGTCCATTCCATCCAACCTATTACGAAGTCGTTAAATACATGGTACGAAATAACTACAACTTTATTACAACAATTGTCGTGTGCAAAATACAACAACACATATCTTTGTGAGTTTGGATACCAATATATACCAAATGTAACTCTGGACACCAACTTGGATAACACGTCACCATGACACCTTACATAAAGGTACAACTAAAAGCTGTTTTAGAAATTAGAAACTTTGGGAAGTGCTCGAGGAAACCTTCGTACATGGGAGGCCGTGCTTTTAGGTTATGGTAGATATCATATGGCCACAGAATTATCCTTGGTTAACCCAATAAACCCCAAAGAAAAAGCGAGAAGATTACTATCATATTCTTCCCAATGGTGAGTCTTCTCTTGACATATCATTATCTCCTTTGTCTCTAATTGGGTATTATACTCCAAACAAACACCAAGATTATATAGGTAGTGCTTGTAAATATACTCGCAAGTGGATGAGCACAACCATGTCTTATGATAACACGAGTTTGTATGTCATTAGAACATCTTGTATGATAGTGACAAAACACCCTTCCAAAGTTGGGTTCGCCTCACCCTATTTAATTCACCAAAATAACTATTAAATGATGTATAAAATACAACACACTAAAGCCCTCAATAAAATTATTTTCATACTCTTTAGGGAGAACCTCAACAACTATAGACCACCGTTCTATTCCCTTGTTATCCCCCGCTCAACCTGACTACACTTTTATTACACGAAAGGAATTGTGAAACAAAAGGGTGAGCACAACTAGCCCAAGAAGAAATATTATGACTAAAGATAAATAAATTATCAATAGTCTTCATCGGTAATGAATCGTAGATTTAGAACATATGGTAGATGATAAAACTTTTCAACCATAGTTGCAGCGGAACGAGCAATCCATTAAAAGAGTCAAATAGACTATAAAGTCTATTATCTTCTCCACGTTAAAAGTCCACCAACAATATTTTATCCCTGTAACATCCATCAACAGTTCCTTTCCACAATCATATGAATAACTCATAATCATAATTGTGATTCTAAATTCCTCTTCTCATCCAGGACGAAGATAATTTTCATCACTGTCTTTTTACGAAACATCAAATATCATGGTTATACCAAATCACAGTTCCTGTTCATAATCATACTAATAAATTCATCTTTGCACCACGGGCCAAAGATATTCATCAACAGTTCATCTTTACACTACATGCTAAAGATATTCAACAACAGGTCATCTTTACATTACGAGCCAAAGATATTCATCAATAATTCATCTTTGCACTACAGGCTAAAGATATTCAACAACAGGTCATCTTTGCATTACGAGCAAAAGATATTCATCAATAATTCATCTTTGCACTACATGCTAAGATATTCAACAACAGGTCATCTTTGCACAACGAGCCAAAGATATTCATATATCAAAGAAATACATAATCATTTCAGAAGTTATATAACAATAATTATAACCATGTTGATCAATTCACCTTTGCACTTAAGCTAAAAATATTCAATTGTAAATTCAATGGTCATGATCATACCAGTCAACAATTCAACTTTTGCACCTTGGCCAAAGAGAACCTATGGTCACGATCATACCAATAATCTACCCATCTTTACACTCAAGTCAAAGAGAAATATCATCATTAGGGTTATAAGAATGTTATATAAAATAATATAATCAAAACATGGTTTTAATTTCAAGAGTAAGATTCATAAATCAACGATAATTTGGTGGGAGAAGAAACCAATTTGTTGTGAATAGTACCCGTATTAAAGACATAGTCCCGTATCGTGCATAGTAACCTCGACACGAAAAGATAAAGTTTCATAATAAAATTCATATCCATATTTATAACACCTTAATCCAAATGTTATAAATCACTTAGAAATCTCATAATATAATATTATTAATATTATAATAATATTTTAATCATTTCTCAAACTTATAAACAATTTAATTAAATTGTTTACACTTTACTAATTAATGCATTTAATCATCATAAAATGCCAAACTCATAAAATTTCATCACTAATAACTAAAACCCTCATCAAAAATCTGCGATATACCTCTATATATGATTCTCAAACCATAAAATCATATTTTCTAATTTTCTTACTTCACATAACATATTTAATTCATTTGCTCATAACTAGAACATTTTCATGAAAAACACCAAATCAGGTTCTAAAAATATTTCTTTTACGGGATTTAGCATAAAATAGTCCCATATTGAACATATATTTTTCTCGAAATTTTAAAAATTCATTTACTATTTTTCATATGGCCAAAACCAATAGAATATTTAAACATTTATCATAAATTGTACTTTTATCCAAAAATTCCGAAATTCACGAGTACAACGATATTATATAGATGTACTCTCAATAAAAATTTCATCAATTTTGGAGTTAACATGCAATGAGTTATAAATAGTTACTTTTAAAATAGTCTTTTCTCATAAAATCCATAACTCCTAATCTATACATCCAAAAATACCTCAAAATAATCATAGTGGTGTAAAATTCAAGAATGATCAAAACATGGATACAATCAAAGCTAGTATCTAGAATAGATATTTTAGACGAAAAGAAAAATTTTCATTTTTCGGTGAATAGTGTAAATGATTCGTGAATAGTCAGATATCGTGAATAAGTGTCGTATCGTGAATAGTAACTCAGAGACACCAAAAGATAGAAATTCCACAAAAACATTTTCACGCTTCATGAATAGTACTCGTGAATAGTAACTCGTGAATAGTAACTCATGAATAGTAACTCGTGAATAGTAACTCATGAATAGTAACTCATGAATAGTAACCCCGACATGAAAAAGTTCCAAATTTGATAAAAAGTACCAACCAATATTTCAAAGACATAATGATATTGAAGAATTAATATCATTTGAGAAGAAAATAACATCCCTTACCTCAAAGAATCGATTACCGGAAGAAAGGTCGGAGTGATCTTTGAATAAAACTTGTCTTGAACAAAGAACTCTCAAAGTATCTAAATACTCACAAAATACGCTCAATAATATAGAGAGAAAGGAGAAAACTTTGTTTACGGTGTGATTTTCAATTATAACTTAGCCCTCTATTTATAGGAAAATGTTAGCCCTTACCAAAGCGAGACTTGACTCTTTACACGATGGCTTTACACTGCTACTATTGCCACCCACCACATTTGAAATAAAATTCAGCACATTTTTTCACCAACCACAAGTGGGGCCCACCAATTCTAGAATTTTCCACCAAAATCATTTATAACCTAATTTCTGAATCCGACACCTCTTAAAATTCACAACAAATCATTCGTGCATTTTTAACGGTTCAAAATTTGTGGACATATACTCAACTTATGTATGTATAACATATCCAAAAATTACAACGATCCAACGGTCGGATTAAATATTATAACTCACACAATAAAGCTGTAATAACACCGATTTGATCTTTTAATACCTCCAATCCGACAAAATACAAATAAAACATCTCAGCATTAATTCCTTCATTAATAATCACATAAATAAATCCATCATTTATATTCATATAAAATAAATATTTCCTTATCATATGAATCAATAATTAATTATTTACAAATAATATTACAGAATCACATTTATGACAACCAGGCTGTTCCCAGGAAAGAGGGGGCTTTCCATAAAGGATCTCTCCTTACTGGCGCGCAATTAGGTGACCAAACCTCTCCTTGACAAAACTTTCTAGACATTGCCAATAATGTTATCTAATAATATTATTCAAATAATATGAATTATTGATCTGATAATGGAGAATCAGGCAAAGTGACAATTATTGAACAACAATAATATAAAATATCAACGCATCAATTATTGAATTAATAAAATAAAATATAATGAGCGATAATTCGTTGTAACAATTATTGAGTAGTGCCTTCTTACGTAAGAATCAATAATTCAAAAATCTTGTATGTAATACCGGTGCTCTTTTGTGCAACAACGCGTATTACTTTATTTTACCAACCGGGTATTCCAAGCGTTGTTAACGATATAACGATTACGTCGTTATTTATAAAAACTTAATTTTGTCGTTTTCTTCATAAAGCGGTTATTACATTATGGGGCCCACAAATAGGCTCTTGGCCGTAAATACGAATATTCTCAAGCGGAAAGAATATTCCACGACCAAACGAATATTCCCGACAATAATGAATACTTTATACCCCCTTGCGTATTTTGAAAAAAAAATTCATATATCACCCTTAACTTTAACTTTTATCAATTTAACCATTTACTGAATAGAAAAATTGAATACTTTTATTTCATAAAATTCGGGGTCTTACAGTTATGAAATTAAAAAAAAAAGGCATAAGTAAGAAATTTAATTTCTTGTGTGAGAAATAAAAACCCTAATTCAATGATTAGGGTAAAATAGAATTAAAAGTATTGGACTTTAATGATATCATAGCCCAATAATTTAAATAGAGTGCAAGAGAATTAATTTAATGGACTAAGGAAGTTTTATTATTTAAACAAGCCCAATTAATTAATTAGGTATGAGACTTGTAGATAAAGTGATTAAGGGCAATTAAATTATTTAATCTAGCCCAATATACTATGTATGAGACAAGTATTATAATGACTCAATTTAATTAGGGTTGAAGGCCCAAGTTAATTTTTGTTAGTAGTAAAACAAGTAAATTTGTTAGCTCAATGAGATTAATTAAGGGCCCAAACTAAGCCCACTTGTGGGAGAATAGTAATATTAAAAATTATATTAAGTTAAGAGATATATATTTTTTTATTATCTCAAGTTATTAATTTTATAACTTAATTAAAACAAGTTTAGTTGGGTTATAGAATTTAATGTACTAGAGTGATGATTTAAATTCTAAATATTTGGAATGGATACCCTAATTAAATATTTAGGGTGGGATAAGATGGAAAGGAGTGGACTATGTAAATATTATATGGCCCAAAGATTTAATTTGAAAGTCCAAAAGATTAAATAAATTGTTGGCCCAATTTTTTTAACCCAAATTAAAGAAGGGCATATTGGACAATTGTTATATTAGAATAATAATAATTATATGTGGCAGTAAGAAGGCCAAATGGCCGGTTAAAAAAAAGAGAGAGAGAGGGGCGGCTATTATTAGAGAAGATAAGGATAAGAAGGAAAGAGAAAAGTAGAAAGAGAAAGAGGAGAAGAAGGGAGAAGGGACAAAGAGAAAGAAAGAAGCACGGCAAAACCGTGAGGGAGAGAAGAAGGGGAAGGGGCGACAGCCCAAGAGAAGAATGAAGGGGGAGAAAATCCTCCATGGATGAAGAAGAAGAAGAAGAAGAAGAAGAAGAAGAAGAAGAAGAAGAAGAAGAAGAAGAAGAACAAGAACAAGGTATAAAACCATTTTTTTCTTCTTAAGCTTTATTTTTCTTTCTTTTTGAAATTTGATGGAAGAGGGGTTTTTGATTTGGGAGTTCAAACCCCAATAATCAATATGTTTCTCATGGATTCAAGTATGGATCTACCCATGATGGGTGTTGATTTGGTTTGAATCAAAAAGAAAAGAAAATTTATTTTTTTCTAGTTTTGAAATCCAAAATTTCTATTTACTTTGAAATTCCACCGTTTTAAATCTATAACTCCTTTTTACGATCCGTCAAAGAGGGGTGCTAGATATATGTGTTTATTAGTTAACCCAAGTGGTAGAACTCAAAAATCACATTTCTAAAAGTCATGGTGTAATTTTTTCTAAAAACAGTCCTGTTTTCTAAGTACTGTTTTGGGGAAGTCTGAAACGGGGGCATTTTCGTCCACTTTTTGTGCTTTAAAAATTCTAGAAAATTTGGAGTTGTAATATCAGAAGACTTGCAGATTGTGTAAAAATTTGAGAAATGTTGGCCATACGGTTTGAGAGTTATGGATTTTACGGTGAAGGGCTATTTTTATGAAGCCATCCGAATAACTCTGTGTATAAGTCCAAAAATTACAAAATATTTACTGGAAGTACATGTGTATAACAGGAACATACTGTATAAAATTCAGAATGTTTGGAGTTAATCTCAATTTATGAAAAATCGGAGAATATTTGGCTATTATGGACTATTTAAATATAGTAAATGGATTTTAAAAATTCTGAAAAAAATATATGTTCATTATAGAACTATATTATTTCAAATACCAGAAAAGAAATATTTTTGATATTGATTTGGCATTTTTCATCTAAATGATGATAATTGGGTAAATGGATTTAATTAAATATATGATGTCCAAAAATATGAAAATACGATTTATGACTTGAGACCCTTGGCGTGGCTTATCTTGATTTTGATGAAGTTTTGGTTTGGGGTGTGAAGTGTTGTGATGTTTATGGCATTTTAGAATGTTTAATGAGTTAATTAAGGAAAGGAAAACAATTGAACTAAATTGTTTATTAATGTGATTAATGACTTAACTTATTGTTATATGGCTAATAATATTGGATTAAGATATTATTAGTAGTATTTGAATGTAATGTTATTAAAAGGTTAATAACCTTAGCTTAAAATATTATTGCATAAGTAATAATATTATTAATAGGAGATTAAAATAAGATATTTATGTTATTTTTCAATATAATTGTTGAATTTGGTATTCAATGAACTATATTATGCTTGTAATAGACTAAAATGAGAATTAAAGTCTTTGAATTGGATTTTGATTCTTGAAATGGTTTCGATCTCTTTGAAATATTTGGTGATTCTGCTAAAATAGTAATTTCGGGATTTGAAATGTATTTGATTTCTTGAAATGCTATTTCGATTCTTGAAAAGGTTATCCGATTTACTAAGATAACATATAAAGGAAAACTTATAAGTATAAGTTATAAGTGATGAAAAGATTATCAAAGTATAATGATAATACTAAGACTAAGGTGTAATGTCTAATACTTAACTTTGTGAGTGAAGGTTAGACAAGTTATTATAAGATGATGAGATTATAAGTAAGTAAATGAATATGGTGTTAAGATTATCTAATATTTGACTATGTGATTAAGTGTTAGATAGTATTATGAAATAAGGTATGATATGCTAATTGAAAGATCAATCTTATACCTGATAGGTATTTTCAATAAAGAGAGAATAAAATAAATTGCGTAGCGGTAATCGACTATGCAGGCAAGTTTCCTTAACTCAAACTCGAGTTATATTTCAAAGTATGTTAATAAATGATTATTGATGATTATTCATGTCTAAACTGATTATTGATTCGCACTTAGTGCATGTTGCATATGTTCATCAGGTATGAAAGGCTGATCACCTTCATTACCATAAGGTTCAGTTAAATTGTTCATGGTCATTGTTGACCTTCAAACATTATTGATTCAGTCATTCTTGATTCATGTTTCTTTACAATTATTAAATTGTTGAAAACTTGAAAGCTTATTATTCTTTCAATCATGATATATCTTTATTGAATTTAAACTTGTTGGGCAAAGTAGTTGCTCACCCTTGCTATATCATGATAAAATTTTCAGATTAAGATGAAAGCTTGAATAAAGACAGAGGCAAAGGCAAAGGTAAAGTGTAAGATTAAATTATGATGCAGTTAGATATATTAAATTTTTTGACGAAAATAGTATTGTAAACCTTTAAGATGTTGAAGGTATGTAATAAGTTAAGGTTAATAAACCTGGGAAAATGTTATAGAATTATGTAAAATAAACAATATATGTTTATTTGTTCCGTATTAGATGATAGAATATGTATGATGATGAAGTATCGTAACGTACCAAGTCTGAGGTTCTTGGGACCCGGATTTGGGGACGTCACAGATATGATCCCTGGCTAAGATGTGAGACTAGAACTAGGAGGGGAGAGACAGGGAATTCCTTCGCTAGTATGACCTACTTAAATTTATTTTGTATTTAAATTGGTTGGTCAGAGTTTAGAGATAATATGTTACATGTCAACTAACCCTTATTTTGTGGCAGTATCTAAAAATGACATCCGAGAATGTTGAGAATAGGAATGGAGCACAAGAGACCGTTGAGTCTCCACATATTAATAATGTGCATCAGGAAGGCGACAATCCTCATGCAAACAACAACACGGACCAAATGATGAATGATGGATTGTTCAGAGGCTTTATGCAATTAATGCAACATCAGGAGAGAGCGGCTCCTGTCCAAAATATAGGTGGAAACACTAGAAACTCTCGGACGGTCACCGCTAAACAGTTCAAGGAGCTGGGACCACCGGAGTTTATTGGAGAGCCAAAACCACTTAAGGCGCAAGCATGGATAAAGTAGATCACCAAGATATTTGATGTCTTGGGATGCTCTGAGGAGCAAAAGGTTCCCTTCGCCACTTTTATGTTGCGTGAAGAGGCAGATTAATGGTGGGAATCTATAAAACATACCCAGCCTGACGCATTCAAGATGTCTTGGGAGAAGTTCCAAGAGCTATTCAATGACAATTACTTTCTCGAGAGTATTCGTCACATGAAAGAAGTGGAGTTTATCAAAATGGAACAAAACAATATGACTGTGTCGCAATACGAGGCTAAATTTGTGGAGTTATCCCGGTTTGCATCCCATTTGGTCGATAATGAGGAGCGAATGACGCGAATGTTTTTAAGAGGTTTGAAACCGGAGATACGTCAATATCTTATTTCTCATAAATTGTGTTTGTACTCAGATGTTGTAAAAAGGGCTCGATTATTGGGCCAGAATGAGTCATCAGTCAATATGAGAGAAAGCGGTGGCGACATAAAAATACTAGTAGTATCAGTCATCAAAACGGTGACAACAAATGTGGAGGGAATCAACATGCCAGAAATGGTAACCACTTCGGTGGTAATCATGGCCAAGACAATAAAAATGGACATTTCAAGAAAAGGAGATTCAATAATGATGGAAGGACGTCGACCAAAGCACCCATTGTTAAGGAAGGAGAAGCGACCACCTATCATCATATGCTTCAAATGCGGAGGGAGGACACATCATCCAAAGCTGCAGCGATCTTAGTCAAAGTATGTTATAATTGTGGAAGAGAAGGTCACTTAGCCCAATTTTGTCATTCACCGAAGACAAGTTCAGCCAAGATGGAGGCACCAAAGGTCGTCCCAGAAAATTCAAAGTCGGTAGTGCAAGGGAGAACGTTTGTTATGACCTCCCAGAAAGCAAGGAACCCAAATGAGGTCATCACGGGTAAGTTTATCATAAACTCAAGCGAAGTTTATACCTTATTTGATACCGGTTCTACCCATTCTTTTATTTCTCCTACTTGCGCTCAACGATTAAATTTGACTCCGGAGAAATTAGACTTTGACTTATCTGTAGAAACTCCGTTGGGAGAAACCTTCATTACATCCACTGTTTATAAGTCTTGTTTGGTTCAAATTGGTACCCTCACATTACCTGTCGATCTTATTTCATTAAAAATACTTGCATTTGACGTAATTCTAGGGATTGATTGGTTAACTACTCATCATGCAAAAATTGATTGTTTTCGTAAGATTGTTAGCTTTCATATTCCTAACCAATCTGTTATGCGAATTCAAGCCACCAAACCATTAAAATCAATCACTGTCATCTCAAGCCATAGAGCTATTCGTTTATTGAAAAATGGATGTCAAGCTTTCTTAGCTTATGTCACGGATCTAAACAAAAGTACGTCAGTTTTGAATGATATTTCTATTGTTAATGAATTTCCTAACGTATTCCCTGAAAAACTTACTGGCCTACCCCCAGAGTGTGAAATTAAATTTTGTATCGACCTTGAACCTGGTACAAAACCTATTTCCAAAGCCCCATATCGAATGGCTCCTATTGAACTTTAGGAGTTAAAGACCCAACTACAGGAATTGTTAGACATCGGTTTCATTCGTCCTAGTACTTCTCCTTGGGGTGCTCCTGTTCTATTCGTGAAAAAAAAAAGATGGGAGTATGCGACTTTGTATTGATTATCGGGAGTTGAATCATGTCACCATCAAAAATAGGTACCCATTTCCACATATTGATGACTTGTTTGACCAGTTGCAAGGAGCTAAATTCTTTTCAAAGATTGATCTTCGTTCTGGATATCACCAATTGAAGATTAGAACCAATGACATTCCAAAGACGGCTTTCAGAACTCGGTACAAGCATTATGAATTCCTAGTCATGTCCTTTGGATTGACTAATGCTCCTGCTGCCTTCATGGATATGATGAACTATGTATTCAAGGAATATTTGGATCACTTTGTGGTCGTTTTTATTGATGACATCCTTATTTATTCCAAAAGCCATGAAGATCATGAGCAACACTTGAGGCTGATACTCAAAAATCATCGTGAATATAAGCTTTATGCCAAGTTAAAGAAATGCAAGTTCTAGCTTGAGGAAGTAGCATTCCTTGGGCATGTGGTATCAAGTCATGGAATATCTGTTGACCCAGTAAAGATTGAAGCTATTCAAAGTTGGGAGCAACCTAAATCAGTAACCGAAGTACGTAGCTTTCTCGGCTTAGCTAGTTGTTATCGGAGATTCGTAGAAGGGTTTTCTCAAATCGCTACTCCACTAACTCAGCTGTCTCGAAAAGATACAAAGTTCGGTTGGAGCGAAGAATGTGAGAAAAGTTTTCTAGAACTCAAGAGGAGACTCATTTTAGCACCTGTTCTGACAATACCATCTGGTTCGGTGGGATTTGTCATCTCCAGTGATGCTTCGGGCAAAGGGTTAGGATGTGTTCTCATGCAACATGGGAAAGTCATAGCCTATGCCTCCCGACAACTCAAAGAATATGAGAGGAATTATCCTACTCATGATCTAGAGTTGGCAGTTGTTGTCCTCACACTAAAGATTTGGAGGCATTACTTATATGGGGAAAAAGTGGAGATCTTTACGGATCATAAAAGCCTCAAATATTTCTTCACTCAAAAGGAACTCAACATGCGACAACAATGTTGGCTTGAACTGTTGAAAGATTATGATCATACCATCCAATACCATCACGGAAAAGCGAGCGTGGTAGGTGGCGCATTGAGTAGAAGATCATATGCAGTACAAGTGCGATAATATTGACAACAACACAAAAGCCCATTTTGTGTAACTTGCAAAGGATGGAGATAGAGTTAAAGACTCGAGGACCCATGTGATGATGGCGAATATCTGAGTAGAACCAGACTTTAATTGATAAAGTTAAAATTTGCTCAAGCTCGAGGACACGGAGGCGATGCGTATGAGGAAGAAAGTGCAAGAAGGTGCTATCTTGGGAAGCAAGAATCGATGAAGAAGGAATACTTGAGTCAACTCCGGACTTTATGTTCCTAACGATACGATTTAAAGTATAAAATCATGATGGGCGCACAACACACCGTTTGCAATCCATCTGGGAGTACCAAAATGTATCATGATCTTGACATACATTTTGGTGGGGCAATATGAAGAGAGAGATATGCTTTGTTTATCTCAAGGTGTCTAACGTGTCAACGAAGTCAAGGCGAGACATCAAGTACCAAAAGGTCCATTGCAACCACTTGAAATTCCGAGAATGGAAGTGGGAGCACATTACCATGGATTTCGTTCTTGGTCTTCCCAAGGTTTCTCAAGGCATTGATGCAATTTGGGTCATTGTTGATAGATTGACCAAATCTGCTCATTTTTTACTAATACGAGAAACTTATACACTTGAACGTCTTGCTCTTATATACATAAACGAGATTGTAAGACTGCATGGTATGCCAGTATCCATAGTTTTTGATCGAGACCCAAGATTCACTTCACGATTTTGGGTTAGTTTACAAAAAGCTATGGGCACAGATTTACGATTTAGTTTGGCATATCATCCTCAGACAGACGGACAATCAGAGAGAACTATTCAAACTCTTGAAGATATATTAAGACTATGTGTCCTTAACTTCAAGGGAAGTTGGGACAAGTTCTTACCATTGGTAGAGTTTTCTTACAACAACAGTTATCAAGCAAGTATTGACATGGCTCCATTCGAGGCGTTATATAGAAGAAAGTGTCGTTCTCCAGTATGCTGGGATGAGGTGGGTGAAGCAACGTTGTTGTGACCGGAGTTGGTACGTATGACTACGGAAAAGATTCAAACAATCCAACAACGTATAAAGACATCACAAGATCGATAAAAGAGTTATGCTGATCTTCATCGAAAGGACGCGAAATTCGATATAGGAGATCATGTGTTGTTAGGTGTTGCTCCATGGAAAGGAGTTACGAGATTTGGAAAGAGAGGAAATCTCAATTCTCGATTCATCGGCCCATTTTTAATCCTTGATCGAGTAGGAACTGTGGCCTATAGACTCGCTTTACCGCCAAGTATGTCTCGTGTTCATAACGTTTTTCACATATCCATGTTAAGTAAATATGTGGAAGACCGAACCACATTATTGAGTTAGAAGCCGGGCCGAAATAGCGGAAGATTTGGCGTATAAATAGGTTCTGTTCAAATCTTGGATAAGAAGGAACATATTCTATGCTCGAGGTTATACCTCAAGTCGAAATTTTGTGGAGAAACCACGATATTGAGGAAATGACTTGGGAGTTAGAATTTGAAATGAAATCAAGGTATCCTTACCTCTTCAATATACCGTCACGTACCCTAATTTCGAGGGAAAAATTTCATAAGAAGGGAGATTGTAAAACCCCAACTTTTGAATAAAGATGAATTTTCTATAAATATTATTTTTGAATATTATGGAGTGAAATTGATATAATGTTATAGTTGTGGGTAATATTTATAAATTTTGCAAAATACATGCAAGTTGTTATATAATAGTCGATTAATTGGGGAATATTCGTTTTAACGAGGAATATTAAATACAATGAACAAAATCATTAGTGGACCCATTAGCGGAATTATTGTCGAATTGAGAAAATGACAAAAATACTTTATAAAAATAACGGCGAAAGTTTTACAGTTAAGCTGTTGAAACAACCGATGTTAAAAATGCGATGTCTGGCGTGGTTGCATAGTAGCACACGGTATTAATTATTGATGCTTACGTGATAAGTCACTCGGTTTTGTTGGTATTATTAATGTAATAATCTGAGAAAATCTTTTATATAAAACATAATACTTTTATAAAGTTATTCTATAAATAGAATATATTATATTCTATTATGCATAGTGTTGCATAGTGTTTTGCATAGTAAAATCTTTTTATATAAAAGCAGAATACTTTTATAAAGTTATACATTTTATTAGGCAATAATTAGAATATATTATATTTTATTATGCATAGTGTTTGCATAGTGCTGCATAGTGTTTGCATAGTAAAATCTTTTATAAAGTTATTCGTTTTATTAGATTATAAATAGAATATATTATATTTTATTTAAAAGATTTTGCTTTAAATATGGAAAAGTCGATTAAAGTAAATCAATCTGGACCGTTCATGAGTTAGTTACTATATCGATCTATTTTTCTATAAATAGAAGCTCATTTCTTCATTATTTTCTTACGAATTCTTTGAAACTAGAGAGATAAACTATAGAGAGAAAGAAGAAAGTATTCGCTACTTCACAACTTATATATCCGATTACTCTTCTTTCAAGGTAGGGAATATTATTTGTTGTACTACTCGTAAGGGGTGTTATTCTTTTGTATTCATGAAGAGAACTTATGTTATTCCATTCTTTATTATTACATTGGAATAACTTTTGTATCTGTGAGCTACCTATACTTGGTGACATTCTTCTATTATTCTCGTCTTTACTATTCTATTGGAATATCCATGCATGCATTTTATGCTTTGGGACACGATTCATCTTTATGATTACATTGGAATATCTGTTACATGCGTTTTTTAGGACTGGTTCCGTCTTTATTATTATTCTATTGGAATATCACATACATGCGTTTTATGGGACCTTATTCCGTCCTTATTAGTATTACATTGGAATAACACATGTCATGCAAAGTACCGCATGCATGGTGATTTCATTGTTATTCCATTCTTTATTATTACTGTTGGAACATCATGTGCCGGTCTTAATTTACTTTGACCTAGTTCTCGTTATTTAGTATTACATTGAATAACTTTGTCTAATCACAATCCGCATGCATGGTGATTTCTTTTGTTATTCCATTCTTTATTATACTCAGTTGGTTAAAGTTTTGACTTCTATACTCCATGAAATTAGTGGAATATCCTTGATAATTGCACTTCATCCAGTATCTTTTCATGGAAATATTCTTCTGAGCATTCTTGAATTTTACTCTACAAAGCAGTATCATGTTGAAAATTTGGACGTTATTGGTTCTTGGACAAATTAATTCTTGAACTTGTTTGATTGAATTCTTATATCATTGTCATCATCCTCATATTTATATTTTTTTGAAAGTCATCTGTGGCCTGTAGTGCATAGATGGACTTGGTATGATTATGACCAGGGATTATTCGGTGTAATCATGATCGTAATGTTACAAATGATGTGGTAAAAGTCCTCATTGGCCCGTAGTGCATTGATGGATAGTTGTTGGCATGATCAAGACCATTAATGAATACACAAATATTCTTGGCCCGTAGTGCATGGATAATTGTGGTTGTGATACTAAAGAATATCCTTGGCCGTAGTGAAGGGGTGATTCGATGATGTGGATTATTTATTAAGCTGAGTCTCAGTGATAAAAGTCATGAAAAACCTTTTAAATCATAGAAGATAGTAGATTTTATTCTCTACTTGACTCTTCTAATGGATTGTTTGTTTTTCGCAGATTAAACTTCGATGTTTGTTATATTTTATCGGTTTAACATCATTTGAAGGCTAATGATAATTTATTACGCATTATCTTAGTCATAATATTTCTTCTTGGGCTAGTTGAGCTCACCCTTTCTTTCATTGTTCTCTTTGAAATGAGAGCGTGGTGGGACGATTTGGGAGCGGAGTGATGGTCCAGATGATAGTATTAGCTAGTAGTCCTCACTATTCTGTTAAATAGTGTGACAATAATTGTAATGAGGACTCCATTTGAGTTTGTATACTCACTAGAAGACAGTATTTGTATTTAAACTCACAGTTTATGTTTTGTCGTATTGTACAGGACAGTTGTATTATTAAGTTGTATTTGAATTCTGTACCATGTATCTGGTGACTCAAGATGGGTGATGTATACCTAATTTTGGGGGCGTCACACTTACGGTACTTTCTCTCTTCACCTTTTTAGGTAGATTATGACATGTTGACAGAATACTGTTATGGTTCATAAGAGGGTGCTTTTGTGATGAACACATGTAATAGTGAGGACCCGTACCTTTTTACTGTCAGTCTCTTAACAGTCATTTATCTTAGATATACTCAGTTTAGGCATTGATGTGCATAGCTTCACTTTTCTCCTGACAGCTTATTGCCCGTGTTGGCCTTTAATCACTCAGTCGTGGTCTTGAAGATGTAGGCCAAGAGAATCTCTGCATTAAAATCTTTGATATCCTTTAGTTTATAAAGTTTGCACCTAGTTGCTGGTTGGCCAGACATAAGTTTGAGAAGATCTTCTTTCTTCTCTTGATAAGCATTTCTTAGCATGTATAGCCTCTTCATCTTTCAGACTGGTGGATGCTTGACTCTTTGTCATTGATATCTCTTGAGCTCTCTCAGCTGATCTTCAGACTACAAGATTAACTGCAGGCAAGGATTGGTCTTGTTGATGTAGCAATCGAGAACAGGGACCAATCTGAGCAGCTTCAGGTGTATATACACATTTACCTACACACAGTATTTCCAACGTATGAGCTCATCTGCATATAACAAGTTACTTACTACTAAACTAAGTTGAAAATAATGTTTGTGCCTGGGATCAGACTCAAAGTGATTAGCTATTGAATGTAGCATAAGAACCTGCTCTGATACCAATTGTTAGTTCCCAGTAGGCACAATAGATATAGAAGGGGGGGTTGAATAGATCCTTTTTATTTCAAAATACTTTTCTCTATTATTTTGTATAGCTATTAAATTAGCATATGACAAACATAATAATCTTTTCAAGCACATCGGAATAATAAAAGATCCCCTTCATTGATATATTCATAATCATACATACATTGTTCGTAGAGTAAGTTTAGTTGTAAGTAGTTAAAACATACATAGAAGTTATAGTACATAATGTAAAAGACACAAGAGGTTTTAAGTGGTTCAGAGACTCAAGCTCTTAATCCACTCTTCTGCTTTCAACTAGCAGGATTTCCACTAAGGAAGGGAAGCATCCTGAATCACTAAGATTCCTTGAGGCCCGTGACCTTGGGACTTGATTCACTAAGAACTCTTGAGGCCCATGACCTTGGGACTCCTGAGTTTCCTAGGAACTCTTCAAGCCCAGTAGGCTTGGAACTCCGTTTAGTCCCTCCAGACAAGGACCCTTCTGGCCCTGGCTTCATTTAGTCCCTACGGACAAGGACCCCTCAGGCCGTGGCTTTTGTTGTTTGTTTGTTAGTTTGTTAGAGTTGGTGCTGAGCTGCTAAGATGTCTTCATGCTCTGAAAATCTTCTATACTTAGTAGCTTGGCGTGATCATCCTTGAAGTGCAGTTAAGTGTTGCATGATGCTCAGCTTCTTTAGTTACTCAACCACTTCGGATGATCCCTTGATGACTGCCTTGAAGATCTTTCCTCTTGATACATGATGACCGCACATGATAGGTTTCTCAGATGACTGTAAGTTCTTCTTCTTGGTACTTAGAAACTTTTTCATGTTTACCACCATGATGACGTTTGCGATCTCCCTTCTTGATACTTGATGTCTTCTCATGATGGACTTGCTAAGATGACTGTAAGCTATACTCTATTGTACTTAGAGTCTTCCCATGATGGACACCAAGATGACATGATGCTCTTCTTTCTCTCGGCAGTTCAGAACACTCTTCTTGTAGTAGAACTTTCACTTCTACATAGTAGAACTCTCACTTCTACTTCTTCTTTTGCATGAATCTGAGTGTTCTTGGTGGATCATAGAGTGAGCCTTCGGACTCACTATCTTACATGATTTAGTATAGTCCATCTTCTCTCCAATCTCGACAACTCTTGTTACTCTCGATCTTTGAAGCTCTTCCTGATTTATGCTCCTTCCCAATCCTTCCGTTGGAAAGTAGCCGATGAAGGCTATTCAAATATCTTCACAGATCTCGAGTTGACAAAGGTAGACTACTGATGTGACATGTCATACTTTATCTGACATTGCAGTTTACTGTTTCACCTACCCAACAGAGATGTCACTTTAATGTCTTGGGCAGGTTGAAAACTTTATTATCTCCTTCTGATTTCTCGATCAGAGGTTGTCCTTTTCCATCGATGCTCTCAATAAGCTTTAGTCCGAATACCATCCTTCAGTTTGAACCGTTGCCAATGCTTCAATCTTCGGGTGTTCGAACTCTATGATTCTGATGATTGTCTTCGAGGACCTGATCGTAGTGTCTTGTTGAGTGTTGCTCATTGACTGGTAGAGTTAACACTACGATCTTGAAGAGTGTTGATTGGATCTTCAATGTAGTACACCTCTTCCTTCCATTGTGTAGTGCTTCAACACTTCTGTTTGCTTCCACTTTTCTCAGAGACTGATGGCCTAACTCCTTGCTCTGGTCCCCTCTGAATAGCAAGACACTTCAGATTTGTGGCACATCCAGCTCGCTTTCTCCTTGTGATCTCCCATTCACTTATCATCAATGGACTGACCCTACGCTTAATCACTTTATCCTTGTTCTTCAGAGACTAACCAGTATTTTGGTTCACTTTCCATCAGTTCTTTCTTTGTTTGGCAAACACTACGATCTCGGTTGCTTCCAAGATCGTTGTCTTCTGTTCACTTGACAGCTACTGCACTTGCTAACTTTCCTTAGTCAGTTACTGAAGTCTTCTTATGATCATCTTGTGGAAGACTTCATCTTGAATGGCTTTACAACTCAATTTTGATGTTGATAGGGTTGGTGTTTAGATCTTCTGTTAGCTTGCATGCCATTCTTTGAGTGCTCTCTGGTTCCCTTCAGGCAGGATGTATCTTTGCATTGCCAACCAAAGGCTTTGTTCCTTTGGATATTCTGGGAGTGCTCATTAGCTGAGAATCATACTTGCTCTACGATTCTGCCTATGCATTGTGAGCACTTATGTTGAGGTCGTAGTTTTGCACTCTATGATTTAGCTTCGGCTGTGCAGACACTACGATCCTGAGATCAGATCTTGACACTCTACGGTTTCTACCTTGCGCTTGTTGTATTCATCTGATCTTGCTCGACTATAATCTTTGCATGTAATCAATAGACTCTACAAACTCAGAGTGTAGCCTACGATCCTTGACATGGTTTTGGCATCAGTAGACTCTACGATCTCGATTGTAGTCTACGATCCTTGACTTGGCTTCGGCATCGGTAGACTCTACGACTCCAAGTGTAGTCTACATTTACGACTTGGCCCGGCGAGATATTGGTCGGCTCGTGAGGCAAGTTTGTCTCTGATTCTTAACATGACTTCCCTGCACACACTACGATCCCGAGGAAGCTCTTCTCGATATACCACGATCCTTCATCGTTTCTCCTGGAAGTCTACGAACTCCGAGATCTACTATCTTGCAGACTACGATTTTGCCTCGATAGCTCTCGAGTTATCCTTGACTCTCCTGGCAGACTACGATCTCTGGTGCAGTACTCGACGATCAGACAAGCCTATCTACTACGTCATAAGATCAACCTAACATGCTTGATCTTTCTATATTTATAGTCCTTGTACATCATTTCTTTTTAAGGACTTTACAAAGCTGTTTTTCTTATGTAGGATCAACCTATAATACTTGACCAATTCATTCTAAGTCCTTGTATACATATTTCTATTATCTATCAAAGGACTTTATAGCTTTTCTTAATGCAAACATAATTGCATATTATTCAATCATATATATATCAGAATCAAATCATATGTAATCAGGAATATCATTCACATGCTTATTCCTGACATAACTGAGTGACTTCTCATGTAAGCATCAATAATCAATACCGTGTGTTACTATGCAACCACCCGTATTACTGTTCTTTTACCACCGGGTAGTTCAACAGTTTAACGGTAAAACTTTCGCCGTTATTTTTATAAAAAGATAATTCTGTCATTTTCTAACTACGACAATACTTCCGTTATGGGGTCCACCAATGATTGTGTCGTCGTACGAATATACCCTGTTAAAACAAATATTCACCGACCAATCGAATATTATATAACCACTTGCTTACTTTGCAAAATTTGTAAATAATACCCACAACTATAACATTATATCAAATCCACACCATAGTATTCAAAAATATATTTCGAGAAAAATTTATTTTTATTCATAAAAGTTGGGGTCTTATAACCTCCCCTTCCTATGAAATTTCATCCTCGAAATTAGGGTGCGTACCTGGTATGTCGAAGAGGTGAGGATACCTTGACTTCATTTCAGATTCTAACTCCCAGATCATTTCCTGAACATCGTGGTTTCTCCATAAAACTTTGACTTGAGGTATAACCTTGGAGCGTAGAATATGATCCTTTTTATCCAAGATTTTAATAGGTACCTCCTCATACATTAAATCTTCTGCTATCTCGTCTGGTTCCAATTCAATAATGTGGTTCGGGTCTTTCACATATTTACGTAACATAGATATTTGAAAAACGTTATGAACATGAGACATACTTGGCGGTAAGGCGGGTCTATAGGCCACAGTTCCTACTCGATCGAGGATTAAAAATGGGTCAATGAATCGAGGATTGAGCTTTCCCTATTTCCAAATCCCATAACTCCTTTCAATGGAGCAACACGTAACAACACATGATCTCCAATATTTAATTCCACGTCTTTTCGATGAAGATCATCATAACTCTTTTGTCGATCTTGTGCGGTTTTATACATTGTCAGATCGTTTGAATCTTTTTCATAGTCATACATACCAACTCCTGTACCAACAACGTTGCTTTACCCACCTCATCCCAGCATACTGGAGAACGACACTTTCTTCCATACAACGCCTCAAATGGAGCCATGCCAATACTTGATTGATAAATGTTGTTGTAGGAAAACTCCACCAATGGTAAGAACTTGTCCTAACTTCCTTTGAAGTCAAGGACACAGAGTCTTAATAAATCTTCAAGAGTTTCAATAGTCCTCTCCGACTGCCAGTCCGTTTGAGGATGATATGTCGAACTAAATCGTAAATCCGTGCCCATAGCTTTTTGCAAACTAACCCCGAAATCGTGAAGTGAATATTGGGTCTCGATCGAAACTATGAATCTTTGGTATACCATGTAATCTTACAATCTCATTTTTATGTATATCTGAGCAAGGCGTTCAAGTGTATAAGTTTCTAGTATCGGTAAGAAATGAGGAGAGTTGGGTGATCTATCAACAATGACCCAAATCGCATCTATGCCTTGAAACCTTGGGAAGACCGATGCTTGAAATCCATGGTAATGTGCTCCCACTTCCATTACGGAATTTCAAGTGGTTGCAATGGACCTTTTGGCACTTGATGCTTCACCTTGACTCGTAGACAAGTTAGACACCTTGAGATAAACCCCGCTATCTCTCTCTTCATATTGCTCCACAAAAATGTATGTCGAGGATCACGATACATTTTGGTACTCCTAGGATGGATTACAAACGGTGTGTTATGCGCCTCCATCATGATTTTATACTTCAAGTCAGAATCGTTAGGAACACAAAGTCTGGAGTTGACTCGAAGTATTCCTTCTTCATCGATTCTTGCTTCCGGAATAACGCCTTCTTGCACTTTACTCCTCATACGCATCAGCTCCAGGTCTGTAGCTTGAGTAGCTTTAACTTTATTGATTAAAGTCGGTTCTAATCGTATATTCGCCATCATCACATGGGTCCCTGGAGTCTTTAACTCTATCTCCATCCTTTGTAAGTCATACAAAATAGACCTTTACATTGACAATATCGCACTCGTACCCACATATGATCTTCTACTCAATGCGTCAGCTACTACATTAGTTTTTCTAGGATGGTATTGAATGGTATGATCGTAATCTTTCAATAGCTTAAGCCATCGTCATTACCGCATGATGAGTTCCTTTTGATTGAAGAAATATTTGAGGCTTTTATGATCCATATAGATCTCCACCTTCTCTCCATATAGGTAATTCCTCCAAATCTTAAGCGCAAAAACGACAGCTACCAACTCTAGATCATGAGTAGGATAATTTCTCTCATATTCCTTGAGTTGTCGTGAGGCATAGGCTATGACTTTCCCATGTTGCATGAGAACACATCCTAACCCTTTACCTGAAGCATCACTGTAGATGACAAATCCCTCGAGGCGGATGGTATTTCGCCGAGCAGTCTTTGAAATGAGTCTCCTCTTGAGTTCTTGAAAACTTTTCTCACATTTCTCGCTCAAACCGAATTTTGTATCTTTTCGAGTCAGTTGAGTTAATGGAGTAGTGATTCGAGAAAACCCTTCTACGAATCTCCGATAATAACCAGCTAAGCCGAGAAAGCTACGTACTTTGGCCACAGACTTAGGTTGTTCCCAGCTTTGAATTGCTTAAATCTTTGCCGGGTCAACAGATATTCCATGATTTGATATCATATGCCCAAGGAATGCTACTTCCTCAAGCCAAAACTCGCATTTCTTCAACTTGGCATAAAGCTTATTTTCACGAAGCTTTTTGAGTATCAGCTTCAAGTATTGCTCATGATCTTCACGACTTTTGGAGTAAATGAGGATGTCATCAATAGAGACAACCACAAAGTGATCCAAATAATCCTTGAATACTCGGTTCATCATATCCATGAAGGCAGCAAGAGCATTAGTCAATCCAAAAGACATGACTAGGAATTCGTAATGCCCGTACCGACTTCTAAAAGAAGTCTTTGGAATGTCATCAATTTTAATCTTTAATTGATAATATCCGGAACAAAGATCGATCTTTGAAAAGAATTTGGCTCCTTGCAACTGGTCAAATAGATCATCAATACGAGGTAACGGGTAACTATTTTTGATGGTGACATGATTCAACTCCCGACAATCAATACAAAGTCACATACTTCCATCTTTCTTCTTCACGAATAGAACAGGAGCACCCCAAGGAGATGTACTAGGACGAATGAAACCGATGTCTAACAATTCCTGCAGTTGGGTCTTTAACTCCATAAGTTCAATAGGAGCCATTCGATATGGGGCTTTGGAAATGGGTTTTGTACCAGGTTTAAGGTCGATACAAAAATTAATTTCATGCTCTAGGGGTAGGCCAAGAAGTTCTTCAGGGAATATGTCAGGAAATTTATTAACAATAGAAATATCATTCAAAACTGACGTATTTTTGTTTAAATTCATGACATGAGCTAAGAAAGCTTGACATCTATTTTTCAATAAACGAATAGCTTTATCGCTCGAGATGACCGTGATTGATTTTAATGGTTTGGTCACTTGAATTCGTATAATAGGTTTATTAGGAATATAAAAGCTAACAACCTTACGAAAATAATCAATTTTAGAATGATGAGTAGTTAACCAATCAATCCCTAGAATCACGTCAAATACAAGTATTTTTAAGGAGATAAGATCGACATGTAACGTGCGGTTACCGATTTGAATCAAACAAGAATTATAAACAGTGGATGTAATGAAGGTTTCTCCCAACGGAGTTTCAACAGATAAGTCAAAGTCTAATTTCTCTGGAGTCAAATTTAAACGTTTATCGCAAGTAGGAGAAATAAAAGAATGGGTAGAACCGGTATCAAATAAGGTATATACTTTGCTAGAGTTTATGATTAACTTACCTGTGATCACCTCGTTTGGATTCCTCGCTTTTTAGGACGTTACGACAAACGCTCTCCCTTAAACTACCAGCTTTTTCTTGTTTGGGACGACCTTTGATGCCTCCATCCCAGCTAGACTTGATTTCGGTGCACGACAAAATCGGGCTAGGTGACCTTCTCTTCCACAATTGTAACATGCCTTGGACTGCTGCGTACAATTTGGACTGATGTGTCCCTCCTCTCCGCATTTGTAACATACCACCGACTGTCGTTCCCCTTCCTTAACAACAGGTGCTGGTGATGACGTCTTTCCATCATTGTTGAATCTCCTCTTCTTGAAATTTCCACTTCTATTATCTTGGCCATGATTTCCCAAGAAGTGGTTACCATTTCGGCATGTTGATTTCGATCACGTTTGTTGTCACCGCAACCGATGTTTGCTACCTTTATTATTATCATTTTCTTGATGCTGCTCTCTCTTGGTTGGGTCGACTCGTTATCGCGCTCCAATAACTGAGCCCTATTTATAACATCTGAATACAAACACAGTTTGTGAGAAATTAGGTATTGACGTATCTCAGGTTTCAAACCTCTTAGAAATATCCGCGTTATTCTCTCCTCATTATCAACCAAGTGGGATGCAAACCGGGACAACTCAGCAAACTTAGCTTCATACTGTGACACAGTCATATTTTTTTGCTCCAGCTTGATAAACTCTACCTCCTTTATGTGACGAATACTTTCGGGAAAGTACTTGTCATTTAATAGTTCTTGGAACTTTTCCCAAGACATCTTCAGTGCGGCAGGTTGAGTAGGCTTTACAGATTCCCACCAGTAATATACCTCTCCTCGCAACATAAAGGTGACCAAGGGAACCTTTTGCTCCTCGGAGCATCCCAAGACATCAAATATCTTAGTGATATGTTTTATCCACGTCTCTGCCTTAAGTGGTTTTGGCTCTCCAATAAACTCCAGTGGTCCCAGCTCCTTGAACTGTTTAGTGGTGACCGTTCGAGAGTTGCCAGTGTTTCCACCAGCATTTTGAACAGGAGTCGTTCTCGCCTGATGTTGCATGAATTGCATAAAGCCCCTGAACATCCCATCGTTCATCATTTGGTCAGCGTTGTTGTTTTGCTGAGGATTATTGCCATCCCGATGCACATTATCCTGAGTATTTATCGTTGGTGACTCAACGGTCTCATGTGCTTCATTGCTTATCTCAACATTTTTGGATGCCATTTTTAAATACTACCACAAAACAAGGGTTAATTGACATCTCACATATTATCCCTATACTCTGACCGACCAAAAGAATACCAAATAAACTTAGGTAGGTCATACTAGCGAAGGAATTTCCCGTCTCTCCCCTCCTAGTTCTAGTCTCACATTTCAGCTAGGGATCATATCCCTAAGCTTTGATACCGACTGTGACGCCCCCAAAATAGGTATACATCACCCATTCCGAGTCACCAAATACATGGTACATAAATCAAATACAAACTCCTTTTATACAATACGACAAAAGCGTAGCTTAGAGTTTTTACACGAATATTATCTCATAGACAGTATTCAAACTCAAATGAAGTCCTCATTACATTTATTATCACAATATTTCATAAAATAGTGAGGAATACTATAGCCACCATCTCGGACCGTCACTCTATTCCCTGACTAGTCCCGGCTACGTTTTCATTTCCTGAAGAGAACAATGAAAGCAAAAGGGTGAGCTCAACTAGCCCAATAAGAAATATTATGACTAAGATAATGCATAATAAATCATCGTTAGCCATCAACAGTGTTAAACTGATAAAATACAATAAACATCAAGTTTAACCGTAGCGGAACAAGCAATCCATTAGAAGAGTCAAGTAGAGCATGATATATACTATCTTCTATGATTTAAAAAGTTTATCATCAATTTTATCGCTGAGACTCAGCTTAATAAATAAACCACATAATCGAATCATTCCTGCACTACGGGCCAAGGATATTCAAGTAATCATCAATGGTCATGATTATACCGAATAATCCCTGGTCATAATCATACCTACAACTTTCCATCAATGCACTACATGCCAATGATAATTTTGACCACATAATTTGTAACATTACGGTCATGATTATACCAAATAATCCCTGGTCATAATCATACCAATCAATAGTACATCTATACATGTAAGCCATAAATGACTTTTATCACAATATAAGCATGATGATGATGACAATGATATAAGAATTCAATTAAAAGAAAGCAAAGGATAAATTTTTAAGGATTTATAGCTTAATTTATCCAGAATTCAATAATGTCCAAATTGTCGACATGATACTTATTTTTGGAGTAAAATTCAAGAATAATATTGTAACAAAAATGATTTGGACAGCAAAGAAATCAATTTTTGTCATGAATAATTTTTCGGGTGAATAGTACTTCGGGAATAATATCCCGTGAATAGTACTTTGTGAATAGTACCCGTGAATAGTACTTTGTGAATAGTAACCTGTGAATAGTACTTTATGAATAGTACCATAAAAATGAATACTACTCATGGACAGTTCTCCAGCATGAAAAGCTTAAAATTTAAAAAGAATGTGCAGAAAATATTCTTGTGAAACGATACTAGATGAAGCGCAAATTTCAAGGATATTCTACTAATTTCACGGAGTATAGAAGCAATACTTTAACAAAATAAGGGTATAATCAGGAATACGAGACGAATAATATTACTCATATACTACAGAGTATGGAAGAAAATATTATTCCTATGAATACTGAACAAAATAATATCACTTACCTCAGAAGAAGACTAGATACTGGAATAGTGAAGTAGCAGACTTCTCTTCTTCTTTCTCTCTATAGCTTCTCTCTTTATAGCTTATCTCTCTATAATTTCTTTTGTGAGTCTTAGTGAATTGGTGACAATGAAAGAAGAATGAGCTTCTATTTATAGGAAAACATAGTTTGGATAATTGCACGTTTTGGGGCTCGAAATATTACAGTATAATACCTTCATCATTTCCTTCATTTTTAATTTAGTCCTCCAAGTATTATCAAACTTGCACCACCTCCCCTAATAGTATCTCATGTGAATCAATAGTACATTCATGTGAATCAATAGTTTATACATGTGAAAAAAATAGTTACGGTATAGTACCTTCATTTATACCTCTATTTTTAATTTAGTCATGCAAGTATTATCAATCTTGCACCACCTCCCCTAATAGTACATGAATTTGAATAAATAGTACATACATTTGATCAAATAGTTATAAGTATGTGAATTAATAGCAATTAATTGCTCATTTATCTGATTAATTACCCAATTGGTCAATATTACCTCCAGACATCAATTATTATCGAAATAGATGTCGATTTCCATTAACACTAATAATCCCAACACAATGAAAATATCAATTTCATCTTTAATCAATAAGAGTTTATTCATCATTAATATTATAACTCACAATATTTAACAACCAGATCATTCCTAGGAAAGTGGGGGCTTTCCGATAAGGATTTCTCCCTATTGGCGCGCAATTAGGTGACCAAACCTCTCATTGACAGAACTTTATAGACATTGTCAATATTGCAAATAATAGGGTGTTTAGGTTAGAATTAAAAATAACACCAGAAACTGAAGTTTTCTCTCTCTATATTATCGAGCGTATTCTTGTGAGTATTTTGAGTATATTTTTTGAGTATTGTTATACGGTGCAAGTTCAAGTCATAGCCTATATCCGGTGTTTCAACTAGAAGTACTGTCTTTGTGAGGTAAGGGATATTATTTTTTTTTTGTAATGATATTATTTCTTCAATATCATTATGTTGAAATATTGATCTGAAGTTTTGTTATCAAATTTGGAACTTTTGGTGTCGGAGTTACTATTCACGTATACGGCACTATTCACGTATACGGTACTATTCACGAATACGGCACTATTCATCGAAAAATGAAAATTTTTCTTTTCGTCCAAAATATCTATTCTGGATACTAGCTTTGATTGTTTCCATGTTTTGATCATTCTTGAATTTTACACCACTATGATTATTTTTGAGGTATTATTGAACATGGATAAAACAAAGTACGAATCTTTAATCCTTAATCCTTGTCATTTTGTTTCCTTTGGATTCGTTTCTTTAAAAATATTTTCATCATCCTCGGTCTTAAATGATGATATTATTGAATATCTTTATTTTTGTAGTGCAAAGATGAATGATTTCGATGAATATCTTTGGCCCGTAGTGCAAAAGATGAGCAGTGTTTAGATGAACATGATTAATCGATGAATATCTTTGGCCTGTAGTGCAAAGATGAATATTTGATTCGGATGTATATTGATTGATGTTCTGAGGGGATAAAAGATAGAGACGAAATTTTAAATTCATACATAGAAGATAGTAGTTTGCATTCTCTACTTAACTCTTCTAATGAATTATTATTTCATTGCGAATATTGGTTTAAAACTTGTTGTCTATTGTATTCTATTAGTTTTTTTTCTGTTGAAGACTAATGATAATTTGTTGTATATTATCTTAGTCATGATATTTCTTCTTGGGCTAAATGAGCTCACCATTTTCCTTGTTGTTCCATTTTTCTTCTCGGGAGGCGAGAATGTAGCGAGTACTAGTCGTGGGGTATGGAAGGAAGGTTAGAGAGAGTTGTTTAGTAGTCCTCACCATTTTTGTAAAATAATGTATCAATAATTATGATGGAGATTTATTTGCGTGTGGATATTGTCTAGATGGCAATATCTGTATTTAAACTCACAGTTTATATGTTGTAATAATAAAGTTGTAGTTGTTTCTGTACCATGTATTGACAACTCAGAATGGGTGATGTATACCTATTTTGGGGGTGTCACATTCATTGTCAGACCACCAAGAACATTTTTTCCAGATTTTGTAGAATCTCAAAGCCGAGCCTATAGATGTTATGGATCTAACATCTATTAACCCAGATCATCTTAATACACTATATCTAAAATGCTTAACCCAAAAATTTCAACATTTAACAACAGATCGATGGACAGATTGTAGCTTAGGGTTTATACCTTTCTTTGAAATTTTTTTGATTCTAGCTTCTGATTTGGTCAAAGGTAATCGTGGGTCTTGGTTCTTGACTGATATTAGAAAAGAATTTTGGAGGTGAGAGCTTGAGAGAACTTAGGTTGAGAGTTGGTACAAAAATGAGCATGAATGTTCAATTTTCTCTCTCTCAATCTATTAATAAAAGTCCATGATGCATGTATGGCTAATCTGCTGAGATTTGTCACATGGGGTGGTTAGATTAGGCCACTCACTCCCACACTTGTCAAGCTTTGAAATTTACATAATAAAGAAAATCCAAAGAGGGGCATTTTGGTCTTTTTACTCACAAATTTAATAGCAAACTTGTAATCTTGGAAAACCCTTAGGGTTTAACCCTTAGGGTTTAACCCTAAGGTTTAACACAAAATGAATTTCTAGATTTTCATTTATGGTTTAAATTAAACTAAAAATAAAATTAGTTTCTAAAAATAGAAATTTAGGGTTCGTCAATTACTTAGGTTTTCTAATTAAATCATATAGGAACATTAGGGTTTAAAATTAATAATTATAATTATCCTTATTAATTAAATAATTAGGGTTTACTATTTTGATAATTAGGGTTACCAAATTACAATTAGGGTTTCTAATTACCAAATTAGGGTTTCTAGATATTAGGGTTCTAAATTACTAATTAAGTTTTCCATAATTAGCAATAAAACCTACTATACATGATATTAATCACATTAACACGATTTCTGATTGATCACAAACTCCAGTTTAGGTTTCAAATTAGGGTTTCTCATTTCAGAAATTAGGGTTTTATAATTAGGGTTTTTCTAAAGATTAATTAGGGTTTCTATAAATTAATATATCTAAATGTTAATTAGGGTTGTCCTAATTAATTATAAAAACATATAACACATTTATATAACAGTCTTCAATTTCCCATTTAAATTTAAAAATAGGGTTTGACATATAACACCATAATTGACCAACCATTGTCAGTCCGTATGCATACAGTACATATTTATAGCACTAAAAAATTAAAATATAATTAATATTATATTATTATTCTCATCCCTTGATAAAAATCCAAATTAAATTAGGGTTTGGATTCCATATCTGATTTATTCTCCAATATTTAACCTTAATAATTAAGGTAAAATAATTAACTTAATAATCTGTACTAAAATTCATATAATAAAATAATTATTATAATTATTCAAAGAAAATCATTTCATATATTATTTAAATAATATATAACTATATTTTCATGGAAAATAATTAATAAAAACATTTCTACTATATTAATTATTATAAGAATATACTTTATAATAATTAATAATTCTAAAATAAAATTATTTGTAAATATTCATGTAATAAATATATTTTTATTTATCACATAAATACATATACACCTTATCTTGTACAAATCCTCATCCTTAAAATAAAAAAAAAATTATACGCAAAATTTCTGATTTAATTATATAGAAAATATCGGGTTGTTACATTCACCCTCCCTTATAAAGATTCCGTCCCCGGAATCACCATTTTAAAACTCATACATACAGGGGTACATAGCATACACAATCATTTCAATTAGATCTTGGTCAACTTTCATCGAACCGATCTTTAACTATTCACATAAAGCTTATCTATCTTCTTAAACAGAAATTTGATTTCTAAAAGAACTAAAATTCCTCCTTCAAAATACTTTATAAAATAATTTACAATATATAAGATAATAAAATTTGATTGAATAATACCTGGAGTTGCATCCCCGGCTACTACAGTTTCTTGAACGGTCATGTTGAAGACTCCTGCGGTTGGTTCTGTTGGTTTGTTTGTTGAAGTCGATCCGAATTATCGCCTTGATGTCCTGCTTGCGCTTTTTCCTATTCGCATTCCTTGCTTCCCTTCTACTTCTTGGGCAATCTTTCACCTTATACTCCATTGATTCACAAATAAAACACCCTCTATACATTTTTGGATTGCGGCAGTTAGGAGAGATATGTCCCTTCTGCCCACACTTAAAACACACACAAACTTTCTTTTTAAACAAATTCCCGACCTAATTCTGGTATTATCAAAATTATCTCCTTTCATCGTATAGGTGGCAAAAGCTTTCTGTTGTCCCTCCGTTATCCTAGCTATCACAACCAATTCTACAAGGTCAGTTGATCCTCTAAATCCTGGCGGTTCGTTTGTCTTGAAGTTTTCAAAGTTTGTCGATCGATTACTTGACTGATTTCCCGCGGCTGGTATTTTGTTCTGCATAACTTGAGCGACTATATTCGTAAAATTCTGTGTCAGGTCTAGTTGTTCTCCAACTTTGTTGACAGGTTCTTCTACCCTTTAGTTTTGTTTTTGTCTTAGCGGCATTATCATAACTTATTCTTTATTAACTTACATTCTAAGCCTTAACATATACGCTTAACATATAATGCAAATTTTTCTACTCAAATAATCATGTACTCGAAATATTAGATTTTTAAAACTTGGTTTACTAAATTAACCAGTGTTCAGATAAATAATTACTCTCTCACACAGTCTCATATTACTAGAACTTGACATACCATAGCGCACATACCGCTTTAAACCTCAGTTATTCCTTTTTGACACACAAGTCAGGAATCGCTGCCATAACTTATACAAAAATTGTGAATATTACCTTATACAGACATACTTATCATATACATAACATAGAATCATACATATTCAAGTAATACTAGTACTACTTATTTCTTACGCCTCCACTAAGGATCAATTGCTTAGTAATATGTTTATTCCCATTATCCACAATAATCCATTCATACCTAACTATACTAGTCCTCCTTGTATCCATTTGGTATTCGTTTGATTATTGAGTTTCTAGAGGTCAAGGGTTCAAGGGCTGGTGAGGAAATGGAGTAGTAATTCAAGAATGATATGAGGTATTCTAAAATATTTCCCTTTTTCTTACCACGCATTATGAGTTTAAGAACTCACCACAAGTATAAGAGTTTAAGAACTCGAGCTTAATCTTTTATTTTGTAACTATACTCTACCTATCAGTTATACTATCGTTTCTGGGAACGGTACTACACTTTCCAATATAATCACCTCATTGAGGTAGCTTTCAATGTGAGCCTCTATTTCAGCTATTGGCTTTGATAATGGCTCGGTTATGGAGGTTGACTCCTTCTTTATGACCAGGGGGTATCCTAATCCTTATCCTTTTTTTACCTGACATCTACATATAAATTATCTTTACTAACATATAATATATACACACAACAATTACAAGTTTTATATAAGTTATCTTTTATTTTGTTTGACGATGGATTTATTCAATTCATCTCTTTTAAAACTCTATATGAGTTATTTATATTTTCAACGTTTTCCTCTATTCTAAGGTTATAGCCTAAGGTCTATCCCACCTAAGGTTTTTAACCTATAGCTCTGATACCATGCTGTGACGCCCCCAAATTCAGGTACTTGAAACCCGAACTCGGTGCTTCACGATTCCATTTCTATGAGCGGAATAATACTAATAATAATAACAATAATATAAAAATCAAACTTAAGTTACATATATCAGAGTCTAATCCCAAGTACGCAACCTTTACTATAATTCCTTACATGATAGATAATACATATCATTGTCTTAATACAGTTTAACTATTACAAAAGATACCATTAAATATATTCAGTTTGCTTTCCTTTTCCCTTGTTCTTAGCCGAACCTCCTAGCTGTTCACACTTAGCTGAAAATATTTAAATTAAGCAAGGATGAGCATTTGAGTGCCCAACAAGTAATAACAATTATAAATATAATTAGCTGAAAGAATTAAATATTTTCTTTATACATCACTTCTATAATGATTCAATAGTTGTGAAGTAAACTAAACAGATAATAATAACATAACAACTCTATATCACATTTTTGAAACTACATATTGACTATAAATAGGTATTAGTTGACAGGCTATGAACATTGTTTTTAGTTTTCGCTAAGGTTTAGCAGAACATCATCTACAATCTGTCATAACTTACGGGCGCGAGGGTGATCATCCCAATGTGCCCTGTATTGATCAATAATGCATGCAAGAACGATATTATCGTTCACTCTGTCCGCCTTGGGCGCATAAAAGTTTTCCCTTGATCAGGATGTTTATACTTAGTCTGGAATCCGAACCAAAGCAATTTGATTGGATACAACAAGGTTTTATCATATCGAACGATATTTCTAAATCTGTGTCTAGCTGATCAAATAGCTTAGACGACTTATATATATATATATATATATATATATATATATATATATATATATATATATATATATATATATCAACATGTGCTTAACTACGATGATTATTCAAGTGAGGACACTTATATAACCATATTTGAACATAACTTGAACATAATATATATATATATATGAGTTATATAATATAATATCATGTTGATAAACAATGATCGGATATAATATATACAACAATAAGGTTAATAATCTAGTACAATAATAACATAAATCTGAAACTTTCTTACTCATGTCCATTGCATAAAGGAAATGCAAAGGTAGGATACTTGCCTGGTCTGCTATTTACAATACAGAACTTAGATTTATCATTTATATAGCAACCTATCAGTAATAAGATCATTTTATTGATTAGAATAACATATCGTAACACATAATACTGCTTATTGCAGTCAGCACATAACCTAATCACATTGTCACACATATTCAACAGTCATTAAATCACAAACAAACACATATACAAACAAATTACATAAGTCCAGATCAATATCTGAAATATGTCGGTGTACCGACGGCTTTATCGGGTAATTATCAAGTCTAAGACTCTATCCTGTTGCTCAATATATGTAAGTATCAGTCATATTATTTTTAAATGACTTATAATAATTTTAAAACATTTATTATAATTTATCATGAATTTTCAAACACCGGAATTATTATTAAATGATTTAAATATTAAATAATTCAATTATCATTAATATTTAATTAATATTAAACTATTAATGAAACCTTTACCAAAATATTAATGTTATTTATAATAACTTAAAAAATATTTTAAAGTATTAATATTACCACTGAAATAATTTTTAAAACATTTAAAATCATTCTTAAATAATTACCATTAATATTAAAGTATTATTGTATTATTTATCAAAATATTAAAAGTCATTAATTATAACTTAGAATATATTTTAATTCATTTATATACTTTTTAAATGATTTTTAAATTAATAAAACTATTTTTAAACAATTTATTTAATATAATTATTAAATAAATTTAATATCATTAATGTTAAATTAATAATCATTAATATTAAAGTATTAATAAAATTATCCTTTAAATATTAAAAGTTATATTTTATAACTTAAAATATCTTTAAACACTTTATTTTAATTTAAAATGATTTTCATAATATTAAAATCATTTTTAAACTAAATTATTTAATATAATTATTAAATAACCTTAATATCATTTATAATAATTAATTAATGAAATTTACCTTTAAATATTGAAAGTTATATTTTATAACTTAAAATATTTTTAAATACCTTATTATTATTTAAAATGATTTTTAATTTAATAAAATCATTTTTAATTAATTTATTTAATTTATTTAGTAAATAACTTAATTATCATTAATATTTAATAATTAATGAAATTTGCTTTAAAATATTAAAATTTATATTTTATAACTTCAAATATTTTAAATAACTTATTATCATTTAAAATAATTTTTAATATAATAAAATCATTTTTAATTAATTTATTTAATGTATTTAATAAATAAATCAAATATCAATAATATTTAAATAAATACTAATATTTATGAAAAATATTTCAAATTATTAAAAGTTAATTTTTATAACTTAAAATAATTTTTATAATTTTCGGAAATTAATTTCTATTTTTAAATAATTTTTAGAAATTAATTTAATTAATTTTAATGATACTGTCGCTAAAGACTGCCAATAGCGACAGAACCGTCGCTATAGGTGTTCTTCGTGTTCTTCGTGCAAACCCAAATCTTCATACCCAGTTTCAAGGGACCATGTTTGACCATCAATGATTCTGTGTTTGTTATGTTTCTAGGCATGTTGTTGAGCAGATCGTGTAAAGTTAATGCAAGACTACAATATCCAACAATAAACATGATCATAACAAAGTATAACAAAGGAGATCAAAGCCTTCAAAGAAGTTGTCAGAACTGTTTTTCATTTCTAGGTTACCCAGAAATGAAGAACAGTTCGACTAGCCTAATTTGGGTTTTCATAACTTGTGATTCGGGTATTGTTTTTGTGCTCTATAAGCTGCAGTGTGTAGTCAGTATGTAAATGAAGAGATCTAACACTATATCTAAAATGCTTAACACAAAAATTTCAACATTTAACAACAAATCGATGGACAGGTTGTAGCTTAGGGTTTATACCTTTCTTTGAAAAATTTTTGATTCTAGCTTCTGATTTGGTCAAAGGTAATCGTGGGGCTTGGTTCTTGACTGATATTAGGAAAGAATTTCGTAGGTGAGAGCTTGAGAGAGCTTAGGTTGAGAGTTGGTACAAATATGAGCATGAATGTTCAATTTTCTCTCTCTCATTCTATTTATAAAAGTCCATGATGCATGTATGGCTGATCACAGTGGTTGATCTGCTGAGATTTTTCACATGGCGTGGTTAGGTCACCCACTCCCACACTTGTCAAGCTTTGCAATTTACATAATAAAGAAAATTCAAATAAGGGCATTTTGGTCTTTTCACTCACAAATTTAATGGCAAACTTGTAATCTTGGAAAACCCTTAGGGTTAGACCCTTAGGGTTTAACCCTTAAGGTTTAACCCTAAGGTTTAACACAAAATGAATTTCTAGATTTTCATTTAGGGTTTAAATTAAACTAAAAATAAAATTAGTTTCTAAAAATAGAAATTTAGGCTTCGTTAATTAGTTAGGTTTTCTAATTAAATTATACAGGAACATTAGGGTTTAAAATCACTAATTATATTTATCCTTACTAATTAAACAATTAAGGTTTACTATTTTGATAATTAGGGTCACCAAATTACAATTAGGGTTTCTAATTACCAAATTAGGGTTTCTAGATATTAGGGTTCTAAATTACTAATTAAGTTTTCCATAATTATCAATAAAACATACTATACATGATATTAATCACATTAACACGATTTCTGATTGATCACAAACTCCAGTTTCGGTTTCAAATTAGGGTTTCTCATTTCAGAAATTAAGGTTTTATAATTAGGGTTTTTCTAAAGATTAATTTGGGTTTCTATAAATTAATATATCTAAATGTTAATTAGGGTTGACCTAATTAATCATAAAATCATATAACACATTTATATAACAGTCTTGAATTTCCCATTTGAATTTAAAAATAGGGTTTGACATATAACACCATAATTGACCAACCATTGTCAGTCCGTATGCATACAGTACATATTTATAGCACTGAAAAATCAAAATATAATTAATATTATATTATTATTCTCATCCCTTGATAAAAATCCAAAATTAGGGGTTGGATTCCATATCAGATTTATTCTCCCATATTTAACCTTAATAATTAAGGTAAAATAATTAACTTAATAACTGTACTAAAATTCATATAATAAAATAATTATTATAATTATTCAAAGAAAATCATTTCATATATTATTTAAATAATATATAACTATATTTTCATGGAAAATAATTAATAAAAACATATCTACTATATTAATTATTATAAGAATATACTTTATAATAATCAATAATTCTAAAATAAAATTATTTGTAAATATTCATGTAATAAATATATTTTTATTTATCACATAAATACATATACACCTTATCTTGTACAAATCCTCATCCTTAAAATAAAAAAAATTATATGCAAAATTTTTGATTTAATTATATAGAAAATATCGGGTTGTTACACATCATGTCAGATGTTCCAACAAGGAACATATGGGCAAGAGATCACCCTCATGACCTAATTATTGGAGATCCAAGTGCAAGAGTCAAGATAAGATCTGCCACCTAGAATGAGTGCTTCTATCTAAGCTTTCTACCATAAATAGAAACCAAAAAGATAGAAGATGCTATGGAAGACTCAAGTTGGATAGAAGCCATGCAAGAGGAACTAAATCAATTTGAAAGAAGCAGAGTATGGAGATTAGTTCCAAGACCTAGAGGTCACCCGATTATTAGCACCAAATGGGTCTTTTGAAACAAGATGGATGAAGATGGGGTAATAACGAGGAATAAGGCAAGACTAGTAGCCAAAGGTTACTCTCAAGAAGAAGGCATCGACTACGACGAGACCTTCGTGAATGCTACCAGATTAGAGGCCATCAGGATATTCCTTGCCTTTGCTGCCCACATGAAGTTCAAAGTCTTTCAAATGGATGTCAAAAGTGCATTTCTGAATGGTGAACTTCAATAAGAAGTATATGTGGAGAAAACTCTAGGTTTCATCAATCTAACTCTCTCTAATTATGTCTATAGATTAGAAAAAGCCTTATATGGACTTAAACATGCACCTAGAGCATGGTATGAAACACTAACTAACTTTCTTATTGAAAATGGTTTCACTAAAGGTAGAGTAGATACCACATTATTTCTTAGAAAGCACAAATACAAAGTCCTATTAGTTCAAATATATGTTGATGACATTATCTTTGGCTTTACTGATGAAAAATTGTGTAAGAGATTTGACAAGCTTATGTAGAGCAAGTTCGAAATGAGTATGATGGGTGAGCTGAATTTCTTCTTTGGATTACAAGTAAAGCAAACTGAGGAAGGTATATTCATAAACCAAGCCAAATAAATTAAAGACTTACTTAAAAAGTATGGCATGGAATCAACCTCTACCATGAAAACACCAATTACTCCAGCAACCAAGCTTGACAAAGATGAGAAAGGTAAAAGTATTGATATAACTCAATACAGAGGTATGATAGGCTCTCTTCTATATCTAACTGCCAGTAGACCAGACATAATGTTTACAACATGCATATGTGCTAGATTCCAAGCTAATCCTAAGGAATCAAACATAACTATTGTAAAAAGAATTTTCAGGTATCTCAAAGGCACACCTCACTTGGGACTTTGGTATCCCAAGGAGTCCTCCTTTAAACTGACAAGATATACATATGCTAATTTTGTAGGCTGCACGATCGATAGAAAAAGTACCAGTGGCACCTGTCCGCCAACAGAAGTCTGGACTTGTGTCTGGTTTAGCAAGAAGCAAAACTCAAGATCTACCTTTTAAGAGAAGTTGAATACATTCTTCTTTGGTAGCTCTCGTGCTCAAATCTTATGGATGAAAAATCAGCTAGCAGACTATGAGTTTGTATTCAAATATATACCTATTCATTGTGATCCAGTTTTCAACCCTGGAGATAACCCCCAAAAATCAGTTTCCAACCTCGGAGATAACCCCGGGAAAGTCAGTTCCAACCCCAGAGATAACCTCGTGGGATCAAGTTCAAAGCCTGGAGATAACCCCAAGAGGTCTAGAAAACCTAAGAGATAACCCTGAGGATGATCAAAGTCAACAACAGGCCGACCTCAGAGATAACCCTGAGAAAAGACTACTACAACTATGCAAAAACTGGAGATAACCCTAGGAGAGGCAAAATGGTCATTTTGCCAACTCAACTTCAACTCAAATCAAATACAATCATGTCAACTCAAATTTCTTCAAAAGAAGTCCCATAAGAACCATATCTTAACTTCCGAGCACAAACTACGCAAAACAGCTCAACGGACTACCTGACGGAAACTCGAAAATGCCATTTCGGTCATGGACCCATCTTTCCAAATTCAAAAAGGGAAAATATTATGTTATTTCATAGCCCTCTGAAAGAGCTTTCTAGAATGGTATGGCACGCTTTCATCTGACTCTCAGATTGAAAGTTATGATGGTTTGAGCGAACAACGCATTGTCTAAGTGCACATACTTTGAGACGACGGGACCCACATTGCCCAGGGCACCCCGGGCAGCCGCAGGTACACCTGTTGCTCCCCCCCTCTATAAATAGAGGGCTTGAGGTGGCCATTTTGTAAGAGAAAAAAGTCGAAGAAGCCTTATCTAATTTGCTCTGTACACACTTAAATTGAGTGCATTCTTAGTTTAAACACTCGTGAGCTTCTATATTGATATATTTTTACCGGCGGGAGCCGAGTGTTCATATATTTAAAGCTATTGAAGTCTTATTTGGCAGTTCACTTTAAGCCTTCTTACATTTTCTAAAGCCTTTCTCCACTACTGTGCACACACAGTTCTGCACATTGAGAGTCGTGTTGCGTGTGTATGCCCGGACTTCGGTCCATGGATTTTATTTATTTTTGTATATATATATTTATATTATATATATATATGCTAACATTATCGAAATATGCCTCGATTGAGCCTAGATTTACATCCGGAATGGTTATTGCTTTTTTATATATATACCTATATATAAACTGTGGTCGAACTTCGTTACGATGAGCACAGATATACATCAGGAAGCATCGCTTATATATATAAATACTTATATATATATAGATATATATATATATATATATATATATATATATATGTTGTTGATATCAAACTCTATTTGATTGAGCCTGGATCTCCTCCTCCTCGTCCTCGTTATCTTCATCCTCATGTGGTAACTCAATGGGATCCTCCTCATCTGTTTCCACGTCATCATCATCATCATCTTCAACTACTGTGACCAACGGGGCTGACTCCCGTGGCAGTAGTTGTTCCCAAACTACCGGAATGTCGCGAGGCTCCTCCTCTATAGGAATTTGAGGTCCCTCCTCCCTAGCCTGACTGGATTCTCAGACATTAGTCATCCTGACAACAAAGTTTTAAAGTTTTAATTATTAATCATTACTACTCGACACTCACAAGTACATAAATTATAATCACATAAGCACATAAGTGTTTTATTACTTCTTTCTTAAAACTCGATAAGAGTTATCTTCACTATCTTTTCAAAGGTTACTTCCTAAGGCTTTCCCCCCCCCCCCCACCTAAGGTTCATAACCTAAGACTTTGATACCAACTTGTGACACCCCCAAATCTTGGTACTTCATTTCCTCAAGATTTGGTGTTCACTTAATCAAAACATTCATTTCTAACTACCCAATCATAATAGAATTGAATAATAAAAGAAAACATGCCCATACAGGATTAAACTTAAATAAAAAATCTCCCAGGTTATCTAACCTTTAATCATCATTCAAATGCAGAAAACATTACATAACTTCTTTAAAATAAAATCTAAGATTAACATAATAAAAGTCTAACATCTTAATTAGAGTAAAAATTACAAGTCTTCATGACTTGTACATTTTTCCCTTTCCTTTGCTAGTCGAAGGTTCACCTACCTTCTCTACTCTAGCTCCAATGAGTTTATAAATATGCAAGAGTGAGCAAAACAATTGCTCACTGGATATAATATGGAATCAACAGGAGTATAACAATAATAACTGTCGAAATAGGCTCATCAAAAGTGAATAGTACTCAATCAATAATAATCAGAAACTGAAATCCCAAAATATGGAAATATACATCACTGAGGGTCGTAAGAACATGAACTACGTCCACAGTTACAAGTAATCTTTCAACTCCAACTTTAACAGTCATAAGACTATAAGGACCTCGTACTTAGGGGGATCAACCCTTCGTACAATGTATTGTGCACAAATATTTTAACGCTATGCGTAAGTTAACCCCTAATCATAAAAATAGGGTTGTTCATCTCAGTATTTAGAGTACAAGTCCGCACCAAAGGAAGTTTGGTTTGCATAAGCTTTCAAGGTAATTTAGAATTCAACGAACATCAACTAAGGATTAGTTGAATAAAACCAATAACATTATACTATAGAATAATCGTGATTGAATCAATCATAGTAAACTAAAGTCATGCTTTAGGAATAATCTAATAGCATATAATTTGAATAACTATAACACACCTTGCTTGAACAATACTAAGCCAAGGTTAATTAGAATTGAATACTAAGCATGCATAGTAATTTGAACGATAAAAATGTTCGACATCAGTATATATAGTTGTGCATGCTAAACAACAAGTTAAATACAAGAATAACTTGTTCAACATCAAACCAAAGTTTAGACAGCTTGCATCATTATAAGGTAATCGAATTGGAAACAATAATTAGTTCAACAAGATAAAGGATTAGAAAACTTGCCTTGCTCGTAGGCTAAACAGAATCAATTTGAATCACAATACCTTATATACATATATATATATATATATGCACATATATACGTCATCATGACGTAGATAGTCACTACCACTTTATAACTTAACTAACTACATTCATCATGTATGTTTGATTATTTAATCATATAATCAAGTTATAACACAAGTTAATCTTTAATAACATAATTATTCATAGTATAGAAATACTAAAATCAACATTTTACAGTCCTACTATCATCACATAACTTTTCTTAAAATTTCGTGTACAAAAAGTACACTTTCGGATTATTCGCTTAACTTCATGCTGCAAGGTATTTCCACGATTACATTGTGGTTCACGCTGCTGCGATGGGGATGGTATATATGCTGAATGAATAAACTACTGAGTCGCAGCAATGCGGCGATGGCGATATTCTTATACGCCATTAACGTATTATTGAAATTTGCATTACGGCAAAAACTCGCGATTCAATTGACGACTTGAGGAAAAGAAGACAAGAAAAAGCCAATTTTGGCCTACAAGCTCGTTTCTAACAGACTAATTCACATGCAATTCATACCAAAACCTCATGTAAACATAATTTAAGAACTCCTAACATGTTTCTACCCATACAACAACATAAGCAACAAATTTAACACATTCAATTTCACTATTTTTGATCAAAACTCACTTTTTGATATTTCAAAGAAAATCAATACTGTAAATTTTGTTTTTCAACCAAAACAACTAATTCAAAGTATCTTTATCAATAATTATACATACTCTATCAAATTAAATGGTTAATTTATCAACTAAACAACAAATAAACCCTCAATTTCTACTTTAAGCTAAACAATATATATTCACAAAACTCTCTATAAAAATGTTTTCTTCACAAATTACATACATATCATCAATTCATTGATTATAACTTATGAAAATTGTTTTAACATCATTAGTATGTCATATAAAACCACGTAACAACAACAATTCATCCTTACACAAGGATTCTACAGAGAATTTGGGAAGAGAAAAACTAAAATTTTAAAACTAAAAAGAATAGAACAATACCTTGAAGATGATGATGATGGCTATTCCTTTCTATTCTCAAGCTTCTTCTTCTCCAATCTCTAGCCTTTCTTCTTCCCTTCTTTTCTCTATCACTTTTCTTCTTCTCTTCTTCTTCTTCCTCTGAGTCTTTCTTCTTCTTCCTAACTCTGGAGCGTACTAGATAAAATAACGTATATAATATAATAGGTACTAATTATATAATTGTATAACTGATATCAGTTATAATATTTTTGAAAATCAAAAGCCATAACGCTTGTTTGGTTACTAACTAAAAATAACCCATTAATCCTTACACCTTATTTGGTAAAACACAATTATATTAATGAATTAATAGGCATTAGGTCTTGTTTGGCAAAACTGAATTAAACTCCCTTAATTTATTTTAGTAACTCCTTTATAACATGGTTATTTGTCACACTTTAATTTAATTAAATTAATTCTAAAAACAATTTATTAAATCACTTTAACACATAAATCAATACCACAAAATTATAATTTTCTTTATAATCATAACTTTATTTAATCCACTAACACATCCTTTTAATTTACAAATTCAATTTAAAATATAATAATTTATTTAATCAAAATTCTCTAACTTAATAATTAAATTAAATTATAATATACTAATTAATTTCCTTAATTATTTACTTAACAAATAATTAACCACATCGAATCACATTTGAACAATTATTCAATTAACAATAACCACATCCATTAAATACTTATATAATTCAATAAATATTCCATATAACAATTTATAAAATTCTGGAATGTTACATCATTCCCTCCTTACAAGGATTCTGTCCTCAGAATCACAATTCAAACAATTCATTCGTCACACCTAATCCTTATGTACATGGTTTCTATGAGTTTAACAATGGAAGTGCAGCCTACAAGTCTGGCTATCGGATTTACCTATCGTACAACAACAGTTGTCCTGCTAAAATGTATTAGAAATCTATATGCACTTCAATATCGGATAGACAATGTGGGTACAATTGTTCTGGTTGTGTGTCAGATAAATGCCTCTCGAGTTGTTCTGATGTCAATCCTACTACTGAAAAGAAGGACGAAAAGAAGGACGAAAAGTATTGGTCACTTCAGTTGTCGGTCATAATTGGAGGTTGCGTTTGCTATTTTGTTGTCAAGTATTGTATCTTTGACTGCAATTTTATATGTTCAATACAAGTTAAGGAACTGTCGATGCTCAGCAAAAGTATTGAAATCGAAGAAAAATAATGGCAGCTCTTTGCAAAAAGATTATGGGAAAGTCCAGCCTGATTTGGAAGAGATCAAGATTAGAAGAGCTCAGTTGTTTACTTATGATGAGCTTGAAAACGCCACTCGCGGGTTTAAAGAAGAATCACAAGTGGGAAATGGAAGTTTTTCGTGTGTCTTCAAAGGGGTATTAAAGGATGGAAGAGTAGTTGTAGTTAAACGGACGATTATGTCTGCTGACATGAAGAAGAATTCGAAAGAGTTCAAGACTGAACTAGATCTTCTCTCGAGATTAAACCATGCTCATTTGCTCAATCTCCTTGGCTATTATAAAGAAGGCGAGGAGAGGCTTTTGGTTTATGAGTATATGTCCAATGGATCATTGCATCAGCACCTTCATGGCAAGAACAAGAACATAAAAGAGCAATTAGATTGGGTTAAGAGGGTCACCATTGATGTACAAGCAGCCCGAGGGATTGAATATTTGCACGGTTATGCTTGTCCACCTATGATTCACCGCGATATCAAGTCCACAAACATTCTCATTTGGGCAGTTGCTAAAGCTGGCCTTCTTGATTTCGATGCTTCAAATGGTACTAATTATTTTAGTCTTTCTTAGTGATTTATTTTTACAATTTATTTTATAGAGAATGAAAGTATGTTCATTGAATGGGTTCTCTAAGTGATTGTTGCCTTGCATGCTAAAATCATACTCTAACTAATTAATTTGCTTGAATACATTTGATATCTTTGTCATAGTTTCTGTAGATATTCTTTGTCTGAATTTGTAATCTGTTCATATTGTTGTTTATGGTTCTGTTTTTATAACTCTACTTCGTATTACCATTTACCGGTCTTGGAACATCTATTGAACATATCTGCTGGAAAAATACAATTTATTCACAAGTAGGTGCAGTAGCACCCCTGTCCCCGAAGTGCCTCAGTAGATTCAAAATTGTACCCACTAGTGGCACTTATCAACATCGTCAAGTCCTCTACCATACGAGCAACTCCTTGAGTAATAACATTTGATAAGTAATTCTTCATTCAACATTGTGGAAGTTTGATCTTCTTGGTTGAAGGAAGAGATGTAAAGAGGAAAATTGTTAGGAATTTGAAGGATGTGATTTTCTTGATTACTTCTATTTTATTCATGACTATCCCACTAAATCTTTCAATTTGTAACATTCAGTTAGTTCTTTTTTATGAATTCAATTCCAACAGTTCTCTGCTCTTGTTCAACACTTTGGTAAATGAAAATTTTGACATAATGACTGGAAAAATCATTAAATTCCTGTCAAGATATCAAAAAAAATATATGAACTATTGTTTTGCTCAAAAAACCATTGGACTTTCAAAAACTATAAAAAAAATGATTGAAATTTGAGTCAACAGTAAGCTCATATGGTCAAGTTTTGGTCATTTTTGATAGTTTCTAAAATTTCATGATTTTTTGGTGCAAGAAAATAGTTGCATGTTTTTTTTTGATAGCTTGACAAAAGTTCAATAGTTTTTCTCGGTCATTAAATCCAAAAATTATATTTTGACTATACTGTAATCAAATTTTATGTCTTCATTACTGGTTTATTTTTTTTATTTTTTTATTTTTTATTTTTTTAAAAAAATAATTAATTTTAATTAAAAAAACAATCATGGGTGCACGAACCTCTATGGATCATTTCACTAATCCCACATGTACTCAAATTTATATCTCCATTTCAGTTCTTTATGCCCATATGTGTTACTGTTTTGGGTTGCTCTAATATGTGTTGATGCTTTGGAAAGTGCAAATGCTTGCGACAAGATATTTGAGGTTGTTATTCTATTTAAGTTCTCTGAGTTATGAACCAAAGCACACGACAAAGCGCTCACATCTTTGATAAGATTAACCGAGTGGTTAAAATTGCAAAGTTGTGCGGCTTTTAATTCCATTGCTTGAAGCTAAAAAGCTCTTAGCTATGAATATTATAGAAGTTCTGAAGTGGCTGTGTAGACTTTAGTACCCTGATGTGAATCCTCACTTTTGTTTGAAAAGTTAAGAGTGTGATTCATTTAGTGAGCCACTCAACGTAGATCCGAAAACCCTCCACCGAGAAAGATTATGACAAATACTTCAAGATTTTTGAAAGGCGATCACAGGCACCCACGCATTGCTTTGGTCTGCTTTTGAATCGTCATTGATGTGAGCTTTGCTCTTGCAACATGAAGTTTATAAGCCCAACCTTGATTTCTTTGAAGAAAATGATGATGACGTACACTTTTTTTCTTCTAGTTCGTTGTTATCCTTTCAGTTTTCTTATGTTAGTTAATAAATTTTGTAGGTACTATGGTCCTTGGGAGACTAAGATACAATAACAAATTTTGTAGTTATTGTGACTCGAGTATTATCTATTTATATGTGAAGTATTGATTTTATTAGCTCTTTATGCATTAGCTTATCAATTAGTTTGAAACAAGTATGATAATATTTGTATTTACTTCAAAAATAAATTTTATATTTTTTATAGAGATTAATAATAATTATAAATATGAAATCAATTATAATTTTCAATGAATTTTGATTATTTAGCAATTAATTTTTATTTACAAATTTATAATTTGTGAAGGAATTTTTCTCACTAATTTGAAAAAGATTCTCAATTTATAATTAATGAAGGAAAATATTCTCTCGTTAAATAAATTTGCTCTTCACAATATATTATTTGTGAGTGAATCAAGTTGTTCACTAATTTCAAATAGTCCTTCTTAAAATATTATTTGTGAAGGAAACTAATCTTTCACTAAATAACAATATTCCATTACTAAATACAATTTGTGAAGGAATAAGTTATTCACAATATATCCTTCACAAAAAACATTTAGTTACTACTTAGCGAAGGATACCCAATTGCGAGGAGGTCTAATGCGAGCACTCGTGTGAAGAAAATATTTCTTCGCAATAAATCACTTGTGAGAGATATAGGGCCTCTAGTGAAGGATTTGTCCTTCACTAGAGGCCATTTTTTGTGTAGTGAGCCAAGTGTCAGCTACTTTCATGTATTCAGTTGTGCATGCTACATTCTCAATAATGGAAAGCAGTACCTGACAAAGTTTCAACCCAAGTCAGACGAAGGATTCTTTCTTGGATATGCCACAGACAATAAAGCCTACAGAGTGTTCAACAATAAGACACTGAGTGTTGAAGTCTCGATTCACATCATCTTTGATGAAACAGACTTGGACAAAACAGTGCCTCAAGACACTATGACCGACAGTTCAGACACTATGAACGAGGTCGCTGAGCTCAACACTACGATCGTAGTGCCAGATAGTGAAATAATTGAGCAAAGAAATGAGATCGTAGAGAGGCCTATGCCAGACAACAAAACCCCACACCAAGAAGAAGAAATAGATCTTGAAGGCCTAAGACAAGAAGGCATAAGGACAAATGTCCCAACAGGAAACAGATGGGCAAGAAATCACACTCAAGATCTAATCATTGGAGATCCGAGTGCATGAGTCAAAACAAGAGCTGCCACCCAAAATGAATGTTTTTATCTAAGCTTCCTGTCACAAATGGAACCTAAGAAGATAGAGGATGCTATAGAAGACTCCAGCTAGATAGAAGCCATGCATGAAGAACTCAACAAATTTAAAAGAAGCAAAGTATGGAGATTAGTACCAATACCAAAGAGTCACCCTGTCATTGGAACCAAGTTGGTCTTCAGAAACAAGATTGATGAAGATGGAGTAATAACCAGGAACAAGGAAAGACTAGTGGCCAAGGGCTACTCTCAGGAAGAAGGCATTTACTACGATGAGACATTTGCACATGTTGCCAGACTAGAAGCCATCAGAATCTTCCTTGCCTTTGCTGCTCACAAGAAATTCAAGGTCTTTCCGATGGATGTCAAAAGTGCATTCCTGAATGGTGAACTTCAAGAAGAAGTCTACGTAGAGCAACCTCTAGGTTTCATCAATCCATCTCTCTCTAATTATGTTTATAGATTAGACAAAGCCTTATATGGTCTTAAACAAGCACCTAAAGCATAGTATGAAACACTAACAAACTTTCTTATTGAAAATGGATTCACTAGAGGTAGAGTGGACACCACATTATTCCTTAGAAAGCATAAAGACAAAGTCTTATTGGTTCAAATATATGTTGATGATATTTTTTTTGGTTCTACTGATGAATGTGTAAGAGATTCTCCAAGCTTATGCAGAGCAAGTTTGAAATGAGCATGATGGGTGAGCTGAACTTCTTCCTTGGACTGTAAGTAAAGCAGACTGATGAAGGAATATTCATAAACCAAGCCAAGTACATCAAAGATTTACTTAAGAAATATGGCATGGAATCAGCCTCTCCCATGAAAACCCCAATTGCTCTTGCAACCAAGCTTGACAAAGATGAAAAAGGTAAATGTATTGATATAACTCAATACAAAGGTATGATAGGCTCTCTTCTATATCTAACTGCTAGTAGACCAGATATAATGTTTGTAACATGCATATGTGCTAGATTTCAGGCTGATCCTAAAGAATCACATTTAACTGCTGTAAAGAGGATTTTCAGGTATCTCAAGGGTACAACTCACTTGGAGCTTTAGTACCCCAAGGAGTCCTCTTTTGAACTAACAAGATACACAGATGCTGATTTTGCAGGCTGCAAAATAGATAGAAAGAGTACTAGTGGCACCTGTCAATTACTAGGAAACAGACTTATGTCCTGGATTAGCAAGAAGCAAAACTCAGTATCTACTTCAACCGCAGGTTGAATACACATTGTCTTTTGGTAGTCTAACGTGCTCAAATCCTATCGATGAAAAATCAGCTAGTTGATTATGGGTTTGATTTCAAATCCATTCCCATTCAAATCTTGTCATGCATTCTAGGACTAAGCATATAGAAAAAAGGTATCACTTCATTTGGGATCATGTGCAAAATAGAACTATATCTTTACAATATATCCCTACTGAAAATCAACTTGCTGATGTCTTTACAAAACCTCTAGATAAATCCAGGTTTAACAAGTAATAAGTGAGCTAGGAATGCTTAATTTACAACCATGAAATATATGCTCTAGTATGTGCTAACCATACAGATACAAAGGCTATGGTTGAAATCGTAGACATGATCAAGGGAAGTCCACAATCGTAGAGCTGAAGTGACATGAAAGACAACGATCATAGCATAGACTCAACAATTATAGTGCAGACTCAATGATAGCAGAACCCCATCAACAAAACAAAAGGAGCATCCTGTGATGATAAGCTTCAAAACAAAGCAATCTCTTCTATAAGCGCCTCAGGAACAAACCAAACCCTTGACTCACTCCAAGAGGTTGGCCCTTCCTGAGCTACCTTAAAAGAATGCTAAGTCAAAAACTCATCACAAGGATCCGGTCAGACTCGACGATCGTAGTTCAGACACGACGACTGCTGGACAGATTAGACGATCGTAGCTCAGACACAACGATTGATGGACAGACTCGACGATCGTAGTTTAGACACGACGACTGCTGGACAGACTCGATAATCTTAGTTCAGACACGACGAATGCTGGATAGACTGGACGATCATAGTTCAGACTCAACATATGCAAAGCAGACTCAACGATTTCAAAGGCTACCTCAACGATCGTAGTGCTCCCTAAGGAAACATTAGCTCTGAAGGAGCTAAGGGAAAATCAATACAATCCTCCTCAGTCAAATTCGTAGAGCCAAGCAAAATTTGACACCTGCCCCACTAAACAAAAATGGAGAGAGGGAAACTATAAGTACAGTTCGAAAATGCCTTTTTGAAATTAAAAGTTCAAAAGGCCTATCTCTCATCTCTTTCTCTCTACAAGCAGAAACCCTAACCCCAAAGAAAGCTCAAACAACCATACTCCTTCAACGATAGAAATGGCATCCTCCAACGTCGTCTCTGGCTACAGGCTATGCTTCGATGAGTTCAAAACTGCTGAACCCAAATTTCACAAGATTCTGACATTGTTGAAAAAGGATGGTCTCGAAGACGCTCTAGGTATGAGCACATGGATATACCCAAAGTTAATAAAGGAGTTTTACAAAAATGGAGTATACGAAAATAAAGTCCTCACGACGAGAGTTAAGGACGTGGAAATCAGGCTAAAGGCTGAGAACATCAACCTAGCCCTAGGCTTCAAATTCGAAGATTTTTGGTTTTTAGATGGCATCGATTTCCATATAGGGCTTAAGAAGATGCATCACAAGAAATCCCCCACTGTCAATGGATACAAGAAGAAGGAGTTTCCTCAGAGGTACGAATTTCTGGCTGACATTATTGGGAAGTGTATATATTGCAAAAGCACTGGGCACGATTCTGTAAATGAGGTGCAACTAAAGCTCATGACTGCCATAAGCTGTGGGATACAGCTTAACTATGGAGTTCTACTGCTAGAATGGATAGGAAAATGGATTATCAACTCTAAGAAGACAAAGGGATCTCAAAAGATGCTCTACAGGCGATTTATAAGCATCATCTTACAATCTGCACTGGGCGATAAGATTGTGGATGATAAAGGAGAGTCCATCAATCCAAAACAGACGAATGACCCAGCGACTATTTGAGAATTAGAAAAAGAATCCAGCTGAGTATGTACGCATAATGACCGAGTCCATTGGAAGAACTGGTGATCTAAAGGAATCAGGGATTCCAGGAAATATGTCAGTCGTCAAAGAGACGACAGATAAAGAAGAAGAGACCAACAAGGGAGAACCCACTGCCCTTATCGAAAAAGCAAGGGCAAGAAGAAGCTAAAGACTAGGATGGTAGAAGAACCTCAAGGGTCTACCACTGACATACCTATAGAGTCCTCTGATATTGAGACTCTGAGGATCCTAAGAAGGAAAGAACAGCAGGCTGAGGCTGATGAAGATAGAGCTACCATATCACAGCTGCTGAAGAAGAACAAAATCAGTCACAAGTCCAAGAGGCCATCTGTCTCTTCAATCGTAGAGTCCCTACAGATCATAGAGACCAGACCGAACACCTCAAGCAAGGAAGCTACTACACCAGATGTTCTGACTGATCAACAGGCCAGAGCTTAAGCTCAAGGAAGTCCTGAGGCTGTGGCTTAACCCAGAAAACCAAGACGAAAATTGGTCAAGAAGTAAATCCTTGTTAATGAAGGAGTACTCAAAGAGGAAGACAAAAAGATGGCTGCTATAAAGGAACTATCCAAAGAAAGCCAAAAGGACATAGCTCAAGCTGAGGGGGAGACAACTGAAGCTCTCACCTTAGAAAATACTCAAGCTGAGGAAATACCTGAAGTTCTCATGATAGAAAGTGCTCCAGCTGAGGGGGAGCCATTAGTCCTACAGATGGAGGATCATGTTGAGGGGGAGCCTCATGATATCCCCTTTACAGAAGAAGCTGCTCAGGCAGAAAATGAGGGAGAGCCTAAGCAAGAAAGTCAAAAGGAAGTCATTAACATAGTGCAATCCTCAAACGAAGATGGAGAAGAAGAGGAAGACAAAGATGATGATGAACTTGAGATCATAGGCGTGGGCCATGATGAGTATATGAGTTATCTTTACAATCAGTTGTTCTCCTATCTTCCCATGATGCCCTATCATCAAGCTCAAATTCTAAACTCCTGGAGCCACATATTTTGGAGCTTAAAGTAATATCCAGCCATCTCTGTACTAGCCCATGGATTTCCAGGCAACTTCAACTTTGCCAAGAAGCTCATCACAAATGATCCCTCCTCAAGAATGGTGCATGAGGTATTAACTGTCTCAATTTTTTATAGAGTGAATCACTATCCACTGTCTTTTTCCAGCCAATTTTATGAATTTCCAAGCTGGTTGGAAGTGGTTCTAAATCCACCAAGTTAATCCCCAGTTATAGAATCCCAAAATTTTGTAACTGATGAACCCAACGTGCCAAACTTCATATTGATCCCAACTCCCATCATCTCTATGATCACTGACTCTAGCCCCATCGTAGAGTCCCAAGGAGAAATCATAGAGCCACCTACTCCAGACACCCAAACACAGGCCCCTCCGTCAGATACTCCCTCTTCATCTACAAATAAATACTTCAACCTTGATCTTGCCCTCTACTTCTAGCAAGATCAATTCAAGAAAACATCCCCTCTTTTAAACAATCCTCAACTTAGTGAACTACTCTCAGATCTGCCCACTAAAGCTGAGTTGAATGAAGTGTCCAAGAACATGATCAAGGACATTGATGAGAGCCTTGAAGCTCACTCAGAATTCATTCATCTCGGATCGACAAAAAATGATCTTCTTGCGCAAACAATCTCCCAGGCACCCTAAACGCTGAGCTTACTAAGAAGCTGATGGACATTATCAAGGAAATAATTATAAGCATAAAGGACAGGGATGGTATTCACTTCATAGCCGCCAAAAGACACCGAGATATTGTTCTTGCAATACAGAACACTCAAGAAGCCTAGAATAAGCTTATGATGGAAAACATCATCAGTTTGAAAACTGCAGTCAAAGAATTTCAACAAGCCTACGTAAACCAAAGACAACAAACTGAAAATGTTCTAGTCGTTCTCAAAAATAGGGAAGCTCGATCTGAATCTCTGATAAAGGAAAATCGAGAGAACATTGCTCAAACTCAAAGCCAACTCAACGAGCTCGTCCAAGGAGTGACTCGACTATCCGAAGACATTCGAACCCTTGATGCTGACATAAAGAGGGAGAATAAAGGGAAAGGAGAAGGAGGCCAGGGCAGAGGTAGAGGAGTTCAAGGAGGCCAGGGTAGAGGCAGAGGAAGGAGTCCTCCTACAAGGTAATTCCACCAACAGACTCCACGATCCAGCCATCAGACACAACGACCTGATCAGCATGAAATTTTAATGGCTCCGCCAATAAGGAGTATAGGGCCAGCTACCAGCTCGCAAAATGTCACCACCACAGGCCTTAGAATGCAAACTGGAGATCCTGCATTCATGAATAGGCATGATCAAAATCCTAGGCTAAGCCCTAGTGAGCTGGAAGATCTAGCCAGGCGGGATGAAGAAAGCAGGAAAAGAAGAGCTGAGGAGTATGCCAATCCTCCTCGCAAAAGATCAAGGAAATAGAGATAAGTGAAAGTTTAAATTCTTATTGATGTAAAGCTAAATTGTAATATTCTTCGAACACCAATAAATTCATGCTTATTCTCTAGAAATTTCAGCTGCTCACTAAAATACTAAGTCATGTTTACTTTCCTGCAATTGCATCTAGAAACTAATATTCATGACAACAAATCTCCTCGGTTATGTCAACATCAAATAGGGGGATATTATTGGGAGAGTGCATATTTTGATTTGATGTTTAAATATAAATGCTCATGATTATTTGTAAAGTCATTCAAGGAATATTTGTATAAGGACTTAGTGATAGATCAAATTTGTTAGGCTGATCTAAGCTCTTAATGTATGTTATTCTGTAAATGAATGTATAGAAAAGAAGATCAAACTTGTTAGGTTGATCTTGAGATGTAATAGATAGGCTTTGAAGAGATCGTAGTGTATAAAGCTAATCAAGATTACAGAAGCCAAGGCAGAACGTAGAGCTTCGAGGATCGTAGTGTGCCTGCCTTAAGAGCCTCTTCAGAAATCGTAGAGTGGTCCCAACATTTTCTGAGCTAACTCAGAGATCGTAGTGTGCTCTCGAAAATGTAGAGCTTGCAAAGCAAGCAAGTGAAGATCGTAGTGTGCAAGTCTTTAAGAAAAATTATAGTGATCTTTTTTGATAGAATCAGACCAAGTACCAAGGAAACAAGACACCACGATCTGGATCGTAGAGTATCATCTGTCGTGTGTCAGAAGCATCGAGCCCTGCCTTTTTATTTGAAGATATATCTCCAATAAATATGGAATGGGTTTCAAACGTTGAAGTCCTCACCAGTTCCAACGGTACAAAAGATATCCTTAGTATGCAACAAAGAAGCGTATTGAAGAAGCTAAGGAAAGTATCATTGGTAAGAGGAAAACATATTTTCAGGTGTTAGGTGAGAAAGAAGTCTGCTGTATCAGTGGGTCAGAATGCAATTCAGAAGATGTGCAGAAAAGTCTCCATCAAAGTATAGAAATGTCAAACGCATTTAAAGCTTCAACGGATAGATTTCAAAATCACATATATGCAAAATATATGTAGATGACAAGCAATCAAGCAAGCATTGAACAAGAACAAAAAAGAACTCTCAACGCTCAACTCTATGATCTGAGAAAAAGAGAAAGCTTTCTCAGCTACTTAGTTCTTTCGAACAAGTGCTTAACAGCAACTGAGTATCAACCATCAAGAACTCAACATCTACCAATCAACTGAAGTAAGAGTTCCAAGTCAGAAGGACTTGAAGAGTTCTAAGTGAACTATAAAGAGCCAAGTCTGCTAGACTTGAAGAGTTTAAGAGTGAACTAAGAAGTTCCTAGACTGCTGGTCTAGAAGGAATCCGTGTGATTCAGAAAGTGTAAAAGACATACTTAGTGGATTTCCTACTTGAAGAGTAGAAGAGTGGACTAGGAGCTTTAAGTGTTCTGAACCACTTAAAACGACTGTGTCTACTACATTCTTGCTATAACTGTCATATTTTCCATAACTGCTATAACAGCTTCACTCTCATTAACTCAATATCTTAAGGGAGATTAAAACAAATATTAATTCTGCTAAGTTTTAATCATTATCAACTAAAAAGTTAAAATGAAAAGATTTTTAAATATCTATTCAACCCCCCCTTCTAGATAACTATTGTGCCTCTGGGAACTAACAGTTAGTATTCTGACTATGTGCTAGGATTAATTGTTTTGAATTATCAAGACGAAAAGGAATGTTTTCTGAGAATTTTCTTGTAAAAACACTATTCATCCAATTTCGTTCGGAGCTTGGGTTCGAAATTCCGAGAAACGTGTAATGATAGAATATAAAGATATAATGGAATTTCCGATAATATTTCCGTTATGGCAAACGAAGTTTTCGCTTGCGAATGTAAAACCTAAGGGTTAGTGAAAGAGATTTCCGAAAGGGAAATGTCATGCCTGTAAACATTTAGGTTATTATACGTATGAGGTGGGCCGGCCACTTGGCCACCAAGTAAAGTGATTACTTGGTGGCTAAGTTGAAGAGGAGGTGGAAAAGAAAGGAGGTGGCCATTTGGACCATTTTGCCCCCATGTTGATTTCCTATAAATACAAAGCTAGGGTTGGTCATTTGGTGTTTTACAAACATTGACCAATACATATTGAGACAGAGAAAGAGCTAGAAACTTATAATCAATCTACTTCCAAGCAAACTATAAGACGTTTATCAAAAATGTGAAGAACGACAAAGGTAATATTCTCGTAAACAATAGTCTTCATCTTTTTCGATTTCTTTCTCGTAATGAATCATAGATTGTAGGATCATATTTAGTAAGGAGGAATAAGGATCACTATTAATAACGAAAACATTAATAAGTCATGATCGAATAGAAATCATAAGCGTTTACGTAACTGAAAACCATAGAAAGTAATTAACGTTAACTTAGTTGTGATTGGATGAATTGAAAACCATCACAGCTAGGGTATGTGCATATTGGTTGGTTAGGGTGTAGATAATGAATCAATGGAGTGTTCTATTTGAATTGGCTTATAGAACACGAGTAATGAAGTTATGGCAAATTTTAAGAAAATAAATGTTAAACGTCGAAAACGTAAAAATCTTGGATTAAGGGTCCAAAGTTGCCGTGTGACTTAAAAATATTGGTTTTCAATGCCAACACGTGAGAAAGGGTATTCAAGAGTTGTCGACTTGAGAATCGTCGAATTCCGACTTATAACGAAGAAAACGAGTATTGAACGCTCGAAAACGATAAACGAACGCTTAAAATGAACCAAAAGGTGAATTCCGAGTTAACGGATTCAAAAATGAAAAATTCTTATATGAAAACCTAGAGTATTTAATTTGTGAGTTGTGGGCTTTCGAATAAGCCAATTCGGATGTAAAACGAATAAGTTATGAAGCCGGGAGTTTCGTTGGAAAAATCAACTGCCCCGCCTAATTGGTGTGATTGAAGGCCATAGCCAAAGCCCAAAGACAAAATGGTCAGTGGCAAGAAATGCCGGATCCAGCCTTGTCCCCTGGTAATTGGCATCGCAGTGCCGAGTTTATACTAGGGATGTCGCGCCGCAGCGCCGGCAGTGTAAAAAGGTTGACCAAGTTAGGTTTTAATTCTAATGGAAGGTAAACCAAATAGTAAGACATGAATGTACTTAATGTACATGATAAGGCTGACCTTAAATCACTTATAAGTGATAACATTAGAAGATTTAGTATGGTTTAATAAGAATTAAACGAAGAATGCAAGAATGTAATAAGTAACATCGTGAATGATGTTCAATGTTGTTACTTCACCAATAATGATTGAATGTCTGTTAATAACGTAAAAACGTTAACAAGTCATAACGAAGCATAGTAAATCGAATTGACTTTATTAAACGAGATAAATTCAAGTAAGACATAGAAAAGAAAGAAGTTGGTTAGAACAATAAAGTTAGTTGTTTATAAACTAATTAAAATGTGCTATGTGAATATATCATGTAGATCATGTAAAGACTAAGAATTAATTGAATATTATATTCAAAGACGCTTGAAGGCAAGTCTTTCTTAATGCTTGTCTAACCTCCGTTTTAGCCAAGTTTTCTATGATTCATGTTATAAGATGCATGAATGGTTTTAAAGAAAGAGTCGATGCCTGTTTTGACTCGGCTAGACAAGTCTTGAAGAATTGATTGATTTATTTACAAGTCTTTTGATATAGAACTGTTAACGTTATCCTATGCCAAGTATTTGGTACGGATGTAAAGGTAAGTTTGTCTATGCACAAATAAAAGTATTTTCATCGATTATTCGATGGGCACGCGAGGTTGCCAAATGTTAAACGTAAATACATTTAACAGAAGAGTGTTGATCAACATAGAGTACAATAGGCTGATCACCTAGAAGTGCTCGTAAGTAAAGACGGATGGATGGCCTTAGTGTCGGATGTCCTTTTCAAGTATGAAAATGAAAAGAGTATGTTCATAGTCTTTTCACCGGTTCAGAATTTCATAACAATGATTTGGAATCATTGTTATGAAATGAGAAGTACTAGTCAAATGTTTCATAGTACGTAGTAGTTAATTGTTTAGTTATGGACGTTAAGCATATAATTCTCAATGTGATATTCATATGCTTCTTTGTTAGACTTGCTGAGCTAGTTATGCTCACTCTTGCTTGAACCATATGATTGCAGCTAAAGCCGAACAAACTGAGAGTTCTAATAGAGATAAGGGCAAGGCTAAGATGGATAATTGATTATCCTGTAATAGACTAGAGTATTTGTATGTAATATGCTTATGAATAACAAAGAATGTATTCGGTTTATGAAATTGGGAAAGGATTTATTACTAATGTAATAAGAATATAGTAAATACACTCATTTGGTTGTTATCTCAATGGAATGACTGTATGAATTATAGTATCGAGGAGCACCATCTGTCGGGTTGGAAGATACCCGGATTTGGGGGCGTCACATCAACCAAATGAGATGCAAACCGGGACACTACTACAAAACAGTAAATAGATAACACATAAAAAAACGTTGTGGTTTGTATCCAAGAAACGTCGTATTTAAGGGTGTTATCTATTTGACACCCTTTATACAACATTTTTAAAACGTTGTGGTTTATCACATTTACAACATTTTTTTCTTAAAAAACATTATATATTTATTTTCCAGAAATCATTGGATGCTTGAAAACGTTGTAGTTGGTATGATTCCACAACGTTTTTTGGCTTAAAATGTTGTAATTTGATACATCAGACAACATTTAGACACATTTATACAACGTTTAGAAGGTGTCATCTATTAGACACCCTTTATACAACGTTTTCAAACGTTGTAGTTTGACTTAAAAATGTTGTAATACATACATATAACAAACTGTTTTTGGATCTCTACCTTAACAAGCAACAACAGACAACGTTTAAACACATTTATACAACGTTTAGAAGATGTCATCTATTTAAAGCCAAAATATATCAAACATTCAAAATATACCAATTACAAAGAATATTAATACCATACATTACATTTACATCCCAATAATACCAAACTATCCATACATCTCAAGTAATGGTTCTCGCTAATGGTTCTCAATGATGTAGTTTATATCACCTTCTTTAGCCCTTATGGCTTGCTCCATGGACAGAATGACATCTTCAAGTAAAATCACTCCCATTCAATAGTTTAGTGCATTACATAGCACAAGCTTGATCAAGTATGTTTAATAGAGATGCTTGCTGCCCAATTTGCATCCAACATATGATGATCAGAATGGAAATAGTTTCAATCAAATGAACCAATAAAATAGTGTTTCTGGTAAAAATGTTAAATTAATAGTCAATGGAGTACATGGGCAAATGGTGTATACCTGTTTGCAAAGAAACCAAAGAGAAGAAGTATCATGTCTTGTAAAATTTAGCCAATAACGCCTCACTAATGAATTAGTAATTTCATCGAGGATAGGTTGTTTGAGCTTATCAATAGAAGGTTCCTAACTTTTTCTAAAAGACTACACCCACAGGCTAAAGGTAAGAAACGGTCTCCAATGATTACAACTAGACATTATTGAGAAAACAAGATTTAGATTGGAATAGATTTTCTTTAATCGTATTGAGAAATATGAACTTTTCACCCTACCAGATCGACCAAGTGCACACCGACACGCATTTAACATGCAACTTCCACAAAAATCCAAATCAAGAGTGTGCATCCTCAGTTCAAAAGAAGACTAGAAGAAAAATATTAAAAATAGAAGAGCCAGATTTTGTACTGTTAATGCCAAGTTTCGTCCACGCGTCCAATCACAGAATTCACGCGCTGAAACCTGCACAATAATAGATCACACAAAAGCTTGACGGCCGTGCCGTTGGGGGATAGCTCCGGTGTGAGAATAAGTACAGGTCGTTCACAAGGTTTAACAATGGAGGCTTAAGTGTTTAGTGCTCAAAAGTGGGTATTACCTGTTAATTGTAACCTTGGCCTGATATTTATAGTACTCTCACTGCCTTAGCCTCCTTCTCCGAGTTGGAATAGGACTCCTAAATATGGTAGTTACTATATTTGGGTCCAACACAATCTCTTTAAAAGGTGCAAGTGGAATCCCTTTCCAACACTACCTTTGGAGTTGCCATGTTGACATATGATTAGTGTTAGAACCCTTAACCACATAATCCCCTTATTATGCCCAACTCTGCATATGAGCCTGCTCAACTTCCCAAGCCCAACCCCCCAGTCATCATAGAACACCGGTTTGGGCATTAGCCTAAAGGGACCGAGGACCCGACCCCGATCTCTCTAACCTTCACTGAGCCCCTGACCTAATGGGCTCGAAAGTTAATCGACTTCAGACCTTCCACCACTTTCGCCCCGAGCTCCTTGGTTCCGGCCCAAGCCTTCAGCCCACAAGAGGGTCGGTGAAACACTCCCGAACATTGCCCCCCAGTCTCTTGTTATAAGATATTTATGACATGAGACTTGAAATGACATGAATTTAGATAGTCACGCCATAATGATGAGCGGTCTTGGGAACCCAAGCGGTTTCTTCTCGGCTATCGAGCTGGTACACGTTTTTCCAAGACTGGGCTCCACCTGCCATAAATAGTTACCCTTGGAAACCGTGCCAGATGTGCTATATAAGTCCCCCAACACCCATCACTGTCACTTTTTCGAACCTTCAACATTTCAAATTTCTCTAAAGCTTTTCCGGCAAGGGCAATTTCTGGCGAGCTTTCTGTTTCCATCAAACCTCTGATTTTAGTACTTTTAGTTTCTTTCCAAACTCCCTTACTTCGCCAATATGTCTCCACAATCTAATGGCTGATTCCAGCGATCCTCCCCCCACTACCGTCATCCCGACTGGCGCCGGAACCCTTACCTCCGGCGACCTGGTCTAGATAGAGTTATCAGCGGCTCCAGCCAACATCACTATCAAGGATGCTGATTCTCGAATTCGTCGTCTCTATGCCTCCGAGACCGACTACGTGGTTATCAATACCGTGTCGACCATCACCAAATCCCAGCTGTCAGACATTTGGACTGTATTCAATATTCCCCAAGAGTACAAGCTTCGGGTGGCTGAGCCGAATGAAAGGATGTACTGGCATCCCGAAGGAGGTTGGATGGTCGTTCATCTCTATGCCCTGAAGTATGGGGTTCGGTTCCCCCTCCACGAGTTTATCTCCTCCTTCCTCTGCCTGGTCGGGATTGGGTTATCGCAGCTGGCTCCGAACTCCTACATCCAGCTGGTCAGTTTCATTGCCTTGTGTCAAGAAGCTGGCATCTCTCCGGGTTTGGACTTTTTCTTTGTCCTATTTTCTGTCTATCGTTCAAAGGAACCAGGCCTACGACATCTGAACCGCGTGCCTGGCCAAGCCACCTTCATGAAGACCCCTTCGAGTAATAAGGGGTGGCATGAACAGTGGTTCTTCATGAAGGGAACCGACCTCAACCTCTTACCGAACTGGGCTTGTCCCGAAGAACAGCCCTTGAAGGTAACTAAGTTCCCGAAGGGTCGCTCTGCCACCTTCAAGAAGTTCTACTCGCTGCTGAAGCAAACCAGCTGGGGTCTCGAAATCGTGTCCAACGAATCCTGGCTCTATGAACATGGCTATAAATAGTGATCCCGGGTTCTTTTTCTTACTCTCCTGACCCCTTTCCCTTTTTTATTAACCTCTTTATCCTCTATTGTAGTGACTATCTTCAAGCCTGATGATTCTGATGCGTCCTTGACCCCTCTGCCAATCATTACCGAGCCTATCCATCCCCCTGCTGCTGACGACTCTCTCGAAGATGAGGCTATTCTACTTACTGAATTATCTATCGGGTCATCCACAGGTCCTATTCTCCCATCCTCCAAAATTGAACCTTCCTCAAATAATGTATTGAAGATGAAAGGGGCTAATAAGATGGCCTTGCTAAAAAAAGCAAAGAAATCTTCTACCCGAGCCCCCCCCCAAGGCCATCTCTCTCTTCGGTCACCAAATTAAACTCAAAACCAGCTCCCCCACCTTCTACCATGGTAACGGTGGTCTAGGATTCAGAGGAGACGGAGGATTTACCCCTCGGACCTCCACCGAAGAAACCTCAGCTTTCTGAAGGCCCTACTGCTAATGATGCAGATGGTGGCCCAATCCCTGGGTTGACCCCTACCTCGCGGGCCAGTTCTTCTCAAGGGTCGCCGACCACGTGCTGGCCGAAGAGTCCAGGGGACATATTCCCCTTCAACCTGTTCGACCATTTTAAGCTTTCGGGCGATGACGAATGGTTCAAGAACTATTCTTCTGAAGAGTTCCTTGTAACCTATATCCGAGTACAGTGCCAGGTATGTCCGATCACCTTACCGGCCTTTCCTTTAACGCTATGTCGTATTTTGTCTGACTAATGTGTCTTTTGTATTTAGGCCAATGCCATCTTTGCTCGGGCTATCGCTCCTCTCGCCCGATCTACTAAGAGAGAGATGCAGCTGAGAACAGATGTGGACCTTCTCGAGGCAGAGTTGCGGGGTCAAGATTCAGAGCTGAAGAGGGAGAGGGACCTTCATGCCGACACCCGGAATAAGGTGACCAAGGCTAATCGTCGGATCGTCGAACTCGAAGAACAAAATTCCTTACTTCAACAAGAGTTCGTCGGTCTCAATGGTCATGCCAAGAAGCTCGTGCAGGATAAGGAGCTTCTGGTCGAGGAGAACAAGGTCTTGGTAGGGAATCTCCACACCGTTGAGGAACATATCCACAAGATGTAGGAGCAATTGAGGATGCTGATCAAGGCGAACAATACCTTGGAGGTGGAACAGGCCATCATCAAACAGGCAGCCGTCAAGGAATACGAGGAGTTGCCTGCTTTGACCGATAAGATTATGGCCCAATTTGCTGAGGGTGTTGAAGCTTATCGGGAAAAGGCCCGAGCGAAACTTGTTGGTGCTGGACTGGATGCCTCGATCCTTGATTCTTTCGATGAGGAATCCGAAGCCGAAGCCGATGATGGTTCACCTTAATTCCCTCCTGTTCTTATTTTTTATACTTGTAATTTTTCTTTTCTCAGTTTTGTAATTTACCCGATCGGTGAGATCGATGGTGTATGTACCCGAAGCCTGTCTGATTGGGAATTTGTAAAACTTTTTTGAATATGAATGAAGTAGCATGAGTTCCTTAGTTGTCATCTCGATTAGTTTTGCTTGTGACTTTTATCGAACAGTTAAGTCATTTCTGACTGTCTGGTCAATTTGTGTCTAAAGCTTACAGGATCGGATTTATAACTTTATCGATCAGTTATACTTGTGGCATTTATCAATCAGTTAAGTTCTTTCAGACTGTCTGATTGTTTTACACTTGAAGCTTGTCTGATCGGATGTGTAACTTTGTCAATCAGTTATACTTGTGACTTTTTCTGATTAGTTAGGTCCCTACGGACTGTCTGATCAGTTAATGTCCGAAGCGTCTCTGATTGGTAAAGTAGTGCAAATTTAAATGAAGTACAAGTATTTCTCAAAGAGAAGTTTTTATTCCATTGATAAATTGCATAAATTACATAATTGAAGGGAAGAAATAGGCATGCATTTACTGGTAATATTTTCTAAGTCTTCCAGCATGCCATGTATTCTTTACCTCAGACCCATCCATTGCTCGAAGCCGGTAAGTCCCTGGCTTCGGCGCATCCACTATCTCATAAGGCCCCTCCTAGTTAGGCATTAGCTTGCCTGTGTTTTGGGGAGTTGATGCCTCTGCCTCTCGAATCACAAAATCTCCTACCTCAAACCTTCTCAGCTTCACCTTCTGATTGTAGTGTCGGGCTGTTCTCTGTTGATAAATAGCCAACCTCAGCATGGCCGAGTCTCGGGCTTCATCCAGTAGATCCAAATTTGTTTTCAGACCTTCATCGTTGTATAGTTCTTAGTACTTACTGACCCGAAGAGTGGGGGACCCGATCTCCAGTGGTATGAGTGCATCGATCCCGTAAGCAAGTCAGAAAGGAGAGTCCCCAGTAGTTGTTCTCGGAGTTGTCCGGTATGCCCATAAAACGCTGAGTAGTTCCTCAGGCCATCGACCCTTCAGCTCATCCAATCTTCTTTTAATTCCGTTGAGCAAGGTTCGGTTGGTCACTTCTACTTGACCCTTTGATTGAGGGTGGGAAACTGAAGTCTTCTGGTGCTGAATCCCCAATTCTTTCAAAAAACTTTCGAATTTTGAACTCACAAATTGTCTACCATTGTCCGAGACTACTGCTATCGAAATGCCGAATTGATACACTACTCCTTCTTTCAGGAATTTCAGGCATTCTCGTTCGGTGATCTTCTATAGTGGTTTGGCTTCTACCCACTTCGTCATGTAGTCAATAGCCACTATTATAAAATTGACTTGCCCTTTGGCCTTCGGCAGAGGTCCCAGGATGTCGATTCCCCATACTGCGAAGGGAATCGGTGATAGGACTGAGTAGAGCTCTTTGGGTGGTTGATGTGGTATATTGCTGTTCAGCTGACACTTGGGACATCTTTTGACGAGTTCCTTGGCTTTACAGGTAGATGGTGGCCAAGAATATTTTGCCTCAAAATTTTATGTGCCAGTGACTTGGCCCCCATGTGATCCCCGCAAATCCCTTTGTGTACCTCCCGAAGTGCATAACTCGCTTCTGATGGTGTTAAACACTTGAGTAATGGAGAGCTGAAGGCCCTTCGGTATAGATCTCCGTCGATGAGTACAAAGTTTGAACTTCTGTGCTTGATCTTCCTTGCTAGAATGCGATCCAAAGGCAGAACCCCATCTGCCAAGTAGAAGATATAAGGTATGAGCCAGCAGTCCAGCCGATCCACACATAGTGTCTCCTCTTTCGGAACACTTGGTTGCTCCAATATTTCCAGATACACCGAGCCGCTAAAGGAACTTGCTTCGGTCGTAGCCAATCAAGCCAAGGCATCTACTACTGTGTTGTTAGATCGATCCACTCCACGATAGTAACCGAGTCAAGTATGTCGATTTATTTTTTGTTTTGCTAAATATTGGTCATTCTTGCCCCGGGCCTCAGACTTCGATATCAGTTTGATGACCAACTGCGAATCACTATAGATGACCAGATTTTGTACTTCTAGGCTTCGGGCCAATTTCAACCCGGCTAGAATGGCTTCGTATTCTGCTTCGTTGTTGGTCGCTTTGAACTGAAATCGAATTGCTTGTTGGACTTTGAACCCTTCGAGGCTTGCCAGTATGACCCCAGCACCGCTGATGTCTGATGTTGACGAGCCATCGACATATAGCGTCCATGAAGTCTTTATGTGTTGTGTTTCGGTCACCGATCCCACATCCGGTTCTGAGAACGAACATTCCACGATGAAGTCTGCTAATGCTTGCCCTTTGATTGATGTTCGAGGATGATACTCCAACGTAAACTGTGTCAGTTCCATTGCCCATGCTGCCAATCTTCCCGAAACCTCTAGTCGATGTAAAATTTTCTTCAATGGCTGATCCGTGTATACCACCACCACCCGACCCTGGAAATAATGCCGAAGTTTCCTGCTTGCTATGATTAAAGCGTAGGAAAATTTTTCCAAGTTCGGGTATCGAATTTCTGCGTCTCAAAGCACGTGGCTGGTGTAGTATACCGGGAATTGATTTCCCCCTTTGTCTCGAACCAATGCTGCTCCTACTACCATCGAGCTTGCTGTCATGTACAGATATAGAGGTTCCGAAGGGATTGGTTTCATCAGTAATGGTGCTGAAGACAAATATTGTTTGATCCCTTGGAACGCGTCTTCATATTTCGAAGTCCACTGGAAGCTTTTCTCGTTCTTGGGCCCTTTTACGGTGTCAAAAAATGGAAGGCATCTCTCAGCCGATTTAGAGACGAACCTTCGAAGGGCCGCGATCCGACCTGTCAATCTCTGCACATCCTTGTAAGACTTCGGAGATCTCATATCCAGGACTGCCTAGATTTTTTCTGGAAAGTTGATACAGTATGTAGCCGGTCGGAGTAACGCAGTGGCGCCTAAAGAAGAAAGAAACGACCACGAACAGGATACCCAGCCTCCGCAGAACCCTCCCGCCCGAGGCATAGTCGATGTCATTTCGGGGGGTTCCGTCGAACGGGTAACGGGAAGGAAAAGAAGTGGGCATTTGGGAGCAGTGCTATCTGTTACGGGGTTGACTACCAAAAAAGATCGGGCATATCCTGGAACGTCTATCTCATTCACGGACGAGGATTACCCGACAGATCTCATCGAGCCACATGACGGCGCACTAGTGATAACGGCTCAGGTCGGGATAGTTGATATGAAACGGATGATGATAGACAACGGGTCCTCGGTCGACATCCTATATACTCATGCCTACCAGAGGCTGGACCTACAAGGAAAGAAGATGGATTTGGGAGGGGAATGACCCTTGTATGGTTTTAGTGGAGACCCGGTATATGTGTCAGGTACCATTAAACTACCAGTCAAGTTCGGCACCGCACCCAATCAGGTCGAAATAATGGTCAGATTTTTCATCATACAAGTAGATTCGGCATACAATGCGATCCTTGGAAGACCAACCTTGGCAGCCCTGCAAGCAGTAACATCCATACCCCACTTCAAAATCAAGTTTCCAACACCGAACGAGATCGGGGAGGTAAAAGGAGATTTAGATATAACCCGAAGGTGCTATCGGAATAGTTTGATTTCTTCAGGGGTCGGGGTCAGTAAGTAGAAACAGATAATGGCCATTGAGATCGAGCCATTCACTGAGGGTAGCACAGAACTGCTCGCTCTTCCTGTCGAAGAAACCGAAGATGTAGAGCTGGTGCCAGGGAAGAGAGAAAAATTGATCAAGATCTGGTCAGGGTTAGGAGAACCTTTCAGGATCGGATTGATAGAGTTACTCCAAGTCTACATTGACATCTTTGCATGGGAGCCAAGCGATATGCCAGGGGTAAGTGAATCGGTGGCCCTACACAGACTACACATAGACCCAAGCAAGAAACTAGTTATACAAAAGCGAAGAATTTTTGCCCCAAAAAGACAAAAAATAATCGATGAAGAGATTGCCAAACTTCTGGAGGCCAATTTCATCTTCGAGATTGATTACCCGAAGTGGTTGGCCAATGTGGTGTTGGTCCAGAAGCAGAACGGGAAGTGGAGGTTGTGCATCTACCCGGATTTGAATAGGGTATGTCCGAAGGATTTCTACCCTTTGCCCAACATAGATCAATTGATCGACGCCACTTCACGATACGGTATGCTAAGTTTCATGGATGCATTCTCAGGATACCACCAGATTTCAATGAGTAAAGAAGATATCCTGAAGACCAGCTTCATCACACATCGGGCAATATATGCGTACAGGAAAATGACCTTCGGGCTACTGAATGCCGGGGCAACTTATCAGCGGATGATGAATTTTATGTTCACGAAACAATTGGGGAGGAGTGTGGAGGTCTACGTAGACGACATGATCGTAAAAAGTATGTCAGTCCATGATCATATCGAAGACCTAGAGAACTATTTTGAGACGGTCAGAAGACGCAAGCTGAGGTTGAACCCGACTAAATGTACGTTTGGTTTGGGATCGGGAAAATTCCTCAGATATTTGGTCAGCAAAAGGGGAATAGAAGCAAACCCAGAGAAAATCCAGGCAGTCCTGGATATAAGATCTCCGAAGTCTTACAAGGATGTGCAGAGATTGACAGGTCAGATCGCGGCTCTTCGAAGGTTCGTCTCTAAATCGGCTGAGAGATGCCTTCCATTTTTTGACACCTTAAAAGGGCCCAAGAACGAGAAAAGCTTCCAGTGGACTTCGGAATGCGAAGACGCGTTCCAAGGGATCAAACAATATTTGTCTTCGGCACCACTACTAATGAAACCAATCCCTTCGAAACCTCTATATCTCCACTTGGCAGCAAGCTCGATGGCAGTAGGAGAAGCATTGGTTCGAGACAAAGGGGGAAATCAGTTCCCGGTATACTACGTCAGCCACGTGCTTCGAGATGCAGAAATTCAATACCCGAACTTGGAAAAATTTGCCTACGCTTTAATCATAGCAAGTAGGAAACTTCGGCATTATTTCCAGGGTCGGGTGGTGGTGGTATACACGGATCAGCTGTTGAAGAAAATTGTACATCGACTAGAGGTTTCGGGAAGATTGGCAAAGATGGGAAATGGAATCGACACAGCCATACTGGAGTATCAACCCTAACAAAGAATCAAAGGGCAGGCATTAGCAGACTTCGTCGTGGAATATTCGTTCTCAGAACCGAATGTGGGATCGGTGACCGAAACGCAACATATAAAGACTTTATGGACGCTAAATGTCGATGGCTCGTCAACATCAGACATCAGCGGTGCTGGGGTCATACTGACAAGCCCCGAAAGGTTCAAAGTCCAACAAGAAATTTGGTTTCAGTTCAGGTTGGTGCATGCTTCGGTCGAGTGTCCGGTACTCTGATGGTATTCACAATACTTGTCCCGACCCCTCCTTACGGGTTTGGTTCGTCTTGGGCAGGGTTCATAGAAGGGTTGATTCTTTATCTCCTCCAAAATCTTTGAACGACCTGTAGTTAGGGGAGTGTAGACCTTGCTGACGTTACGGTTGGGCAGTGGAGGCCGGTTACTTCCTGACCCTCCTCCATTGTAGCTTTTCTTTTCCGGACTATCTGATCTCCACTGGTTGTTGTCCGAACGCTGATAACTTGGTTTGTCTCGGTCCTTTGACTTCTCATACGACTGAGAGTGTGGCTTGAAATTGCCCAAAGCTTCTTCTATCGCGATAAACCCTTCAAATTTCGATGGAAGGCCCGACGATCTCTGGGAGGGTTGATCACCAAATCTTTTACCAGCTTCTTCGACCTCTCGATGTCTAGACCTGTTGTGAAGAATCCCAAGGCTTGTGGAGAATTCAACTCTGCTACTGATCCCACCGCCTCTGGAAATCTTTTAACATACTGGCCTAGGGTCTCATCTGGTTTCTGTCGGACCTGCATGAGGGATGCTGTGATCTTTCCTCGTCTTCGGTTGCTTTCGAACCGAGCATGGAACTTTTCTCGAAGATCGTTCCACGACCCTATTGATCCTGCTGCCAAGGTCCCCATCCACTCCCTGGCACTCTTCTTAAGGGTTGTAGCAAACATGTGACATTTGGCTGCATCCGAATGCCCATAGTACGACATCAGCCGGTCGTATCCATCCGAATGGTCATAAGGGTCTCCCAGTCCGTCATATGTCTCCATCGGGGGCATCTTCTTTTTTGGATCGGTTGTCACCTGATTGATTTCGAGCAAAAAGAGGGATCCTAGACAGGCCGAAGACGTCCCCATTGAGTTTTTTGCCCCCAGCAATTTTTCTAGTTCTGCCACTTTTCGAACGAGGGGGTCGGATTCTTCTTTTCGGGGGGACGATTGGGGTCTGTCCCTCATGTAATCAGGGGACGCGTCCCTCTTCGTCTGGCCAGATCTGCCTGGATGTTCTAATCTATGCTCTGCTGAACGGCTTCTTCTTCTGCCTCTGCCGTTCCGAGAGCGGCTCCTGTGCCTGCTCTGTTCTCTTCTTGCCTCTCCCCATCGAGGTGACCGGGATCGGCTTCGATTCCTACGCCTTTTAGAACACGCTTCTTGGTCCCCGACCATGTTGGCCATCTGTTTCTCTAGTTCTTCCTGCTGCAGCCGAAGTGCCAACATGGCATCTTTGTTCTACTCCAGTTTCTTCTTCAGGAGAAACTCTCGCTGGTCTCGGCTACCCTCCCCTCTTTCATGCCTCACGAGGTCCCGAGAGTGACTCTCATCAGCCTGACTCGCTGGTTGAGGCGTGTGTTGACTACCGTGGAAGAGCTTTCATCGAAGATCTGGAACCGGTATCTCTTCTAACTCCGAAATTTTAGACCCCAGTCGATCCTTCACCGACCCCCGCACCTGTGTGGTCTGGTGTGACTGTTGGGTCTTCGCCTTTTCCGGTACGGAGATGTTATTTCCTTTACTCGCCATAGCCTATCGCCAGAAAAATGTTTGTGATTGCTAGAAAAAGCACTAGCCCTCCTTCTAGCGCCAATGTTAACACCAAGTTTCGTCCACGCGTCCAATCACAGAATTCACGCGCTGAAACCTGCACAATAACAGATCATCTTGTAGAAGCTTGCGGTACTGTGTCACGGGATAGCTCGGTGTGAGAATAAGTACAGGCCGTTCACAAGGTTTAACAATGGAGGCTTAAGTGTTTAGTGCTCAAAAGTGGGTATTACCTGTTAATTGTAACCTTGGCCTGATATTTATAGTACTCTCACTTCCTTAGCCTCCTTCTCCGAGTTGGAATAGGACTCCTAAATATGGTAGTTACTATATTTGGGTCCAACACAATCTCCTTAAAAGGTGCAAGTGGAATCCCTTTCCAACACTACCTTTGGAGTTGCCTTGTTGACATATGATTAGGGTTAGAACCCTTAACCACGTAATCCCCTTATTACGCCCAACTCTACATATGGGCCTGCTCAACTTCCCAAGCCCAACCCCCCAGTCATCATAGAACACCGGTTTGGGCCTCAGCCTAAAAGGACCGAGGACCCGACCCCGATCTCTCTAACCTCCACCAGGCCCCAGCCTAATGGGCTCGAGTTAACCGACCCTAACCTTCCACCACTTTCGTCCCGAGCTCCTTGGTTCCGGCCCAAGCCTTCAGCCCACAAGAGGGTCGGTGAAACACTCCCGAACATGTACTAATTGAAATATTAAAAAGTTCATAACTTCAGAAGTTTCTTGCACAGATAACTAGATGTAGGGATATGTTATTTATATATAGTGTGAAAAACAAGTGTTCATTAACAATGAGATATTATTACTTCTTTTAAGTAGCACTACTAATTAAGTCATCAAATACATCCACAATGATGCATCCAGGTTTGTTATTCAGCCTTTACCCTTATTATAGATTGAGCAACAGAGGTAATTGAGAAGAAAAAGGTTTGCTATAACAATTCATTTATGATGTTGCTGTATAACACGGATGTGAGTTCTTTAATCAACATTTTCATGACATGACTAGTGGCAGTAAAATGTTGAATAAACTTAATGTCTGTGAGAATTGTAACATGAAGAAAAATGAATATGAGGCAGAAGTATGAAAGTTGAATGTTGATATCTACTTATCTAGTCAATTGTGTCAGTTGTCTAGAGTAGTTTGCTCAATTGTGACATGTTGGAATATTCATAGCAAAAGTAGAAATGTACAAAGCATTGTCTCAAATCAATCATTATTTACATGACTACATACAAGATAACAACATAACATCATCTAAAACATAGTGCATTCTACCATACATGTGACAAACGAGATTTTGTAATTTAATTTTAATATTTATTGAATTAAATAAATATTTTTGATCATTTAATTATTAGATTTAATAATTAATTGATGCAAGTGTGGTAAATTAATTTAATTATATGTGTTATAGTTATTAAATTAATGTGGAGAATTTTATTACTCAGATTATGTATTTATGTGAGCTTATTGAATTAAATGAAATATTTAATAAGCATAATGTTATTTTAATTAATTTAATAATTAATTAGATATTAAATAATTTGACCTATTTAATAAATGAGAAACTTAATTTTATGACTATGGGAATTAATGAGAAATTATCATAGTTTGTTTAAATTAAAGTAAATAAGATATTTGATTTTATTGTATAAATGAGTGTGACATTATTAAACTATGGCATAAAGGATTTATTAAATTAAATGGTTTTTAGCTATTTTAGGCTTGCCAAACTAGGCCTTAGTGGAGGTTGAGAGCAGTTAACCATTACTGGGTAACTGACCACCAGTATGCGCTAAATTTCTTTTTATAAAAAATCGTATACGTCTTCTTTATTTTCTAAGTCTGGAACAAAGCTATCACAGAGAGAAATTTTGAAGTTGAGAGAATTTGTGAGTGTGTGATTGATCTAGTAACTAAGAAAGGATCATCAAGGCTCTCCTAATCTACACTTTATACTCTGGGTAATTCCTTTAACCCAATTTCTATTTTTACGTTGTTTAAGTTTTTAAGAAAAATAGCTTTTTTGTTCTGTAAAAGCTCTGTAGTGGAAAAAGGAGTAAAGATTATATGTTAATTACGTGATAAATGTTATCATATCGTGTTTTATTATATATATTATATAAACCATTTCATCAGTTTCATAAAAATATGTCGTATATACTTCCTACAAAATTACAGAGTATGAAAATATGGCCATATGGCCTTACATGCCAACTTTAACACGATAATCATAAGTTGTATTATAAATTTACACATATATGTGTTAATATGTTAACGTAGTATGTTTTTACTATGTTGTATGAACCATAACATCAGCTTCATAAAATATATGTCGTATATTGTTGCTACAAAATTACAGAGTATAGAAATATAGACATATGGCCCTTCCTAGCAATTTTAATACGTCAAACATATATTGTGTCATAAATTTTATACCTGTATATAATTATGCATATTAAAACGAAGAGACCAAACTTCAAATGAACGAATTCGGTGTTATAACGAATCCGTAGTGTTGATTTTCATGTTCTGTATTCAAAACTTTCAAAAACACCAAGAACAGTAAATTACATGTGTTGATTCTACAAATTATGTGTCTTAACATGTTAAAATCATGCTAGAAGGGTTGAGTAGTAGTTATATATGTATTACAGTGTTTGGGTATGTCTAAATTCGTGTAAAAATAAACTAATTGGATATTATGACCATATTCTGTGTTCTTCACAGAACGTATAATTTTACCTGTGAGTGATTTTTAGCCTAATCTGGCCTTGTTATGTTTATGACTGCAGAATCGAAGTGCAGGTAACCTTAGCTTCCCCGTGGCGTTACTAAACTAAATTACTACTTTCGTGAGCAAAAAATAAATAAAAATAAAAAAATAAATATTCGATGAAAATTATTATTAAAATATTTATAAAATAAATTAAATATTTTAATTGAGATATTTATGGAATAAAATAAATATTCTATGAAAATTATTATTAAAATACTTATAAAATAAAGTAAATATTTTAATTGAGATATTTATGGAATAAAATAAATATTCGATGGAAATTATTATGAAATAATTTATTCGAGTGTAATAATAGTAAGAGAATGAAAATATTCTAATTTAATTAAGTAATTAAATTAGAAGGGTAATGATTTGTAAAATAAAGTGGAGTTTATATTAAATAATTAAGTGAAAATGTAACTAATGAATGTCGTGAATACATATGGTATGTGTGTAGGATTTGTGGTGAACGGAAGTAGTAATCGTTTAGCCTACACACGAGACAAGTTTCCTAACTCTACTCGTTATCATTATTCAAGTTTATAAATTACACCGAGTAAATTCTCGTTATTATTAAATCAAGTTCAAGTTGTTATATTGAAGATTATTTATCTTTTCGAAGTATGATTCTGTTATACAATACTTGTTCTATTGTATACCTCTTGAGATTGCTATTCAATTTAAATATCATTTATTGTTGAACCATATTACACTCGTGAACCTTATTTGATTCAACTAGTCCATAGTTGATGAACGTTCTAAATTTCAGAACTCTTATTGATTTATCCAAACCAAACTTCCTTTGGTGCGAACTCTAATGTCAAACTAAGATGAACAACCCTGTATAGGGATTACTTATGCGTTAGCGTTAAGATATTGTGCACAGTATGGTACTAAGGGCTAATCCCCCTAAGTACGAGTAGAAGAGTCCATAGTCTTATAACTGTTAAAGGTTTCAAGTATAACCCTTGATAACCTAGGACATAGTTCAAGGTCTTATGACCCTCAGAAATCTTTTGAATTCTTGTTATTCATTCTTGATTCAAAAGTTGAGCTTTTATTTCATAAGTCTTTGATTCACTCACATGTTATTATATATTGTTATTTCATTTTTATACTTGTGGGCAATCATGCTCACTCTTGCGTAATAATAACATTGCAGTTAAGAACGAAAGGTACAATGAGCCTTCTACTAGCAAAGGCAAGGGTAAAGCTAATAAGTGATGAAGACTTTTTATTTAATTTTAAAAATGTTATTGGCAAGACTTGATGTTGTTTAAGTCTTATTATTTGTTTATGTTTCCGCACAGATGTTTAAGGTTAGTTTGACCTGGGATTGTATTATTATTCAGATGTTGTAACCCCATAAGGGGAGGATTTATTTCTATCTATTGCATGGTTTGCATTTATTATGGGTAGATAGATATGTGATAATTGCACAGTGAACACCAAATCATGTGGAAATTTAAGTACCCGGATTTGGGGGTGTCACAGGTTGGTATCAAAGCTGTAGGTTATGAACCTTAGGTGGGGGAACAACCTTAGGTAGTAGCCTTATAGGAAGAACATAGTGATGGAAAACTCGTATAAAGTTCTAAGAAATGAATTACTTTAATTCATTGAAGATAATAAAAGACTTTATGTGTTTATGTGTCAAATTATGTGCTCGCTAGTACGACTTAGTAACTAAAACTTGAAACTATGTTGTCAGGATGTTGGAGGAGCTAGTCGAGCTGGGGAGGAGGAACCCTGAGTACCTACTGAGGAGGAGCCCCAAGACATTCATGTTGTCAGGGAGAAGTTGATACAGAGAGAGCCATCTCTGTTGATCACTGTTATTGGTCAGGAGCATGAGCCTGAGACTGATCCAGAGGAGGATCCTTAGGAGGAAGAGGAAGAGGAAGAGGAAGAAGAGGAGTTCCCACCAAACTCCATCGATGCTGAGATGTACGATGAGTTATATGACCTTAACGTAGAGTTACGTGACACTATCTAGGATCTGACTGAGCGAGCGATTATTCAGCAGATTACCATCGAACAGAAGGATAGGGAGGTTGTGACTCTTCACACACGTTTGGGAAATGTAGAATGGGATTTGGTCCACGAGAAGGGTCAAACCGAGAAGAAGGCTGAGGAGATAGAGAAGTTGAAGAAGGAACTGAAGGAAAGCTCAGAAAGGCTGATCATAGCAGAGGAGGGCTGGGTAAGAGAATCGCGTCGTGTTGATCATGCAGAAGAGGATGGTCGTGCAAAGAAGGCTAAGCTTGGGGAGACGTACTCTACACTTAATAATTCAATGGATGAGGCTCAAGATCGAGTTTTGAGGTACCCAATCCAATTCGAAGGACTACCATCATACATGCTGGATCGCAGGACGATGTCTCGCATCATGGAAGAGGAACGTAGCAAGGCTGTTCAGTGCCTTAACAGGCAGTGATAGAATTTGTTTAATTTTGTGAAGAAAAAAAAAACTTATCTCGTGTTAGATGTAAATTTTGATGTGTTTATAAACAAAGGAATATTTTAATGTTTTAAATCCTGTAGATTCTTTATCTCGGGATAGTTGATGTAAATAGCAGTGATGCTACTGTTTAATGTTAAAACTTTCGATTTAAATAAATATATCAGGGTTTATTGAGATAATATGTAACGACCCCAAAATTCATACCATTTAAATCTCAACTTCGGTCGTTAACCATACATTAAATCTCTAATAAAACAACATTATTCGATATTAAAAACACTAAAATTGTGGAATAATTAAAACGTTTATACATTTCCTTCTTTCTTTCCCTGAATTGCAACCTTTACATTACATCTCTTTGATTCAATCTTATATCATGAATCGTTACAACAAAATGACTATCCAAAGTCTTACATCATAACTAAATATCCATATACATTGGATAGCTCAACTTACAATTCAACAACATGTTACGTTCAAAATATGAAATACATTTCTCATAAAACATAAGCAATCTTTGTGAATATAGATCTCTATAACTCACTTAGCACATATCTTTACCTTAAAATCTTGACCTGCAAAAGTGGTTATTTGCAAGAGTGAGCTCGACAGCCCAGCAAAGTCTAACAGTTTTCATGCATCATATAGCACATAATAACATGCTCGATATACATATCATTAAAGTAACATGGCATACATGCTTTTAATTCACATAGCAATTATAAAGATTGAGTTCCTTACTCAATGATCATTACTTAGCCAAAACAATGCAGTCATATATTGACTTTAACATTTCATGATTTCAACATGCATAACATATCATGCAATTTAAAATAGTTCATCAAGTCCACGAGAAAATAGGAACCGAAAGACTTTGCTTGATCGTTGTTTACCAATAACGGTTTAATGACTTATAGTTATCTGCACTTCACGTGCCCTACACAATTATATAATCATACACATCAACTATTAGTCACATAACAACACATAGTAATTGTAATGTAAACTCTACTCCACATCTCATAATCATTCCTATTAATTAGCACACAATGTTCAATTAGATTGTGTTAACTTTTTCGACTTATGACTCACTATATTTCATAATCAAGTTCATTCAAGTGCTTAAGTCTTGCTAGGACTACTTATTGGTTTTATATTAAACCCATTTCATATCCTATAATATTCATTTTAATTGAATTGAAACACTTTTAAGTTCGTTAACACTTGGCACGGCGTTTCGACGTTCATTAAATCACGCCCCGATTTGCCTCTTCTCTGTATGTTTACTATGCTTCTATAACTTATCTAATACATTATTTATTAATGTTAAGTATCATTATATTTACTAACATACATGTTTTATAACTTAGGACATCATCTTTTATGGTCAGGAGCACTACACATGCATATGTGCATGCCCGATGCCCTCTGATTGCCCCCAAAAACATAATAGTCCTAAAGATGACAATTTTGACTACTGTTATAGACCTCAAATTAAAACACTTAAAGCATGAAAGTTGTAGGTCTACTCGTTCTCGTTCCGGATCATCTTGAATCATCTCAATCGGAGTTCGTATGACAAAGTAATGGCCATTTTACTACAGGAGACCAAAACTATCCGACTCAGACTTCTGTCCCCACGCCGCGGCGCCAGATCTAGGCTAACCAGTGGTGCCGCAGCGCGAGATTGGCACTGGGGCACGAATTTAAGCGTTGGAGCATGAATTTCAAGCGTTATAGCGAATTTTCACTGTTATTGAGGCACGAATTTTATTTGGGGCTCCATTTTTGGTATTTGAAGCCGAAAACTACTAACGAGTAACGCAGCTCACGAAGAATAGAACAACTAAATTTCTATCTATAACTTAATTTCTAACACTAATTAACATGTATAACTTATGCCAATTACACATATACACATTACCCAACATGCATATACTAATTTAAACCACTAAACAACAATCACAGAAAACTTAATTCCTTGAAAACCGTATTTTAAACCCAAAAAGTCCATCTTTATACTTCTAGACACTGTGAACACGGTAATCACAGTTTATAACCCAATTTTGATTCCTTAAGACTATGATTCTCTGAATTTCATACCCAATTAACATAATCACACTTCAATTTCATAACTTCACAATTAACATATACTAATTTTGATATTTCTACAAACCACGTTCATACATGAATGTTTACTGTAAAACTAATTTCTCTTTCTCTATGAATGTAATTTAGCATACCACACATATATACATATATACATGTTAGTTATTATCAAAACATATGGATTATATACAATTTTCGTAAACATATTATACCTCAGTGAGTGAATTTCAAAAACACAGAGACTAAGGAATTATACTATAAAAGATATATGTTAAGATTATTAAACATATCATTTGTTGCTTTGAAATTACTTGCTAACCACTGAGAAACGGTTTGGAATTAGAGAAACCTTTCTCTCAATTTTCTCTGATACTTCTCTCTCAAACCCTCTGTAATTCTCCTTCTCAGAAAACTTTTATTTTTCTTCTTAGGCTTAAGCCAAATGCATTATACGTAAACTAAAACTAACCCAAACGCACGTCTTATTCAAACGTTTAAAACCGACACTACTAATGGCATTATTAATTCAGCGGTTACAATAATTATTATATATTATTTATTTAATTTATATTATTAATAAATTAAATTTTAAAAATCCAAAAGTCATAAGGCTCCATTTGGCAAAACTCTTTAAAATTAAAGAATTAATATATTTAAGCCTTGTTTGGCAAAATAAATTAAAACTACTTTAATTTATTTTAATAACTACTTATAATATAGTTATTTGTCACACTTCTAATTAATTAAGTTTTCATACTTAATTTAATTAATACTAATAACAATTCATTGCATAATATAATAATTTATTTAATCATTATAAACCTCTAACTTAATTATTAAATTAAATTAGATTACTATCTCAAAATAATTACTTTCCTTAACTCATTAATTATTTATTAAACAAATAAATAATCAAATCACATCAAATCAATTAAACAAATACTTATTCCACGATAAACACATCCATTTAATATTTATATAATTCAATAAATATTTAAATATTATAATAAAAATCTGGATTGTTACATCATTCCCTCCTTACAAGGATTCTGTCCTCAGAATCACAACTCAAACCACTCATTCGTTACAATCTTCCCTACTTACAAAGATTCTGTCCCCAGAATCGAAGACAAAAATTAAACAAATAACTTAGAGTAATCTTTCATCATTTTATCTAAATATAGATTTTATATTTCCTACTACATTCATTACCTTAACAAATTTTAGGTTTCATTTCATAACTTTCACTTGAACTCAATTATATTCTGAGTATTATATATCTTTTAACCCATTCATTTCCTTTTCTAAGGATCGTTATCATCAACACTCGGGATATTACATTCACCCTTTCTTCTAAGAATTTCGTCCATGAAATTTTATTTATTAATCTTTATTCATTCAATCTATCAAAGTAGATTTTTACGTCACTACTATATTCATTCATTGGGTTTTATAACCACTTCTTTCCACAAAGATCTTTCTACAATTATTAACTTTTCTATTAAAAGTTTCATGTTATTCTTTGATAACGCATATCCTTCTCACTCAAAAATCTATTTTCTCACTTAATCAACACATTCATTATTCAGTGTCGTATTCCACGACTTACTTCTTTCTAAAGAATATTTTCCTTTTTCACTTACATCTTGCAGAATAACAAGAATCTTCCACAATTGTTCAATAATTGGGAAGTAGTATGAATAACTCAGGAATTTAAAAGATTCCAAATCATGCTGAGGGTTACAAGACCGTGAACTCTTCTCTAGGTTTAATAGTGCTTCACCCCCGGTTCTTCACACTTTAAACCCTCTTTGGCAGAATGTTTATCAATCACAAAGACTGAAAACACCCTACGCAAGTACTCTAGGTGATCAACCTATTGTACATGTATTGTGCACAAACATTTCAGCACAAAGTATAAACTAAGCGTAACCCCTAATAATAGGGTTGTTCATCTCAGCTTTTCAACATCTGAATCCTCACCAAAACAATTTGGTTTGGCATAACTTCTCAAGAAACTCTTGAATTTCATGAACATCTTTCAATATTTGTCTAGCTGAATCTAATAGCATAGACCTCTACAATAATTCGGACATCAATCGAAATATACATATACATGCATATATATGTATTCTCATATCTTAATGAAATCTCAAAAATCTTTTTATAACGTCATGATACCGCACTATATTTACAGTCCGTTGAGGATTCCGTCATTTGGTGATTTTATCATACTACATCATACCATAGTGGGCTGACGATCCTTAGATCACATCCAACACTAAGTAATACTGCATTGATGACTCCATCGTTTTTATCATCTTTGCACCAAGTTACATGATGCATTAATGATATAAAATACATTTTGATATATTGCAAATCATTTTTGTCTAGCCGAAGTAATTAGCATAGACATACGAATAACAGTATTGTTGTTAAAACTCATTGGTTCCATCAGTTGATCCAATGTTTTTCAAGAAAATAAAAGTGTAAACATCAGCACGAAGTTAATAAATTTTGAAAGTCTAACATAGCTAGTAGATTTAGAATACCTATGCTTCCACCATCAACTCCACTTTCTGTTATGATCCATTGCTTAAAAGATCTATCTATTCCTATCATCCTCAATACTCCATTTACACTTATCTATACCCAGTTCATCAAACTTACCACACATTATGAGTTCAGGAACTTGCCAAAATCGTATGAGTTTAAGAACTTATCCTAGTCAGACCATAGGCGTCCATTCGCTGAGGGGTTCAAAAACATACCATATAATTATGAGTCACGAACCTACCATAAGTATGAGTTTTAAGAACTCGCACTTAACCTTATAATATTCTCTAACTATACTCTACCTATCTGTTATAGACATGAGAAAAGAATCACCTTCTCAACAGGCATATAGCAAATAGTGCGACATAAACATTCCAATGATTATCAATGTGATAAACTGAGTGCAAGCACAAAACCCTCGCCCATACAAAGGTTTGTACAATTCAGCCATCACATGAGTCCTCAATTGAAATCCCACCTAACTCTATCTTGCTTATAACTTGCTTTCTTTGCTCGATACTTAATTCCTCAGTATCACATTATCTATAACTCCTCATGAGTTATCTCGCATTATTTCATAGTACACCATCTTCATAGCATTAAGCTATAATCATTCAAACATTACAGACCATCTTTCTTTTATAACTTAAACTGATCACGTCGTGATATTATTCTATAATCATCTCTCTTAAAATTCTTTTGTTAACTCGTGATCGTTTTGTTTTACGATCCTCATTCTTTCCTTTATCATCATTTATGATATTATTCGTTATCTTGGCTTTTGGAGTTAGGAAACTCCCATTTCTTATCTTTATATCTCTTAGATTCTTCTTTGAATCTTCTTGTTTATAAAAAAAAATTCTTCCTTTAAGAATTTCTAACTTTAGTTACATCGCTCAAAATTTCATTCGAGTTCTACACTTTCATCATACGTATCCATTTCTACACTTGGTACACATCGAGTCTCTAACAGTTTCAATATGGTACGCTGAGTGGTTTCCTACAAACAACCAACAAACTAGGTTCTGAGTTGCTAGTTCGTATATACCTCCGCTCTATGAAGGAATCGTTTAGCCCAGATACCATACATCAACTACTAAAAAGTGCAATTGCACCACACTTAGATATAACTCTCTATTCTTAACTTCTTTATCATTCTCTTTTTATAGACATTGTCTATTTATTATCACCTTACATTCTTATTATTGGAGTTGGGTAACCCCACATTCATATTCATTATAACTCTGCGAGATTCTTCTTTGAATCCTTTCACGCAAGTTTTAATCCCTTATTGTTCAAACTCTATTTGAGCTTATGCTTTCATTATATTCACCTTCCTTCTCTAAGGTTATAGCCTAAGGTACTCCTACCTAAGGTTTACAACCTACAGCTTTGATACCAACTTGTAACGACCCCAAAATTCATACCATTTAAATCTCAACTTCGGTCGTTAACCATACATTAAATCTCTAATAAAACATCATTATTCGATATTAAAAACACTAAAATTGTGGAATAATTAAAACGTTTATACATTTCCTTCTTTCTTGCCCTGAATCGCAACCTTTACATTACATCTCTTTGATTCAATCTTATATCATGAATCGTTACAACAAAATGACTATCCAAAGTCTTACATCATAACTAAATATTCATATACATTGGATAGCTCAACTTACAATTCAATAACATGTTACGTTCAAAATATGAAATACATTTCTCATAAAACATAAGTAATCTTTGTGAATATAGATCTCTATAACTCACTTAGCACATATCTTTACCTTAAAATCTTGACCTGCAAAAGTGGTTATTTGCAAGAGTGAGCTCGATGACCAAAGAGAAAGTCTAATAGTTTTCATGCATCACATAGCACATAATAACATGCTCGATATACATCTCATTAAAGTAACATGGCATACATGCTTTTAATTCACATAGCTATTATTTAGATTGAGTTCCTTACTCAATGATCATTACTTAGCCAAAACAATGCAATCATATATTAACTTTAACATTTCATGATTTCAACATGCATAACATATCATGCAATTTAAAACAGTTCATCAAGTCCACGTAGAAAATAGGAACCGAAAGACTTGCCTTGATCGTTGTTTACCAATAACAGTTTAACGACTTACGCTTATCTCGCACTTCACGTGCCCTACACAATTATATAATCATACACATCAACTATTAGTCACATAACAACATATAGTAATTGTAATGTAAACTCTACTCCACATCTCATAATCATTACTATTAATTAGCACACAATGTTCAATTAGATTGTGTTAACTTTTTGACTTATGACTCACTATATTTCATAATCGAAGTTCATTCAAGTGCTTAAGTCTTGCTAGGACTACTTATTGGTTTTATATTAAACCCATTTCATATCCTATAATATTCATTTTAATTGAATTGAAACACTTTTTAAGTTCGTTAACACTTGGCACGGCGTTTCGACGTTGATTCATCACACGCCCGATTTGCCTCTCTTGTGTATGCTTACTATGCTTCTATAACTTATCTAATACATTATTTATTAATGTTAAGCGTCATTATATTTACTAACATACATGTTTCATAACTTAGGACATCATCTTTTATGGTCAGGAGCACTACACATGCATATGTGCATGCCCGATGCCCTCCGATTGCCCCTGAAAACATAACAGTCCTAAAGATGACCATTTTGACTACTTTTACAGACCTCAAATTAAAAACCTTAAAGCATGAAATTTGTAGGTCTACTCGTCCTCGTTTCGGATCATCTTGATTCATCTTAATCGGAGTTCGTATGAGAACGTTATGGCCATTTTACTACAGGAGCCCAAAACTATCCGACTCAGACTTCTGTCCCCGCGCTGCAGCGTGAGATCTAGGCTAACCAGTGGCGCCGCAGTGCGAGATTGGCGCTGGGGCACGAATTTCAGCACTGGGGCTCCATTTTTGGCGTTAGGGCGCTGAAAACTAACAGAACGCATCCCACTAAGAACAGAACAACTAAATTTCTATCTATAACTTAATTTCTAACACTAATTAACATGTATAACTTATGCCAATTACACATATACACATTACCCAACATGCATATACTAATTTAAACCACTAAACAACAATCACAGAAAACTTAATTCCTTGAAAACCGTATTTTAAACCCAAAAAGTCCATCTTTATACTTCTAGACACTGTGAACACGGTAATCACAGTTTATAACCCAATTTTGATTCCTTGAGACTATGATTCTCTGAATTTCATACCCAATTAACATAATCACACTTCAATTTCAATTAACATATACTAATTTTGATATTTCTACAAACCACGTTCATACATGAATGTTTACTGTAAAACTAATTTCTCTTTCTCTATGAACGTAATTTAGCATACCACACATATATACATATATACATGTTAGTTATTATCAAAACATATGGTCTCATCATCAATTAGTAAAACATATGGATTATATACAATTTTCGTAAACATATTATACCTCAGTGAGTGAATTTCAAAAACACAGAGACTAAGGAATTATACTATAAAAGATATATGTTAAGATTATTAAACAAACCATTTGTTGCTTTGAAATTACTTGCTAACCACTGAGAAACGTTTTGGAATTACAAAACCCTTTCTCTCAATTTTCTCTGATACTTCTCTCTCAAACCCTCTGTAATTCTCCTTCTCAGAAAACTTTTATTTTTCTTCTTAGGCTTAAGCCAAATACATTATACATAAACTAAAACTAACCCAAACGCACGTCTTATTCAAACGTTTAAAACCGACACTACTAATGGCCTTATTAATTCAGCGGTTACAATAATTATTATATATTATTTATTTAATTTATATTATTAATAAATTAAATTTTAAAAATCCAAAAGCCATAAGGCTCCGTTTGGCAAAACTCTTTAAAATTAAAGAATTAATATATTTAAGCCTTGTTTGGCAAAATAAATTAAAACTACTTTAATTTATTTTAATAACTACTTATAATATAGTTATTTGTCACACTTCTAATTAATTAAGTTTTCATACTTAATTTAATTAATACCAATAACAATTCATTGCATAATATAATAATTTATTTAATCATTATAAACCCACTAACTTAATTATTAAATTAAATTAGATTACTATCTCAAAATAATTACTTTTCTTAACTCATTAATTATTTATTAAACAAATAAATAATCAAATCACATCAAATCAAATCAATTAAACAAATACTTATTCAACGATAAACACATCCATTAAATATTTATATATTTCAATAAATATTTAAATATTATAATAAAAATCTGGATTGTTAAATAATGTGTTAAGTGATTATGTTTAAATGTTTTAGTTAAGCCTTAAATATTTAAAGAATTGAATAAAGACCTAATAAGCGTATATTCTTATCAAAAACATGCCGCCGAGAAGACGACCAAATCGTTGACCAGCCCAGAAAGGGTCAACGAATAACAACAACAACAACGCCAATGTTGACCTTGTTCAACAGTTGGTGAACTTACTAGCTAGAGTGATGAATAATCCACCTCAAGCTCCACTGAACACGACGTTTAAGGATTTCAAGGCGGTGGGACCGCCAGAGTTTAAAGGCTCCATGAATCTGACCGAGGCTCAAACGTGGGTTATGGAAATGGAAAACATTTTTGACGTCGCCAGAGTTAGAGAGGTCCAGAAAACCACCTACACGACGTTCATGCTGAAATCCGAAGCCAGTTATTGGTGGCAAGCAAATAAGGTCCGGGGAGGTGAAGGTGTGATTACCTGGGAGAGGTTCAAGGAGATGTTTTTCGAGATGTATTTTTCGATCAGCTCGCAGAACCAAATGGAGGTCCAGTTTCTTGAGTTGAAACAAGGAAATATGTCTGTACCAGATTATGCGGCAAAATTCAATGAGTTGGCTAGGTTTGCCCCATATCAAGTACACACGGATGAGAGAAAAGCAAGAAGGTTTGCACAAGGACTGAAGCCCTGGGTATATAGCAAAGTATCAATGTTTTAGCTATACACTTTTGCTTGAGTACTGGAAAAGGCCATCCTCACTGAAGGTGGGAGCGATGCAGTGACCAAGTACAATCAGGATCAAAAGAAGAAGAAGAGTAAAAATGAAGGAAATAACAAAGCCAGTGGCAGCAACACGGGAGGAAGTATCAATCAAAAAAGGAGGTGGACTGACAACTCGTCAACCTGGAAATCGCAAGGAGGTCAAGAAGAGGATCAAGCGTGCGACCAGTAAAAGCTCACTGGGGTTTGTATTAAGGGAAAGCGGGTAAAAAGGCAATTGTGGTCGGGGAGGGCCACATAGCACCTAACTATCCTAACCCAAAGAAGGGAGCCTGCTTCACTTGTGGCTCAAAGGATCATCTGGAAAGGGACTGTCCCAAGAAGGGATCTGGAGGGGCAGGATCAGGAGGGAACAGGGGAAATAGTGGTGGAAGTTCTTTAACTATCACGGGACCAACCACAACCAACCGACCGACCGCCATGACTTTCAACATGACTGTGCAGGATGATGTGCAGTCTCGTGATGTGGTGTCAGGTATCATTCCAATCAATAAAGTTAATGCTTATATATTATTTGATTCGGGTGCTACTTGTTCATTTATATCCGATGACTTTGCTAAGAGCTTAGAATTGCCTAAGGATGAGTTAGAATACCCCATGAACATAGAAATTACGAATATAGAAATAATCCATGTTAAGCACGTACATAAGAACTATAAAGTGGATATTAAGGGTAATATCATGAACGTAGATCTTATCCCTATTCGACTTGGGGAATTCGACGTTATCTTGGGAATGGACTTTTTATTCAATTATGGGGCTGTAATTGATTGTCAGAAGAAGCGTATTAACCTTATGACTCCTTCAAAGGTTGTATTTTATGGTAGCAAGTCGCCTAGACAAACGAGTTGTCTGACGATGATGCAGGCCAGGAAGTTGTTAAGATAAGGCTATGTAGAATATCTAGCTTACATGGTCGACAGTCGTAAAGAGAATCCAAAAGTATAGGAGATACCAGTAGTGAGGCACTTCGCAGACGTATTTCCAGACGATTTTCCAGGACTTCCGCCAGATAGAGAGGTTGAATTTGTGATCGATTTGGTACCAGGAATGGCTCTAATATCGAAGGCACCGTACCGAATGGCATCGGTAGAAATGAAAGAAATTATGGTACAACTACAAGAATTACTGGACAAGAAGTACATTCAACCGAGCGTATCACCATGGGGAGAGCCAGTGTTATTTGTGAAGAAGAAGGACAGGACGATGCGACTCTGCATTGACTACAGAGAATTGAATAAGGTCACGATTAAGAATAGATATCCATTACCAAGGATCGACGACCTGTTTGATCAATTGAAGGGAGCAAGATACTTTTCCAAGATAGACTTGAGGAGTGGTTATCATCAACTAAAGGTGAGGCCAGTGGATGTACCGAAGACAGCGTTCAAAACACGATATGGTCACTACGAATTTTTGGTAATGTCATTTGGTCTAACGAATGCTCCTATAGCATTTATGGGCCTAATGAATGGAGTGTTCAAGCCATTTTTGGACAAATTCGTAGTGGTATTTATAGATGACATTTTGGTATATTCGAAAACCAAGGAAGAACATGAAGAGCATTTGAAGTTAAAGTTTGAAGCTTTAAGAAGGGAGAAGTTATATGCCAAGTTTTCGAAATGCGAATTTTGGATCGAGCGGGTATAATTTCTTGGACATGTGATTGATAAAGACGGAATTTCGGTAGATCCATACAAAGTTGAAGCTGTGATAAACTGGGATCAGCCGAGAATGCCGTCGGAAGTACGAAGTTTTCTTGGATTGGCAGGATATTATAGAAGATTCATTTAAGACTTTTCCAAGATCGCAACTCCGTTAACGAATTTAACTCGAAAAGCTGTGAAATTTGTTTGGACGGAGAAGTGTGAGGAAAGCTTTCAAGAATTGAAGAAGAGGTTGAGTACAACACATGTGTTGTCTCTTCCGGATGATACAGGAAATTTTGTTGTTTATAGTGATGTGTCGCATAAAGGACTTGGTTGTGTGCTTATGCAAAATGGCAGAGTCATTGCGTATGCGTCACGACAATTGAAGGATTATGAGAAGGGATATCCGACCCACGACTTGGAGTTAGCTGTGGTGGTTTTTGCTTTAAAAATCTGGAGGCACTATCTCTATGGGGAAAAGTGTGAAATATATACAGACCACAAGAGTCTGAAATATATTTTTACACAGAAGGACTTGAATATGCGCCAAAGAAGATGGTAGGAGTTAATTAAGGATTATGATTATGAGATTTTATACCATCCGGGTAAGGCAAATGTGGTTGCCGACGCCTTAAGTAGAAAGGGTCGGGAGAAATTGATGTTGTTGACTACTCAGGAGGAGCTAATTACAAAAATGGAGAAACTGGAATTGGAAGTGAAGTATCTTATGGAAATTAATAAGAAGCTATTTTAGATGCAATCTGGTACAACCTTACTAGATAAAGTTAAGGAGGCTCAACTTCAGGACGAAGAATGTAAAAAGGTGAAAAAGAAGATATCCGAAGGAACCGAACCAAGATTTAAGATGGATAAGGAAAGAATACTAAGATTTGAAAGTAGAATTTGGGTACCGCCAGTAATAGAGATTAAGGAAAACATTTTGAGCGAGGCTCATAGTTCTCGATATTCAATTCACCCTAGTAGTACCAAGATGTACCAAGATCTTAGACATCATTTCTGGTGGCCAAATTTGAAACGAGACGTTGCAGAGTGTGTTGCCAAATGTGACACCCCCAAAATAGGTATACATCACCTATTCTGAGTCGCCAAATACATGGTACAGAACATAAATATAATCTTAATTATGCAACAAGAGAGCTGTGAGTTTAAATACAAACATTGTCTTCTAGACAATATCCACTCTCAGAATGAGTCCTCATTACATTTATTGTCACACTATTTAACAGAATAGTGAGGACTACTAGCTAATACTATCATCCAGACCATCATTCAGTTCCCAGGCTCTCGTCACCACGTTCTCATTTTCAAGAGAAAACGGTGAAAGAAAGGGTGAGCTCAACTAGCCCGAAGAAGAAATATTATGACTAAGATAATGCAGAATAAATTATCATTAGCCTTAAACAGTGTTAAACTGATACAATATAACAAACATCAAGTTTAACTGTAGCGAAAATAAGTAATCCATTAGAAGAGTCAAGTAGAGAATAAAATCTACTATCTTCTATGATTTAAAAGGTCTTTCATGACTTTTATCGCTGAGACTCAGCTTAATAAATAATCCACATCATCGAATCACCCCTGCACTACGGCCAAGGATATTCTTTAGTATCACGACCACAATTATCCATGCACTACGGGCCAAGAATATTTGTGTATTCATTAATGGTCATGATCATGCCAACAACTGTCCATCAATGCACTACAGGCCAATGAGGACTTTTACCACATCATTTGTAACATTACGGTCATAATTACACCGAATAATCCTTGATCATAATCATACCAAGTCCATCTATGCACTACAGGCCACAGATGACTTTCAAAAAAAATATAAATATGAGGATGATGACAATGATATAAGAATTCAATAAAACAAGTTCAAGAATTAATTTGTCCAAGAATCAATAACGTCCAAATTGTCAACATGATACTTTTTTGCAGAGTAAAATTCAAGAATGCTCAGAAGAATATTTTCATGAAAAGATACTGGATGAAGCGCAATTATCAAGGATATTCCACTAATTTCATGGAGTATAGAAGTCAAAACTTTAACCAACTGAGTATAATAAAGAATGGAATAACAAAAGAAATCACCATGCATGCGGTTTCGCGCATAGGCGAGTTATTCAACAGAATACTAAATAACGGAACCGGTCAAAGTAAATTCGCCTCGGCGGGATGTTCCAACAGAATAATAAAGAATGGAATAACAACGAAATCACCATGCATGCGGTGCTTGGCATGTAGACGAGTTATTCCAATGAGAATACTAATAAGGACGAGAATCGTTGTCCGCATATAACGCATGCATATGATATTACAACAGAAGAATAATAAAGACGGAACCAGGTCCGGCGTAAAAGGCACAGATAGGATATTCCAACAGAATAGTAAAGACAAAATAATAGAAGAATGTCACCAAGTATAGGGTAGCCCGCGTATACAGGTTATTACAACATAATAATAAATAATGGAATAACATAAGTTCTCTTCATGAATACAAAAGAATAACACCCCTTACGAGTACAACAAATAATATTCCCTACCTTAAGAAGAAGAGTACTGGATATATAAGTAGTGAAGTAGCAGAATACTTTCTTCTTTCTCTCGATAGTTTATCTCTCTAGAGTTTCAGTGAATTCATAAGAAAATAATGAAGGAATGAGCTTCTATTTATAGAAAAATAGACTGCATAGTAACTAACTCATGAACGGTCCAGATTGATTTACTTTAATTTGATGGTCCATATTTAAAGAAAAATCTTTTAAATAAAATATAATATATTCTATTTATAATCTAATAAAACGAATAACTTTATAAAAATTTTACTATGCAAACACTATGCAGGCACTATGTAAACACTATGCATAATAAAATATAATATATTTTAATTATTGTTTAATAAAAGCAGTATAACTTTATAAAAGTATTACATTTTATTTAAAAAGATTTTACTATGCAAAATACTATGCGAGACATTATGCAACACTATGCATAATAGAATATAATATATTCTATTTATAAAATAACTTTATAAAAGTATTGTGTTTTATATAAAAAGATTTTCTGTATTATTACATTAATAATACTAACAAAACTGAGTGACTTATCATGTAAGCATCAATAATTAATACTGTGTGCTACTATGCAACCAAGCGTATTACTGTACTTTTAACACGAGGTGTTTCAATAGTTAACGGTAAAACTTCTGCCGTTATTTTTATAAAATATTTTTGTCGTTTTCTCAATCCGACAATAATTCCGTTGTGGGGTGCACCAATGATTGTGCCATTGTACGAATATTCCCTGTTAAAACGAATATTCCCCGACCAATCGAATATTATATAACAACTTGCGTAATTTGCAAAATTTATAAATATTACCCACAACTATAATATTATACCAATTTCACTCCATAATATTCAAAAATAATATTTATAGAAAATTCATCTTTATTCAAAAAGTTGGGTTTTACAATCTCCCTTCTTATGAAATTTTTGCCTCAAAATTAGGGTACATACACAGTATATTGAATAGGTAAGGATACCTTGATTTCATTTGATTCTAACTCCCAAGTCATTTCCTCAACATCGTGGTTTCTCCACAAAACTTTGACTTGAGGTATAACTATGGAGCGTAGAATATGTTCCTTCTTATCCAAGATTTGAATAGGAACCTCTTCATACGTCAAATCTTCCGCTATTTCATCCGGTTCTAACTCAATAATGTAGTTCAGGTCTTCCACATATTTACGTAACATGGATATGTGAAAAGCGTTATGAACACGAGACATACTTCAAGCGGTAAAAGCGGTCTATAGCCACGGTTCCTACTCGATCAAGGATTAAAAATGGGCCGATGAATCAAGGATTGAGCTTTCCTCTCTTTCCAAATTTCGTAACTCCTTTCCATGGAGCAACACGTAACAACACATGATCTCCTATATCGAATAACACGTCCTTTCGATGAAGATCAGCATAACTCTTTTGTCAATCTTGTGAGGTTTTTATACGTTGTCGGATTGTTTGAATCTTTTCCGTAGTCATACGTACCAACTCCGGTCCCAACAACGTTGCTTCACCCACCTCATCCCAAAGATCTTTGGAGAAGCGACACTTTCTTCCATATAACGCTCGAATGGAGCCATGCCAATACTTGCTTGATAACTGTTGTTGTAGGAAAACTCCACTAATGGTAAGAACTTGTCCCAACTTCCCTTGAAGTCAAGGACACATAGTCTTAATAGATCTTCAAGAGTTTGAATCATCCTCTCCGACTACCCATCCGTCTAAGGATGATATGCCGAGCTAAATCGTAAATCTATGCCCATAGCTTTTTGCAAACTAACCAAAAATCTTGAAGTGAATCTTGGGTCTCGATTAGAAATTATGGATACTGGCATACCATGCAATCTTACAACCTCGTTTATGTACATACGAGCAAGACGTTCAAGTGTATAAGTTTCTAGTATCGGTAAGAAATGAGCAGACTTGGTCAATCTATCAACAATGACCTAAATCGCATCTATGCCTTGAGAAACTTTGGGAAGACCGATAACGAAATCCATGGTAATGTGCTCCCACTTCCATTCTGGAATTTCAAGTGGTTGCAATGGACCTTTTGGTACTTGATGCTCTGTCTTGACTCGTTGACACGTTAGACACCTTGAGATAAACAACGCTATCTCTCTCTTCATATTGCTCCACCGAAATGTATGACGAATATCATGATACATTTTGGTACTTCCTGGATGGATTGCAAACGGTGTGTTATGCGCCTCCATCATGATTTTATACTTTAAATTAGGGTCGTTAGGAACACAAAGTCTGGAGTTGACTCGAAGTATTCCTTCTTCATTGATTCTTGCTTCCGGCATAGCACCTTCTTGCACTTTCTTCCTCATACGCATCGCCTGTGTCTCAGAGCTGAAGCGACTTTAACTTTATCAATTAAATTCGGTTCTACTCGTATATTCGCCATCATCACATGGGTCCCTGGAGTCTTTAACTCTATCTCCATCCTTTGCAAGTCACACAAAATGGGCCTTTGCGTTGACAATATCGCATTCACACTTGCATATGATCTTCTACTCAATGCGTCAGCTACCACGTTCGCTTTTCCAGGATGGTATTGGATGGTATGATCATAATCTTTCAACAGTTCAAGCCAACGTCGTTGTCGCATGTTGAGTTCCTTTTGAGTGAAGAAATATTTGAGGCTTTTATGATCCGTAAAGATCTCCACTTTCTCCCAATACAAGTAATGCCTCCAAATCTTTAGTGCGAAGACAACAGCTGCCAACTCTAGATCATGAGTAGGATAATTCCTCTTATATTCTTTGAGTTGTCATGAGGCATAGGCTATGACTTTCCCATGTTGCATGAGAACACATCCTAACCCTTTGCCCAAAGCATCACTGTAGATGACAAATCCCTCCGAACCAGATGGTATTGTCAGAACAGGTGCTAAAATGAGTCTCCTTTTGAGTTCTTGAAAACTCTTCTCACATTCCTCGCTCCAACCGAACTTTATATCTTTTCGAGTCAGCTGAGTTAGTGGAGTAGCGATTCGAGAAAACCCTTCTACGAATCTCCGATAATAACCAGCTAAGCCGAGAAAGCTACGTACTTTGGTCACTGATTTAGGTTGCTCCCAACTTTGAATAGCTTCAATCTTTGCTGGGTCAACAGATATTCCATGACTTGATACCACGTGCGCGGAATGCTACTTCCTCAAGCCAGAACTCGCATTTCTTCAACTTGGCATAAAGCTTGTATTCATGAAGTTTTTGGAGTATCAACCTCAAGTGTTGCTCATGATCTTCACGGCTTTTGGATTAAATAAGGATGTCATCAATAAAGACGACCACAAAGTGATCAAAATATTTCTTGAATACTCGGTTCATCATATCCATGAAGGCAGCAGGAGCATTAGTCAATCCAAATGACATAACTAGGAATTCATAATGCCCGTACCAAGTTCTGAAAGCCATCTTTGGAATGTCATCGGTTCTAATCTTCAATTGGTGATATCCAGAACGAAGATCAATCTTTGAAAAGAATTTGGCTCCTTGCAACTGGTCAAACAGATCATAAATACGTGGCAATGGATACCTATTTTTGATGGTGACATGATTCAACTCCCGATACTCAATACAAAGTCACATACTCCCATCTTTCTTCTTCACGAATAGAACAGGAGCACCCCAAGGAGACGTACTAGGACGAATAAAACCAATATCTAACAATTCTTGCAATTAGGTCTTTAACTCCTGAAGTTCAATAGGAGCCATTCGATATGGGGATTTGGAAATGGGTTTTGTACCGGGTTCAAGGTCGATACAAAATTCAATTTCACGCTCTAGGGTAGGCCAGGAAGTTCTTCAGGGAATACGTCAGGAAATTCATTAACAATGGAAATATCATTCAAAACTGACGTATTTTTGTTTAGAACTGTGATGTGTGCTAAGAAAGCTTGACATCCGTTTTTCAATAAACGAATAACTTTATGGCTTGAGATGACCGTGATTGATTTTAATGGTTTGGTCGCTTGAATTCGCATAATAGGTTGATTAGGAATATGAAAGCTAACAACCTTACGAAAACAATCAATTTTTGCATGATGAGTAGTTAACAAATCAATCCCTAGAATTACGTCAAATGCAAGTATTTTTAATGAAATAAGATCGACAGGTAATGTGAGGGTACCGATTTGAGCCAAACAAGACTTATAAACAGTGGATGTACTAAAGGTTTCTCCCAACGGAGTTTCTACAGATAAGTCAAAGTCTAATTTCTCCAGAGTCAAATTTAATCGTTGAGCGCAAGTAGGAGAAATAAAAGAATGGGTAGAATAGGTATCAAATAAGGTATAGACTTCGCTAGAGTTTATGATAAGCTTACCGTGATGACCTCATTCGGGTTCCTTGCTTTTACAGGGGAGGTCACAACAAACGCTCTCCCTTGCACTTCTGGCTTTGACTTTTACGGGACTGACCTTTGGTGCCTCCATCCGCTGAACTTGTCTTCGGTGAATGACAAAATCGGGCTAAGTGACCTTCTCTTCCACAATTATAACATGCTTTGGACGGCATCGCGCAGTTTGAACTGATGTGTCCCTCCCCTCCGCATTTGAATCATATGAGAGGTGGTCGTTCTCCTTCATTAACCACAATTACTAGTGCTGACGTCTTTTCATCATTGTTGAATCTTCTTTTCTTGAAATGTCCATTTTTATTATCTTGGCCATGATTATCACCGAAGTGGTTACCATTTCTGGCATGTTGATTCCCTCCACGTTTGTTGTCACTTGCTTTTACGATCGATACCTTTGGTATTTTCATCTTTGCCGGTACGCTTTCTCTGAGTTGCGTTAACTCGTTATCAAGCGCCCAATAATCGAGCCATATTTACAACATCTCAGTACACACACAGTTTATGAGAAATAAGATATTGACGTATCTCCGGTTTCAAACCTATTAAAAACATTCGTGTCATTCGCTCCTCATTATCGACCAAATGGGATGCAAACCGGGATAACTCCGCAAATTTAGCCTCGTATTGCGACACGGACATATTGTTTTGTTCCAATTTGATAAACTCAACTTCTTTCATGTGACGAATACTCTCGGGAAAGTACTTGTAATTGAATAGCTCTTGGAACTTCTCCCAAGACATCTTGAAAAGGCCCAGTGAGTATGCTTTTCTGATTCCCACCGATGTCCGCCTCTTCACGCAACATGAAGTGGCGAAGGGAACCTTTTGCTCCTCGGAGCATCCCAAGACATCAAATATCTTGGTGATCTGCTTTATCCATGCTTCCGCCTTAAGTGGTTTTGGCTCTCCAAAAAACTCCGGTGGTCCCAGCTCCTTGAACTGTTTATGTAACGCCCCAGAAAATCGAACATTTTGTAATTACGTTTAATAATGAATAAAATAATATTATTTATTATTATTGTGTATTGAGAAGATGAATGTTCTTCTATAACCTAGAAACGCTAGAACGTCGTAGTATTTTAACTACGTGGAAGAATTAAAGTGTTTGAATTTCTAAAACGAAAATAAAAGTTTTTCGAGAAAGTTTCTGAAAAACACTATTCATCGATTTCTGCTCAGGAATTATTATTGAATTTCTGAGAAATATGTAATGTTATAATATCGAGGTGATATCGATTATGTAATAATAATCTAAGTATGGAAAATGTAATAAATCACATGCGGACTTAATTTGGGATTATAGGTATTAAAACCTAATGGAAGGAATTAAGGTAATATTGTATAGAGATCAAGTCCAATATGTATAAGGTGTAAACTTAAGTGGGATTAATTATTAAGCCCAAGTAATTGGTTAATGAAGCCCAAATTGATTAATGCAAGCCCAACAAGGAAATAAGCTATTATTATTAGTAAGCCCAAGGGATAAGTTAATTGAATTAGCATTGAGCCCAAACTATGATCTATTAGCTAATGAGGATCCATGGGGCGACCCATGGGTAAACTTGATGGGTCAAACCAAGTGAGAAATGAGTAAGTGTGATGGGCAAACAAGAAGAGTGATGCCCAAGAACTTTGTGTGGTGGTCAAGAGAAGTGATGAGCACACAAATGAATAGTAAGGAGGTGGAATTGATTAGATTAATTGAGGAGGTGGGATTAAGGAGGTGGAGGGCCTAAATGACTAGAGTTCCCCCACTTTGCCAAGCCTATAAATACAAGAGCCACAATTCAATTGTTGGTTATTTCATTTCATCCAAACTTCTCTAAAGTATAGCAACTTATTTGTTAGAACCAATAAGCACTTATAAGCCACTTCAACCATTGATAGTTTTCCAAAGCAAATAGAAGTCTTCAAGGGTAAGACTCCTCTCTTATATCTTCATATCTTCTATAATAGGATTGATGGAGAAGGGGGAGGGTTGGATGATAGCATGTAATAAATTACTAAAGAATGAACATAAGCCGAATAAGTTGAAAAAGCAACTTGAATATTAATAAGTTGCTAGAACCATGAAGAACCTAGCATATTATGTTTAGTATGTGGAATATAGCATAAGAACTTTGATTGAAGGACTTAAGTTAATAATAAGTCATGAGCATGAAGATTTCTAACTCTTAAGTTAAATAAGTTAATAACCTATGAGAATAAGTCAAAACCTACTTTGATTATAAGTTGGAGTAGTAAATAACATGTAATGATCTTATGTTGATTAAAATCCATTAAGAACGCTTAGTAATGAAGATTTGCCAGAATTTGCACGATTGGACGATTACCGTCGAATTCGTGAAATTCTCAGAATGGAAGTCACATTTTGTGTTCGAAGTCGGAAACGTTGGTTTTCGATGGAGACAAGTCATTTTAGTCATTATAGAGTTGTGGACTCAAAAATGACCGAATTCTGACTTAAAACGAAGAAACGAGCGTTGAACGTTCACGAACGTTTATCGTTTTCGTTAAAAATGAACTCATAGGTGAATTTTGAACGGACCAATTTGGAATTAAAACGAAGAAGTTATGCGTCCGGGAAGTTCATAAAAATTTTCAAAACTGAAAAACTTTTCTAAGGCATGAGTCCGTAGCGCTGCATGCGACTCTAAGTTTAATTGCCAGCGCCACGGCATGAGGCCGAACTCATTGTACATCGCTGAACTCGACAACAGCCGCAGTGAGTCATATAATCCTCAGCACAAGCTTGGCTGATCCAAGGAAGTTGATAGTGAAGAAAGATTTCAAGTATGGAAGGAAAGGGAACTTAATAGTAATGTATTAAGATGTAATCATAACATGATTAAGACATTGTAAGGTACTTGTAAGACACTAATGCATGTTGATTAAGAGTTAATAATCAATCGAAGATTAGTGGAATGAGAATGACGTAACAGAAGCCGGAAACCCTAAATAAAGAATCTAAATTAGGAATTACATTGAGATGAAGGGTAAGATATAATAGTAATCATACTTGATTGTGTATGACTTAATGTGGTACGTGATTATGAATTATAGAATCATAAAGACTTTAAGTACTGTACGAGTATTAACCAGTAATTAGACGCTAAAGGCAAGTATTCTAACTCTTGTTTCAGTTCAGTCTGGACAAGCTTTGAAATTCATGTAACTTGTTCGCATGAAGTCCTGAATAATGAAGTCTTAAGCCAATTCTTTCTGCTGGACTTATATTATGAGTCTGTCAAGCATGATTAATGTTTACCGAGTTATATTGGTTGGTTTTCAATCGAAGACCAAGTATACTAAATTGTTTTTGTCGTTTAACGACAGGCACGTGAGGTTGCCACAACTTAAACGTATACACGTTTAATGAATGTAGTGTTGATCAACATAGAGTACTATGAGCTAATCACTCAGAAGTGCTCGTAAGCTATGTCGGACTTACGGACTTAGTGTCGGGTTGTCCTTTTCAAAAGAACTTATGAATGCTCATATAATTGAGCCAAAATTATTATTCCAGTAAGTATGGTTGTGTAAAACGTTTTGAAGAAAAAGAAGTACTATTTTGATTTATCGATAGTACTTCGTAACTATTGTTCAGTTATTGAAGATATATGAGTTCTATGTTTCAGGCATGTTGTTTATTAGAATTGTAGTACTTGTTGAGCTAGTCATGCTCACTCTTGCTTGAACCATATGAACACAAATTAAATCGAATGAATGAAGAAGGATCCGTGAGGATAAAAGGCAAGACGAAAGGCGAACCCGTAGCATACTTATGTAATAGTATAGCAAGGTATGCGTAATATATTGATATTATGACAAGAACAAGCTGAAAGGGGTACAAAGAACACAGGAAATGTAATATTATTTTGAATATATAAATAAGTTATATTAGTCCTTTTTAGACTATTCTATGAAATGTATGAATGAATGGTAATGCAAGTATAGCACCATCATCGGGTTGGAAGAGACCCGGATTTGGGGCGTCCACAGTTTAGCTGATGACCGTCGAGAGTTTCAAAGTGTTTCCACCTATATTTTGGACAGAGCCGCTCTACTTTGATGTTGCATGAATTGCATAAAGCCTCGAACAATCAATCATTCATCATTTGGTCGGTGTTGTTGTTGTTTGCATGAGGATTGTCGCCTTCGATGCACATTCTCCGATTATTGATATGTGGAGACTCAGCGGTCTCTTGTGCTCCATTGCTATTCTCAACATTCTCGGATGTCATTTTGAATCTGCCACAAAACAAAGGTTAATTAACATATAACATATTATCCCTATACTTTGGTGACCAATTAAATACCAAATAAACTTAGGTAGGTCATACTAGCGAAGAATTCCCCATCTCTCCCTCCTAGTTCTAGTCTCACATCTTAGCAGGGGATCATATATCCTAAGCTTTGATACCAAACTGTGACACCCCAAAATAGGTATACATCACCTATTAAAGTCGCCAAATACATGGTACAGAACATAAATACAATCTAAATTATACAACAAGAGAGCTGTGAGTTTAAATATAAATAATGTCTTCTAGATAATATCCACTCTCAGAATGAGTCCTCATTACATTTATTGTCACACTATTTAACAGAATAGTGAGGACTACTAGCTAATACTATCATCCGGGCCATCACTCCGTTCCCCGACTCGTCCCAACTACATTCTCATTTCCTGAAGAGAACAGTGAAAGAAAGGGTGAGCTCAACTAGCCCAGTAAGAAATATTATGACTAAGATAATGCAGAATAAATTATCATTAGCCTTAAACAGTGTTAAACTGATATAATATAACAAACATCAAGTTTAATTGTAGCGGAAACAAGCAATCCATTAGAAGAGTCAAGTAGAGAATAAAATCTACTATCTTCTATGATTTAAAAGGTTTTTCATGACTTTTATCGGCGAGAGACTCATTTAAATAAATAATCCACATCATCGAATCACCCCCTTTTCTGACCGAGGATATTCTTTAGTATCACGACTACAATTATCCATGCACTACGGGCCAAGAATATTTGTGTATTCATTAATGGTCATGATCATGCCAACAACTGTCCATCAATGCACTACGGGCCAATAATGACTTTTACCACATCATTTGTAACATTACGGTCATGATTACACCGAATAATCCTTGGTCATAATCATTCCAAGTCCATCTATGCACTATAGGCCACAGATGACATTCAAAAAATATAAATATGAGGATGATGACAATGATATAAGAATTCAATAAAACAAGTTCAAGAATTAATTTGTCGAAGAATCAATAACGTCCAAATTGTCAACATGATACTGCTTTGTAGAGTAAAATTCAAGAATGCTTAGAAGAATATTTCCATGAAAAGATACTGGATGAAGCGCAATTATCAAGGATATTCCACTAATTTCATGGGAGTATAGAAGTCAAACTTTTAACCAACTGAGTATAATAAAGAATGGAATAACAAAAGAAATCACCATGCATGCGGTACTTCGCATAGACAGGTTATTCCAACAGAATACTAAATAACGGAACGGTCGGTAAATTGCATGCCAACAAGATGTTCCAACAGAATAATAAAGAATGGAATAACAACAGAAATCACCATGCATGCGGTACTTTGCATAGACATGTTATTCCAACAGAATACTAATAAGGACGGAATCGGTCCCGTAAAATGCATGCAGACGGGATATTCAACGGAAGAATAATAAAGATTGGAACTAGGTCAAAGGTAAAAGCATGCATGACGAGGATATTCCAACAGAATAGTAAAGACGAAATAATAGAAGAATGTCACCAAGTATAGGGTAGCCCGCGTATATAGGTTATTCCAACATAATAATAAAGAATGGAATAACATAAGTTCTCTTCATGAATATAAAAGAATAACACCCCTTACGAGTACAACAAATAATATTCCCTACCTTAAGAAGAAGAGTACTGGATATATAAGTAGTGAAGTAGCAGAATACTTTCTTCTTTCTCTCTATAGTTTATCTATATAGAGTTTCAGTGAATTCGTAAGAAAATAATGAAGGAATGATCTTCTATTTATAGAAAAATGGACTGCATAGTAACTAACTCATGAACGGTCCAGATTGATTTACTTTAATCTGACGGTACATATTTAAAGAAAAATCTTTTAAATAAAATATAATATATTATATTTATAATCTAATAAAATAAATAACTTTATAAAAGATTTTACTATGCAAACACTATGCAGGCACTATGCAAACACTATGCATAATAAAATATAATATATTCTAATTATTGTCTAATCAAACAGATAACTTTATAAAAGTATTACATTTTTATATAAAAAGATTTTACTATGCAAAACACTATGTCGAGACACTATGCAACACTATGCATAATAGAATATAATATATTCTATTTATAGAATAACTTTATAAAAGTATTATGTTTTATATAAAAGATTTTATGTATTATTACATTAATAATACCAACAAAAGCGAGTGACTTATCACGTAAGCATCAATAATTAATATCGTGTGTGCTACTATGCAACCACGCGCGTATTCTTGTACTTTTAACACGGGTGTTTCAGCGATTAACAGTAAAACTTCCGCCGTTATTTTCATAAATTATTTTTGTCGTTTTCTCAATCAAATGATAATTCCGTTAATAAGGGTCCACCAATGATTGTCTTAGTTATACGAATATTCCTGTTAAAACGAATATTCCCCGACCAATCGAATATTATATAACAACTTGCGTACTTTGCAAAATTTATAAATATTACCCACAACTATAACATTATATCAATTTCACTCCATAATATTCAAAAATAATATTTATAGAAAATTCATCTTTATTCAAAAAGTTGGGGTTTTACACCAAATGTCTAACCTGTCAGAAAGTGAAAGCAGAACATCAGAGGCCGAGTGGATTGCTACAACCGTTGGAGATCCCAGAATGGAAATGGGAACATATTACGATGGACTTCATGGTTGGCCTTCCGACAACTCAGAAAGGTTATGACGCAGTATGGGTTCTCGTTGACCGATTGACGAAATCCACACACTTCCTTCCGATCAAAATCAGATTCAACTTAGATCAGTTGGCTAGGGTATATGTGAAAGAGATTGTTTCGAGGCACGGAGTTCCGGTGTCAATTGTTTTCGATAGAGATCCACGCTTTACATCGAACTTCTGGAAACGTCTACAAGAATGCATGGGCACACAATTGTGAATGAGTACAGCATATCACCCTCAGACCGATGGACAGAGCAAAAGAATGATTCAGACATTAGAAGATATGCTAAGAGCCTGTGTGATGGACTTTAAAGAAAATTGGGATGATCACCTACCACTCGTAGAGTTTGGCTACAACAACAGTTACCACGCTAGTATTGGCATGCCGCCTTATGAAGCGTTATACGGTAGAAAGTGCAGAACTCCGATATACTGGGATGAAGTTGGCGAGAGATAATTACTAGGCCCAGAATTAGTACAGCAGATAGCAGAAATAGTCAAAGTGATCTGAACAAGACTGGTAGCAGCTCAAGATGGACAAAAGAAATACACCGATCCACATCGTAAAAATGTTGAGTTTGAATTGGGTAGTTATGTGTTCTTGAAGGTCTCTCCTTGGAAGGGGAAGATCAGGTTTGGAAAGAAAGGAAAATTAAGCCCAAGATTTATTGGTCCTTTTGAAGTACTGCGAAGGATCGGAGAAGTTGCGTATGAGGTAGCCTTACCTCCAGCACTCGAGAATGTCCACAACTTCTTCCATGTTTCTGTATTACGACCCTAAAAACTCGATTACAAGCATGTAATTGAATATGAACCCCTACATTTTGAAAAAGACTTATCTTACGAAGAAATTCCTATTCAAATTGTCGACAGAAAAGAACAAGTTCTCAGAAATAAAGTAATATCTCTTGTTAAGGTAATTTGGAGGAACCACAACGCTGAAGAAGCTACGTGGGAACTCGAAGAGAATATGATGAAGAATTACCCTCATTTATTTACTTAAATTATGTGTAAGCAATTTTAGGGACAGAATCTTTGTAAGAGGGGGGGGGAGAATGTAACGGGTCGAATTTATTGAGTCGTGATTCTGGGGACAGAATCCTTTTAAGGGGGGAAATATGTGACAAACGAGATTTTGTAATTTAATTTTAATATTTATTGAATTAAATAAATATTTTCGATGATTTAATTATTAGATTTAATAATTAATTGATGCAAGTGTGGTAAATTAATTTAATTATATGTGTTATAGTTATTAAATTAATGTGGAGAATTTTATAACTCAAATTAAATTAATGTGGAGAATTTTATTACTCAGATTAATTTAATTATATGTGTTATAGTTATTGTATACCTCTTGAGATTGTTATTCAATTTAAATATCATTTATTGTTGAACCATATTAGACTAGTGAACCTTATTTGATTCGACTAGTCCATAGTTGATGAACGTTCTAAATTTCAGAACTCTTATTGATTTATCCAAACCAAACTTCCTTTGGTGCGAACTCTAATGTCAAACTGAGATGAACAACCCTATATAGGGATTACTTATGCGTTAGCGTTAAGATATTGTGCACAGTATGGTACTAAGAGCTGATCCCCCTAAGTACGAGTAGAAGATTTCATAGTCTTATGACGGTTAAAGGTTTCAAGTATAACCCTTGATAACCTAGGACATAGTTCAAGGTCTTATGACCCTCAGAAATCTTTTGAATTATTGTTATTCATTCTTGATTCAAAAGTTGAGCTTTTATTTCAAAAGTCTTTGATTCACTCGCATGTTATTATATATTGTTATTTCATTTTTATACTTGTGGGCAATCATGCTCACTCTTGCATAATAATAACATTGCAGTTAAGAACGAAAGGTACGATGAGCCTTCTACTAGCAAAGGCAAGGGCAAAGCTAATAAGTGATGAAGACTTGTTATATAATTTTAAAAATGTTATTGTCAAGACTTGATGTTGTTTAAGACTTATTATTTGTTTATATTTTCGCACAGATGTTTAAGGTTAGTTTGACCTAGGATTGTATTATTATTCAGATGTTGTAACCCCATAAGGGGAGGATTTATTTCTATCTATTGCATGGTTTGTATTTATTATGGGTAGATAGATAGGTGGTAATTGTACAGTGAACACCAAATCATGTGGAAATTTAAGTACCCGGATTTGGGGGTGTCACAATACCTGGTTCTAATCTCTCTGAAGTTGTTCCATTATTGTAAACACTCATTTATTCCTAAACTGACACCAACAGCAGAAACCTACTTTGTACCAAAAATCCCCATTAGTTTGTCATAACGCCCACCAGCTGCAATTGAACCAACTTGAGGAAAATGGAAGTTAATGTTGAACCAACGGATAACTTAGGTGCAATAGACAACAGATAAAAGAAAAAACCTTATCATCCTCCAATGAGACTCCCACTATGCCGTTGATATATGATAGTGGCACCTCCATATGGTATGGTGATAAGTCGGGATACACACATGATTTTCCATCAGGGTTAATAACTTCAACTAGTTCCACCTCAAACTTTTGTTCACAGTACACAGAAAACATGGTCACCTGTAGAAGCAAAGATAAACATACAAACATTATCTAGCAGTTTGTGAAGGCTATATGAATAACCCAAAGATTCTTATAACCCATTTTTTGACCATTTCATTAATAAATCAACTAGACACAAACAAAAGAAAGGGGAAATAACAAGCGCGTACACAGAGAAAGGAACAAGAGATGTATATTGAATTAATAGTAGTACCAGTTAGCTGAAACTTCAATTTTGTAAATGACTTCTTCGTCTTCTGCTACTACTTCATCTAAGTGTTTTTCTTTTCTTATAATTGCCTTTTCCGTAGTCTGTTATATTACATGTATCAATATATTTTATGTATGGGAGAGCAAGATAGAGATTCTTTATATGCATGAAATAGTGTTTTACGAGAAGTACTTACGACATCATCAAGTTCAATACCAAAACTGAAGCATAATTCATCAAACTATTCTTGTGCTAGAAATAAAGAAAATTGAAAAGTGAGATTGATTAATTAAATGGTATTATCAGAAGATTTAAAGTTAAAGAGCACAAAGAAGAATCATATTGTATTTACAAGCATAACTCATTAGCTAAAATAGTGTATTTTTTGATGGCTCGTGTGATACCTGCACTTAACCCAAATCACGTCAAAGCTTGGGTTTACAATATAGTAAAAAGATGACAAACCCCCAAGAAGTGAGATGTACTATGAAAACAACACAGATAGAAAGTTGTACCAGGAGGAAATAACAAGCAGCAAGTGCAGATATAATGAAACCAAGACTATACTTTTTGTGACGCCCCCAAATCCGTCTCTTCTAACCCGACATATGGTGCTACATGGTGCTACAGTTCACATAAACATTTAATTGAAATACCTCCAAAGAACGAATATGTCTTATAAATATTCCAAAACAATACTACCATTCCCCAAGTTCTGTATAACCGTTACATTTATTCTTGTCATAATATCAAATATTATCATTACAAACCTATACTATTACATAGGTAGTCTACAGGTTCGCCTTAGCCTTCCCTTTATCCTTGTTGGATCCTTCGGTCCGTTCGGTCTTAGCTACATTCATATGATTCAAGCAAGAGTGAGCATAACAAGCTCAGCAAGTACAACAATTTCATTTAAACAACATGCTTGAAACATAGGAATCGTATATCTTCAATAACTGGATAATAGTTACGAAGTACTATCAATAACTCAAAATAGCATTTCTTTTACTTCAAAACGTTTTACAATAACAATATTCAGTAAAACAACAATTCTGGTCCAAGACCATGAGCATTTCATAATTTCTTTGAAAAGGACAACCCGATACTAAGTCCGTAAGTCCGGCATAACTTATGAGCACTTTTAGGTGATCATCTTATAGTACTCTATGTTGATCAACACTACATCAATTAAATGTATGTACGTTTAAATTGTGGCAACCTCACGTGCCCATCGAATAATCGATGAAAAATACATTTGTTTATTCATATTCAGACTTACCGTGAATCCGTACCAAACAATTGGCCTATGATAGCGTTAGCAATTCTATATTGAAAGATTTGTAAATAAATCAATCAACTCTTCAAGATTAGTCTAGCCGAGGTAAAACTGGCATCGACCCTTTAGTAAAAAAAATTCATGCATCTCATAACATGAATCACAAAAAACTTAGCTAACACGAAGGTCAGACAAGCGTTTAATAAAAACATGCCTTCAGCGTCTACTACAGTAAAATTACATTTCCTTTGAGTCTTTACAGTTTCTACAACACATAACCACATAACATACCATATTAGGTCATGAATGAACATACATGGTTCCTAAATAATATTACCCTTCTTCTCAATCTAACTATAATTTAGATTTGTTATTATTGGTTACGTCATTCTTACGTTCATATGAAATTACGTTACTTCAACCCTAAGTGATCATACTTAAGGTTTAAATATGTCTTAACAATGTTACATTAAGATCCTTAATTAATTGTTAATCATTTACCATTCATGCTCTACGTATAAACATTCTTCATTGTCTAAAATTTAAGTCCGAAATGCTGGCTGATATTTCTTCTTTGTCTTGCGTACATACGCCACATGCTAGGACTAAAAGGTCGGGACTCGGTACATGGGCTGAGTCCCTTCGTTATGGTCGTATGACTGAAGTGCAACTCTCCAATAGGTTATAGATTCACCTACCATACTCTTGTGCTGCCACAGGACTCTGTGCTTTAGATAATTTTGACAGATTTTCTTTTAGGTGAGATTTTTGGGCTCATAACTTCTTCGTTATAAGTCCGAATTGGCTCGTTCAAGAGCCTATGGTTCACAAATTACATACTCTACGTGTTCATGCAAGAAGTTTATCTATTTGACTTTGTTAACTAAAAATTCACCTATTATCCATTTTTAACGAAAACGATAAACGTTCGTGAACGTTCAATGCTCATTTCTTCGTTCTAAGTAGGAATTCAGTCATTCTCGAGTTCGCAACTCTATAATGCCAAATAAGACTTCTCTCTATTGAAAATCAATGTTTCCAAGATCAATATCAAAATCTGATTTCCATTCCGAGAATTTCACGAATTCGACGATTATCGTCCAATCGTGTGAATTCTGGCAAAACTTCGATACTTATGATTTGTTCTTCATTTCAAATGGATTCATTTCGTCATACTGACATCTTGACCTACATTATTCATTAACTTATAAACATGATAAGTTATTACTTGTTCTTTGTGAGTTTGTAACTTATAAAAGTATAAACTACTTATAATTTATTTTCTCATGACTTATTATGGTTCAAGACTTCTAACCATCATCCTTGCTTCTTTTTATCATACCAATTTCATTAATGTAAAACATGTTACAAGTTCCTACAAATTCTTCCTTGGTTCATAACTTCATTTATTGCTTATCTTACAACATGACTTAATTACGGCTTATTAAGACTTAAGCCCTTTGATTCATCATTCCTACTCCTTCTTACCATAAAGGTTCTACTACTACTCACTTCTCTAACAATGGAAGAGAAAGAGAATCATGGTTTAAGATTGCTTACCCTTGATGTTCTCTTCCTAATCCTACTTCTTGTTTCTTGAACTATGAACTCTAGCTTTTTACAGCTTTTTCTCTCAAGCAAATAAACACTTATAATGTTTGGATGAAATGAAAGCAACCAACAAATGAAATTCTAAGCTTGCTATTTATAGGACTTGCTAAGTTAGGGTATAATAGTCAAAAAGCCATCCACCTCCTTACTATTCCAAGCTTAACCATCAAGTAAACTTGCTCCTCACTTTAATTACTTGGCTATCACAACACTTAGCCCTTAAGTTACTTTACTTGGCCACCACAACACTTAGCCATTAAGTTACTTTACTTGCTCACCACTTTGGGTCATCCATGGGTTTAAACCATCTTATAACCCGTAGGTTCTTACTTTGGGCCTTTAACTTAATTAATCTTAACTTATTCATTGGGCTTGCAATTAAACAAATACTTGGGCTTGTTCATTAATTTACATTGGACTTAACCATTCCTACATTTGGGCCTTATCACACTTCCCATTGGAAAATACAATTTCCTACACAATTATACAAGTCCATTACACATGGCTTAAAGCCTTATAACGTATACTATACGTATAATTCTCATATTCTAACTCGTACACTTGTTCAACATATACGACATACCATCATTCATACATACTCGTATAATACCTCGTATCGTACTCGTATTCATTAACTCGTACAATACCTACGTATTATATGATCATCGCTTAATTCATTATACACATTTAAATTCCTTCTCGAAAATCACTTTCCCTAACCGTTAGATTTTAAGTCCGCAGGCAAAAAACTGTGTTTTCCATAACTGAAATATTATTGGATATTCCTCTCACCTCGATATTCTATCGTTACATATTTCTCGAAAGTTCAAAAATAATTCCTGAGCAGAAAAGCATGAATAGTGTTTTTTTGGAAACTTTCTCTGAAAGCTTTTATTTTCGTCTTGGAAATCCAAACACTTTAATTCTACCACGTAGCCAAAATACTACGACGTTCCAACATATCTAGGTCATAGAACGACCTTCAAATAGCTTACTCCCATAAATAATAATTAAATTCATTTAATCCACATAATCAAGTAAAAATTTAATCCTCCTAAAATCCAATTTTTCTTGGGCGTTACACTTTTAGTGACCACAAGTGTAGATATAACGAAAGCAAGACTATACTTTTGATAAAAAGGATAATGCATATGCAAATAATTGCTGATAAATAAAAAGACCCTACTATTTGGAGCTTTCATTATAGGTTTTCAATTATATGTTTGTCAATGGCTTTCAATTTTTTTCTACTATCAAATTTGAGAACCAAGAATGTTATGAATCCAAGTCATGAAAATATGCAGTCTTTGTAAGTCAATCCACGATAACCCAAATGGCATCCAAACATTTCTACGTGACTGGAAGTCCTACCAAGAACTCCATCATAATATGCTCCCATTTCCACTCCGGTATTTCCAACGGTTGTAGCAACCCACTCGGTCGTTGATGTTATGCTTTTATGCGTTGACAAGTCAAACATCTACTAACGCACTCTGTGACTTCCCGTTTCAAATTGGGCCACCAAAAATGTTGCCTCAAGTCTCGGTACATCTTAGTGCCTCCCGAATAAACGGAATATATCGTATTGTGTGCCTCGTGCAAAATCTCCTCTTAACTCGGATACCTCTGGTACCCACACTCTCCCTTCAAAAATTAAAATACCATATTTATCTATTCAAAAATTTTCTTCCTCATTTTCCGTGATCCTCTTCCTGATTTTCTCACATTCTCCATCTTTCTCCTGTGCTTCCTTTACTCTATCCAACAATGTCGGATAAGCTTCCATTACAAATAACTTCTCTTCAGACCTTTTGGGTCCCTATAACTCTATTTCCGACTTCTCCATATCTCTTATTAACTCCTTCTGAGTTGTCAATTGAAACAATTTCTCCCTTCCTTTTCTGCTCAGAGTGTCGGCAACTACGTTTGCCTTCCCTAGGTGATAAAGAATATCACAGTCATAATCTTTGATCAATTCTAACCACCTTCTCTGACGCATATTTAACTCATTTTGTGTGAAGATATATTTCAAACTTTTGTGGTCCGTATATATCTCACATTTCTCTCCGTACAAATAATGTCTCCATATCTTTAACGCAAAAACTACTGCCGCTAACTCTAAGTCACGAGTAGGGTATCATTTTTTGTAATCCTTCAATTGTCGTGACGCATACGCAATGACTTTGCCATGCTGCATCAGTACACATCCCAGTCCTCTATGTGATGCATCACTATACACCACATATCCTCCCGTATCATCTGGTAATGATAATACAAGTATCTCGCTTAATCTCTTCTTCAATTCTTGAGAACTTTCCTCGCATTTAGCGGTCTATACAAATTTTACTGTTTTCCTCGTCAGATTAGTCAATGAGGTTGCTCTTTTAGAAACATCCTGGATAAATCTTCGATAGTACCCGGCTAACCCTACGAAACTTCTTACCTCCGTCGGTGTTCTCGATTTTTCCAAATTACTTATCGCTTTGACCTTTTCGGGGTCTACTGAGATTCCATTCTCATCCACCACGTGGCCTAAGAATTGAACCTTCTTCATCCAAAATTCACACTTTGAAAACTTCGCATACATCTACTCCTTTCGTAGTGCCTCCAAAATAATCTTCAGATGTTCGGCATTATCTTCCTCTGTCTTCGAGTAAATCAAAATGTCGTCGATGAAAAATACTACGAATTTATCCAAGTATGGCTTGAAAACTCGATTCATCAAGTCCATGAATGCTGCCGGAGCATTAGTCAAACCAAATGACATTACCAAAAACTCGTAATGCCCATAACGGGTTCGAAACGCAGTCTTTGGTATATCCTCATCCCGCACTTTCAGTTGGTGATATCATATCCGTAGGTCGATCTTCGAGAAACATTTCGCTCCCTTCAGTTGATCAAACAAGTCATCTATCCTCGGTAATGGATATCTGTTCATAATCGTTACTCTGTTCAACTCTCGATAATTGATATAGAGCCTCATCGATTCGTCCTTTTTCTTAACGAATAACACTAGTGCTCCCCAAGGAGACACACTCAGTCGAATGTACCCCTTATCTAATAACTCTTGAAGTTGTATCATCAATTCCTTCATTTCTACTGGCGCCATACGGTATGGAGCTTTCGAAATCGGTGCCGTTCCCGGTGCTAAGTCTATTATGAATTCGATTTTTGTCTGGCGGAAGACTAGGCAGATTGTCCGGAAACACATCTTGAAATTCATTTACTACGGGTATATCTTTAATCTATACTCCCTTTTTTCGAGTATGCACAATGTAAGCTAAATAACCTACACATCCTTTTCTTAATCATTTCTTGGCCTGCATCATCGTAACGCAACACAATTTCTTAAGCGATGAGCTACCATGAAACACTACCTTAGACTTACTCGGAGTATGAAGGTTCACACACTTGTTCTGACAGTCAATTATCGCCGCATGATTATATAACCAATTCATTCCCAATATTACGTCAAATTCTCCCAGTCTAATAGGAATCAAGTTTACGCTCAGTTTATGTTCTCTAATGCTTGAGCGATAATTTTGATAAACGTATTCTACAGGGATTATTTCCTTTTTCGTTGCTTCTACGTTCAAGGAATCTTTTAAACGTTCTCGGGGTGTACTAAGTTTACTAGCAAATTCTTCAGATACAAAAGAAAAGGTGGCACCCGAATCAAATAATACATAAGCATTTATATTATTTGTGACAACCCGAAAATTTAGAAAAATCTTAAATGATTAAATTAAGAGTTATATTTTAAAGTCTAGAATAGAAATAGAAGATTTATTTAAAATTTTTAAGAAAAATCTAAGGAAATGGTACGTTGAAATGATTCAACGATAAGGTTACAAGGAAGAATAAGATCTAAACTGATTAAGAATGATTCGGTATTGTGATTTCGGGGACGGAATCCTTATAAGGGGGAAAGAATGTGATAACACAAATTTTTGGGTAATATTAAAATAAGAATTAAATAAATAAAATTCTTATTAGATAATATGTTGCATGATATTATATTGCATAAGTGGGTATGAACTATGCAATATGTGATGCTTATGCTTATTAAATATATTGGTATTATATATTTATTATATGTAAATAAATTGTAGGGACAATTTATTAAAGGAAATGAGATGGGTAGAATTAAAATAATCTATAATATTAAATTATTTTAATGTGGTAAATAATTGGTGGCATTAAATATATACTTAATGTATAACCACCCTTTTATTGAAGAAATCATGTATTACATTATTGGATGTAATGTATGTATATTTTAATGTAGTAAGTATATTATTATATTTATTACAGCTTAAATTGTTGAAAACAATTTATAGAAGGGAAAAGAAAGTAATTAGTATACAAGAATTATTGTATACTTTAAATACATGATATTAAAATAAATTCTAGAGTTGAATTATTTTAATAAAGAAAAGATATTATTTTAATTATAATATCTTATTTCTTGAATAAATTTCCATTTATAAGGTAAATATATTAAGTTATACTTACTATATATAAATAAATTGATATAAACAATTTATAAGGTGAGAGAATAAATTTATTATTTATTTTCTATATGTGATGTGAGTACATATGCATTATAAAGAATATTTGCAAGGGATAAATATAAATATATATTTATTACAGCAAGATGAAATAAAATTGTGGGAACAATTTGTGTAATGAGTAAAAAAAAAAGTGAGTTAAGCATATAATATTTATATATACTTTACCCAAGAGTATTAGAATAAATTCTTATATAAAATTAATTTAATAAAGAAAAGATATTATATTTATCATAATATCTTAAGAAAGTAAATAAATTCTTAATTGAATTTATGATAATGAGGTAAGGATATTATATTATAATATATTGGGTATGTAAATAATTGTATTTACATAAGAAATTATGTATAGCATATTTATTTAAAAATTATAAAATAAATACGTAATTTAAGTATGTTATGTTATATTTTATATAATTTATATATCAAAGATGTGTTATGTAAATTATATGATTCCAAGAGAGTTAAATTAAGGAGATTTATGTAGTAACTTATTTGATTATATTAAGTTATTAAGGTTGGGTAATTAAATTAATTAACAAGAGCATTAAAAGAATAATTGGTTTAATTAGTTAATTAAGCTAAATTGGTTAATTTCTTAAGTGCCCTTGCAGTGTTGTAAGCTTGGTGACCAAGTTGAGCGTTATTTATCTTTCTCCTCCCTTCTTGTTGCCGTGAGTGGGAGGAAGAGAGAAGAGAGCAAGGAGGTTTAACTATAAAATACAAGTCTCAGCCTTCAATCTCAGATTCTTCATTCTTGCAAGAGTAAACCAATTTCTCTTTTTCTCAAAATCATATAAGTTCCATTAAAATCGCAAAGAAGCTGAGATAACAATTGGAGAATAAGAAGAATAGCAGTAAACGAGAATGTTTAACTCAAGGAGGTAATTTTTGTTCTCTTGCTATGTTCTTTTAATTAGAAATAAATATTGAATAGTAATTAGCTAGACTTGGTCTATGAATTGTATAATGGATTTCACTGAGATATCCGGATCTAGGCATTCTTAAAGAACTTTGAAACTGAGCTCTTAAGATAATGGTCACAAACTAAATGATATATTGTATAGTTTATGAGGAAATCAAAAGAATGCAAATTTTGAAGAATGAATAAACTAGTTAGATTACTAATTACTTGATTTTGCTTAATTTTGACTATGTATTGGTTGTTGTGGACTGGAGTTAGAGCAAGGAGTATAGTATTGGTTGTGCAAAGTAATAAGGTGGAAAAAATTGGGTTAGAACATAAACGAATAGCTATGAAATCTGCGTTTTGAAATAACGCGCACCACGTGTTCGTTAAAAGTCCCCTAAGGACTGTTTTTGTTAAAAATGAAGAATTAAGCGAAGCCGAGGCTAAGGCTACGTAGGTATACACTATTTTAATTAATTAAATAGATTGGACAAGTTAAACTAAGTTTAAAAACTGTCTTGTGATAGATGAAACAAATGAAGTTTGGGTGAAAATTAGTATGTCAGGCTGATTTGGGCTAACTGTTTCGGCTAGTTAGACTTGCTAGAAAATTGTGGTATTTTTTTGGGTCATGTGATGTGCAATCCCAGCTATCCATAGCCTCTGGAACGGACTCGTTCCGAGTTCGGACGGTCGAGTTATGACATGCCAAAGTGGGTGCGTCGAATCTGTCCAAAATTTGGAAGTCAGATTCGAACCTGTCCCATGTGCGAATTTTCTGGAATTATGAGTGCAGAATTTGGAAAAGGTTATTGAATAAGAGTTGTAGCCCCGGAAGTTAGCTTCGCGTGGGCGCAAGAATCGCTCAAAAATGTCTTGAAACGAATTAGTTATGACTGTTTTAGCGAGAGAGGGTAAAACTGAAAAATAAATAAAAAAACTGTTATAACAGAGCATTTTTGGAGCTTTGTTTGGGCTATTTAAAGTTTCTGAAATGGGTGGTCTATATTTTCTAAATATATTCTACTAGAGTGTCTTCAATATATCAAAAATTGGTTGCAATCCGAACTACGAGCGAAAAGTTAAAAATGCGCAAACTAGGCATTTCGTTATGGGAGTAATGACCAACTGGCACTGTATTTGCACTGACAAAAAAGACGCACGTCTTGGCGTTGTCTTGGGCGATTCACCCAACTGATTTTGGCTCGTGGTTTTGACGGTTTGGGTTGCTTGTAATGCTCGGATTATAATTTTTATAATTAGATGGATATACTACCTAAAACATATTCAAAATTTAAAGCATATGAGCGAGTGGTTTAAAAGATATAACATCGTGAAATGAGTGTCAAAGCGAGGGATCTTTGAGCAACGCAGAAAAAGCTAAGCCACGTAGGGCCACCATGAGGCCCAAATTGCTAGCAAATAAGTAGGGTATTTAGTATTACTTGGAAACGCAATGGATTTTTTTACAACACAATTTACAAGAATGTGTATATTAAGCAATTTGAAGGCTATAATTTATCCATAAACTATATAATCATGAACAATACATAAAATATATTTTGTATTCACCTTGAATACTTAAGTAAGGAACAAGATATATGGTAAACTCATATATTAAGCTGTGAATGGGTTATAAATGGTTTGTAATCACATATGTAACGTATTAATGTGCTAAAAGCTATGTTAAAACCTTTGGAGCAAATAATGGTTAAAGAAAGCCAAAGTCTAAAAGGTTCTAAATGAATATAAAAGTTTTTCTAAAACAAAAAACAAGGGATGTTGAAATGATCTATGGGATTATATAGATACACGCGTACATGTTATATAATCTTGAGTTTGCGCAAAAAAATACGAATCATTTATGTAATGAATTATAGAAAGAATACGTTGGCACCATTGAATGCTACCTTAAATGTAAAAGTACTATACCAAATGAAAATTTACAAAAGGTATACATCGAAAACAAATGGTTTTCGATATACAAAACAAAGATTGTGGAAAAGAAATCAAAAGTTGGCTAAATAGCATATGTAGGTACATGAATAAATGATTATAATCATAAGTTATGTACATACATAAGATGAATAGATATCATATGTATATCTATGAGCTAAGCGAATGAGATATGATTTTACTTTGTAATTCAAGTATATACGCGAAGAATATATATTTTATTAATATGTATACGTTAAGCATGGAAAGCTACTATACATGCGAAATGAAGTTACTCACAAAAGCAAAGTTAAGCTAGAAATGCTCAAAGAAAGGCTCAAATGTACTATATAGCTATAAATTTACATATGGATGAATGATAAGTCTATAAATGCATTGTAAAGAATATATAGACTATAGATGTAATGAATTGACATTTTAAAAGCCGTGTTGGAACTTTTTGAGAATGTATGGCTATATTAAGCCGAAACCTAAAATTTTCAAGAGAAATATGAAGGTTTCTTCGAAATAAAAATATCATATATTGATATAGTTTATGTGAATATTTACTAACCATACAGGTTATGGGATATGAATGTGTGACTAATGTATGCATACATGTGAACATAACTGTGTAGGATTTGTGGAGAAAAGCTAAGTTAAATTTTTCGGTAATCTGCAATCAAGGCAAGTTTCTCAGTTTATTTATGTGGATTTATAATTGCTATAGATAACTGTTAGCATGACTTATGTTTACAAGTATGTAATACCTATTAACTGCATTATTTGCTTTGTGAATGATGAATGTCAAATTATGACTAATTATTGAATTGAGTCGGGGAACTCAATATATATGTGCAATGAATGACAGGTACATGACATGTGTAATATGCTTGAACACCAAGATTATAAATGCATGAACTGAATATAAGACTTATGTGCTATGTGATGCATGATAGACTGTTAGACTTGCTGGGCCGTCGTGCTCAATCTTTCTTAATTTGCAGGTTAAAGCTAGGACGCGATCTATCGTGATTAGGAGCGCATGAAAAGAAGACTAGTGATTTAATTGAGATTGTGTTAAATCATTTGATGGTATTCTCATGTGTAAATCACAAATGTGTAAATTTATGAACTATTCGATAGATGAAGAATATTTGTTCTAAAAAGGGGATATGTTTGAAAGAATGAAATGTATATATATTCATATCTACTCAGGCTAAATAAGTCATATAATAAATATGATTTCAGTATAAAGAAGCATTGTAAAGGTTGCGATTAAGGGAATGAATAACTAGCAGAAGAAAAAAAAAATTATTCCGCATTTTTAGCTATTTTAACATTAAATAATGTTTTAAAGCTAGAACAGGATAATATTAACGCACAAGATTGGGAAGGAAAATAGTCCCGATTTTGGGGGCGTTACAGTTGGTATCAAAGCTGTAGGTTATAAACCTTAGGTAGGTGTACCTTAGGCTATAACCGTAGAGATGAGGATAAGGAATAAACTCAAATAGAGTTTAATTTGTTAAGAGATGAATTTGGGAAATTCATTATTAAGTAAATAAGATTCAAAGAAGAATCTTGAAAAGTTATTAAGATCTAGAGTTACCTAACTCTGATGTTAAAGACAAAAAGTTATAATGAATAGTCTATGAGACTAAATGTATAAAGGGAAAGGAGATCGTACAACAAAACGATCATAAGATAGAAGAGAATCGTAATATAACACGATTATAAGATAAGATCGCGACGTGATCAGATTGAATAACATAAAATCTATGAAATGATTGGAATGATATAACCTGACGCTATAAAGAGAATGTACTATGAAATGGTACTATGCAAACTCAGAAAAGAGTTGTAGATGATGAGATACGGATTAAATAAAATTCGTATTGAGTAAAGAGAAAACTAGAATTACGTGAGATTTCAATTGAGAACACATGTCAGCAGCTAAGTTGTATGATTCTTTGTATGGGCGGGGAATTGTACTTGGTGTAACAACCACTTAGCTCCTGGTAGTGATAATCATTGAAATGTTTGTGTCATATTATTTGCTATATATACGCATTGAGAAGGTGATTCTTTTCTCATGTGTATAACGGATAGGTAGAGAATATAAGATTAGGTTAGATGATATTAAAATTAGGTACGGTTCTTAAAACTAATGCATATGGTAAGTTCGTGACTCATAATCATATGGTATGTTTTGAACCCCTCAGCGAATGGACGCCTATGGTCTGACTAGGATAAGTTTCTAAACTCATATGATTATGGCAAGTTCCTGCATTTCCAAAGTGTGGTAAGTTTGATGAACTGGGGTATAATTAAGTGTGAATGGTGTATTGATGATGATAGGAATAGATAGACTTATTAAGCAAATGATCATTAGAGAAATTGAAGTCGATGGTGGAAGCATAGGTATTCCAAATCTTCTAGCTATGCTAGACTTCAAAATTTTTGACATCAAGCTAAATTTCGCTCTATGGTGCCTTAAAAAAAATGAATTTTGTTATCAGTAACATACGGTGACAAAGGTGTGTATGTGGACTGTGAACCACTAACATCTCGTTATCTGTTACGACATGATAACACTAAAATTGATTTTCAATGGTTTTGAACCATTTAAAGAAGAGTCTGCTAATTGCTTCGGCTAGACAAAAATGATTTGAAATATATCAAAATGTATTTTATATATCATCAATGCATCATGGAACCTGGTGCAGAGATGATAAAAATGATGGAGTCATCAATGTAGTATTACTTAGTGTTGGATGTGATCTAAGGATCGTCAGCCCACTATGGTATGATGTAGTATGATAAAATCACCAAATGACGGAATCCTCAAACGGACTGTAAATACAGTGCGGTATCAAGATGTCATAAAATGATTTTTAGAATTTTAAACCAGTTAAAGAAAAGTCAATGCCAATTTTAGTGGCTGGACAAATGTTTCGATTGATGTTCGACTTATTGATATGCGTCTGAGCTATTTGATTAAGCTAGGCAAATGTTTTTGAAAATTCAAGTATTTCTTTGAGAAATTATCCCGAACCAAATTGTTTTGGTGCGGAATCTTATGCTAAGTCTGAGATGAACAACCCCGATTGGATAAAATAATCCAATCTAGTAGCTCAAATAGTCGTTAAACAAGATTGATACGTTGTGTCGACGTAGAAGTACGATAAGTCGATCACCTAACGATTTCAGATATCTGCATTTAGCATCGATCACCTAGTACAACATGTTTACAGAATTGGTTGCGGTGAATACCGTTAAACCTGAGAGTTCATGGTCTATATGACCCCTCAGCATAATATGAAAAAAAAATTTAACTCCTTAAAAAGGGTAGCAATGGTTGAATGAGATGATAGAAGAGTAATCCTTAGAGGAGGAAAATGTAAAGGTTAAATTGAAAACCTATTTTCGGTGAATATGAGAAACAAAGATTAGTAGGCTGTAATTTCGGGGACGAAATTCTTAGAAGAAGGGGTGAATGTGACAACCCGAAAATATAGAAAAATCTTAAATGATTAAATTAAGAGTTAAAGTTTAAAGCCTAGAATAGAAATAGAAGTTTTATTTAAAATTTTTAAGAAAAATCTAAGAAAATGGTACGTTGAAATGATTCAACGATAAGGTTACAAGGAAGAATAAGATCTAAACCGATTAAGAATGATTCGGTATTGTGATTCCGGGGACGGAATCCTTATAAGGGGAAAATAATGTGATAACCCAAATTTTTGGGTAATATTAAAATAAGAATTAAATAAATAAAATTCTTATTAGATAATATGTTGCATGATATTATATTGCATAAGTGGGTATGAACTATGCAATATGTGATGCTTATGCTTATTAAATATATTGGTATTATATATTTATTATATGTAAATAAATTGTAGGGACAATTTATTAAAAGAAATGAGATGGGTAGAATTAAAATAATCTATAATATTAAATTATTTTAATGTGGTAAATAATTGGTGGCATTAAATATATACTTAATGTATAACCACCCTTTTATTGAAGAAATCATGTATTACATTATTGGATGTAATTTATGTATATTTTAATGTAGTAAGTATATTATTATATTTATTACAGTTAAATTGTTGAAAACAATTTATAGAAGGAAAAGAAAGTAATTAGTATACAAGAATTATTGTATACTTTAAATACATGATATTAAAATAAATTCTAGAGTTGAATTATTTTAATAAAGAAAAGATATTATTTTAATTATAATATCTTATTTCTTTGAATAAATTTCCATTTATAAGGTAAATATATTAAGTTATACTTACTATATATAAATAAATTGATATAAACAATTTATAAGGTGAGAGAATAAATTTATTATTTATTTTCTATATGTGATGTGAGTACATGTGCATTATAAAGAATATTTGCAAGGGATAAATATAAATATATATTTATTAATGTGTTGAAATAAAATTGTGGGAACAATTTGTGTAATGAGAGCAAAAAAAAAAAGCAAGGTTAAGCATATAATATTTATATATACTTTACCCAAGAGTATTAGAATAAATTTTTATATAAAATTAATTTAATAAAGAAAAGATATTATATTTATCATAATATCTTAAGAAAGTAAATAAATTCTTAATTGAATTTATGATAATGAGGTAAGGATATTATATTATAATATCTTGGGTATGTAAATAATTGTATTTACATAAGAAATTATGTATAGCATATTTATTTTACAATTATAAAATAAATACGTAATTTGAGTATGTTATGTTATATTTTATATAATTTATATATCAAAGATGGGTTATGTAAATTATATGATTCCAAGAGAGTTAAATTAAGGAGATTTATGTAGTAACTTATTTGATTATATTAAGTTATTAAGGTTGGGTAATTAAATTAATTAACAAGAGCATTAAAAGAATAATTGGTTTAATTAGTTAATTAAGCTAAATTGGTTAATTTCTTAAGTGCCCTTGCACTGTTGCAAGCTTGGTGACCAAGTTGAGCGTTATTTATCTTTCTCCTCCCTTCTTGTTGCCGTGAGTGGGAGGAAGAGAGAAGAGAGCAAGGAAGTTTAACTATAAAATACAAGTCTCAGCCTTCAATCTCAGATTCTTCATTCTTGCAAGAGTAAACCAATTTCTCTTTTCTCAAAATCATATAAGTTCCATTAAAATCGCAAAGAAAATTCGAGATAACAATTGGAGAATAAGAAGAATAGCGAAGAAACGAGAATGTTTAACTCAAGGAGGTAATTTTTGTTCTCTTGCTATGTTCTTTTAATTAGAAATAAATATTGAATAGTAATTAGCTAGACTTGGTACATGAATTGTATAATGGATTTCACCGAGATATCCTGGGATCTAGGCATTCTTAAAGAACTTTGAAACCGAGCTCTTAAGATAATGGTCACAAACTAAATGATATATTGTATAGTTTATGAGGAAATCAAAAGAATGCAAATTTTGAAGAATGAATAAACTAGTTAGATTACTAATTACTTGATTTTGCTTAATTTTGACTATGTATTGGTTGTTGTGGGTGGAGTTAGAGCAAGGAGTATAGGATTGGTTGTGCAAAGTAATAAGGTGGAAAAAATTGGGTTAGAACATAAGCGAATAGCTATGAAATCTGCGTTTTGAAATAACGCGCACCACGTGTTCGTTAAAAGTCCCCTAAGGACCTGTTTTTGTTAAAAATGAAGAATTGCTTAAGCCGAGGCTAAGGCTACGAGGTATACACTATTTTAATTAATTAAATAGATTGGACAAGTTAAACTAAGTTTAAAAAAAGCTGTCTTGTGATAGATGAAACAAATGAAGTTTGGGTGAAAATTAGTATGTCAGGTGATTTGGGCTAACTGCTTTTTTAGTTAGACTTGCTAGAAAATTGTGGTATTTTTTTGGGTCATGTGATGTGCAATCCCAGCTATCTATATTTTCTAAATATATTCTACTAGAGTATCTTCAATATATCAAAAATTGGTTGCAATCAAGAACTACGAGCTTAAAAGTTAAAAATCATAAACTAGGCATTTCGTTATGGAAGTAATGACCCATTTCACTTGTATTTGCACAGACCAAATAAGCATAGACGCTGCCGTCTTATTATCTTTGGGCGATTCCTGTTGATTTTGGCTCGTGGTTTTGACGGTTTGGGTTGCTTGTAATGCTCGGATTATAATTTTATAATTAGATGGATATACTACCTAAAACATATTCAAAATTTAAAGCATATGAAATGAGTGGTTTAAAAGATATAACATCGTGAAATGTGTGTGTCAAAGCGAGAGATTGCTCAGTAACTTGAGCCGAGCCCTTGCTTAAGCCACATAGGGTTACCATGAGGCCCATTGCTAGCTATGACGTTAAGAATTTAGTATTACTTGGAAACGCAATGGATTTTTTTACAACACAATTTACAAGAATGGGTATATTAAGCAATTTGAAGGCTATAATTTATCCATAAACTATATAATCATGAACAATACATAAAATATATTTTGTATTCACCTTGAATGCTTAAGTAAGGAACAAGATATATAGTAAACTCATATATTAAGCTATGAATGGGTTATAAATGGTTTGTAATCACATATGTAACGTATTAATGTGCTAAAAGCTATGTTAAAACCTTTGGAGCAAATAATGGTTAAAGAAAGCCAAAGTCTAAAAGGTTCTAAATGAATATAAAAGTTTTTCTAAAACAAAAAACAAGGGATGTTGAAATGATCTATGGGGTTATATAGATACACGCGTACATGTTATATAATCTTGAGTTTGCGCAAAAAAATACGAATCATTTATGTAATGAATTATAGAAGGAATACGTTGGCACCATTGAAAGCTACCTTAAATGTAAAAGTACTATACCAAATGAAAATTTACAAAAGGTATACATCGAAAACAAATGGTTTTCGATATACAAAACAAAGATTGTGGAAAAGAAATCAAAAGTTGGCTAAATAACATATGTAGGTACATGAATAAATGATTATAATCATAAGTTATGTACATACATAAGATGAATAGATATCATATGTATATCTATGAGCTAAGCGAATGAGATATGATTTTACTTTGTAATTCAAGTATATACGCGAAGAATATATATTTTATTAATATGTATACGTTAAGCATGGAAAGCTACTATACATGCGAAATGGAGTAAGTTACTCACAAAAGCAAAGTTAAGTTAGAAATGCTCAAAGAAAGGCACAAATGTACTATATAGCTATAAATTTACATATGGATGAATGATAAGTCTATAAATGCATTGTTAAGAATATAGAGACTATAGATGTAATGAATTGACATTTTAAAAGCCGTGTTGGAACTTTTTGAGAATGTATGGCTATATTAAGCCGAAACCTAAAATTTTCAAGAGAAATATGAAGGTTTCTTCGAAATAAAAATATCATATATTGATATAGTTTATGTGAATATTTACTAACCATGCAGGTTATGGGATATGAATGTGTGACTAATGTATGCATACATGTGAACATAACTGTGTAGGATTTGTGGAGAAAAGCTAAGTTAAATTTTTTGGTAATCTCCAATCAAGGCAAGTTTCTCAGTTTATTTATGTGGACTTATAATTGCTATAGATAACTGTTAGCATGACTTATGTTTATAAGTATGTAATACCTATTAATTGCATTATTTGCTTTGTGAATGATGAATGTCAAATTATGACTAATTATTGAATTGAGTCGGGGAACTCAATATATATGTGCAATGAATGACAGGTACATGACATGTGTAATATGCTTGAACACCAAGATTATAAATGCATGAACTGAATATAAAACTTATGTGTTATGTGATGCATGATAGACTGTTAGACTTGCTGGGCCGTCGTGCTCAATCTTGCTTAATTTGCAGGTTAAAGCTAGGATGTGATCTATCGTGATTAGGAGCGCATGAAAAGAAGACTAGTGATTTAATTGTGATTGTGTTAAATCATTTGATGGTATTCTCATGTGTAAATCACAAATGTGTAAATTTATGAACTATTCGATAGATGAAGAATATTTGTTCTAAAAAGGGGATATGTTTGAAAGAATGAATTGTATATATATTCATATCTACTCAGGCTAAATAAGTCATATAATAAATATGATTTCAGTATAAAGAAGCATTGTAAAGGTTGCGATTAAGGGAATGAATGACTAGCAGAAGAAAAAAAAATTATTCTGCATTTTTAGCTATTTTAACATTAAATAATGTTTTAAAGCTAGAACATGATAATATTAACGCACAAGATCGGGAAGGAAAATAGTCCCGATTTTGGGGGCGTTCCATTATTGATTGGGATTATACCAGACACCACGTCCTTTGTAGCCAATGCGTCCTAGACGGTCATTGTAACGACCAAAAAATTCGGATCCTTTATAAAATATTTGAAAGAATTAAATAATGAATAAAGTAATATTATTTGTTATTAGTATGTGTTAATGAGATGTATGTCGTTCTATAACCTAGAAACGTCGAAATATTATAGTATTTGAATCACGTGAAGAAATTAAAGTGTGTGAATTTTCAAGACAAAAATAAAAGTTTTTCGAGAAGGTTTACGAAAAACACTATTCACCGTTTATCGCTCGGGAATTATTTTTGAACTTCCGAGAAATACGAAACCTTATAATATCAAGGCGTGATGGATTATGTAATAATAATCTAAGTATGGAAAACGCAATATTTCGAATGCGGACTTAAATTGAGAATGTATGTATTAATAATCTAATGAAATAAATTAATGTAATCTTGTATGAAGAATAAGTCCAATAAGATTAAAGATGTAAACCTATGTGGGATTAATATTAAGCCCAAGTAGTTAATAAAGAAAAGCCCAAAGGAAATTAATACAAGCCCACAAGGATAATCTAATTAGTTAAATCTAAGCCAAAAGGATGATCCAATGGGTAAAGCAAGATCCATGGGGCAACCCATGGGTGATTTGGTAACCAAGCACTTTGTGTGATGAGCAAGAACTTTGTTTAATGACCAAGTAAGGGATAAGAGTTGTGGGAAACAAGTAATGAATAGTAAGGAGGCTAACTAAGGAGGTGTGATGTCATAATGACCTTAATGCCCTAAGCTTAGTCATCCTATAAATACCCCACTTGAATTCATTATTTGGTTGTTAGTTTTCATCCAATACACAATCAACTTATTGGTTAGAGAGAATAAGCACTATTGAGCTTAACCTTCCATTGTTAGATTTCCAAAGCAAGAAAAGTTAGTCTTCAAAGGTAAATGATTTTATCTCTTCCATCTCTATCATACTAAGATGATAAGAGAAATGTAATCTAATGAACTTATATGTTAAGAACATATGAGGAGTGGATAAGCAATGGAATTAAGCCGAGTAAGCAAGAAATAAACAAGTTAAACCTAAGTAAGTTAGGAACTTATGATGATCATATATACACTTGTAACATAATGAATGAAGTTAATATGCTAATAAGATGCAATAATGTTGCTTAAAGGACTTGAACCAAGAATAAGTCAAAAGGAAATGACAATCATGTATTGAAGAATTAATAAGTTATGAACTTATAAGAATTAATCTATAACCCAATTTGAATATAGGTTGTTGTATCATGTAAGTTAAGATGTCTAGATGATGAAATGAATGTATTTGAAAGGATGAACAAATCACTAGTAATGAAGTTTTGCCGGAATTCACACGATTGGACGATAATCGTCAAATTCGTGAAATTCTCGGAATGAAAGTCGTATTTTGTGTTTGAACTCGGAAATGTTGGTTTTCGATGGAGACAAGTCGTATTTGGCATTATAGAGTTGCGGACTCTAAAATGGCCGGATTCCGACTTAGAACGAAGAAACGAGCATTGAACGTTCACGAACGTTTATCGTTTTCGTTAAAAATGAACTAATAGGTGGAATTTTAGCAAATAAAGTCGAATAGATAAAATTCTTGCATGAACACATAGAGTATGTAATTTGTGAACCGTAGGCTCTTGAACGAGCCAATTCGGACTTATAACAAAGAAGTTACGAGTCCGGGAATCTCACAAGTTTAAAAATATGTCAAAATTATCTTCAGCACAGAGTCCGTGTCCATGCATGCGACTCAAGCGTAAATGATCGGTAGCATGGCACCTAAAGTGGCATGTGTCCCTGAAACTCGTGACCGTAGCGCAACAAATAACAAAGAGACTCGCGTCGCAGCGCCAAGTCCGATTTTTGGGCAATAATGGGTGATGCCGCAGTGCGACACCAAGAGTAATAGTCGGCTCTACAGCACCAGCCTCAAGAACTACATAGTGAAAAATGTTTACATGTTGATCATGAAGAATAAATGATTAACACTTAACGAAGATCTTAATGAAACATTATTAAGACATAATTAAGCCTTAAGTATGACTACTTAGGGTTAAAGAAAGTCGGTTACAGATGAACGTAAGAAGGATATATTGAAAAGTCGGAACCAATAAATAACAAATCTAATACGTAATTAGATTGAGAACAAGGGTAAGATTATTTAGGAACCATGTATGTTTATTCATGACCTACTGTACTACGTGATGTTATCATCTACTGTAGAGACCTTAAAGACCTACATTGCACGTGTTATATCTGTAAGCAGACTCTAAAGGTAAGTACTCTAACCCTTGTTCCAGTTTGATCTTGACAAGTCTTTGTGATTCATGTATGAAAGTCCAATAATAATCTAGAAATGGGGTTGAATAGATTATTACAGATTAAAAATTATCTTAGGCCTTTTTGATTTTTTGTATAATTAATTTGCAGTGTTAGAAATTAATATGCAAGACAGTAAAAAATCAATCACACAATGCACAGAGATTTGTCTGGTTCACAACATACAGCCCGGGTATGCTGCTACATCCAGTCTCAAGCTCCTCTCCAGGACTTGAGATCATATTACTATCAGTAATAAATACTCCTTCAACAGGCGAAGAAGCCTTTACAAAGTTTTATAGACAAACTTCCAACTGTTCCCAACTATTCTATCTTGGACAGCAAGCTCCCCACTCCCTCCTCAAGTTTAGTTGTACCTTCTTTTGAGTTTAGTTCTATTCTATGATCTGGTCTTGAAACAACAACCTCTTCCTCATCTCACAAGTACACTAGAGATCCAACTTCCCGCTGACATCTCTAAGACTCTGGTCTTGGTCGAAGAATTACTCGTCTTTCTCACAGGTACATAAAATAAACTAACTCTAACCTTTTATCCTTTTACAAGTGGTTTTACAACAATATGCTTCTCAAATAAGCAGATAAGAATTTAGTACAGATTGATGCTTCTTAAATAAGCAGATACTCAATTAAAGAGCAAATGTATTTATAAAAGTTTAAAGACTTTTATACTTGAGAAAATATGCTTCTTAGTAAGCAGATAGTAATTTTGTGCTTAGATCAAATAATGCTTCTGTGTAAGCAAATATGTAAATTATGTAATGTTATAAAAGTTTAGATAACTTTTATGTTTTGTGAGGAAAGATGTTTCTTGAATAAGAAAATAAGTCAATTTTAGCTTTTACTCAAAAATGCTTCTGTTTAAGCAGATATATAATTTAATGCAAATTTATAAAGAAATATTTATTCTTTATGGAGTAAAGAAAAGTTACTTTAAGTTTAAATAACTTTTTAGAGTGAAAGTGCTTCCGATTAAGCAAATAAGTTATTTTAAACTTTAAATCAAATATGCTTCTATTTAACTAGATATATTCACTTAAGTTTGTGAAATAAAAGTTTAAATAACTTTTATATTATGCAACAAGTATTTTATGAATAAATGAATTTATGAACAAATACTTGTGATGACATATATCAAGTATAATAAATAAGTCGGTTAAGCAATACTTGATATAACAAATATTTATTTGTTTAACTCAAATAATATGTAACAATATTTTATCTATTATGTGAACTTTTATAAATAGTGTCACTTGGTACTATAAGGAATAAATGCAATTCGAATTCATCTCCAAGATTTCGGCGCCCAAGTATAATGTAATTTATAATTTTCACAATTGATATTTATATAAATATTTTCAATAGATCACTACGATTCTCAAATCCGGTTCGGATGACTACTCTTTTTGGAGCAGTATCTCAGTGTTATTTTGAGCTATCCATTGTTGTATCTATTTTACGATATTTATATAAATAATATCCATAAAAGGTTATCAAGACTATAAGGAATCGTGCGGTTGAATTCCTCTCCGTAGAGGTTTATCTCCAAGTAGCCTTATGCGGCTACCAAGTATCCTTTTTTATTTGATAAATAGATGAAATATAGATATATAGAATTGTGTAGAACAATTTATATTCAGATATCTATAAATATAAATAAGCAAGAGATAATTCAAATAAATAAATCAAACAACTTATCTCAATACGCTTAGACCAATTTCCTATTCTCAAATAATCGTAACTTTTAAGGTTAGAGAAAGTTTTTTTAGAGAGTATGTGAGAGAGAAAATAAGCTTTTCTTTGTAAGTGAATTGACAAAATGAAAATGAAAGAAATGCCTCCTATTTATAGATTTTTGAAGTCAGGGGTAAAATTATAATTTTCAAAATTTAATTAAAAATTAATGGTTGAGATGATCAATTTTGAAATGGACGGTTCAGATGAAAAACAATTTTCACGCGGTAGAAGTTTGAATTCCGCCCGGGCAAAACTTCACTTACCTTGCATTTAATGTTCAATTAAAACCAAGCATTAATTCGGCCAAGACTTGAAACAAATTCGGTCAAGACTTCAAAGTTCATTTATATCTAATTCTCCGCATGTCTTTGTCCCATAAGAAAGTCACCAACATGACTTATATGTATATTGGAGTATATATATATATATATATATTGGAACATAGTACACTTAAAAAGAAAAT